>OX438669.1:7500-1207500 GCA_949316385.1 Globia sparganii
TTTGCATTTGGTATTTTCACTAACAGACGAAATCCACCTAAGGGATAGTACAAAATCATCAAATCGCTATATCTTTGCATCCCGGTGACGCATTTTGAAGCTGTTTTCAGCAAAATTAATCGTTTCTAGGCTCCGTTTAACTTTCCCACTGGTGAAAATTGACGAATCTGCGAAAAACATTTTTCGTATATTGACTTGTAAAATTTTCAGTAAAAAATCCCTTTGAAAATACTTTATAAATTTTTATCTTCAAAATTATAATCTAAATCTACGTTTTTATAGTTTCAATAGTTACTTACCTGCCTTACCTGCACTCCGGCGCGCGTTCAGCGAGTTCGAGTCCCGTTTCGGCGGTGTTATTGCAGGTTTTTACTCACATTTTGTTCGAAAAACCCGTTTTTTCTGCAAAATTCAAAATTTTTGTTCAGTTAAAATTCCAATAACCTTACAGATAGTTAGCCCGCGCCGAGACGCGTCTTTTGACACCTCGCACGCGAGCCTAGCTCACATAGAACTTCAAAAATTTTTTGCATTTGGTATTTTCACTAACAGACGAAATCCACCTAAGGGATAGTACAAAATCATCAAATCGCTATATCTTTGCATCCCGGTGACGCATTTTGAAGCTGTTTTCAGCAAAATTAATCGTTTCTAGGCTCCGTTTAACTTTCCCACTGGTGAAAATTGACGAATCTGCGAAAAACATTTTTCGTATATTGACTTGTAAAATTTTCAGTAAAAAATCCCTTTGAAAATACTTTATAAATTTTTATCTTCAAAATTATAATCTAAATCTACGTTTTTATAGTTTCAATAGTTACTTACCTGCCTTACCTGCACTCCGGCGCGCGTTCAGCGAGTTCGAGTCCCGTTTCGGCGGTGTTATTGCAGGTTTTTACTCACATTTTGTTCGAAAAACCCGTTTTTTCTGCAAAATTCAAAATTTTTGTTCAGTTAAAATTCCAATAACCTTACAGATAGTTAGCCCGCGCCGAGACGCGTCTTTTGACACCTCGCACGCGAGCCTAGCTCACATAGAACTTCAAAAATTTTGACACCTCGCACGCGAGCCTAGCTCACATAGAACTTCAAAAATTTGCCCTCCCACCCACCCTTTAGTTACTGGCCAGGTAAACTTTCGAACTTTTGGGAAAAAATTTAGCTGAAATTTTAGCACTTCCAGCTACATTAATAGACTATCCTTTAGCTTAATAAGGGAATTGACGGTCTTCAAGATCTATATGCACGTCCTAGAGACATAAATTGACTTTTCTTTTTATTTAAATTTTATTGAACCCGACTGAGGCCTTGCTATAGGACTCGTATTTTATTTTATTATTTGCTGATCCCCCCTTTACAGGGATTCAGTATAGACATCAGTGTCCTCTGACGTTAGGCCCGCTGCGCAGTCCCCTGATCCCTCCAAAATGTTTGGTTACAGGACACCAGTTGTTAAAACAAAGGTCCCGGAGGAGAGTTCAAACACGGGGTTACCACGACCGACACAGGCTAGCCCATCGGAAAGTCGTAGTATTGGGGAGTGGGAGGCCAACAGACCGAATATTGGTCAGCCTCTCAAAACACCAACGCCTCCGAAGAAGGCACCACTGTCTAGCCCCCCGAAACTTAAGTCCAAGGCAACACTCGCCCACCAGAGTGCGCTTTATGGACCAAGGCAGCCTGAGGGGACCGAAGAGAGCTCGCCACGAGACGCGCCACCCGTGAGGTACCTTAACCGAACCACGGAGGCAAAGGCGTGTCTCCAAAAGGCAAAAATCCAACTTCTAAGCTCAAGAAACCTGAAAAAGGAAATAAAAGATGAGATCACTAAAGCGGTCGAGAGGCTTTACCAGCTGGTGAAGGAGGCTGAAGCCACAAAAGAGAACGTAGCTAATGAAGGAGTTAGAGCGCAACCCATAAATGAGTCTAGGCCGGACACGAGGGAATCGACAGAGCTCATGAAGTGCCTTGTGGAGGGTCTTAAAGACCACAAGCAGGCACTGCAGGAGTGCCAACGGCATACCCGGGATCTGTCGGAGCAGCTTCAGCAGACCCCTCGCTATGTCGCTGGCCAAGGCCCAACTTTCGCTGAAATCGCCGCCGGACCAAAGCAGAACATCCAGGAACCTCTTCACTCAGTAGTTGTATCATCTGTGAATGATCAAGACACCAGTGAAGAGGTTCTTGAGAAGCTCAGGACGGCGGTAGATGCAAGGAATGAAGGCACTAGAGTGGAGCGGCTGCGCAAGGCGAGGGACCAGAAAGTGGTGGTCGGCTTTAGGACAAGGGAAGAGATGGCAAAAGTCACCGAAAGAATAAAAAAGACAGGCAACCTGGTGGTAGAGGAGGTGAAAAATAAGGATCCCCTTGTTATCATCAAGGACGTCCTCTCCTGCCACTCAGATGCGGAGATAACCCAGGCCCTGAAACGCCAGAATACCCACCTGATCGGTGACATACCTGCGGATGATGTGAGGCTGGGGGTGAAGTACCGTCGTAAGACGAGGAACCCCCACACGTGCCACGTCATCCTGCAGGTGTCCCCGATTGTGTGGCAGAATTTAACTTTCGCGGGTCGCGTGCATATTGACCTCCAGAGAGTGCGCGTTGAAGACCAAACGCCACTGGTGCAGTGCACCCGCTGCTTGGGGTACGGACACAGCAAGCGTTTTTGCAAGGAGGCAGAAGACCTATGCAGCCACTGTGGTGGACCGCATCTCAGGGCGGACTGCCCGGATGCACGAATTGGCGAGCCACCGGTGTGCGTCAACTGCACTAGAGTCAAAATCCCCAACCATGAGCATAATGCATTTAGCAGCGAATGTCCAGTGCGAAGGAAATGGGAAGCGTTGGCCCGAGCCTCAGTGGCATATTGTTAAAGGTGTCCCTGCGACCACCGCCGATGGCATAACCTTCTCAATAAGCTTGCAAAAGTCAAAGGGCATGGCACAAACCACTAGGGTCTACAACACCAGAAAAGCAAACTGGAGGCAGTTTCATGAGAAACTGTCTCAAGTCATGCTGGATAGAAAGCTAACCCTGGTGAACAAAGAAAAATTTACCATGCCGTGGTGGTCCGGGGAGCTTGCAGAGATGAGGAGGCTGGTCGCCACCAAGAGGGTGAGAGTCAGGAACGCAGCGTCGGTCCAAAGAGCGATGGTTGTCAGCTTGTGCCTGGAAAAGAAAGAGGAGTATGAGAAAGCGGTGAGAAAAGCTCAAACGGAGAGCTGGAAGGGGTCCTGCGAGAAACAAGACAGAGAGGGGATTTGGAAGAGGATATATAGGGTAATGGGGAGGATAGCGAGGAGAGAGAAAGACCTGCCGCTGCAGTTGGATGGGGAGACTCCGGACGCAAAAAGCTCGGTGAGGCTGTTAGCCGAGACTTTCTACCCCAAGGACCGTGTGGAAGGCGACACCTTGGACCATCGCCAAACCCGGCTACGAGCAGAAAGGGTAAACGAGTGGAGCCATGATAAGCAACATGAACCGCCGTTTACCCAGAGTGAGATTGATGGGTCCATCGTGTCGTTAAACCCAAAAAAGGTACTGGGAGCTGCGGCCTCACTGCCAACATTGCTCTCAAGTCATGCAATCCGGAGTTCTTCCTGTCACTGTTAAACTCGTACGCCGACCCGGAAATTTACGGGCCGATTGGGCTATTGCCTGCACTAGGGAAGGCGTACACCCCAGGAAAGTAGTATATCAATTTTTGATACTTAATATATTATAAGAATATATTTAATGTATCATAAAAATTGAAGAAAACTAAATAAATAATGTATATAATAAAATGTAGTTAAGTAAAAAAGGGAAATCGTTAGGTACAAGTCAAAATCAATAATGGTAACATTTTAAATAGTCAAAACGTAATAGATGAAATGAAAGGAAATAAAAATTTAATAGAAATAATGATTTTTGAAAGTTTAGATGATATTTTTGGTAATTGTAGTTTTTATTTTATGTTCTCACATCCAAGATTCTTCTCCTAGAAAATTTGCCGAAAATTTGTTTGTAAAAAATAACCTTTATCGATTAACAAGGTCTCTGATCACGTCAGAGGGACACTGCAAGGCAGGAGTGTGGTTTTAGCCGGTAAGAGTCCGGCACTGCCCAGACCGTTTCACCAGTGGGAGGGTCTGGGCGTCCATGAGGATTTCCCACTCCTGCCAAAACAAAAAAAAAAAAAAAAAAAAACCTAACCGGTGAAGGCACTCTACTCCCAGAACGACGACATTTTTATGGGCTTGGACCGAGAAGAATTGGAAATTACAGTCAAATATAAGAAAAGGACTAGAAATCCCAGGACAGCGCACGTGGTCGTCCAAGTCAGACCCAAAGTATGGCAGAGGATGACGGAGGCTGGGGCTCTTTACCTGGACCTGCAAAGGGTAAGGGTGGAGGATCAGTCACCGCTCATCCAATGTACGAAATGCTTAGCATTTGGACATGGCCGAAAATTTTGTACCGGGAGTGCGGACAGGTGCAGTCACTGCGGGGGACCGCATCTGCGCGAGCAGTGCGAGGACTTTGTTGCGGGGAATGAACCGCAGTGCTGTAACTGCCTGCACTCGAAGCTCCAGAAGACCGATCACAACGCATTTAGTGCGGAGTGCCCGGTCCGTAAGAAATGGGACTACCTGGCTCGGACGACAACGGCATACGCCTAAACTGTTCCCTAGATATATAAATGTATGTATTTTAAATATATATGTATATATCAATAACACACACGGGACACAAGATACACACAGGACACCAACACACACCCAAAACGTAAAAGAAACAAAACCCTAGTACAAGAAAAGGCAATAAATACGTATAATCTGAGTATGTATATATATATTATTGCCGCAAACAAAACGGAGAAAAGACAATAAATTATAGAAAATAAATAGGTCCAACCCCCTAAGTCCCAACCATAAAATCTGATCCATAAACCTTAACCTTGGCCCATAAAAAAAATGTAAAATGTGTAAGTACTTGGTCTATGATGAACAACAAACCTAATATATGATCCATAAGTATATTGTATTAGAAAATATAAGGATAAGTTAATCATAAGTATAAGCCTTTTTTTAGTCTAAACATAGAATAAGTTGATAAAATCGTAAAACCTAGTATGAAATAAAAATAAATAACAGAAAAACAGAAAAAGAATGTAGTAAAATAAGAACACATATGCTTAAATATACCATAGAAATAAGTAAAGTTAGATAAGAACAATCTGTTACATATTTAAAAGTATAAATAAAAATGTATAGAAATAAGAATAACATACTTATGTAGTTGAAACATAGAGATAAGATCAAATGACTATATTTATGCTAGTAAATTAAAGTTATTTGTATTAGAAATAGATTAAGTCGATAAAATTGTTAAAGTCAATATGGAACTAATATAAAAAACAGACAGACCAGGAAACTGACAAAGCAAAAATACACATGTTTAAACAGAATTTAGAAATTATGTCAATAAATGAAGGAGTACATAAAACCCCCTGAAATAAAGAAAAGTAGATAGAATAGCGGGAGTCCCACCCGGCCAAGAATGAAAGAGACGAAAGCAAGAAAGACACAGTATGAGGCATGAAAGTGCGAGAGGAACAAATGCGAGAACTGGAATGGATGCGAAATTTAGATTACTAAGATCCTGTTTACCCATGAACGGGGAAAAGCAAAAAAAAAAAAAAAAAAAAAAAAAAAAAAAAAAAAAAAAAAAAAAAAAAAAAAAAAAAAAAAAAAACCTAACCTAACCTAACCTAACCTAACCTAACCTAACCTAACCTAACCTAACCTAACCTAACCTAACCTAACCTAACCTAACCTAACCTAACCTAACCTAACCTAACCTAACCTAACCTAACCTAACCTAACCTAACCTAACCTAACCTAACCTAACCTAACCTAACCTAACCTAACCTAACCTAACCTAACCTAACCTAACCTAACCTAACCTAACCTAACCTAACCTAACCTAACCTAACCTAACCTAACCTAACCTAACCTAACCTAACCGGCTATATCTTTGCATCCCGGTGACGCATTTTGAAGCTGTTTTCAGCAAAATTAATCGTTTCTAGGCTCCCTTTAACTTTCCCACTGGTGAAAATTGACGAATCTGCGAAAAACATTTTTCGTATATTGACTTGTAAAATTTTCATTAAAAAATCCCTTTGAAAATACTTTATAAATTTTTATCTTCAAAATTCTAATTTAAATCTACGTTTTTATAGTTTCAATAGTTACTTACCTGCCTTACCTGCACTCCGGCGCGCGTTCAGCGAGTTCGAGTCCCGTTTCGGCGGTGTTATTGCAGGTTTTTACTCACATTTTGGTCGAAAAACCCGTTTTTTCTGCAAAACTCAAAATTTTTGTTCTGCTAAAATTCTAATAACCTCGTAGATAGTTAGCCCGCGCCGAGACGCTTCTTTTGACACCTCGCACGCGAGCCTAGCTCACATAGAACTTCAAAAATTTTTTGCATTTGGTATTTTCACTAACAGACGAAATCCACCTAAGGGATAGTACAAAATCATCAAATCGCTATATCTTTGCATCCCGGTGACGCATTTTGAAGCTGTTTTCAGCAAAATTAATCGTTTCTAGGCTCCCTTTAACTTTCCCACTGGTGAAAATTGACGAATCTGCGAAAAACATTTTTCGTATATTGACTTGTAAAATTTTCATTAAAAAATCCCTTTGAAAATACTTTATAAATTTTTATCTTCAAAATTCTAATTTAAATCTACGTTTTTATAGTTTCAATAGTTACTTACCTGCCTTACCTGCACTCCGGCGCGCGTTCAGCGAGTTCGAGTCCCGTTTCGGCGGTGTTATTGCAGGTTTTTACTCACATTTTGGTCGAAAAACCCGTTTTTTCTGCAAAACTCAAAATTTTTGTTCTGCTAAAATTCTAATAACCTCGTAGATAGTTAGCCCGCGCCGAGACGCTTCTTTTGACACCTCGCACGCGAGCCTAGCTCACATAGAACTTCAAAAATTTTTTGCATTTGGTATTTTCACTAACAGACGAAATCCACCTAAGGGATAGTACAAAATCATCAAATCGCTATATCTTTGCATCCCGGTGACGCATTTTGAAGCTGTTTTCAGCAAAATTAATCGTTTCTAGGCTCCCTTTAACTTTCCCACTGGTGAAAATTGACGAATCTGCGAAAAACATTTTTCGTATATTGACTTGTAAAATTTTCATTAAAAAATCCCTTTGAAAATACTTTATAAATTTTTATCTTCAAAATTCTAATTTAAATCTACGTTTTTATAGTTTCAATAGTTACTTACCTGCCTTACCTGCACTCCGGCGCGCGTTCAGCGAGTTCGAGTCCCGTTTCGGCGGTGTTATTGCAGGTTTTTACTCACATTTTGGTCGAAAAACCCGTTTTTTCTGCAAAACTCAAAATTTTTGTTCTGCTAAAATTCTAATAACCTCGTAGATAGTTAGCCCGCGCCGAGACGCCTCCGCAAAACGGCGATGCTACCGGCCGTCAGGTCAGTCGCCCAGATCGGGGCCCCATACAGGGCCATCGATCGCACGATCCCTACGTAGAGCCGCCTACAGGCGGCGCTCGGGCCCCCCAGATTGGGAAGCAGCGTTGAGAGCGCGCCAGCCGCGCCCAGCAACTTGGGCGCCAGCCGTCGGAAGTGGGGCTCAAAGTCCCACCGGCTGTCGAGCACCAATCCCAGGTACTTCATGGTAGACTCGACAGCGATCCGAGCCCCCCCGACCACGATGTGTAGGCCGGGCGGCGGCGCCCGTCGGGGGCCATGAAACACCATGGCCTCCGACTTGCTGAGGGCCACCTCCAAGCCCAGGCGACGTATGCGGCTCACCACCTGTGACACCGCAGCCGTCGCCAGCAACGCTGCCTCCCTGTGCGAGCTCCCCCGGGCCGTGACCAGCGTGTCGTCAGCATAACACGTCAGGTCCACCCCCGGTTGGAGCTCGCCCCTCAGCACCCAGTCGTACCCGATGTTCCACAGGAGCGGGCCTAGGACCGAGCCCTGCGGAACACCGCACGACATGCGGTGCTGGTTTGCGCCATCACGTCCCACGTAGGTGACACACCTCTCCGACAGATAAGCCCCCACGATGTTGCGGAGGTAGGGAGGCACACGATGATACCGCAGTGCCTCCCGAATACAACTCCAGGGCAGGGTGTTGAAGGCGTTGGTGATGTCCAAGGACACCGCCAACATCATCCCGCCCCGGGACACCGCATCCTCCGCCAGGACTCTCACCCGCGACACAGCGTGAATGGTGGAGCGCCCATGCCGAAAACCGAACTGGCTGCCGTCCAGGTCCGGTCCCTCTCCGCACAAGTGGCCGACGAGGCGGGCTGCGATTACTCGCTCAAACAGCTTACCCACCACGTCTAGCAGCACTATGGGCCGGTACGCGGACGGCGAGTCCGCAGGGCGCCCCGCCTTCCTGAGCAGGACCAGACGACCAGATTTCCACAAAGTGGGAAACTGGCCCCGCTCAAGGCACGCTGTGTAGAGTCCTCTCAGTTGGGGCTCAAGTTCCTTCAGAGCGAGGGCTAACACGCAGCCGTGGATCCCGTCGGGCCCCGGAGCCACGTTCTTGGCCCGGAGCCGCATCACGGCTGCCCCCATCTCTGCCTGTGTCACCTCTGGGACGCTGATGGCGTTCTCCTCTGTAGACTCTGCGGCCGTGGGCAAAGCCATCGGCGGCGGAGTATGCTCCGCTCATGCCAGGAAGAGGGCTGCCACCACCTCCTCCAGCAGCTCGGGTTGGAGACTCTCCGTAAGTGGGGGCGCCGCGGCCCGAAGTTTCCCTCGGACCGCGCGATAAGGGCGCCCCCACGGATCCCCGTCTAGAGTCTCCAACATCTCCTCCCTGGCTCGCGTCCTCGCCTCGCCGATGGCCAGCCACAGAGTCTCCTTCGCCGCGCGGTACACCTCATACAGCGCGGCTTCTTCGTCAGGGACCCGACGACGTCTCCTCCGGTATCGGGTGTACTGGCGCCTGACCGCCACGCACGCGACGCGCAACTGCGCGATCTCGGCGGTCCACCAGTACACCTGGCGCCTTGCTGACTGTGCGTGGACCCGGGGCATTGACGCGTCGCTTATTTGCGTCATCGCCCCGCGGAACCACAGCGCCTCCTGCTCGACGTCGACGGGTCCGTCCGTTGCCGACTCCCGGACCCAGGCCTGGACAATAGCGGCCTCCTCGAGAAGCTCCCTGTCGATGCGCTTACGCGCCCAGCGCGGACCGTCCGTTCGCGGGGCCGGCGAACCGCGGCCACCGGCGGTCTGGGCGGAGACGTCGAAACGGATGTATCGGTGATCCGACAACGTCTCCACCTCCGCGGCGACACGCCAGTCGCGGACACGGCTCGCGACAGCAGGGCTAGCGAACGAGACGTCCACTATAGATCCGCCCCGCTGCCGCACGCACGTGTGCACCGAGCCCCGATTTAGGACGGTCAAGCCAGTCGTGACCGCCCACTCCTCCAACACCTCACCTCTAGCATCGGTCACAGGGGATCCCCACGCCCCAGACTTGGCGTTGAGATCCCCCAGCAACAGCACCGGGCGAGGGTGGAGTCGGCCCACGACGGCACCCAACTCGACAAGGAACCTCTCGAAGTCGGCGAGACTCTTGTTGGGCGAAAAATACGCCCCAACCGTGCCAATGCCGTCCGCGAGGGCGGCCACCCAGCCGTGACCTCGGGACGGGTTGACAAGAGCCCCGCCAATGATGGCCACCAAACCGTCTAGGTCTCCCACCCAGTTATCCCTAGGGGGGACAAAATACGGTTCGGCGACCACAGCCACGTGAATCGACCACTCTGCCATGCTCTGGAGCAAGAGATCCTGAGCTCTAGCAGAGTGGTTGATATTGCCCTGGAGGAAATGGTAGAGCGCCATTATGCGCAATCCATTCCCTCCGCACCATTCCTAGGCCGGGAGTCGGCCGAAGGGCAGCCAGGCTGAGGGGGGGGTAAAGAGCCCCCGGCAGCCTTGGCACCCCTTCTCTTCCCTTTCTGGGCGGGCGCGCCACAGGCCTTTCCGCCCGCTCTGTGCCCAGCGGGCCTCCCTGCAGCTGTACAGAGGCTGCAGTTTGGCGCCGCGGAGCACTGGGCCGCCTTGTGACCGGCCTGACCGCAGCGATAGCACTGTTCGCTGCGGTCTATTTCGGAGGTGCACCGTGCCCTGACATGCCCAATGTCGAGGCAACGGTAGCACCGCAAGGCCCTGGGTTGCAGCGGCTTCACCCTCGCTGCCACCCACCCCACCAACAGACGCCCAGCGTCGGCGACTTTGTTCGCCGCCGCCACCGGGCACCGCACCCAGATCGCGCCGAGCCCGGAAGCGTCGACGCGGATCTCGCCCGTCCGCACGTCCTCGGGCGGACATCCTCCGGCTCGGGCGACGGCCGCCACGACCTCAGCCGGAGTCGTCGAGTCGTCCAGTCCGTCGACGCGCAGTTCAGCGGTCTTTATCGGCCTGGACACCCGAACGTCCTCCGGGTTGAGGACCTCCCTCAGCTTGGCGGCCAGAACGTCCGCCTTTTCGCCGCTAGAGGCACCCGACACCTCAAGCAGTCGCGCCCCCGTAATCGCCGGTCTCATTCTGAGGCCGGACGGTATGCCAAGGTCGGGGAACGCGACTTTGGCTTTCGCCTCCATAAGGACCGCCTTATAGGAGATGCCCCTTTCTACGGCTCCGGGTTGCAGCGTAATCACTACAGCCGCGGAGCGTGGGGCTCTGACCCTAGGCGGCCCCTGAGCCTTCGTGGGTGCCGATGCCGGCGCTCCAGTGGGTACCGGTGGCTGCGGCGCCGTCTTCTTCTTCTTACGGCGGCCTCTCTTGACGACCGTCGTCCAGGTATCCGCGGTGGACTCGGTCGCGGTCGCCGAGGGTGCGGTCGCCGAGGGTGCGGTCGCCGGGGGTGCGGTCGGTGGGGGTGCAGCCGTTCGGGGCCCCTTCGCAGGCTTTTTGGCCCCCTTGGCCTTCCCGGTTGCGGCTACCGGGCCCGGTTTAGCGGGCTCCTCTTTCCGCCTATCCGCAGCGAGCGGCGGCCGGAGAGTCTCCGCCGGGAGTAGCCTCGACTCCAGGCCCTGCAGACGGGCATTTACCATACCCCCACACTGCAGCATGCAGATGCGAACGATCTTCTCGATCTCCGCATCCGCAGGTGTGAGGGCAGGGGTCGACGATGGGGCCGACGGTGGTGGGGCTGCGACGGGAGCAGAACTGGTGGCCGCAGGACGCCTCTGCTGCCATTCCGCCCTCTGCGCGACAAGCTCCCGCTTGAGGTCCTCCAGCTCGGATCTGAGACGGCCATTCTCCTCCCACAGCTTCGCCGTCTCCTCCGAGCTTGTGCGATTAAGAAGGACCTCGACTGCCTCCTTTATCCCTTCAGCCGCCTCCTTTAGAGCGCGCGTGAACGTGCCCTTCAGGCTGCCAGATTTAGTAGCAACCTTCAGAACGACGTCCACGCCGTCCAAAACTTGGCGGCTGAGCGCCACCGCTGACAGGCTCTCCCCGGCAGACGCCTGAGCAGAGCGTCGCTCTCGGGCCTGTCGAGCCATCTCGCTGACCTCGTCAGCCGCCACCGCCTTCCGCTGCGCCCGCTTCGCGGCATTCGCCTCCGCCTTGTTGCTTTGCAGCAGCAGCGGGGACGCAGCAGAGTCTTCACTCGGGTCCCCAGCGGTCCCGTCACTCTCCGCGCTCTCTAGGCGCACCGGTGTCGGCGTAGAGGGCCGCAAAAAGCGACCTCGTGAGTCGCGGTCCGGCAAACGAGCGGAAGCTCCGCCCGCCACCGCACGACCTCGCCCCCTCTGTGAGGTTGCAATTTTTGCAGCCGACAGGTCCTCCTCGCTAGAGGAGAGCCCCATCGACCCCAAATCCTCACTGTGTGGGCGCTTCCTCAAAAATTCGGGGTTGTGCCCGCGCGTGTCCTGATCGGACAGTTGGTCCTCTCCAGGACCTGAGCCTCCTCGGCTCTTGTTGCCATCAATGACGGCAAGCGGTGCTTTTTCTGCGTCGCACAGTCGCTCCAGGCTAACCCGGAGCTCCTTTTCTTGCGACGCAGGTTGACGAAGGTCGGCGGTGGTCTGCCGGCCCACGAGACTAGTGGTGCCCCCCCCAGATACGATGGGGCTGCCTTCCGAAGAAGGGCGGGATTGACCCTCCTTGTGTAGGAGGGTACCCGCCTGGGGAGAATTTTTCTCATTAGTCTGTACCATTTTCCTTGTTCCTTTTTAAGGGTGAGGTCCCTTTTCGCCGCGCTAACGACCGGATCCCCTCCGGCCATTCATCCCCTCGGCACGCTAGACCTTGGGATTGGGGTAATTTTTTAGAGAGGTTGTCTTCCTCGCGGCCCAGACCTCAGTGGCCTGGACCCCCGGTCCAGAACTCAGGATTACGGGGTGGCCGACGGCTGGGCAGAACCAACCGCCGCCCCGGCGTCCCCACGCTGCCGCCGGATGCCGGACAGACGCAGCGCGGGCATGGGACACCTTCTACCACCCACGCTCGTGGGTGCAGCGGCGCAAAACCGCCCCTTCCCAGCCCACGCCCACTCACCTTCCTCTGTAAGCAGAGGGGGAGTAGACGTATGACTCCATCTATAGCCAGGTTCCCTTCACCGACCATCAAAGATGATCGGTGATTGGAACCATGACCCTTCCCCGTGTGTTGAAGATTAGCCGCCAACCCCAATTGTCCCCCAGAACCTGATGGGCAATTGGAACCGACGTTGCCCAGGGTGCGCCACGAGGAGGCTCTTCAACATGCACCCCAACCTAACCTAACCTAACCTTTTTTTTTTTTTTTTTTTTTTTGTTTGCGCTGGGAAAAAATGCGTTACGCATACCCTCCCATCGGGGGATGGGGGGCTATGTGGGACTCCCCGGGTCTGGGACCCGGTATACCCACTAAAATAACCCAGCGGCACTCCCGCTTCGTCTTAGTGGTGGAGGACTGGGAATCCGGCACAGCCTTTACGTCCAGTCCACCGCCGACGATTGCCCGCAACGCGAGCCCCTCACACCCCCCCCGTGGGGAGGGGGACGGGCCCGGGAGTGACCGACGAAGGTGGTGACGGGTGCAATGCGGGCGGAGGCGCCCCCGCGCCTGTCGCCCGCCCGTCGCCACCACGAGGAGGGGGAGGACGGCGCCCTCTCCGACCCCTTCTTCGTCTGCGGAGCGGCGCAGCGAGAGGATCGTCCTCCCGCGCGCGCTCCGCCTCCTCCTTTTGCGACATCACGTCCTCGCAAAAGGAGGCAACCGCTGTCCAGGCCCCCTCGCTCCCCAGCATGGCGTTTATCACGCCGGGAAGCGAGAGGTCCTGACCGATCACCGCGGTCAGACCGCGGCGCTGCTCGGACCAAGCCGGGCACACCTCGAGGGTGTGCTGCGCCGTGTCCTCCGCCGCGCCGCAGTCGTGGCACACCGGGGACTCCTCCCTCCCGATCCGGTGCAGGTGCGATCCGAAACAGCCATGGCCGGACAACACCTGCACCAGACGGAAGGAGAGGAAACCGTGGGACCGCTCGAGCCAGTCCCGCAGGGCCGGACCGAGCGCGTCCAACGTCCGGCGGCCAAAAGCGGCGGCAGCGAGGTCCTCCGTCCAATGGAGGACGATGGCGTCCTTCGCCTCCCGCCGCACGGCCTCCCGCTCTTCCGCGACGGGGTGCTCCCCGAGCGCCTTCCGACGCGCCGTCCACTCGTACACTCTGGCGAGCACCCAAGCCTCCAACTCCCAAGGAGGGGTGCCGGCCAGAGCGCACGCCGCCGAAAAGCCCACCGAGCGGTAGGCCCTCGCCACCCGCTGTGCAATGGCTCTTTGGGGCCTGCGGATGGCGGTCGCATTCTCCCTCCTGTGGAGGGAGTCCGCCCAGATGGGAGCCCCGTACAGGGCCATGCTCCGCAGGATGCCGGCATAGAGGCGCCGGCATTTCGCCTTGGGCCCCCCCAGGTTCGGGAGGAGCCACGAGAGGGCGTCCGCGGCCTTCAGCAGGCGCGTCGACAGCCCGCTGAAATGCGGGCCGAAGCGCCACCTGTCGTCCAGCACCAGGCCCAGATACTTCATCTGGGCCTGGACCTCTATCCGGACGCCCCCTACGACGATGTGGGCATCGGGTGGGCAGCGCTGCCGAGGCCCGCGAAAGAACACGGCCTCGGTCTTGTTCAGCGCCACCCTCAATCCCAGGCGGCGGATCCTCTCCGCAACCAAGGATCCGCCAGCCGAGGCCAGACAGGCCGCGTCTGCAAAGTTCCTCCCCCGGGCGGTGAGGAGAGTGTCATCCGCGTAGCAGATGACACTCGTGCCCTGGAGGAGGCCTCCCCGCAGGAGCCAATCGAACCCGATGTTCCACAGGGGGGGCCCTAGTACCGACCCCTGCGGAACACCGGACTCTGCGCCGTACCGCCTCAACGTGGCCGTCTTGTCCACCAGGAGGACCTCTCGGTCCTCCAGGTAGCTGGCCAGGACGTCCCGCAGGTATTGGGGCACTCCGTGATACCGGAGCGCCTCCAATATCGTCGAGTGGGGGACGGAGTTGAAGGCGTTTGCAATGTCGAATGACACCGCCAGCACTCCGTCCCCCGCCTCCACCGCCTCCTTTACCTGGCTCTTGAGTAGGGCCAGCGCATCGATCGTCGAACGCCCTCGACGAAAACCGAATTGGGCGTCCGACAGGTCCGGCCCTACCCCCCGCAAATGGCTATCAAGCCGGGTGGCGATAATCCCCTCGAACAGTTTACCGACCTCATCGAGCAGAACGATGGGCCGGTATGACGAGGGGGAGTCCACCGGGCGTCCTTCCTTTCGGAGGAGGCACAGCTGCCCCTCCTTCCACAGTTTCGGGAACCTCCCAGCCGTAAAGCACGCGCTGAAGAGGTCCCGAAACCTCTCCTCCATTTGGGAGGCGGCGATCGCCACCACCCGTGCGGGGACGCCGTCCGGCCCGGGGGCCGTCTTCTTTGCGCGGAGGCTGAGCACCCCCGCGTAGAGCTCCGCCGCCGTCACCGGGGGAATCCCCTCCTCCGGTGGGGCTGCCTCTTGCGGGGGATCCATCGCTGGTGGGGCGAAGTCGGTCCTGCACGGAAACAGGGACCGGACCACCCCATCCAGCAACGCTGGCTCGAGGGTCTCCGTCAGTGGGGGACCATAGGGGCGAAGCTGGCTCCGCGCCACCTTATATGGCCTCCCATAAGGGTCCCGGTCGAGACCCTCCAGCATCTCAGCCCTCGCCGAGTCTTGCGCAGCGCCCATTGCAGACTTGAGGACCAGCGTCGCCTCTCGATAGGAGGCGTATAGGCGGTCCTCTTCTGCCCGGACTCGGTTCTGGGCGCTGCGCCTTCGGCTCCGCGCGTAGGCCCTTCTGGCCGCCACGCAGTCGGCCCGGAGCCCCGCCAGCTCCCCCGTCCACCAATAGACGGCACGACGGGGAGGCGGACGGCGAGACCGCGGCATGCTGTAGTCGCACACCTCGGTCAGGGACTCCCTGAGCCGGACCGCTGCGGCGTCCACGTCCGGGACCTCGACAGGGGGCGACAGCCAGTCCTGGAGGAAGGCCGCCTCCTCGGCTGCCTCCCGGTCCAGGCGGGTGAGTGTCCACCGCGGGAAGGGAGATTGCCCAGCGCGGGCCGTCCCCCCCCCCTGGGCGGAGATGTCGAACCGCACATATCGGTGGTCCGACAAGGTCTCCGCCATCTCTACCCGCCAGTTGACGACGCGGGCGGCTAGCGCGGGGGTGGCAAACGAGACGTCCACCACCGACCCGCCCTGTTGCCGCACACACGTGTGGACCGTCCCCCTGTTGAGGAGGGACACGCCGCAAGAGGCCGCCCAAAACTGGACGGCGCGCCCCCGGACGTTGCATCCGGCGGCCGGGTTGCCCCAGGCCACCGACTTGGCGTTCAGGTCGCCCAACACCACGACCTGGCGCGGCGCCGCCCTCCCGACGACTGCGGTGAGGATCTCTAGGAAATCCTCAAAGTCCGAGAGAGGGCGGTTTGGGGAGAAATAGACCCCCACCAGGGCCATGTCTCCCCACGCGGCGGCCACGTATCCCGGTCCCCTCTCTAAGAGCGAGAGGGGAGGGGAGTCTGTGGAAGACCGCGTCACCATTGCCACCGAGCCGTCCCGGTCGCCCAGCCAACTGCCAGGGACCGAGTAGGGTTCGGCGACCACCGCCAAGTCCACCAACCACTCAGCCATGGTCTGCATCAGCAGATCCTGGGCTGCCCTGCAGTGGTTGGTGTTCGCCTGAAGGATGCGATGTTCGACCCTATCCATCACTCGGACATCGCACCCTCCTCCGCAGCCGCCGCAGGAACGACGGCGCCAGCGGCAGCGGCAGCAGGCCCGGTCGGCGCCTGCGCTTTTCCCCGCGTTGGGGGAGGATTACAATTCCTCCCCTTCATTACGTGGCCTGCCGGGCGGCCACTGGCGGCACACACCGCGCAGTGCGGCGTGGCGGCCTCGCACGAGACGGTTTTGTGGCCGTCCCTGCCGCAGCGGTAGCACGCGGCCGACCTGTCCACTGCGGACGGACACTGGAGCCGTATGTGTCCGATGCCGAAGCACCGGAAACACCGCAGCGGCCGGTCCTCGAGAGCCCGGACCGCGGCCGAGCTGAACCCGACTGTGAGCCGTCCCTTGGCAAGGACGGCTTTGGCAGCGGCGACCGGGCACTCGAGGCGAATCGTGCCCATGCCACCACGGCCGGGCCTAATGTCCCGGCCTTGGACCGCCGCGGTGCCGCAGCCCCCTATCGCTGCGACCGCCGCCACCACCTCCTCCTTGGTGACGGAGTCGTCCAGGTCCGTCACCTCAATGGTCGCCGACTTGACTGGCCGGGCCACCTTTGCCGAGTCCGATATGACCTCCTGCAGCTTGGCTGCGAAGAGGTCTGCGTGGGCACTCCCCTCGGCCCCGGGGAACTCGAAAATTCGAGCCCCGGCTTGGGTCCGCCGGCACGAAACGCTGCCGATCCCCAGCTGGGAAGGGTCGGCATCGGCACGCGCCCGCACCAAAACGGACGCGTACGTCTCCCCTCGCTCCGCAGCCTCCGCGGTGAGCGTCACCACGACGGCCGCGGTTCTAGGGGGGACTAGCCTCTTCTTCCCCTTCCCCTTCGGCTTTCCCTTGCCGGTCGTCTGCGACTGGCTGGGAGCGGTGGCGGCGGGGACGGCAGGGACGGCCGACGCCGACTTCTTCCCCTTGCCCTTCCCCTTGCCCTTGCGGGCCACTTCCGTCCACTCGTTGGACGGGGTGGTGGACGGGAGAAGGGCATCCTCCGCTGTCGAGGTGGACGGCTCCGGCTCGGACCGCCTCTTATCCGCTGCGAGCGGTGGTCGGAGGCGTTTCTCCGGCAGGAGCCGGTCCTCTATGCCTGCGAAGCAGGACCTCGTGAAGGCCCTCTCCTCCATTACGACCTTGCGGATGATGTCCTCAAGGTTGGAAGAGGGGCCCTCTGCCGCAGGGCTTCGGTCTGGCAGGCTGCTTGTCTTGGCCTGCTGTGGCCGGGCCGTGGCTTCGGCCAGCCTCTGGTGAAGCTGGCTGACCTCAGACTGCAGGCGATCTACTCTCGCCTGCAGTTGCCGCGTCTCGTCGCTGGTCGTCCGCTGCACCAGCTCAGCGACGACACCACGCATGCTCGCGGCCCTGCACTTCAGGGCCTTCTGCAGCGTGCCCTTCAGGTTGGAGGACTTAGAGGCGACCTCCATGATCTCCTCCTCGTCCTCTTCCGCCATTTTTTGCAGCTCGGCCAGGGAATAGTCGGCGTATACAACGCGGGACGCACCGTACCCAGACCTGGCCCGAGCGACGTGCGCACGTTGCTCCTTCGCAACGATCCGCTCCTCCAGCTCTTGCTGGAGCTGCGCTCGCCGGGCCAGGTCCAACTGGCGTTGGGCGTCCGCGAGCCCCACGACGTGGGTGTCCGAAGCCACCGTCGGCTTTTTGGCCTTTGACGCCCTCTTCGGCTTCGACCCCGAGGCCGAGGAGCCTTCGGACCCGCCGCTCAGGTGGACCCGCTTCCGCGACCGAGAGTCGTCCAAGTCCGACACACTAATAAGTGAGTCGTTGTCGGACGACTCGTCGACCCCTACAAAGAAGCCAGCCGCAGACGGCGCGCGGCTGGATTCTGACGCCGAAGCGTCGGGGTGGCCCTGAGAAGGGCCGTTTGGTTGGCCCTGAGAAGGGCCGTTTGGTTGGCCCTGAGAAGGGCCGTTTGGTTGGCCCTGAGAAGGGCCTTTGGATTTTAAAAAACGCCCGAAGGCGTCGCGCGGTGGTGGTGGCATAGCCTCCGCAGGTTCGCACTCGCACGGCAATAAAATAGTGTGCGATCGCACAGCGCACTTTGGCCAACCCAGTCTGCCACTCCGTTACGGTGGTCAGAGCTGGGCTGTTTCCAGGGGACACGACGAGGACGTAAGCGCTGTGGGGGGGTCCCCCAACCTAACCTAACCTAACCTAACCTAACCAAGTCTCCCCCCAGCCCTCGTGGTGGTCGGATCATTTTTAAAGTCGCTCCGCGCTTAAAAATTCTAGAAAATCGGTTTTTCCGCGAAAAACACCAAGTGTTATATATCGTTAGAAGCGCGCTGTCAAGGCGCATCTAATAGTGAAAGTTTGAAAGTGAAAAGTGGAAAACTGTGCAACTTATTAAGGAAAAACCATTTCCAAAAAGCTTTGGAGCTCAACGCTGCTCGATTTTGAGTGAAAAATTGTGTAACAGTGAATGTGGTCAGGTGCAGCAAAAGAAGACCTATCTTTGGACACCTCACTCGGAATTTTCCGACTTGGGGTTGCCGAGATATCGACCAAAAACCGGAAACCACGTTGCACGAGGGAGGAGTTCCCGAGGGTTGCGACCGGTTTTTCGCTCATATCCCGACGGCGCTACAGACGAGGAGCCGGGAGACGTTATAACATTGATGAAAATTATTATAAATCAGCTGGAAATAAAGGTCGAAAATTTTCATAAACTTCAAGATTTATTATCCAGGAATCCAGAGCGACAACATAGACTTTTTCTAGGCTTAAAAAATTAAATATAAGGACATCTATGTAAGTACTAAATTTAAGCAAAATTGGCCATATAGTTTTTAAGCAATTCAGTGTTAAACTTTTAAAAAATCTGGGGGCTGGTTTTTTCAACCCCATAAAATTGTTAAATACTCTAATTATATTCACTCGGTGCCATTCTATAGAAATTATTTATAGTAGTAATTATCCAAAAGTTTTTGTGCAATTAACAGTCATTTTAAATTTGTCTCTGACCTACATTGTTTTTAAAAATAAAATATACCCCCCTTAAAATTACATTAAAAACCTATAAGTTACATCACTGGATGGGGAAAATCCTCCACTATCCAGCGGTATATTGTTTATCCACCCGAAATAAAAATTGACGTAGATATAAACGTAAATATAAAATAAGCCTACGTAAAACACCGAGACTGACTGACCATACAACCCCTAGATACTATATAAGTTGAAAAAATTCGATAAATAAATACTAGTAAAATAAAATAGGTAATGGCACATAAATTAAAGGTAAAATAAAATTTTTGGATTAAGTTTTTACAGTATAAAATAAAAATTTTTAACTAAGTGACTGTCTCGCAAAGACTATACCGACATAGTTAAGGGATGAAAAAGGGAAGTATACCCCTAAATTTTTGAGAGGACATAAATGCCTGCCTGACCTATAATATATAGTAATTTCGGATTTTTCGGCGCAGGGGAACACCAATTACCACCTTTTTTGCAGCTGAGAAACAGCAACCCCCATTTTTGGTTCTACCCCTTACGTAAACCCTTTAACCGAGAGATCCGGGATACAAGCATAAAGAAAGGCCATTTCATCCCCTATCAGTCGATATTATTGGAACCCACGCGCCTTAGATAGAAGACGGGCAATATCAGTTGCCGCAAAATCAATCACCGCTGATAATTACAATCGTAACGTTGTAAGTAAGATATTCTTGACATAAGCTGGGAATCGAACCCGGAACCTCATAAATCCTTAAAACGCTCATAACTCGAGAACGGAGCGAGATAGCCCTTTTTTGACACTGACCTGCATATCCTATACGAAGTATAGGCATATGCGCTGACTCCCCCCAAGCCACCCCTTGCGATCCCACCCCCTGTTTCAAAAAATTTTATTTTTATTTATTATTATTACCCCCTACATATGCGAACCATAGATATATCATTGTAAATACGTATAAGTTATCTCGATCCACAGTCCCCCCCCCCCCCCCCCTTACACCTCTCTTCCGATAACACTCCATACCCCCTCCCAAACCCCTACCCCCTCTGCCTACGACACAAACACCAGCAGTACTAATATATAAAGGTATCCCAAAATTTCCCCCTCCCCCTTTAAAATTCAGATATCTCGGGAACGGCTGGGAATATCAAAATTCTGAGCGAATTTTCCCCCCCCCCTAGTACCCCCCCTCCCGGATAGTACTTACTTACAGTTAAGACCCCTAGACCCCATTTTTGACCCCCTTCCATTTTGACCCCCGATACCAAACAGCAGCCAACCTACAACTACAGTACCTCTAGAATATTCTTCCCGTTAACCCCCCCCCACTACCCCCCTCCCTCACCCCCCCCCTCAATAGTCTCCCCACGTAACTCCCCCCCCCCAACCCCCCCTCCTTCACCCCCCCTCAATAGTCTCCCCACGAGACTCCCCCCCCCAACCCCCCTCCTTCACCCCCCCTCAATAGTCTCCCCACGAAACTGCCCCCCCCCCCTTCCCCCCTCAGGGCTTCCTCACCCCCCCGCAATCTAACTTCGGCCCCGTTGGAGCTAGGAAGTCGAGATTGGGCTCGTTTGAAAGGGCGCAAAACGCTACTTAAGTTGGCCCCTACAGAATCCGAATTTGGCACCCAAGAGCCACTCTAGCGATAAACTTAAAAATAGGTTTTGACATTGTAAATTGACATTAGGGTCTAAATAGACCCCTATTATATAACCCACAACCTAGAAACTTCTAGGGCCCTTGTGCGGTCTTTTATTTGTACTTAGCATTCTTTTATTTCTTTTTATTTTATTTTACATTACTTTAACGTCCCTATTGACGCTTTTAATATAGATATTGATTGACGCATACCTTCCAACATGTTCGGCTTTAGAACACCCTTAAAGGCGACCGGTGGCGAGAAGTCTCCGTCAGGACCGGAAGCAGTCGCCCCTCCAAATGTAAGACGTAGCATAGGAGAGTGGGAAGCTACAAACATCAGCCCCACTCCCCATATAACGGAAAAGACGTTGCAGGCCGGCCCTGCGAAAACCAAAATAAAGCCTGCCCTGACGCAGGAGAGCAAAGCTACGACTGCGACCACAGTGAGGAAATCCGTTGAAACGGGCTCACCGTCAAAGGTCAAATATGCAGACCGAACTGCGGAGGCTAAAGCCTGTCTAACAAAGGCAAAGCTTCACCTAAGCAGCACAAGGAACACCAAGAGGGAGATTATAACCGGTATCTCCGAAGCCACAGAACGACTTTATCAATTGATAAAAGAAGCTGAAACAGAGCTAAAAGTGGCAAAGACGCGTAGTTCCAGGGAAGGGCTGGCACAGACAGACAAAAAGTCGCCAGACACAGAAACAATTTCTCCTGAGGGAATTGACACGAATATGATCCTTCACACGATGGAACAACATTCAAAGCTCCTAGCAGAAAATAATAAGAAAATAGAGGAGCTCAAGGAGAAAATAGATTACAAAAACGAATTCTTGGATAGGGGTACCTATGCGAGTGTGGCCGCAACTCAGTCCGTGAACTCACTGCCACGGCGCAGTACACTGCACTCTGTGGTGGTCACATCCAAGAACGAAACCGAAACGGGCGACGAAGTCCTTAGCAGAATAAGGGAAGCGGTAAACGCCAAAGACGGGTGGATAAAGGTGGAAAAGGTGAGGAAAGCCAAAGACAGGAAGATAATAATAGGTCTGGAAACCGAAGAGGAAAGAAGCAAGATTAAGACCCGACTTCAAAAAGAAGGAATCGACCTAACTGTCGAGGAAGTCAAAAACAAGGACCCACTTTTGATTTTGAAGAATGTTCTAGTCGTGAATACCGACGAAGACATCATTAAAGCGCTTAAAAATCAGAACAAGAGTGTTTTTGACGGCCTCGACAGTGGCGAAGACAGGGTGGAGATAAGGTACAGGAGAAGGACACGTAACCCCCATATTGGCCATGTCATCATCAGCGTCTCGCCCACCATCTGGCGACGGGCTATAGAGATCGGGACCGTGCACATTGACCTCCAACGCATAAAGGTCGAAGACCAGACCCCGTTGGTCCAGTGCACTCGCTGCCTAGGGTTCGGACACGGTAAGCGGTTTTGTAAAGAGCCTGCAGACTTATGCAGCCACTGCGGCGGTCCCCATATGAGACCAGAGTGCCCGGACTGGCTCTCAGGCTCACCACCCGCATGCCGAAATTGCACGAGGTCTAAAATGGAACACGGCACGCAACACAATGCGTTCAGCCACGACTGCCCTGTACGAAAGAAATGGGATGACGTGGCCAGATCGACGGTGGCGTACTGCTAAGGGCACCCGAAGCAACCCAAACCTATATAGATTGGTACAAGCCAACCTCCAGCGGAAAAAACTCGCAACAGACGAGCTCCTATTGGAAGCCGCAAATCGCGGAGTTGCCATTGCTCTCCTCCAGGAACCATATGTGGGAGGGGCTAAGAAAATGAGGAACTACAGGGGTGTTCGGATCTTCCAGAACACTGACGCTGGGGATGGCACTGTTAAGGCCGCAATAGCGGTCTTCGACCAAGACCTCATAGTCACACAATGCCCAAAACTCACCACGAACAACATCACCGTGGTGGGGATCCAGACCAGTGCCTGGAGGATCAACCTGGTCTCCTTTTATTTCGAGCCAGACCAGCCAATAGGACCGTACTTAGAGCACCTCAAACACATTGAGGAAGAAGTAGGCTCCAAAATGTGGGTCCTTGGAGGAGACGCAAACGCAAAAAGCACCTGGTGGGGAAGCTTGACCATCGACTGTAGGGGAGAAGAAGTGTCTGGGGTTCTCGACGAGCTGAGTCTCAACATACTCAACAGAGGGGAAATTCCGACTTTCGACACGATCAGGGGGGGAAAACGCTACTGCAGCCACGTTGACATCACGGCATGCTCAACCGATATTCTGGACCTGGTAGACGACTGGAGGGTAGACGAGGGCCTCACGAGCTCGGACCACAACGGCATTGTTTTTAACATCAAACTAAAAAGGTCTAAAGGCATAAAAATCAATAGAACAACTAGAATTTTCAATACAAAAAAGGCAAATTGGCCTGAGTTTCGTGAGAAACTCAGCCAATTAATGCAAGAGAATAAAATTAATAAATCTGAAATAGAAAAATTAAATACAGTCGATCAATTAAATACAATTATACAAAAATACACTCAAGCAATAAGAGACGCATGCACTTCATCAATGCCTATAAAGAAGAATAATGAAATACTCACCTTGCCGTGGTGGTCCGAGAAACTCGAGAGGATGAAGCAGGAAGTCGCTACCAGGAAACGCAGAGTTAGGTGTGCAGCACCAGTCCGAAGGTCGAAAGTCGTCGAAGAGTACCTGAAACAGAAAGTTGAGTATGAAGCAGAAGCAGCCAAAGATATTATCGAGAGCTGGAAGAACTTTTGCGCCAAGCAGGACCGAGAGGGAGTTTGGGAAGGGATTTACCGGGTAATAGGAAGGACCAAGGGAAGGGGAGAGGACCAACCGCTAGTAAAGGACGGGACGGTACTAAACGCGAAAGGTTCAGTCGAATTACTGGCCAACACTTTCTACCCAGAAGACCATAAGGACAGTGACAGCACATCCCACCGCCTTATCAGAGAAAGGGCCGATGCTGTGAATGCTGGAGAGCAAGGTAACTCTTGCGATCCACCACTTGCGATGTCTGAACTGATGGCGGCGTGCAGGTCTTTCAACGCCAAAAAAGCTCCAGGAGCGGACGGCCTCACCGCCGATATTTGCTGTCGAGCTATTGAAGGCGCCCCTGAAGTAACCCTTGCTCTCCTAAACGGCTGCCTGAGGTGCCACCACTTCCCCGAAGTTTGGAAGGAAGCGGTTGTAATCGTTTTAAAGAAACCCGGAAAGGAGGACTATAGCAACCCAAAGGCGTACAGACCCATCGGCCTTTTGCCAATACTAGGCAAAATATACGAGAAGATGTTGGTGGCCCGCCTCAAGTTCCATTTGATTCCAAGGATGAGTACTCGCCAGTACGGATTCATGCCCCAGAGGAGCACAGAGGACTCCCTTTATACACTAATGCGGCACATACGCAGCAAGCTGGAGCTTAAGAAAATAGTAGTCGCCGTATCTTTGGACATAGAAGGAGCTTTCGACAGCGCCTGGTGGCCAGCCATAAGAGTCCGTCTGGCTGAGGAAGAGTGTCCAATTGGCTTGAGGAGGGTCATCGACAGCTATCTCGAGAATCGAAGGGTCAAGGTCAGGTACGCGGGTGAAGAGTTCGACAAGGCCACAAGTAAGGGTTGTGTCCAGGGTTCTATAGGAGGGCCAATATTCTGGAATCTTTTGTTGGACCCACTACTAAAGAGCCTAGAAGCCAGGGGTGACTATTGCCAAGCCTTTGCCGACGATGTTGTGCTGATCTTTAATGGTGACACATCGCTGGAGATCGAGGGACGTGCCAATGCCGCTCTCGAACATGTTCGGGCGTGGGGAGTACAAAACAAACTTAAGTTTGCCCCGCACAAAACTAACGCAATGGTCATCACTCGTAAATTAAAATACGACAACCCACGCCTGAGCATGGGCGGGATCGACATTGTCACGACCAACGAGATCAAAATCCTGGGTGTCACCATTGACGAAAAGCTGACTTTTAACTCACACGTCGCAAAGGTGTGCAGGAAGGCAATAGAAATCCACAAGCAATTAACTAGGGCGGCAAAGACTAGCTGGGGACTCCACCCCGAAGTCATAAGGATAATATATGTGGCTACCGTGGAACCGATCATCCTGTACGCAGCCAGTGTATGGGCCCCGGCTGTAGGGAAGCGGGGCGTCATGAAGCAGTTGGGAGCAGTTCAGCGAGGCATTGCGCAAAAGCTGTGTAAGGCATACCGTACGGTCTCTTTAAACTCTGCGCTAGTGCTGGCTGGGATACTGCCTCTCGACCTCCGCGTCCGCGAGGCAGCATCGTTATACGAAGCTAAGAGGGGGGTGCCTCAGCCAGCACTTGGCGACAGGAGCGTCGAGCAGGCAGCCTCGGCAATGGAAGCCCCGCACCCCGCTGAGCGCGCTGAGCTGGAAATCGTAGGCCTGGTAAACGATGAACAACTTAATGCCCAGAACGAACTTGAGGTTCGTATCTTTACGGATGGGAGCAAGATTGGAGGCAAGGTCGGAGCAGCATTCTCCATGTGGAGCGGTGATGCCGAGACCAAAACCATCAAGCTTGCTCTCCCGCATTACTCCACCGTTTACCAGGCTGAGCTTCTGGCAATATGTGTTGCAACCAGGGAGATACTTAAAAACAAAGCGCAGACGTTTGGAATTTTCAGTGACTCTATGGCGGCTCTCCAAACCATACAAAATCACGACCGACACCATCCACTGGCAGTGGAGACAAGATCCAACATCAGAACTCTTTCTATCCAAAACAAGGCCGTCACCTTGTTTTGGATTAAAGCTCACGCGGGGTTGGAAGGGAATGAGAGGGCCGATGAATTAGCCAAGAGAGCCGCTGAAGGTTCCAAACGGAAGCCTGATTATGACCTGTGCCCTGTTTCGTACGTCAAGCGATGTATCCGTACGGAAACACTGGAGGAGTGGAACCGGAGATACAGATCCGGAGAAACTGCTTCAGTGACCAAATTGTTTTTCCCGGACGCGGTGGCTGCTTACAGGATAATCAGGAAGTGCAAAATCGACAACGTGGCCACACAAATCATGACGGGGCACGGTGGGTTCTCAGCATACTTGAACCGTTTCAAGTGTAAGGGGAGCCCATCGTGCATCTGCGACCCCGAAATTGACGAAACGGTGCCACATATATTGTTCAGTTGTCCCGTCTTTGACAGAGAAAGACTAGAGGTTGAGCACATATTGAACACAAAACTCGATGCTGAAAATATGTGGCAAATAATGGCGGGCAAAAATAGAGAGATCTTATTGAAATACTGCATAAAGATATGTGAAAAGGTTATAAAAAGAAATAAAAGTGCATAAGAAAAAATGTTTACATAATATTATGGCAATATTAATGTCAAGCATTGAACAATTAGAATATAAAATAGTTAAGTGTAAATGTAAATAAATAAGAAACAAATACTCGATTCGCCCAAAAATGAAACAGTAACATACAATGAAAATTATTATAAAAGCAAATATAAAGTAGACGTAAGAAACATGTATTAGTAATAAATATAGACAGTTAAGATGGTTGTATAAAATGAAAATCCACATCCTGGTATAAATAAATAATAGAAATAAGCATAAAATAAGTACAAATGTATGTGCAAGAGCATAAATAACAGTGCTCCGCCTCAGTAAGATAAGAATAAGTTTAGAAATAAGAAACTGTAAAATAATAAAACACTAGGCTAGAAATAACTGTACATAAGACATAAGTAACTTTAAGTCATATAATAAATAACTGCCTACCCACTCTTTGTAACACCCGGTCATGATAAATAAAAAACAAGAAAAATTAGACAGAAAGAGACGATAGTTGGGAATCCCACCCATAATAGACACGAATGAGGATGAATGCAAGAAAGATATAGTATGAGGAACAAAAGTACGAGAGGCATAAATGTGAGAAATGGCACGAAAGTAAAACTAGACAGGCATAGGCTCCGATAATGTTGGAGGTAGAAGTTAAAAAAAAAAAAAAAAAAAAACCTAACCTAACCTAACCTTTTTTTTTTTTTTTTTTTTTTTTTTAACGTGGAGAAATGCTCATGCATACTGCACTACCACGGGGAGATAGTGCAGTTATGTGGGACTCTTACCCACTAAAACTCCACGGTGTCCTCCTCCGCCGCTTATGGCGGGAACACGGGCACGCGTTAGCACTCATCCGTGAACCCGCCGCGGCTGTCCGTCACCGGACCCTCCTCTGGGGAGTGCTCCCCATCACCGGCGCACCAGAACACATAGCACGCCGTGACCACCCCAGGGACCAAACCAGCACATGGGCGCCAGACGACCCCGTGTCTGGGCACCCTTGGTCCCCTTGCGGCGGGACAGGTCGTTGGCCCCGCCGCCTGCCAATTTTCGGCCGCAGAGGATAGGGAGAGTGGCCAACGTAATACCAACACTCCTCCTCCCCTGCGGCCCCACCGCGTCCGCCATCAACGGTGGCGACCCCGTCAAGGCCGCGGAAGGTAGGGAGAGCGGCGCACCGCAATACCGGCACTCCTCTCCCGCCGCGGCCTCCAACCTTCAGCCGCGATGCCTCCCTCACATACGACATCGCGGCCCGCCTCAGTTGCGATGTCGCCCAAGCGGCACCGCAACCTACTTGTTGGCCGCTACGTCGTCGGCTTACAGGCAAAAGCCCTGACGAGCGGCCCCTCCTCGGGTTCCTCTTCGCTTCACCGTGGGTGACCAAGCCACGGCTACTGAGCCCCCCCGCCTCGACAATGCGGGAACCCACCGGGGGGGAACCTAACCTAACCTAACCTAACCTAACCAGTCTGGCTTCAACCGCCGCCCCGAACGCCACGAAAAAACCGCGCTCCGCGTTCAAAAAACGCTAAAAAACGTAAAAAGTTCTCGAAGTTTGTAGTGTTATATATCAAAACACGCGCAAACGTAAGGCGATCACGGTGTTGTAAAAAGTTTATTGATCAGTGCAACCCAGTGAAAGTTATAACAAAAAAAGTGAAATTTCTGGAACACTGAACTGAAAAAGTCAAATTACTCCAAAATTAAAGCGGTGACATACTGTTTTTTAATTACCTCCGGGACGGCCTTCTCGAGGCCTGCGATCCTGAGAAAATTCCAGATTTTTTCAGCGCAGGCGCGCGGAAATATAAGGGAAAACATCATTCTGTGAGACGAGGCCCCGTTTTTAGGGGCATAAAGTTATCCCCGACTACTACCTGGCACGACTGACAACTCCCCGAGAAAGAAAACGAGGAGAGGACCCTGGAGGTATTTTGAAAGTCAGATTTTTGATAGGGAATACCAGTTTATTGACAATACAAACTTAACGTGAAGCTGTGAAAAAGTTATAAAAATTTTCCAGCCTAAATAAAATAAAATTATCAGTGACAACCTAGGCTGAAACTTCCAGGGAAGATAGCTAGGACGTCTGTAAACCCGTTTAAGAAGAAAGAAAAATTTTTGGACTGTAATTTTAGGACCTATAAAAACTTTACAAAACATCAGAAAAATTTCCGGCCGCAAAACAATTTGTTTCTCACGGTGTTTAAGGAAAAATATTATTATCTACGTCATATTTTTGTTTAATTATTTTTATTTTATGTTATTTTATTTATCTCATAATAGTTAGTAAAAACTGTATTCCCAAATTAATTTTAGTTCTTTTATCAAAAAATTTTCGTTTTTAAAAATTTTGTCACCAACCGGGAACTGAACCTGGGACCTAAGAAAAATTAAAACGCTCATATCTCGGGAACGGAGCGAGATAGCCCATTTTTGACAATAGTCTGGATATCTATACTATAGTATAGATATACAGCAACTTTTTCCTGAACACCCTCTTTCGAACCCTCCAAAAAAAAAATTTTCTTTTTTTTTAAATAATTAGATACCCCCTTCCCCTCTCTGCCTTCCACAACCATCTTCCGCGAACCTTTATTATTATCACTATGTATTAACGTATAATATGTATATGTTATAACCTCTTCAAGGAACCCCCCTCACTTCTCTCCCCGCCGCAAAACCAATTATTTCATTACCGTCCCCTCTCCGCTTACCTTTAATAAATATCTAAGTGTAGTAAGTACTGTGTGCAGCAGCAGTGCCCCAGTCACCCACTTTTGAAATTCGTTGACCCCAAATATCTCGGGAACGGCTGGGAATATCAAAATTTTGACGAAATTTTCCCCCCCCCTATAACCCCCCTCCCAGATGGAACCTATATTTCGATAAGACCCCTAGACCCCCTATTTGACCCCCTCCGTTATTGACCCCAAATACTAACTAGTAGTTTAATTATACATTATATGCATAAAGTCCGCACACATTTACATCCTAAAACATCACCCCCCCCCCCCCCCGTGACCCCGTGGCACCCTGTGACGCTGGGCTCCCTCAGAGCCCCCTTGACCACCTTTCTGGCAACCTCTGTAACTCTCTAAATACTTTTATAACCTCCCCTCCCCCCCTCAGGGCTACCTCACCCCCCCCGGGCCCAACTTCTGAACCAGAAGTCCTAGACATATCAAGTTTGGGGTCTCTGAAATCAGCACAAAAAGACCTGTCTTCTGGCTCCGACCAAATTACAAAATTAATTTATTGCGTATTGTTTGTCATTGTTTGCTTATACATTTATTTTACATTTTATTTTAGACTTACTCCATATAGAGTAAAAATTTTTGTTAGACTAAGACGTCTCTTGACAAATCTAAGTTTTAAGTGACGTAATTAGTATTGACGCCATTTACACGTCTTACTAAAAGATAGACTACATTATGTTTGGAATTAGGACTCCGATGAAAAACCCGGCACCAAACTCCCCCCAGAAAGCCGCAGAATCAGCCGAAAATGTAGGTCTCTCGTCGTCTTCGGAAACCCAGGACAAAACTTTTGTGGTCCGACAAAGCATTGGCGAGATAGAGGCCAGAACAAAGACCTTACCAAAAAAGGTGACGGCGCCGGTGGCGGGCCCCTCCAAGGCAAAAATTCAAACACCATTGTTGGACGCCTTTGGTAGCCCGCCCCCGAAAACGACTTATCCCACTAGACTTGCCGAGGGAAGGGCATGCCTAAGTAAGGCAAAGTTCCACCTCGGCAACTCGAGAAATATAAAAACCGAAATTAAAGATGGGGTCACAGCAGCCGTGGAACGACTCTATCAGTTACTGAAAGAGTCGGAGGCGGTTAGGGTAAATGAGACAGCCCAGAGCAAAGGGCGGGGTGGGAAGGAAGTGGAGGAACCTTTACACCCTCCACTCTCTTCTCACCCTACCAGTTGCCAGGTGGAAAGCGAGATGCTAAAGAGGATGGAGGAGCACTTCAACCTCATCAAAACCAACACCGAAAAGATGGAGGGTCTTAGAGATACGTTACTGTCCCATCAGAAAGTCCTGGAGGGAGCCACCTATGCGAGCGTGGCGGCTGGCGGCAGCAGGGGAAGACTGCCGGAGCAAGCCACCCTGCACTCTGTGGTAATAACCTCCAAGGATGAAACAGAGACTGGGGATGAAGTGCTCCACAAAATCCGGACAGCGGTGAATGCCAAAGAAGGGGGGGTGACCATCGATAAAATTAGGAAGGCTAGGGACAGAAAGGTCATCATGGGCTGCCGGAGCGAGGAAGAGAGGCGAGTACTGAAGGAGAGAATTCAGAAGGCCGGAAATCACCTTAACGTCGACGACATCAGGAACAAGGACCCACTTCTAATCCTCAAAGACGTCATGACGTATAATAGTGACGACGATATCCTTCTCGCCCTGAGAAATCAGAATGAGAGGATATTCAGAGATCTTGACAAAGAGGATAACAGAGTGGAGATCCGATACAGGAAGAGAACAAGAAACCCTCTGATGAACCATGTCGTCGTTAGGGTATCCCCTAAAATATGGACCAGGATTATGGACGCGGAGACCGTGCAAATCGACCTGCAGCGCATCCGAATCGCGGACCAGTCTCCCCTTGTCCAATGTTCGCTCTGTCTCGGGTACGGCCATGGCAGGCGTTTCTGTAAAGAAACTGTCGAGAAATGTAGCCATTGTGCCGGGCCCCACAAAAAGTCAGACTGTCCACACTGGCTCGATGGTGCAGTGCCGACGTGCTGCAACTGCACACATGCTAAATTGGCAAATGCGGAACACAACGCGTTCAGTCAAGACTGCCCGATAAGAAGGAAGTGGGACGCCTTAGCGAGGGCCACAACGGCGTATTGCTAAGGTGGTCACGGGCAGGGGAGCACTGGGGAGCGGCACTCCCACCAGCCAAGCTTCACACCTGATAATACAAGCTAATCTGCAGAGGAAGCAGCTCGCCACCAATGAACTGATGATAGAAGCGGATTGCCGGAAAGCAGACATAGCTCTGCTCCAGGAACCCTACGTGGGAGGCTCAAGTAGTATGAAGAACTACAGAGGAGTGAGGATCTTCCAGAACTCCAGTCCAGGGGAAGGGAATGTCAAAGCAGCCATTGCAGTGTTTAATCACGACTTCGACATTATACAGTACCCGATACTCACCACAAACAACATCGTTGTGGTAAGAATCCGAACGCTGGCCTGGGAGATCACCGTGATATCGTACTACTTTGAGCCCGATCAACCCATGGGGCCGTACCTGGAGCATATCAAGAAAATCCGAGAAAAGCTGGGACCGCGGAGGCTAATCATTGGTGGCGATGCCAACGCCAAAAGTAGCTGGTGGGGGAGTGACAGAGTCGACCTGAGGGGTGAAGTTCTGTCTGGTACTCTGGAGGAAATGTCCTTGCAGGTACTTAACGACGGAGACATACCGACCTTCGACACGGTCAGGGGAGAGCGAAGACTGACCAGCCATGTCGACGTTACGTTCTGCTCAGAGGATATGCTCGACCTGGTGGACGACTGGAGAGTCGTTGAAGATCTGACGAGTTCGGACCACAATGGTATAATGTTTCAAATAAAATTACAAAAGTCAAAAGGAATCAACATAAACAGAACAACTAGGATATACACCACAAAAAGGGCTAACTGGGACCGGTTTCATGAGAAACTGGCCCAGCTTATGAACGAAAATAATATAAACAAAATAGAAATAGACCAAACCCAAACACATAAAGAAATAGATCAATTTACAGAAAAATATATACAACAGATTATTAGAACATGTAACGAGATATTAACAAAAAAGAAATCAAATGAAACACTTACCATCCCGTGGTGGACCGAAGAGCTCGAGGAGATGAAGAGTAAAGTCGCCACTAGGAAGCGCAGGATCCGATGCGCGGCGCCGATCCGGAGGTCGAAGGTTGTCAACGAGTACCTGCAACAGAAAGAAGAGTACGAGTTAGCAGCGATAAAGGCACAGACAGACAGCTGGAAGAACTTCTGCGGTAGACAGGACAGGGAAAGCCTTTGGGACAGTATATACCGCGTCATAAAGAATACTGCCAAACGCCAGGAAGACATTCCACTCGTGAAGGATGGCCATCAACTGGACCAGAAAGAGTCAGCCAATGCTTTGGCTGATACTTTTTACCCGGAGGACCTCGAATGTGATGACAACTCAGAACACCGGCAGACCAGAGTCCTTGCAGCAAACGCAAATAACTGGGTGCATGGTGAGATACATGACCCAGCATTTACGGTCGAAGAACTCCGGGCCGCGACGGAGAGTTTTAATCCAAAAAAGGCCCCGGGAATGGATGGTCTAACCTCAGACATTTGCAGCCAGGTTGTCTCCAAAAATTTGGAACTTAACCTGGCGCTCATGAACAAGTGCCAGGAACTCGGCCACTTCCCAACTCCCTGGAAAGAGGCGACAGTGGTAGTTCTGCGAAAGCCTGGCAAGGATGATTACACAAACCCGAAGTCCTACAGGCCCATAGGCCTGTTACCGGTCATGGGAAAGATTTTGGAAAAAATGATAGTCGGGAGGCTAAAGTGGCATCTACTCCCGAGATTAAGCCCTCGACAATACGGCTTTATACCCCAGCGAAGCACCGAGGACTCCCTCTATGACATGATACAACATCTGTACGGAAAACTCGACGATAAGAAACTTGTAACCGTAATATCACTGGACATAGAGGGAGCCTTTGATAACGCCTGGTGGCCCGCAATCAAGGTCAGACTTGCCGAAGAAGAGTGTCCGGTAAACCTCCGGCGACTCATGGATAGCTACCTACAGGACCGTAAGGTCCGGGTGAGGTACGCCGGAGAAGAGTACACAAAGGACACTCAAAAAGGATGTGTGCAGGGATCGATTGGCGGGCCGATTCTCTGGAATCTTCTCCTTGATCCACTCCTCAAGGGACTGGAACGCAGGGGTGACTATTGCCAGGCTTTCGCAGATGACGTGGTGTTGGTGTTTGCCGAGGATACGGCGCTGGAGGTGGAGAGGAGGGCCAATGCCGCGCTCGCGTATGTTCGGGCGTGGGGTGTCAAAAACAAACTGAATTTCGCGCCACACAAGACACACGCAATGGTGCTCACTAGGAAGTTGAAATTTGACACACCACGACTGAGCATGGGCGGGATCGACATTGGTCTATCTAGTGAGATAAAGATCCTGGGGCTCACTATTGACAATAAGCTGACGTTTAACAGCCACGTGGCTAATACATGCAAGAAGGCGTTAAACATATACAAACAGCTCTCACGAGCCGCCAGGATCAGTTGGGGCCTCCACCCCGAAATTATAAGGACAATTTACATGGCCACAGTGGAGCCCATCGTTACCTACGCAGCCGGTGCCTGGGCTAATGCAACAAAAAAGATCGGGGTGAAAAAACAATTGGACGCAGTGCAGAGGGGCTTTGCGCAAAAGCTGTGTGGAGCGTACAGAACCGTTTCGCTCAACTCTGCGCTGATGCTGGCTGGGATACTGCCTCTCGATATCCGGATCCGAGAGGCAGCATTGTTGTATGAGGTCAAGAGGGGAGTACCCCTGCCAGCATTAGCAGATAGAGAGGTAGAGCGCAGACTGGCCTTCGCTGAAACCCAGCACCCGGCAAGACATATGTGCCTCGATTTCGTAAGTCTGGTGGACCAGGAGGAGTTGAACAGCCATGTGCATCAAGCAGTTTCGATTTACACCGATGGCAGTAAGATTGAGGGCAAGGTCGGAGCAGCATTGTCTCTTTGGAGCAATGAAGCCGAGACCAAAACTCTCAAACTTAAGCTGCCATCGTACTGCACTGTCTACCAGGCGGAACTCCTGGCCATATGTCATGCCACAAAAATCATCCTGCGACGAGGCGAGGCCAGTTTCGCTATCCTCAGTGACTCGCGCTCTGCCTTGGAAACGGTCGTGAACCCATATTCCCTCCACCCCCTTGCTGTCAAAACTAGAGCCAACATCGAAGACAGCAGACTCCAGAACAAGGAAATTTCCTTGTTTTGGATTAAAGCACATGCAGGAATGGAGGGGAATGAGCGCGCGGACAAACTAGCTAAAGAAGCTGCACTGCGTTCCAAGAAAAAACCTGACTATGACAGTTGCCCAGTTTCATTCGTCAAGAGACACATTCGTTTACAGTCTCTCGACGAGTGGAATGTACGCTATCGAACGGGACAGACAGCGGCTGTCACTAGGATGTTCTTCCCAGATGCAGTGGAAGGATATAAAATAGTGAGGAAAATTAAACCGGCAGGCTTGACGACTCAGGTGATGACGGGGCACGGTGGGTTTTCAGAATACTTGCACCGGTTCAAGTGTAAAGGGGACCCATCGTGCATTTGTGAACCGGGGGTCGCAGAGTCTGTCCCACACCTCCTGTTTAGCTGTCCAGTCTACGCGAAGCTTAGATATGAAAAAGAACAAGTACTTGAAATTAGCTTAAAACCTGAAAACATACATATTATAATGACAAACAGCCAGATAAGACAAACATTTATAGAATATTGTGTGCAAATAGTAAAAATGGTAGTAAAGAGAAACAGATAAATAAGTTTATGATTAATATATATTTGTTCAATTATGTATCATAAACATATAAAAATTAGTTAGCATAAATAAAGATAAGTTAAGTTGCAAAGTAAGCCATGAAATTAGAATAAAATTGTTAAACATGAGAAATAAAAAGAAATAGTTAAATAAGTTATGTTTGTTATATATTATTTAATATATAAGATAACATAAGATAAATAAGTAGATAATGAGAAATCAGTAGAATAATTTTGTTTTGAAACTAGTAAATTTAGTAATTTAAGGTAAACTGAAAGAACTATGATAAAAATGAATTGTAAGATAAGCTGTGTTGGGAAGAAGAACGAGTATGAATCAAGTGTAGTAATGTAAGGTAAAAATTGTAGGAACTGTTTAGAATAAATAAATAAATAAAAATAGCCCCCAGGAAAAAAAGGTCTCTGATCACGTCAGAGGAAGCTCGCAACGCCCTGTGATGACGGGTGAATATTAAACAAAAAAAAAAAAAAAACCTAACCTAACCTAACCTAACCTAACCTAACCAGTTTGGCTTCAACCGCCGCCCCGACTGCCACGAAAAAACCGCGCTCCGCAAGCTAAAATCGCTAAAAGTAGCAAAAAGTGCTCAAAGTTATAAGTGTTATACATCAAAACACGCGCAATCGCGAGGCGATCACGGTCGTGAAAAAAGTTTTGTGATAAGTGAAAGCTAGTGAAAGTTATCACCAAAAAAGTGAATTTTCTGGAACACTAAACATAAAATGTCAAATATCTCCAAAACTAAAGCGGCGACACAGTGATTTTAAATTACCATCAGTGCGGCCTCCCCAAGACCTACAATCCCGAGAAAGTCCCAGATTTTTCCCGCGCAGACGCGCGGAAATAAAAGGGAAAATATCAATCCACGAGGCGTGGTCCCGGTTCGGAGGCATAAAGTTATCCCTGACCACTATCCAGCACCACTGACAACACCCCGAAAAGGAAAAAGAGGAGAGGACCCTGGAGGTATTTTGAAAGTCAAATTTATGTTAGGGAATACCAGTTTATTGACAGTACAAACTTAATGTGCGGCCGTGAAAAAAATTAGGGTAATTTTCAGACCACAATAAATTAAAACTATCAGTGACAACCTAGGCTGAAACTTCTAGGGAAGATAGCTGGGACGTCCCTAAACCCGTGTAAGAAGAAAGAAAAATTTTTTGGATTTAAATTTAGCATCTATTAAAACTTTAGTGAACTATAGTAAAATTTCCGGCCGCAAAACAAATTGTTTCCTTCGGTCTGTAAGGAAAAAATATTTACGTAATAGTTTTTGTTTAATTAATTTTTGTTTTATGTAATTTTTAATTTATCTTATAATAGTTTGTCAAAAGTGTTTGCCCCAAATTTACCCTAATCTTGTAAAAAAAAAAAAAAAAAAAAAAAAAAAAAAATTTTGTCGCCAACCGGGAATTGAACCTGGGTCCTAAGAAAATCTTAATACGCCGATATCTCGGAAACGGAGCGAGTTAGCCCATTTTCGACACCACCTGCATATCTAAATATACAGCAACCCTCTCCTAACCACCCTTTTTCGAACCCCCCTATTTCTTTATATTAATTAATTAAATCCCCCCCCCCCCCCCGTCCCCACCTCGCTTCCTACTAGCATGTTCTGTAGGTATTAATTATTATCTATACTGTTGTTTTAATGTATATGTTATAACCCCTCAAGTACACCCAACCCCCCCCCCCCAAACATATTCCATTTCCCTCCCCTCTGCGCTCACCTGTAATAGACTTTATATGTTCTATTGTGCAGCAGCAATCCCCTAGTCACCCACTTTCTATCCCTGAATTTGTTGACTCCCAAATATCTCGGAAACGGTTGGGAATATCAAAATTCTGAGCAAAATTTCCCCCCCCCTACAACCCCCCTCCCAACTAGAACCTATACTTCGATAAGACCCCTAGACCCCCTTTTTGACCCCCTTCGTTACGACCTAAAGAACTGATTAGTACTATAATAAACATTATATCCCTATAGTCTACTTACATTTATATTCTGCCCCCCCCTCCCCCGTGACCCCCGTGACCCCCGTGATACCCTGTGACCCGTGGGATCCTTCAGGACCCCTTTTCTGACCGCCCCTGGCGACCCCCTAGAACCCTCCAGAATCTTTTATACCACCAATTTAACTCCCCCCCACCTCAACCCTTCAGGGCTACCTCACCCCCCTAGGCCTAGCTTCTGTACCAGAGGTCCTAGACCCACCGAGTTTGGGGTCTCTGAAATCAGTACAAAAAGATCTATCTTCTGGCCCCAACCGATCTACAAAATTTTATCATTGCCTGTCGTTTGTAATTGTTATTTTTTGCATCTACAGTTTAATTATATTTTACTTTAGACTTACCCCATAAGGAGTAAAAACTTGTTTAGGCTAAGACGTTATAAGATAGTATAAGGACGGACTCTACATAGAGCGATAGTTTTTTTTTTGGGATACTTTTCTGCCCATCCCCCCTTTACAGGGAACCAGAAAGTATCACCAGAGCCCTCGATTGGCCTCTATATGAATTTGACCTTCACGCACAAAACCGCCATGTTCCGTACACCGGCCAAGAAGGATGCGAGCTCACCGGGCTCCAGGGTCTCGCCGCACTCGACGGAGAAGGCTGGACCCTCGCTTCCCTGTGTAAGGCAGAGCATCGGTGAATGGGAGGCCGGGAAAGCAAAGCCCCAGACTAAACCGCCGGTAAATCTGAAACGCGATGCTACTCCAGGTACCTCTCCGCAAACCATCAGCACTCTGGAGACGCGTCGCGCCCTGCCGGACGCTGTGATACCGCCAAAAAGATCAGAGCCCAGTTACCCAAATATCACGGCGGAGGCAAGAGCCTGCCTGAGTAAGGCGAAACTCCACCTCAACAACTCGCGTAACTTGAAAGCGGAAATTAAAAAGGAGGTCACAATGGCGATAGACAGGTTATACCAATTGGTAAAGGAGGCGGATCGGGGAAAAAGTAAACAAGACCGGCAGAGCGTAACGGAAGGCCAGAAAGTAGAGAAAAGTGGGGAGGAACCGGAGAGTATCACTTGGTTGCGCTCCGCACTAGAAGAGCAAGCTCTAATAGTGAAGGAGGGCAATCAACTGATTAAACATCTACAGGCGACATTACATGAACAAAAAGAGGCACAAGAAGCACGTGATAGGGAAAGACACAATGACGGAGATATCCTTAAGGAGATACGGGCGCTCGGAGAGACCACCCAAGAAATGGGAAAAATGGTCAACCACATTAAAGAGAGAGCTCCTACATATGCGGAGACCCTAATCGCACCTAAAAACACCTGGGGTCAAAAAGCGAAACACTCTGTCATTGTGTCGTCCGATGTCACAATGGACACCAGTACAGAGGTTGTGGGTAGGGTAAGGCAGGTATTGGATGCGAGGAATAGTGGCCTGCAAATTGAAAGAGTACGAAAAGTTAAGGACAAGAGGGTTATACTAAGTTTTTGTAGTAAAGAAGAGATGGCAAAAACAACAGCCCAACTCAAAAACGATAAAAACCTGAAAGTGGAAGAGGCCAAAAATAGGAACCCGCTTGTAATCATCAAGGACCTCTTGTCCTATAACAGTGACGAGGACATTATGACTGCCCTGAAGGTCCAGAACGCCCGCCTGCTGGAGGGCCTGACAGCCGAGGAGGCAACTGCCACAGTGAAATACCGGAGGAGGGCAAGGAACTCACTAGAGAACCATGTCGTCCTACAGGTGACACCAAAATTGTGGCAGAAGCTTACCGTGGCTGGCAGAGTCTTCATCGACCTGCAGTGCGTGAGAGTCCTGGACCAAACGCCTCTCGTGCAATGTACAAAGTGCTTGGCGTATGGGCACGGCCGAAAGCTGTGTACGGAGCCCGCGGACCTGTGCAACTATTGCGGAGGGCCACATCTCAGGGCCGAATGTGCCGGGCTGGCAACGGGCGATAGGCCGACATGTAAAAACTGTGTCAAGGAAAAACATGTTGACACAGGACATACGGTCTACAGCCTTGACTGCCCGGTGCGCAGGAAATGGGATGCATTAGCGCGCTCCGCAATAGCTTATTGCTAAGGTGGTCCCAGGGGATACACGAACGGCAGCTGCTCAAACATACACCGCGGCGCAAGTTAACCTCCAACGTAAACAACTGGCGACCAACGAGCTTATGCTAGAGGCTAAAAAGCGTAATATAGCCATGGCACTGGTCCAGGAGCCGTATGTGGGTAGCATCAGGGCAATGAAGTCGTACGGGGGGGCGAGGGTCTACCAGAACTCGGACGGCAGTGGGGGCACTGTTAAGGCGGCGATAGTCGTGTTCAATCATGACATCGACGTCATACAGTGTCCCAGATTCACCACCAACAACATTGTGGTGGTGATGCTGCGAACGAGCGCGTGGGAGATGCTCGCCGTCTCGTACTACTTTGAGCCCGATCAACCCATTGGGCCATACCTGGACCACTTAACAGCCATTATGAAGGAGCTAAAGCCTAAGAAAGCCATCATTGGAGGGGACGCTAACGCCAAAAGCGTGTGGTGGGGTAGCAGTACCATCGACGACAGAGGCGACGACCTGGTAGGAATGATCGGGGAATTGGACCTTCAGGTACTCAACTGCGGAAACAGACCTACTTTCGACACCATCAGAGGAGGACGCAGACTAACTAGCTATGTTGACGTAACACTATGCACGGAGGACTTGCTTGACCTGGTAGAGGAATGGCTGGTTGCTGAAGACCTAACGAGCTCGGACCACAACGGCATAATAATTAAAATTAAATTAAAAAAAGGAAAGGGTTTTAATATTAAAAGATCGACTAGGATATATAATACCAAAAAAGCTAATTGGGAACTTTTTAATGAAAAAATTAACCAATTAAAAATAGAAAATAGAATAAATACAACACACATAGAACAGATAACTAACAAGAAAAATTTGGATGATACAATTAGAAAATATACAATAGTAGTAACAGAAGCTTGCAATGAGTCAATACCCAAAAAAGCTGAAAACCATACACTTACCATGCCGTGGTGGTCCGAAGAACTCGAAGCGATGAAGCACGAAGTCGCTACCAGGAAGAGAAGAATCCGATGCGCTGCGCCGTCGCGTAGAGAAGGTGTGGTCGCTTTGTACCTGAAAGAAAAGGAGAAATATGAACTAGAGGTCAAAAAACGCTCCACAGAGAGTTGGAAAAGTTTTTGCCAGAAACAGAACAAGGAAGGGGTTTGGGAAGGAATTTATAGGGTAATTAAGAACACGGCAAAAAGGCAAGAAGATCTGCCACTGGTTTGGAATGGGAGGGAGGCAGGTCAGGAAGGTTCTGCGAGAGTACTGGCGGAAATATTCTACCCGGAGGATACAGAGGAGGAGGATAGCCCAGACCATCGTCGGATCAGAGTTCTTGCTGAACAAGTAAACGACTGGAGCCATAATGAGACCCATGACCCGGCGTTTACGACGGAGGAGCTCAGGCTCGCGACGGAGAGCTTCAACCCCAAGAAGGCACCCGGAATAGACGGCTTCACGGCCGACATCTGCCAGCGGGTAATATACCAGGACATGGAACTGCATTTGGCATTGTTCAATAAGTGCTGGCAACTGACGCACTTCCCCACGGCATGGAAAGAAGCCACCGTAGTGGTGCTGAGGAAACCAGGGAAGGACAATTACACCAGTCCCAAGTCTTATAGGCCAATTGGACTGTTGCCAGTGATGGGTAAAATACTGGAAAAAATGATGGTAAGAAGGCTGGTTTGGTACCTGGTGCCACGAATGAGTCCCCGCCAGTATGGCTTCATGCCACAGCGAAGCACGGAAGACTCCCTCTATGACCTGATGGCCCACGTGAGAGGCAAACTCCAAGAGAGGAAGCTTATCACGATGGTCTCACTTGATATAGAGGGAGCCTTCGACAGTGCATGGTGGCCAGCCATAAAGGTCAGACTGGCGGAAGAGAAGTGCCCAGCGAATCTCAGGAGAATGATAGCCAGCTACCTAAGCGACCGCAAAGTCCGGGTAAGGTATGCTGGCCATGAGTACGTGAAAAGCACAAAGAAAGGGTGTGTTCAGGGATCAATAGGCGGACCCATCCTGTGGAACCTGCTGTTGAACCCATTGCTGGAGAGTCTCACACAGAGAGGTGACTATTGTCAGGCCTTTGCGGATGATGTGGTGCTCGTGTTTTCGGGAGAGACAGCCCTGGATATCCAGGGACAAGCCAATGCCGCTCTTGAACATGTTCGGGAGTGGGGTGTCATGAATAAGCTCAGGTTTGCGCCGCACAAAACCTGCGCCATGTTACTTACCAGAAAACTTAAATATGACACGCCACACCTGACCATGGGAGGGATCGACATTGGAATGTCCTCGGAGATGAAGATTTTGGGACTCACAGTGGATTCTAAGTTGACCTTTAATAGCCATACGGCTAACGTGTGTAAAAAGGCACTTGGTATTTACAACCAGCTGTCGAGAGCTGCTAGAGTCAGTTGGGGTCTCCACCCGGAAATAATCCGCATCATATACACCGCTACGGTGGAGCCCATTATCACGTACGCAGCTGCCGCCTGGTCCTCAGCATCAAAAAAGTTGGGGGTTCAACGCTACCTAAATGCGGTCCAGAGGGGTTTTGCCCAAAAACTTTGTGGAGCGTATCGCACGACCTCTCTTCACTCAGCGCTGGTACTGGCTGGAATATTGCCACTTGACCTCCGTATACAAGAGGTAGCTGCCCTGTACGAGGCGAGAAGAAGGGCATCCTGGCCAGAGCTAGTAGACAGAGAGATCGAGCGGAGGGCTGAATTCTCCAGTAAACCTCACCCGGCAAAGCACACGGCGATAGAGTTCGTGCGCCTGGTAGACCAAGAACAACTAGACAGCTACAACAAACAAGAAATTCGCATATTTACCGATGGCAGCCGGATCGAGGGCAAGGTTGGAGCAGCGCTAACCCTATGGGATAGTGTAGCTGAGGTGAAAACCCATAAACTCAAACTGGCCCCATACTGTACGGTATATCAGGCGGAACTCCTCGCGGTGTGTAGAGCCACTGAGGTGATCCAGCGGAGAGGCGAGAATAGCTATGGAATATACAGTGACTCCAGATCAGCCCTGGAGACTATAGCCAACCCCAGTACAACGCATCCCCTGGCAGTAGATACCCGCAAAAACCTAAAGGCCATTGAAAACCAGAACAAAACTGTGTCTTTGTTCTGGATCAAGGCACATGCGGGCCTTGCGGGGAACGAGAGGGCGGATGAACTGGCGAAGGACGCGGCTCTTAACATAAAAACTAAGCCTAATTATGACCTATGCCCGGTTTCATTCATCAAACGACAGATCCGGAGGAAGTCGATTGATGAATGGAACCTAAGATACAAACAAAGTGCCAGGGCTAAAATAACAAAACTCTTCTTTCCCGACGTCACTACTTCATATAAGATAGTTCGACAAATAGGTCCAACTGACATCATCACCCAAGTACTAACGGGGCACGGTGGGTTCTCTGAGTACCTGAATCGATTCAGGCGCAAAGAGAACTCATCGTGCATCTGTCAGCCTGGAATACCAGAAACGGTCGAACATATTTTGACAGACTGCCCGGTTTACGCCCTAAAGAGACTCGAGGCTGAAAGCAAGCTGGAGTGCGAAATGGCAGTCAAAAACTTCCCAGAGCTCATATCTAGTGGGAAACATAGGGAGACATTTATTGATTATTTTATGGATATTGCAAAAACTGTTATAAAAAGGAACAAATAGTACAATAAATCTATGCTATATATATATTAGTATAAAATATATAGACTAGCATATAAATGTTAAAAGTATAAAATAAGATGTAAGAATATAAGGCATAAAAATAAGTAAATAGAAAGGATAAGTATAAACAAAAAACATGTAAATCCCATCTGGATATAGAATAAGCTGACTAGTATAAGGAATAAGAATAATTAAGAATTTTGTAATCACACCTGGAAATGTTAAATGATCTAGAATAAGAAATAATTGTAAGAAACCTGTAACCCCATTTAAATAACTCTATATTTTGTCAAACATTAGTAAGTGTATAAAATAAAAGAATAGGCTATCCATTTAAGGTAAAAATAAAGAATACCCTATAGATACATCCCATCCAAAAAAAGATAATAAAGGTCTCTGATCACGTCAGAGGAAAGACACAACGCCCTGTGATGACGGGTGAATATTTCAAAAAAAAAAAAAAAAAAAAAAAAACCTAACCTAACCTAACCTTTTTTTTTTTTTTTTTTTTTTTTTTTTTTTTTTTTTTTTTTTTTTTTTTTTTTTTTTTTTTTTTTTGCGCTGGGAAAAAATGCGTTACGCATACCCACCCATCGGGGGATGGGGGGCTATGTGGGACTCCCCGGGTCTGGGACCCGGTATACCCACTAAAATAACCCAGCGGCACTCCCGCTTCGTCTTAGTGGTGGGGGACTGGGAATCCGGCACAGCCTTTACGTCCAGTCCACCGCCGACGATTGCCCGCAACGCGAGCCCCTCACACCTCCCCCGTGGGGAGGGGGACGGGCCCGGGAGTGACCGACGAAGGTGGTGACGGGTGCCATGCGGGCGGAGGCGCCCCCGCGCCTGTCGCCCGCCCGTCGCCACCACGAGGAGGGGGAGGACGGCGCCCTCTCCGACCCCTTCTTCGTCTGCGGAGCGGCGCAGCGAGAGGATCGTCCTCCCGCGCGCGCTCCGCCTCCTCCTTTCGCGACATCACGTCCTCGCAAAAGGAGGCAACCGCTGTCCAGGCCCCCTCGGTCCCCAGCATGGCGTTCATCACGCCGGGAAGCGAGAGGTCCTGACCGATCACCGCGGTCAGACCGCGGCGCTGCTCGGACCAAGCCGGGCACACCTCGAGGGTGTGCTGCGCCGTGTCCTCCGCCGCGCCGCAGTCGTGGCACGCCGGGGACTCCTCCCTCCCGATCCGGTGCAGGTGCGATCCGAAACAGCCATGGCCGGACAACACCTGCACCAGACGGAAGGAGAGGAAACCGTGGGACCGCTCGAGCCAGTCCCGCAGGACCGGACCGAGCGCGTCCAACGTCCGGCGGCCAAAGGCGGCGGCAGCGAGGTCCTCCGTCCAATGGAGGACGATGGCGTCCTTCGCCTCCCGCCGCACGGCCTCCCGCTCTTCCGCGACGGGGTGCTCCCCGAGCGCCTTCCGACGCGCCGTCCACTCGTACACTCTGGCGAGCACCCAAGCCTCCAACTCCCAAGGAGGGGTGCCGGCCAGAGCGCACGCCGCCGAAAAGCCCACCGAGCGGTAGGCCCTCGCCACCCGCTGTGCAATGGCTCTTTGGGGCCTGCGGATGGCGGTCGCATTCTCCCTCCTGTGGAGGGAGTCCGCCCAGATGGGAGCCCCGTACAGGGCCATGCTCCGCAGGATGCCGGCATAGAGGCGCCGGCATTTCGCCTTGGGCCCCCCCAGGTTTGGGAGGAGCCACGAGAGGGCGTCCGCGGCCTTCAGCAGGCGCGTCGACAGCCCGCTGAAATGCGGGCCGAAGCGCCACCTGTCGTCCAGCACCAGGCCCAGATACTTCATCTGGGCCTGGACCTCTATCCGGACGCCCCCTACGACGATGTGGGCATCGGGTGGGCAGCGCTGCCGAGGCCCGCGAAAGAACACGGCCTCGGTCTTGTTCAGCGCCACCCTCAATCCCAGGCGGCGGATCCTCTCCGCAACCAAGGATCCGCCAGCCGAGGCCAGACAGGCCGCGTCTGCAAAGTTCCTCCCCCGGGCGGTGAGGAGAGTGTCATCCGCGTAGCAGATGACACTCGTGCCCTGGAGGAGGCCTCCCCGCAGGAGCCAATCGAACCCGATGTTCCACAGGGGGGGCCCTAGTACCGACCCCTGCGGAACACCGGACTCTGCGCCGTACCGCCTCAACGTGGCCGTCTTGTCCACGAGGAGGACCTCTCGGTCCTCCAGGTAGCTGGCCAGGACGTCCCGCAGGTATCGGGGCACTCCGTGATACCGGAGCGCCTCCAATATCGTCGAGTGGGGGACGGAGTTGAAGGCGTTTGCAATGTCGAATGACACCGCCAGCACTCCGTCCCCCGCCTCCACCGCCTCCTTTACCTGGCCCTTGAGTAGGGCCAGCGCATCGATCGTCGAACGCCCTCGACGAAAACCGAATTGGGCGTCCGACAGGTCCGGCCCTACCCCCCGCAAATGGCTATCAAGCCGGGTGGCGATAATCCCCTCGAACAGTTTACCGACCTCATCGAGCAGAACGATGGGCCGGTATGACGAGGGGGAGTCCACCGGGCGTCCGTCCTTTCGGAGGAGGCACAGCTGCCCCTCCTTCCACAGTTTCGGGAACCTCCCAGCCGTAAAGCACGCGCTGAAGAGGTCCCGAAACCTCTCCTCCATTTGGGAGGCGGCGATCGCCACCACCCGTGCGGGGACGCCGTCCGGCCCGGGGGCCGTCTTCTTTGCGCGGAGGCTGAGCACCCCCGCGTAGAGCTCCGCCGCCGTCACCGGGGGAATCCCCTCCTCCGGTGGGGCCGCCTCTTGCGGGGGATCCATCGCTGGTGGGGCGAAGTCGGTCCTGCACGGAAACAGGGACCGGACCACCCCATCCAGCAACGCTGGTTCGAGGGTCTCCGTCAGTGGGGGACCATAGGGGCGAAGCTGGCTCCGCGCCGCCCTGTATGGTCTCCCATAAGGGTCCCGGTCGAGACCCTCCAGCATCTCAGCCCTCGCCGAGTCTTGCGCAGCGCCCATTGCAGACTTGAGGACCAGCGTCGCCTCTCGATAGGAGGCGTATAGGCGGTCCTCTTCTGCCCGGACTCGGTTCTGGGCGCTGCGCCTTCGGCTCCGCGCGTAGGCCCTTCTGGCCGCCACGCAGTCGGCCCGGAGCCCCGCCAGCTCCCCCGTCCACCAATAGACGGCACGACGGGGAGGCGGACGGCGAGACCGCGGCATGCTGTAGTCGCACACCTCGGTCAGGGACTCCCTGAGCCGGACCGCTGCGGCGTCCACGTCTGGGACCTCGACAGGGGGCGACAGCCAGTCCTGGAGGAAGGCCGCCTCCTCGGCTGCCTCCCGGTCCAGGCGGGTGAGTGTCCACCGCGGGAAGGGAGATTGCCCAGCGCGGGCCGTCCCCCCCCCCTGGGCGGAGATGTCGAACCGCACATATCGGTGGTCCGACAAGGTCTCCGCCATCTCTACCCGCCAGTTGACGACGCGGGCGGCTAGCGCGGGGGTGGCAAACGAGACGTCCACCACCGACCCGCCCTGTTGCCGCACACACGTGTGGACCGTCCCCCTGTTGAGGAGGGACACACCGCAAGAGGCCGCCCAAAACTGGACGGCGCGCCCCCGGACGTTGCATCCGGCGGCCGGGTTGCCCCAGGCCACCGACTTGGCGTTCAGGTCGCCCAACACCACGACCTGGCGCGGCGCCGCCCTCCCGACGACTGCGGTGAGGATCTCTAGGAAATCCTCAAAGTCCGAGAGAGGGCGGTTTGGGGAGAAATAGACCCCCACCAGGGCCATGTCTCCCCACGCGGTGGCCACGTATCCCGGTCCCCTCTCTAAGAGCGAGAGGGGAGGGGAGTCTGTGGAAGACCGCGTCACCATTGCCACCGAGCCGTCCCGGTCGCCCAGCCAACTGCCAGGGACCGAGTAGGGTTCGGCGACCACCGCCAAGTCCACCAACCACTCAGCCATGGTCTGCATCAGCAGATCCTGGGCTGCCCTGCAGTGGTTGGTGTTCGCCTGAAGGATGCGATGTTCGACCCTATCCATCACTCGGACATCGCACCCTCCTCCGCAGCCGCCGCAGGAACGACGGCGCCAGCGGCAGCGGCAGCAGGCCCGGTCGGCGCCTGCGCTTTTCCCCGCGTTGGGGGAGGATTACAATTCCTCCCCTTCATTACGTGGCCTGCCGGGCGGCCGCTGGCGGCACACACCGCGCAGTGCGGCGTGGCGGCCTCGCACGAGACGGTTTTGTGGCCGTCCCTGCCACAGCGGTAGCACGCGTCCGACCTGTCCACTGCGGACGGACACTGGAGCCGTATGTGTCCGATGCCAAAGCACCGGAAACACCGCAGCGGCCGGTCCTCGAGAGCCCGGACCGCGGCCGAGCTGAACCCGACTGTGAGCCGTCCCTTGGCAAGGACGGCTTTGGCAGCGGCGACCGGGCACTCGAGGCGAATCGTGCCCATGCCACCACGGCCGGGCCTAATGTCCCGGCCTTGGACCGCCGCGGTGCCGCAGCCCCCTATCGCTGCGACCGCCGCCACCACCTCCTCCTTGGTGACGGAGTCGTCGAGGTCCGTCACCTCAATGGTCGCCGACTTGACTGGCCGGGCCACCTTTGCCGAGTCCGCTATGACCTCCTGCAGCTTGGCTGCGAAGAGGTCTGCGTGGGCACTCCCCTCGGCCCCGGGGAACTCGAAAATTCGAGCCCCGGCTTGGGTCCGCCGGCAGGAAACGCTGCCGATCCCCAGCTGGGAAGGGTCGGCATTGGCACGCGCCCGCACCAAAACGGACGCGTACGTCTCCCCTCGCTCCGCAGCCTCCGCGGTGAGCGTCACCACGACGGCCGCGGTTCTAGGGGGGACTAGCCTCTTCTTCCCCTTCCCCTTCGGCTTTCCCTTGCCGGTCGTCTGCGACTGGCTGGGAGCGGTGGCGGCGGGGACGGCAGGGACGGCCGACGCCGACTTCTTCCCCTTGCCCTTCCCCTTGCCCTTCCTCTTGCCCTTGCGGGCCACTTCCGTCCACTCGTTGGACGGGGTGGTGGACGGGAGAAGGGCATCCTCCGCTGTCGAGGTGGACGGCTCCGGCTCGGACCGCCTCTTATCCGCTGCGAGCGGTGGTCGGAGGCGTTTCTCCGGCAGGAGCCGGTCCTCTATCCCTGCGAGGCAGGACCTCGTGAAGGCCCTCTCCTCCATTACGACCTTGCGGATGATGTCCTCAAGGTTGGAAGAGGGGCCCTCTGCCGCAGGGCTTCGGTCTGGCAGGCTGCTTGTCTTGGCCTGCTGTGGCCGGGCCGTGGCTTCGGCCAGCCTCTGATGAAGCTGGCTGACCTCAGACTGCAGGCGATCTACTCTCGCCTGCAGTTGCCGCGTCTCGTCGCTGGTCGTCCGCTGCACCAGCTCAGCGACGACACCACGCATGCTCGCGGCCCTGCACTTCAGGGCCTTCTGCAGCGTGCCCTTCAGGTTGGAGGACTTAGAGGCGACCTCCATGATCTCCTCCTCGTCCTCTTCCGCCATTTTCTGCAGCTCGGCCAGGGAATAGTCGGCGTATACAACGCGGGACGCACCGTACCCAGACCTGGCCCGAGCGACGTGCGCACGTTGCTCCTTCGCAACAATCCGCTCCTCCAGCTCTTGCTGGAGCTGCGCTCGCCGGGCCAGGTCCAACTGGCGTTGGGCGTCCGCGAGCCCAACGACATGGGTGTCCGAAGCCACCGTCGGCTTTTTGGCCTTTGACGCCCTCTTCGGCTTCGACCCCGAGGCCGAGGAGCCTTCGGACCCGCCGCTCAGGTGGACCCGCTTCCGCGACCGAGAGTCGTCCAAGTCCGACACACTAATAAGTGAGTCGTTGTCGGACGACTCGTCGACCCCCACAAAGAAGCCAGCCGCAGACGGCGCGCGGCTGGATTCTGACGCCGAAGCGTCGGGGTGGCCCTGAGAAGGGCCGTTTGGTTGGCCCTGAGAAGGGCCGTTTGGTTGGCCCTGAGAAGGGCCTTTGGATTTTAAAAAACGCCCGAAGGCGTCGCGCGGTGGTGGTGGCATAGCCTCCGCAGGTTCGCACTCGCACGGCAATAAAATAGTGTGCGATCGCACAGCGCACTTTGGCCAACCCAGTCTGCCACTCCGTTACGGTGGTCAGAGCTGGGCTGTTTCCAGGGGACACGACGAGGACGTAAGCGCTGTGGGGGGGTCCCCCAACCTAACCTAACCTTTTTTTTTTTTTTTTTTTTTTTTTTTTTCGCTGAGAAATGCTATTACGCATGCCCGCTCGTGGGGGACGAGACGGGGTATGTGGGACTCCCTGTCGGAATGACAGTATACCCACTAAAACTCAGCGGTGTTCCCGCATCGCCGTGATGGGAGGGTCATGGGAAACCGGTTCAACCTTTACTTCCACAACCCTCCCGGCGCATGCCCGCCTAACTGGCGGGCCCCGCGTGCCCCCCAGGTTGGGGGGCTACGGGAATGGCCGGGAACACCTGGTCATTCCCGTCCGACACTGGTGGAGGCCTGTGCAATGCAGGCAAGGGTGCCCCCACACCCGTTACCTGCTGGCCCCCACCTGGGAGGAGCCGAAGATGACGGTCATACTGACGTCTTCTTCGACCCCTCCTCCGCCTTCGGAGCGGCGCCGCGTCGGGATCGTCCTCCCGCGCGCGCTCCGCCGCCTCCTTCTGGGACATGACGTGTTCGCAGAAGGAGGCCACTGCTGCCCAGCACCTCTCGTCCCCCAGCATGGCGTTAACCAAGCCGGGGAGTGAGAGGTCCGGCCCGATCACCGCGGTGAGACTGCGGCGCGTCCCGGACCACGACGGGCACACCTCGAGGGTGTGCTGCGCCGTGTCCTCCGCCGCGCCACAGTCGCGGCAGGACGGCGTCTCCTCCCGTCCGATTCGGTGCAGGTACGATCCGAAGCAACCGTGTCCGGACAGCACCTGCACTAGACGGAAGGAGAGGAACCCGTGCGACCGCTCGAGCCAGTCTCGCAAGACCGGCCCGATCGCGTCGAGGGTTCGGCGGCCGAAGGCTGCGGTGGCGAGGTCCCCCGTCCAATGGACGACGATGGCGTCCCTCGCCTCCCGCCGGACAGCCTCCCGCTCTTCCGGAGCTGGGCGTTCTCCTCTCGCCCTCCGCCCCGCCGTCCATTCATACACTCTGGCGAGCACCCACGCCTCGAGTTCCCAAGGCGGGGTGCCGGCCAGAGCGCATGCTGCCGCGAATCCCACCGTGCGGTAGGCCCGCGCGACCCGCTGGGCTATGGCCCTTTGGGGTGCCCGCAACGCGGCGGCGTTCTCCCTCCTCCGGAGGGAGTCCTCCCAGATGGGAGCCCCGTAAAGGGCCATGCTCCTCAGGATGCCGGCGTAGAGTTGCCGGCATCGCGCGCTGGGCCCCCCCAAGTTGGGCAGCAGCCACGAGAGGGCGCCTGCGGTCTTCAGCAGGCGCGACGACAGCCCGCTAAAATGCGGGCCGAAGCGCCACCTGCTGTCGAGTACAAGGCCCAGATATTTCATCTGGGCCTTCACCTCGATTCTGACGCCCTCCACGAAAATGTGGGCGTCAGGTGGGGGGCGCTGCCGAGGTCCGTGGAAGAACACGGCCTCGGTCTTGTGCAGCGCCACCGTTAAACCTAGGCGGCGGATCCTCCCTGCGACCAAGGATCCGCCCGCCGAGGCCAAGTTGGCCGCCTCCCTGAAACTCCCCCCCCGGGCGGTGAGGAGAGTGTCATCCGCATAGCAAACGACACTCGTGCCTCGGAGGAGAGTTCCCCGCAAGAGCCAATCGTAGCCGACGTTCCAGAGGAGAGGTCCTAAGACTGACCCCTGTGGAACGCCGGCTTCAGCGGCGTACCGCCGGACTTGGCCAGTCCTGTCCACCAGGACGATCGCCCGATCCTCCAGGTAGCTGGCCAGCAGACGACGCATGTGACGAGGCACTCCGTGGAATCGGAGCGCCTCTAGGATGGTGGAGTGGGGAACGGAGTTGAAGGCGTTGGCTATGTCGAATGACACAGCCAACAAACCGTCCCCCGCCTCCATCGCCTCCTTCACCTGGCCCTTAAGGCAGGCCAGCGCGTCCACCGTGGAGCGCTCAGCACGAAAACCGTACTGAGCGTCCGACAAGTCCGGCCCGATACGCCGCAAATGGCTCTTTAGGCGGCCAGCGATTATCCCCTCGAACATTTTGCCGACCTCATCGAGCAGAACGATGGGTCGGTATGCCGAGGGGGAATCCGCCGGGCGGCCCTCCTTCCGAAGGAGGCACAACTGCCCCTCCTTCCACGGTTTCGGGAACCTCCCCGACGCAAGGCATGCGCTGAAGAGGTCCCGAAACCTCTCCTCCATTTGAGTGGCGGCGATCGCCACCACTCTGGCGGGGACACCGTCGGGGCCCGGAGCCGTCTTCTTGGCGCGGATACGGAGAATAGCCGCGCCAAGTTCCGACTCCGTGACAGGAGGGGGAGCCTCCTCTTCCTCCTCAGCTGGCGGAGCTGTCCCCCGCGGAGGGTCCATCACTGGTGGGGTGAAGTTGTCCCTGCGTGGAAACAGGGACTGAACCACCCCATCCAGAAATGAGGGCTCCAGGGTCTCGGCCACGGGGGGACCAAAGGGACGCAACTTGTTGCGCGCCGCCTTGTATGGTCTCCCGTAGGGGTCGTTGTCGAGACCCTCCAGCACCTCCGCTCTCGCCGAGTCTCTGGCGGCGGCGATGGCCCTATCGAGGACCATTTTAGCCTCTACGTACACCTCGTAGAGGTGGTCCTCGTCGGCGTGGTCTCGTCGACGCCGCCGCCGGCTCCGCGTGTAGGCCCTCCTTGCCTCTACGCACGCCGCTCGAAGCTCCGCCAGCTCCGCCGACCACCAGTACACGGCCCGTTTGGGTAGTGGTCGGCGAGACCGAGGCATGCTAGAGTTGCATACCTCGGTCAGAGACTCCCTGAGGTGCCCCGCCACGGTGTCCACATCCAGGCCAGCGGAAGGCGGCGAAAGCCAGTCCTGGATGAACGCCGCCTCCCCCGCTGCCTCCCTGTCCAGGCGAGTGAGAGCCCACCGTGGGAACGGTGATCGCCCCGAGAAGGGCCGCGTCTCTCCCGGGGCGCCGGTGGAGATGTCGAACCGCACGTAGCGGTGGTCCGACATAGTCTCCACCAGGTCCACCCGCCAGTTCAGCACGCGCGCGGCCAACGCAGGGGTGGCGAAAGTGACGTCCACTATCGAGCCACCCTGCCGCCGCACGCATGTCTGGACGCTTCCTCTGTTTAAGAGGGAGAGTCCAGAGGAGGCTGCCCACATTTCCACTGCTCGCCCGCGAGGATCGGTGGCCCGGTTGCCCCAGGTCACCGACTTGGCATTCAGGTCTCCCAGTACGGAGACCTGACGCGGCGCCGCCCTGCCGATCACGGCGGCCAGGACTCCGAGATAGTTCTCGAAGTCCTGAAGAGGGCGGTTTGGGGAGAAATAGACGCCCACAAGGGCTAAGTCTCCCCACGCGGCGGCCACGTATCCCGGTCCCTTCTCTAATAGCGAGAGGGGAGGGGAGTCTGTGGAAGACCGCGCCGCTAGTGCCACCAAGCCGTCCTCGTCGCCCAGCCAGCTGCCGGGGATCGAGTAGGGCTCGGAGACCACCGCTACGTTCACCAACCACTCGGCCATGACCTGCACCACCAGGTCCTGGGCCGCTCTGCAGTGGTTGGTGTTCGCCTGGAGGATGCGGTAGTCGGAAACCATTATTCCGACATCGCACCCCCCTCCTCAGCTACCGCTGCTGGAGCTACAGCGGCGGCGACGACAGCGGCGGCGGTGGTGGCAACAGGGCGAACCTGCGCCGGCACTATGCCCTTCCTCGCGGGCGGCTTGCAGCTCCTGCCCGCCATCCTGTGGTCCGCGGGGCGGCCACTGGCGGCACACGCTGCGCAGCGTGGTGTGGTGGCGCGGCAAGTGGCGCTCCTGTGTCCCTCCTGCCCGCATAGGTAGCAACACTCCCCCCAGTCGGACTTGGAGGGACACGTGGCTCGGGTGTGGCCAAAGGCGAAGCACTTGAAGCAGCGCATAGGCTGGTCTTCAAGCGGCCGGACCACAGCCGAGCTGAGCCCCACAAGCAGCCGTCCCTTGGTCGCAGCAAGGGCAGCCCCAGCCGCGGCAACCGGGCACTCGACGCGGATGGTGCCCATGCCGCGGCGGCCGAGCCTGATGGCTCCGCACTTCACCGCGCCAGCGTCGCAGCCTCCAGCCGCCGCAACGGCCGCCACCACATCCTCTTTGGTGACCGAGTCCTCCAAATCGGCCACCTCCAAGGCTGCGGTCTTGACGGGCCTGACGACCGTTGCCGCATCCGCTATGACCTCTTGCAACTTTGTTGCGAAGAGGTCTGCGTTTGCACCGCGCTGCTCCCCCGAGAACTCGAAAATTCGAGCCCCGGTTGCGGTTCGGCGGCACGTGATGCCGCCGATCCCCAGCCTGGTGGGATCCGCGTTGGTACGAGCCCGCCTTAGGACGGACTCGTACGTTTCACCCCGTTCCGCGGCCTCCGGGGTGATGGTCACCACGACGGCCGCGGTTTTGGGAGGAACCAGCTTCCTCCCGCCGGCTGGAGCCTTTTTGGCTGCAGGAGCAGTCGCAGCGGGCTTGGGGGTCGACTTGCCTTTTCCCCTCCTGACCACTTCCGTCCACGACATGTTGGACGGGGTGGTGGAGGGAAGAAGGGCGTCTTCCCCCTGCGAGGCTGCTGGAGCGGCAGGCGACCCAGACGCTCCCTCCGCGCTTGTGGCAGGGGTTTGAGGAGCCGCGTTTGTCCTCTTGCCCCTGCCTTTGCCCTTGGAGGGCTTCGGGGCCTGGAGCTGCGCACCCGATGCCGGGCCTGCTACAGGCGCAGGTTCCGGCTCTCTCGGTGGAGGCGGGCTCTTATCCGCCGCTAGCGGCGGGCGGAGCCGCCTTTCCGGCAAGAGCCGGTCCTCGATGCCTGCAAGGCAGGCTCTGGTGAAGGCCCTCTCCTCCATAACAACCTTTCGGATAATGTCCTCAAGGTTGGAAGGGGGGGAGAAGGAGCCTCCTGCCACCGGCACAGGGGCAGGTTGGGCAGGCCGGGCCGTGGCTTCAGCCAGCTTCTGGTGAAGCTGGCTGACCTCCGCCTGCAGGCGATCCACCTTCGCCTGCAGTTGCCGCGTCTCGTCCGTGGCCGTACGAGTCGCCAGCTCCTTGACAATGCCGAACATGCTGGCGGCCCGGCATTTGAGGGCCTTCTGGAAGGTCCCCTTCAAATTGGAGGACTTTGAGGCGACCTCCAGAACCTCCTCCTTGTCCTCGAGCGCCATGCGCTCCAATTCCGCCAGGGAGTGGTCAGCATACAGCACATTTGATGCGCCGTAGCCAGCCCTCGACCTGGCGGCTTGCGCCTGGCGCTCCTTGGCGGCAACCCTCTCCTCCAGGTCTTCCTGGAGTTGCGCCCTCTTTGCCAGGCTCAACTGGCGCTCGGCGTCCACCAAGCCCACATCGTGGGCCAAGGCCGAAGAAGAAGTCGAAGCCTTTTTAGACTTCGGCTTCTTCTTCGCCCTACCTCCAACAGACTCCGAGGAGCCGGCAGACCCGGTCTTCAGAGCGGCCCTCTTCCGCTTAATGCGGTCGTTTTCGGCCGCCGACGTGTCCATAACGGAGTCGTCGGAGTCCGAAAACTCGCCTGGCCTGCTGAACAAGCTGGCCGCAGACGGTGCTCGGCCAGCTTCCGACGCCGAAGCGTCGCCGGCGAGGCCCTGAGAAGGGCCGTTGGATTGGCCCTGAGAAGGGCCGTTGGATTGGCCCTGAGAAGGGCCGTTGGGTTGGCCCTGAGAAGGGCCGTTGGGTTGGCCCTGAGAAGGGCCTTTTGAGTCGCCCTGGGAGGAGCGACTCGCGATAAAACGCCCAGAGGCGGCACGGCATTGGTTTTTCTTCATAATTCGCAGACGTCCGCGTTTGTGTCTGCGAATCACAGCGCACTTTAGCCGCCGGTCTGCCACTCCGTTACGGTGGTCAGACACGGCGTTGCCCGGGGGAAACTACGTGGAAGTATGCGCTGTGGGGGTTCCCCCAACCTAACCTAACCTAACCTAACCTAACCTAACCTTTTTTTTTTTTTTTTTTTTTTTGTTTGCGCTGGGAAAAAATGCGTTACGCATACCCTCCCATCGGGGGATAGGGGGCTATGTGGGACTCCCCGGGTCTGGGACCCGGTATACCCACTAAAATAACCCAGCGGCACTCCCGCTTCGTCTTAGTGGTGGGGGACTGGGAATCCGGCACAGCCTTTACGTCCAGTCCACCGCCGACGATTGCCCGCAACGCGAGCCCCTCACACCCCCCCCGTGGGGAGGGGGACGGGCCCGGGAGTGACCGACGAAGGTGGTGACGGGTGCAATGCGGGCGGAGGCGCCCCCGCGCCTGTCGCCCGCCCGTCGCCACCACGAGGAGGGGGAGGACGGCGCCCTCTCCGACCCCTTCTTCGTCTGCGGAGCGGCGCAGCGAGAGGATCGTCCTCCCGCGCGCGCTCCGCCTCCTCCTTTCGCGACATCACGTCCTCGCAAAAGGAGGCAACCGCTGTCCAGGCCCCCTCGCTCCCCAGCATGGCGTTTATCACGCCGGGAAGCGAGAGGTCCTGACCGATCACCGCGGTCAGACCGCGGCGCTGCTCGGACCAAGCCGGGCACACCTCGAGGGTGTGCTGCGCCGTGTCCTCCGCCGCGCCGCAGTCGTGGCACGCCGGGGACTCCTCCCTCCCGATCCGGTGCAGGTGCGATCCGAAACAGCCATGGCCGGACAACACCTGCACCAGACGGAAGGAGAGGAAACCGTGGGACCGCTCGAGCCAGTCCCGCAGGACCGGACCGAGCGCGTCCAACGTCCGGCGGCCAAAGGCGGCGGCAGCGAGGTCCTCCGTCCAATGGAGGACGATGGCGTCCTTCGCCTCCCGCCGCACGGCCTCCCGCTCTTCCGCGACGGGGTGCTCCCCGAGCGCCTTCCGACGCGCCGTCCACTCGTACACTCTGGCGAGCACCCAAGCCTCCAACTCCCAAGGAGGGGTGCCGGCCAGAGCGCACGCCGCCGAAAAGCCCACCGAGCGGTAGGCCCTCGCCACCCGCTGTGCAATGGCTCTTTGGGGCCTGCGGATGGCGGTCGCATTCTCCCTCCTGTGGAGGGAGTCCGCCCAGATGGGAGCCCCGTACAGGGCCATGCTCCGCAGGATGCCGGCATAGAGGCGCCGGCATTTCGCCTTGGGCCCCCCCAGGTTCGGGAGGAGCCACGAGAGGGCGTCCGCGGCCTTCAGCAGGCGCGTCGACAGCCCGCTGAAATGCGGGCCGAAGCGCCACCTGTCGTCCAGCACCAGGCCCAGATACTTCATCTGGGTCTGGACCTCTATCCGGACGCCCCCTACGACGATGTGGGCATCGGGTGGGCAGCGCTGCCGAGGCCCGCGAAAGAACACGGCCTCGGTCTTGTTCAGCGCCACCCTCAATCCCAGGCGGCGGATCCTCTCCGCAACCAAGGATCCGCCAGCCGAGGCCAGACAGGCCGCGTCTGCAAAGTTCCTCCCCCGGGCGGTGAGGAGAGTGTCATCCGCGTAGCAGATGACACTCGTGCCCTGGAGGAGGCCTCCCCGCAGGAGCCAATCGAACCCGATGTTCCACAGGGGGGGCCCTAGTACCGACCCCTGCGGAACACCGGACTCTGCGCCGTACCGCCTCAACGTGGCCGTCTTGTCCACGAGGAGGACCTCTCGGTCCTCCAGGTAGCTGGCCAGGACGTCCCGCAGGTATCGGGGCACTCCGTGATACCGGAGCGCCTCCAATATCGTCGAGTGGGGGACGGAGTTGAAGGCGTTTGCAATGTCGAATGACACCGCCAGCACTCCGTCCCCCGCCTCCACCGCCTCCTTTACCTGGCCCTTGAGTAGGGCCAGCGCATCGATCGTCGAACGCCCTCGACGAAAACCGAATTGGGCGTCCGACAGGTCCGGCCCTACCCCCCGCAAATGGCTATCAAGCCGGGTGGCGATAATCCCCTCGAACAGTTTACCGACCTCATCGAGCAGAACGATGGGCCGGTATGACGAGGGGGAGTCCACCGGGCGTCCGTCCTTTCGGAGGAGGCACAGCTGCCCCTCCTTCCACAGTTTCGGGAACCTCCCAGCCGTAAAGCACGCGCTGAAGAGGTCCCGAAACCTCTCCTCCATTTGGGAGGCGGCGATCGCCACCACCCGTGCGGGGACGCCGTCCGGCCCGGGGGCCGTCTTCTTTGCGCGGAGGCTGAGCACCCCCGCGTAGAGCTCCGCCGCCGTCACCGGGGGAATCTCCTCGTCCGGCGGGGCCGCCCCTTGCGGGGGATCCATCGCTGGTGGGGCGAAGTCGGTCCTGCACGGAAACAGGGACCGGACCACCCCATCCAGCAACGCTGGCTCGAGGGTCTCCGTCAGTGGGGGACCATAGGGGCGAAGCTGGCTCCGCGCCGCCTTATATGGCCTCCCATAAGGGTCCCGGTCGAGACCCTCCAGCATCTCAGCCCTCGCCGAGTCTTGCGCAGCGCCCATTGCAGACTTGAGGACCAGCGTCGCCTCTCGATAGGAGGCGTATAGGCGGTCCTCTTCTGCCCGGACTCGGTTTTGGGCGCTGCGCCTTCGGCTCCGCGCGTAGGCCCTTCTGGCCGCCACGCAGTCGGCCCGGAGCCCCGCCAGCTCCCCCGTCCACCAATAGACGGCACGACGGGGAGGCGGACGGCGAGACCGAGGCATGCTGTAGTCGCACACCTCGGTCAAGGACTCCCTGAGCCGGACCGCTGCGGCGTCCACGTCTGGGACCTCGACAGGGGGCGACAGCCAGTCCTGGAGGAAGGTCGCCTCCTCGGCTGCCTCCCGGTCCAGGCGGGTGAGTGTCCACCGCGGGAAGGGAGATTGCCCAGCGCGGGCCGTCCCCCCCCCCTGGGCGGAGATGTCGAACCGCACATATCGGTGGTCCGACAAGGTCTCCGCCATCTCTACCCGCCAGTTGACGACGCGGGCGGCTAGCGCGGGGGTGGCAAACGAGACGTCCACCACCGACCCGCCCTGTTGCCGCACACACGTGTGGACCGTCCCCCTGTTGAGGAGGGACACACCGCAAGAGGCCGCCCAAAACTGGACGGCGCGCCCCCGGACGTTGCATCCGGCGGCCGGGTTGCCCCAGGCCACCGACTTGGCGTTCAGGTCGCCCAACACCACGACCTGGCGCGGCGCCGCCCTCCCGACGACTGCGGTGAGGATCTCTAGGAAATCCTCAAAGTCCGAGAGAGGGCGGTTTGGGGAGAAATAGACCCCCACCAGGGCCATGTCTCCCCACGCGGCGGCCACGTATCCCGGTCCCCTCTCTAAGAGCGAGAGGGGAGGGGAGTCTGTGGAAGACCGCGTCACCATTGCCACCGAGCCGTCCCGGTCGCCCAGCCAACTGCCAGGGACCGAGTAGGGTTCGGCGACCACCGCCAAGTCCACCAACCACTCAGCCATGGTCTGCATCAGCAGATCCTGGGCTGCCCTGCAGTGGTTGGTGTTCGCCTGAAGGATGCGATGTTCGACCCTATCCATCACTCGGACATCGCACCCTCCTCCACAGCCGCCGCAGGAACGACGGCGCCAGCGGCAGCGGCAGCAGGCCCGGTCGGCACCTGCGCTTTTCCCCGCGTTGGGGGAGGATTACAATTCCTCCCCTTCATTACGTGGCCTGCCGGGCGGCCACTGGCGGCACACACCGCGCAGTGCGGCGTGGCGGCCTCGCACGAGACGGTTTTGTGGCCGTCCCTGCCACAGCGGTAGCACGCGTCCGACCTGTCCACTGCGGACGGACACTGGAGCCGTATGTGTCCGATGCCGAAGCACCGGAAACACCGCAGCGGCCGGTCCTCGAGAGCCCGGACCGCGGCCGAGCTGAACCCGACTGTGAGCCGTCCCTTGGCAAGGACGGCTTTGGCAGCGGCGACCGGGCACTCGAGGCGAATCGTGCCCATGCCACCACGGCCGGGCCTAATGTCCCGGCCTTGGACCGCCGCGGTGCCGCAGCCCCCTATCGCTGCGACCGCCGCCACCACCTCCTCCTTGGTGACGGAGTCGTCCAGGTCCGTCACCTCAATGGTCGCCGACTTGACTGGCCGGGCCACCTTTGCCGAGTCCGCTATGACCTCCTGCAGCTTGGCTGCGAAGAGGTCTGCGTGGGCACTCCCCTCGGCCCCGGGGAACTCGAAAATTCGAGCCCCGGCTTGGGTCCGCCGGCAGGAAACGCTGCCGATCCCCAGCTGGGAAGGGTCGGCATTGGCACGCGCCCGCACCAAAACGGACGCGTACGTCTCCCCTCGCTCCGCAGCCTCCGCGGTGAGCGTCACCACGACGGCCGCGGTTCTAGGGGGGACTAGCCTCTTCTTCCCCTTCCCCTTCGGCTTTCCCTTGCCGGTCGTCTGCGACTGGCTGGGAGCGGTGGCGGCGGGGACGGCAGGGACGGCCGACGCCGACTTCTTCCCCTTGCCCTTCCCCTTGCCCTTCCCCTTGCCCTTGCGGACTACTTCCGTCCACTCGTTGGACGGGGTGGTGGACGGGAGAAGGGCATCCTCCGCTGTCGAGGTGGACGGCTCCGGCTCGGACCGCCTCTTATCCGCCGCGAGTGGTGGTCGGAGGCGTTTCTCCGGCAGGAGCCGGTCCTCTATCCCTGCCAAGCAGGACCTCGTGAAGGCCCTCTCCTCCATTACGACCTTGCGGATGATGTCCTCAAGGTTGGAAGAGGGGCCCTCTGCCGCAGGGCTTCGGTCTGGCAGGCTGCTCGTTTTGGCCTGCTGTGGCCGGGCCGTGGCTTCGGCCAGCCTCTGGTGAAGCTGGCTGTTCTCAGACTGCAGGCGATCTATTCTCGCCTGCAGTTGCCGCGTCTCGTCGCTGGTCGTCCGCTGCACCAGCTCAGCGACGACACCACGCATGCTCGCAGCCCTGCACTTGAGGGCCTTCTGCAGCGTGCCCTTCAGGTTGGAGGACTTAGAGGCGACCTCCTTGATCTCCTCCTCGTCCTCTTCCGCCATTCTCTGCAGCTCGGCCAGAGAATGGTCGGCGTATACAACGCGGGACGCACCGTACCCAGACCTGGCCCGAGCGATGTGCGCACGTTGCTCCTTCGCGACAATCCGCTCCTCCAGCTCTTGCTGGAGCTGCGCTCGCCGGGCCAGGTCCAACTGGCGTTGGGCGTCCGCGAGCCCAACGACATGGGTGTCCGAAGCCACCGTCGGCTTTTTGGCCTTTGACGCCCTCTTCGGCTTCGACCCCGAGGCCGAGGAGCCTTCGGACCCACCGCTCAGGTGGACCCGCTTCCGCGACCGAGAGTCGTCCAAGTCCGACACACTAATAAGTGAGTCGTTGTCGGACGACTCGTCGACCCCTACAAAGAAGCCAGCCGCAGACGGCGCGCGGCTGGATTCTGACGCCGAAGCGTCGGGGTGGCCCTGAGAAGGGCCGTTTGGTTGGCCCTGAGAAGGGCCGTTTGGTTGGCCCTGAGAAGGGCCGTTTGGTTGGCCCTGAGAAGGGCCTTTGGATTTTAAAAAACGCCCGAAGGCGTCGCGCGGTGGTGGTGGCATAGCCTCCGCAGGTTCGCACTCGCACGGCAATAAAATAGTGTGCGATCGCACAGCGCACTTTGGCCAACCCAGTCTGCCACTCCGTTACGGTGGTCAGAGCTGGGCTGTTTCCAGGGGACACGACGAGGACGTAAGCGCTGTGGGGGGGTCCCCCAACCTAACCTAACCTAACCTTTTTTTTTTTTTTTTTTTTTTTTTCGCTGAGAAATGCTATTACGCATGCCCGCTCGTGGGGGACGAGACGGGGTATGTGGGACTCCCTGTCGGAATGACAGTATACCCACTAAAACTCAGCGGTGTTCCCGCATCGCCGTGATGGGAGGGTCATGGGAAACCGGTTCAACCTTTACTTCCACAACCCTCCCGGCGCATGCCCGCCTAACTGGCGGGCCCCGCGTGCCCCCCAGGTTGGGGGGCTACGGGAATGGCCGGGAACACCTGGTCATTCCCGTCCGACACTGGTGGAGGCCTGTGCAATGCAGGCAAGGGTGCCCCCACACCCGTTACCTGCTGGCCCCCACCTGGGAGGAGCCGAAGATGACGGTCATACTGACGTCTTCTTCGACCCCTCCTCCGCCTTCGGAGCGGCGCCGCGTCGGGATCGTCCTCCCGCGCGCGCTCCGCCGCCTCCTTCTGGGACATGACGTGTTCGCAGAAGGAGGCCACTGCTGCCCAGCACCTCTCGTCCCCCAGCATGGCGTTAACCAAGCCGGGGAGTGAGAGGTCCGGCCCGATCACCGCGGTGAGACTGCGGCGCGTCTCGGACCACGACGGGCACACCTCGAGGGTGTGCTGCGCCGTGTCCTCCGCCGCGCCACAGTCGCGGCAGGACGGCGTCTCCTCCCGTCCGATTCGGTGCAGGTACGATCCGAAGCAACCGTGTCCGGACAGCACCTGCACTAGACGGAAGGAGAGGAACCCGTGCGACCGCTCGAGCCAGTCTCGCAAGACCGGCCCGATCGCGTCGAGGGTTCGGCGGCCGAAGGCTGCGGTGGCGAGGTCCCCCGTCCAATGGACGACGATGGCGTCCCTCGCCTCCCGCCGGACAGCCTCCCGCTCTTCCGGGGCTGGGCGTTCTCCTCTCGCCCTCCGCCCCGCCGTCCATTCATACACTCTGGCGAGCACCCACGCCTCGAGTTCCCAAGGCGGGGTGCCGGCCAGAGCGCATGCTGCCGCGAATCCCACCGTGCGGTAGGCCCGCGCGACCCGCTGGGCTATGGCCCTTTGGGGTGCCCGCAACGCGGCGGCGTTCTCCCTCCTCCGGAGGGAGTCCTCCCAGATGGGAGCCCCGTAAAGGGCCATGCTCCTCAGGATGCCGGCGTAGAGTTGCCGGCATCGCGCGCTGGGCCCCCCCAAGTTGGGCAGCAGCCACGAGAGGGCGCCTGCGGTCTTCAGCAGGCGCGACGACAGCCCGCTAAAATGCGGGCCGAAGCGCCACCTGCTGTCGAGTACAAGGCCCAGATATTTCATCTGGGCCTTCACCTCGATTCTGACGCCCTCCACGAAAATGTGGGCGTCAGGTGGGGGGCGCTGCCGAGGTCCGTGGAAGAACACGGCCTCGGTCTTGTGCAGCGCCACCGTTAAACCTAGGCGGCGGATCCTCCCTGCGACCAAGGATCCGCCCGCCGAGGCCAAGTTGGCCGCCTCCCTGAAACTCCCCCCCCGGGCGGTGAGGAGAGTGTCATCCGCATAGCAAACGACACTCGTGCCTCGGAGGAGAGTTCCCCGCAAGAGCCAATCGTAGCCGACGTTCCAGAGGAGAGGTCCTAAGACTGACCCCTGTGGAACGCCGGCTTCAGCGGCGTACCGCCGGACTTGGCCAGTCCTGTCCACCAGGACGATCGCCCGATCCTCCAGGTAGCTGGCCAGCAGACGACGCATGTGACGAGGCACTCCGTGGAATCGGAGCGCCTCTAGGATGGTGGAGTGGGGAACGGAGTTGAAGGCGTTGGCTATATCGAATGACACAGCCAACAAACCGTCCCCCGCCTCCATCGCCTCCTTCACCTGGCCCTTAAGGCAGGCCAGCGCGTCCACCGTGGAGCGCTCAGCACGAAAACCGTACTGAGCGTCCGACAAGTCCGGCCCGATACGCCGCAAATGGCTCTTTAGGCGGCCAGCGATTATCCCCTCGAACATTTTGCCGACCTCATCGAGCAGAACGATGGGTCGGTATGCCGAGGGGGAATCCGCCGGGCGGCCCTCCTTCCGAAGGAGGCACAACTGCCCCTCCTTCCACGGTTTCGGGAACCTCCCCGACGCAAGGCATGCGCTGAAGAGGTCCCGAAACCTCTCCTCCATTTGAGTGGCGGCGATCGCCACCACTCTGGCGGGGACACCGTCGGGGCCCGGAGCCGTCTTCTTGGCGCGGATACGGAGAATAGCCGCGCCAAGTTCCGACTCCGTGACAGGAGGGGGAGCCTCCTCTTCCTCCTCAGCTGGCGGAGCTGTCCCCCGCGGAGGGTCCATCACTGGTGGGGTGAAGTTGTCCCTGCGTGGAAACAGGGACTGAACCACCCCATCCAGAAATGAGGGCTCCAGGGTCTCGGCCACGGGGGGACCAAAGGGACGCAACTTGTTGCGCGCCGCCTTGTATGGTCTCCCGTAGGGGTCGTTGTCGAGACCCTCCAGCACCTCCGCTCTCGCCGAGTCTCTGGCGGCGGCGATGGCCCTATCGAGGACCATTTTAGCCTCTACGTACACCTCGTAGAGGTGGTCCTCGTCGGCGTGGTCTCGTCGACGCCGCCGCCGGCTCCGCGTGTAGGCCCTCCTTGCCTCCACGCACGCCGCTCGAAGCTCCGCCAGCTCCGCCGACCACCAGTACACGGCCCGTTTGGGTAGTGGTCGGCGAGACCGAGGCATGCTAGAGTTGCATACCTCGGTCAGAGACTCCCTGAGGTGCCCCGCCACGGTGTCCACATCCAGGCCAGCGGAAGGCGGCGAAAGCCAGTCCTGGATGAACGCCGCCTCCCCCGCTGCCTCCCTGTCCAGGCGAGTGAGAGCCCACCGTGGGAACGGTGATCGCCCCGAGAAGGGCCGCGTCTCTCCCGGGGCGCCGGTGGAGATGTCGAACCGCACGTAGCGGTGGTCCGACATAGTCTCCACCAGGTCCACCCGCCAGTTCAGCACGCGCGCGGCCAACGCAGGGGTGGCGAAAGTGACGTCCACTATCGAGCCACCCTGCCGCCGCACGCATGTCTGGACGCTTCCTCTGTTCAAGAGGGAGAGTCCAGAGGAGGCTGCCCACATTTCCACTGCTCGCCCGCGAGGATCGGTGGCCCGGTTGCCCCAGGTCACCGATTTGGCATTCAGGTCTCCCAGTACGGAGACCTGACGCGGCGCCGCCCTGCCGATCACGGCGGCCAGGACTCCGAGATAGTTCTCGAAGTCCTGAAGAGGGCGGTTTGGGGAGAAATAGACGCCCACAAGGGCTAAGTCTCCCCACGCGGCGGCCACGTATCCCGGTCCCTTCTCTAATAGCGAGAGGGGAGGGGAGTCTGTGGAAGACCGCGCCGCTAGTGCCACCAAGCCGTCCTCGTCGCCCAGCCAGCTGCCGGGGATCGAGTAGGGCTCGGAGACCACCGCTACGTTCACCAACCACTCGGCCATGACCTGCACCACCAGGTCCTGGGCCGCTCTGCAGTGGTTGGTGTTCGCCTGGAGGATGCGGTAGTCGGAAACCATTATTCCGACATCGCACCCCCCTCCTCAGCTACCGCTGCTGGAGCTACAGCGGCGGCGACGACAGCGGCGGCGGTGGTGGCAACAGGGCGAACCTGCGCCGGCACTATGCCCTTCCTCGCGGGAGGCTTGCAGCTCCTGCCCGCCATCCTGTGGTCCGCGGGGCGGCCACTGGCGGCACACGCTGCGCAGCGTGGTGTGGTGGCGCGGCAAGTGGCGCTCCTGTGTCCCTCCTGCCCGCATAGGTAGCAACACTCCCCCCAGTCGGACTTGGAGGGACACGTGGCTCGGGTGTGGCCAAAGGCGAAGCACTTGAAGCAGCGCATAGGCTGGTCTTCAAGCGGCCGGACCACAGCCGAGCTGAGCCCCACAAGCAGCCGTCCCTTGGTCGCAGCAAGGGCAGCCCCAGCCGCGGCAACCGGGCACTCGACGCGGATGGTGCCCATGCCGCGGCGGCCGAGCCTGATGGCTCCGCACTTCACCGCGCCAGCGTCGCAGCCTCCAGCCGCCGCAACGGCCGCCACCACATCCTCTTTGGTGACCGAGTCCTCCAAATCGGCCACCTCCAAGGCTGCGGTCTTGACGGGCCTGACGACCGTTGCCGCATCCGCTATGACCTCTTGCAACTTTGTTGCGAAGAGGTCTGCGTTTGCACCGCGCTGCTCCCCCGAGAACTCGAAAATTCGAGCCCCGGTTGCGGTTCGGCGGCACGTGATGCCGCCGATCCCCAGCCTGGTGGGATCCGCGTTGGTACGAGCCCGCCTTAGGACGGACTCGTACGTTTCACCCCGTTCCGCGGCCTCCGGGGTGATGGTCACCACGACGGCCGCGGTTTTGGGAGGAACCAGCTTCCTCCCGCCGGCTGGAGCCTTTTTGGCTGCAGGAGCAGTCGCAGCGGGCTTGGGGGTCGACTTGCCTTTTCCCCTCCTGACCACTTCCGTCCACGACATGTTGGACGGGGTGGTGGAGGGAAGAAGGGCGTCTTCCCCCTGCGAGGCTGCTGGAGCGGCAGGCGACCCAGACGCTCCCTCCGCGCTTGTGGCAGGGGTTTGAGGAGCCGCGTTTGTCCTCTTGCCCCTGCCTTTGCCCTTGGAGGGCTTCGGGGCCTGGAGCTGCGCACCCGATGCCGGGCCTGCTACAGGCGCAGGTTCCGGCTCTCTCGGTGGAGGCGGGCTCTTATCCGCCGCTAGAGGCGGGCGGAGCCGCCTCTCCGGCAAGAGCCGGTCCTCGATGCCTGCAAGGCAGGCTCTGGTGAAGGCCCTCTCCTCCATAACAACCTTTCGGATAATGTCCTCAAGGTTGGAAGGGGGGGAGAAGGAGCCTCCTGCCACCGGCACAGGGGCAGATTGGGCAGGCCGGGCCGTGGCTTCAGCCAGCTTCTGGTGAAGCTGGCTGACCTCCGCCTGCAGGCGATCCACCTTCGCCTGCAGTTGCCGCGTCTCGTCCGTGGCCGTGCGAGTCGCCAGCTCCTTGACAATGCCGAACATGCTGGCGGCCCGGCATTTGAGGGCCTTCTGGAAGGTCCCCTTCAAATTGGAGGACTTTGAGGCGACCTCCAGAACCTCCTCCTTGTCCTCGAGCGCCATGCGCTCCAATTCCGCCAGGGAGTGGTCAGCATACAGCACATTTGATGCACCGTAGCCAGCCCTCGACCTGGCGGCTTGCGCCTGGCGCTCCTTGGCGGCAACCCTCTCCTCCAGGTCTTCCTGGAGTTGCGCCCTCTTTGCCAGGCTCAACTGGCGCTCGGCGTCCACCAAGCCCACATCGTGGGCCAAGGCCGAAGAAGAAGTCGAAGCCTTTTTAGACTTCGGCTTCTTCTTCGCCCTACCTCCAACCGACTCCGAGGAGCCCGCAGACCCGGTCTTCAGAGCGGCCCTCTTCCGCTTAATGCGGTCGTTTTCGGCCGCCGACGTGTCCATAACGGAGTCGTCGGAGTCCGAAAACTCGCCTGGCCTGCTGAACAAGCTGGCCGCAGACGGTGCTCGGCCAGCTTCCGACGCCGAAGCGTCGCCGGCGAGGCCCTGAGAAGGGCCGTTGGATTGGCCCTGAGAAGGGCCGTTGGATTGGCCCTGAGAAGGGCCGTTGGGTTGGCCCTGAGAAGGGCCGTTGGGTTGGCCCTGAGAAGGGCCTTTTGAGTCGCCCTGGGAGGAGCGACTCGCGATAAAACGCCCAGAGGCGGCACGGCATTGGGTTTTCTTCATAATTCGCAGACGTCCGCGTTTGTGTCTGCGAATCACAGCGCACTTTAGCCGCCGGTCTGCCACTCCGTTACGGTGGTCAGACACGGCGTTGCCCGGGGGAAACTACGTGGAAGTATGCGCTGTGGGGGTTCCCCCAACCTAACCTTTTTTTTTTTTTTTTTTTTCTCGCTGAGAAATGCTATTACGCATGCCCGCTCGTAGGGGACGAGACGGGGTATGTGGGACTCCCTGTCGGAAGGACAGTATACCCACTAAAACTCAGCGGTGTTCCCGCATCGCCGTGATGGGAGGGTCATGGGAAACCGGTTCAACCTTTACTTCCACAACCCTCCCGGCGCATGCCCGCCTAACTGGCGGGCCCCGCGTGCCCCCCAGGTTGGGGGGCTATGGGAATGGCCGGGAACACCTGGCCATTCCCGTCCGACACTGGTGGAGGCCTGTGCAATGCAGGCAAGGGTGCCCCCACACCCGTTACCTGCTGGCCCCCACCTGGGAGGAGCCGAAGATGACGGTCATACTGACGTCTTCTTCGACCCCTCCTCCGCCTTCGGAGCGGCGCCGCGTCGGGATCGTCCTCCCGCGCGCGCTCCGCCGCCTCCTTCTGGGACATGACGTGTTCGCAGAAGGAGGCCACTGCTGCCCAGCACCTCTCGTCCCCCAGCATGGCGTTAACCAAGCCGGGGAGTGAGAGGTCCGGCCCGATCACCGCGGTGAGACTGCGGCGCGTCTCGGACCACGACGGGCACACCTCGAGGGTGTGCTGCGCCGTGTCCTCCGCCGCGCCACAGTCGCAGCAGGACGGCGTCTCCTCCCGTCCGATTCGGTGCAGGTACGATCCGAAGCAACCGTGTCCGGACAGCACCTGCACTAGACGGAAGGAGAGGAACCCGTGCGACCGCTCGAGCCAGTCTCGCAAGACCGGCCCGATCGCGTCGAGGGTTCGGCGGCCGAAGGCTGCGGTGGCGAGGTCCCCCGTCCAATGGACGACGATGGCGTCCCTCGCCTCTCGCCGGACAGCCTCCCGCTCTTCCGGGGCTGGGCGTTCTCCTCTCGCCCTCCGCCCCGCCGTCCATTCATACACTCTGGCGAGCACCCACGCCTCGAGTTCCCAAGGCGGGGTGCCGGCCAGAGCGCATGCTGCCGCGAATCCCACCGTGCGGTAGGCCCGCGCGACCCGCTGGGCTATGGCCCTTTGGGGTGCCCGCAACGCGGCGGCGTTCTCCCTCCTCCGGAGGGAGTCCTCCCAGATGGGAGCCCCGTAAAGGGCCATGCTCCTCAGGATGCCGGCGTAGAGTTGCCGGCATCGCGCGCTGGGCCCCCCCAAGTTGGGCAGCAGCCACGAGAGGGCGCCTGCGGTCTTCAGCAGGCGCGACGACAGCCCGCTAAAATGCGGGCCGAAGCGCCACCTGCTGTCGAGTACAAGGCCCAGATATTTCATCTGGGCCTTCACCTCGATTCTGACGCCCTCCACGAAAATGTGGGCGTCAGGTGGGGGGCGCTGCCGAGGTCCGTGGAAGAACACGGCCTCGGTCTTGTGCAGCGCCACCGTTAAACCTAGGCGGCGGATCCTCCCTGCGACCAAGGATCCGCCCGCCGAGGCCAAGTTGGCCGCCTCCCTGAAACTCCCCCCCCGGGCGGTGAGGAGAGTGTCATCCGCATAGCAAACGACACTCGTGCCTCGGAGGAGAGTTCCCCGCAAGAGCCAATCGTAGCCGACGTTCCAGAGGAGAGGTCCTAAGACTGACCCCTGTGGAACGCCGGCTTCAGCGGCGTACCGCCGGACTTGGCCAGTCCTGTCCACCAGGACGATCGCCCGATCCTCCAGGTAGCTGGCCAGCAGACGACGCATGTGACGAGGCACTCCGTGGAATCGGAGCGCCTCTAGGATGGTGGAGTGGGGAACGGAGTTGAAGGCGTTGGCTATGTCGAATGACACAGCCAACAAACCGTCCCCCGCCTCCATCGCCTCCTTCACCTGGCCCTTAAGGCAGGCCAGCGCGTCCACCGTGGAGCGCTCAGCACGAAAACCGTACTGAGCGTCCGACAAGTCCGGCCCGATACGCCGCAAATGGCTCTTTAGGCGGCCAGCGATTATCCCCTCGAACATTTTGCCGACCTCATCGAGCAGAACGATGGGTCGGTATGCCGAGGGGGAATCCGCCGGGCGGCCCTCCTTCCGAAGGAGGCACAACTGCCCCTCCTTCCACGGTTTCGGGAACCTCCCCGACGCAAGGCATGCGCTGAAGAGGTCCCGAAACCTCTCCTCCATTTGAGTGGCGGCGATCGCCACCACTCTGGCGGGGACACCGTCGGGGCCCGGAGCCGTCTTCTTGGCGCGGATACGGAGAATAGCCGCGCCAAGTTCCGACTCCGTGACAGGAGGGGGAGCCTCCTCTTCCTCCTCAGCTGGCGGAGCTGTCCCCCGCGGAGGGTCCATCACTGGTGGGGTGAAGTCGTCCCTGCGTGGAAACAGGCACTGTACCACCCCATCCAGAAATGAGGGCTCCAGGGTCTCGGCCACGGGGGGACCAAAGGGACGCAACTTGTTGCGCGCCGCCTTGTATGGTCTCCCGTAGGGGTCGTTGTCGAGACCCTCCAGCACCTCCGCTCTCGCCGAGTCTCTGGCGGCGGCGATGGCCCTATCGAGGACCATTTTAGCCTCTACGTACACCTCGTAGAGGTGGTCCTCGTCGGCGTGGTCTCGTCGACGCCGCCGCCGGCTCCGCGTGTAGGCCCTCCTTGCCTCCACGCACGCCGCTCGAAGCTCCGCCAGCTCCGCCGACCACCAGTACACGGCCCGTTTGGGTAGTGGTCGGCGAGACCGAGGCATGCTAGAGTTGCATACCTCGGTCAGAGACTCCCTGAGTTGCCCCGCCACGGTGTCCACATCCAGGCCAGCGGAAGGCGGCGAAAGCCAGTCCTGGATGAACGCCGCCTCCCCCGCTGCCTCCCTGTCCAGGCGAGTGAGAGCCCACCGTGGGAACGGTGATCGCCCCGAGAAGGGCCGCGTCTCTCCCGGGGCGCCGGTGGAGATGTCGAACCGCACGTAGCGGTGGTCCGACATAGTCTCCACCAGGTCCACCCGCCAGTTCAGCACGCGCGCGGCCAACGCAGGGGTGGCGAAAGTGACGTCCACTATCGAGCCACCCTGCCGCCGCACGCATGTCTGGACGCTTCCTCTGTTCAAGAGGGAGAGTCCAGAGGAGGCTGCCCACATTTCCACTGCTCGCCCGCGAGGATCGGTGGCCCGGTTGCCCCAGGTCACCGACTTGGCATTCAGGTCTCCCAGTACGGAGACCTGACGCGGCGCCGCCCTGCCGATCACGGCGGCCAGGACTCCGAGATAGTTCTCGAAGTCCTGAAGAGGGCGGTTTGGGGAGAAATAGACGCCCACAAGGGCTAAGTCTCCCCACGCGGCGGCCACGTATCCCGGTCCCTTCTCTAATAGCGAGAGGGGAGGGGAGTCTGTGGAAGACCGCGCCGCGAGTGCCACCAAGCCGTCCTCGTCACCCAGCCAGCTGCCGGGGATCGAGTAGGGCTCGGAGACCACCGCTACGTTCACCAACCACTCGGCCATGACCTGCACCACCAGGTCCTGGGCCGCTCTGCAGTGGTTGGTGTTCGCCTGGAGGATGCGGTAGTCGGAAACCATTATTCCGACATCGCACCCCCCTCCTCAGCTACCGCTGCTGGAGCTACAGCGGCGGCGACGACAGCGGCGGCGGTGGTGGCAACAGGGCGAACCTGCGCCGGCACTATGCCCTTCCTCGCGGGAGGCTTGCAGCTCCTGCCCGCCATCCTGTGGTCCGCGGGGCGGCCACTGGCGGCACACGCTGCGCAGCGTGGTGTGGTGGCGCGGCAAGTGGCGCTCCTGTGTCCCTCCTGCCCGCATAGGTAGCAACACTCCCCCCAGTCGGACTTGGAGGGACACGTGGCTCGGGTGTGGCCAAAGGCGAAGCACTTGAAGCAGCGCATAGGCTGGTCTTCAAGCGGCCGGACCACAGCCGAGCTGAGCCCCACAAGCAGCCGTCCCTTGGTCGCAGCAAGGGCAGCCCCAGCCGCGGCAACCGGGCACTCGACGCGGATGGTGCCCATGCCGCGGCGGCCGAGCCTGATGGCTCCGCACTTCACCGCGCCAGCGTCGCAGCCTCCAGCCGCCGCAACGGCCGCCACCACATCCTCTTTGGTGACCGAGTCCTCCAAATCGGCCACCTCCAAGGCTGCGGTCTTGACGGGCCTGACGACCGTTGCCGCATCCGCTATGACCTCTTGCAACTTTGTTGCGAAGAGGTCTGCGTTTGCACCGCGCTGCTCCCCCGAGAACTCGAAAATTCGAGCCCCGGTTGCGGTTCGGCGGCACGTGATGCCACCGATCCCCAGCCTGGTGGGATCCGCGTTGGTACGAGCCCGCCTTAGGACGGACTCGTACGTTTCACCCCGTTCCGCGGCCTCCGGGGTGATGGTCACCACGACGGCCGCGGTTTTGGGAGGAGCCAGCTTCCTCCCGCCGGCTGGAGCCTTTTTGGCTGCAGGAGCAGTCGCAGCGGGCTTGGGGGTCGACTTGCCTTTTCCCCTCCTGACCACTTCCGTCCACGACATGTTGGACGGGGTGGTGGAGGGAAGAAGGGCGTCTTCCCCCTGCGAGGCTGCTGGAGCGGCAGGCGACCCAGACGCTCCCTCCGCGCTTGTGGCAGGGGTTTGAGGAGCCGCGTTTGTCCTCTTGCCCCTGCCTTTGCCCTTGGAGGGCTTCGGGGCCTGGAGCTGCGCACCCGATGCCGGGCCTGCTACAGGCGCAGGTTCCGGCTCTCCCGGTGGAGGCGGGCTCTTATCCGCCGCTAGCGGCGGGCGGAGCCGCCTTTCCGGCAAGAGCCGGTCCTCGATGCCTGCAAGGCAGGCTCTGGTGAAGGCCCTCTCCTCCATAACAACCTTTCGAATAATGTCCTCAAGGTTGGAAGGGGAGGAGAAGGAGCCTCCTGCCACCGGCACAGGGGCAGGTTGGGCAGGCCGGGCCGTGGCTTCAGCCAGCTTCTGGTGAAGCTGGCTGACCTCCGCCTGCAGGCGATCCACCTTCGCCTGCAGTTGCCGCGTCTCGTCCGTGGCCGTGCGAGTCGCCAGCTCCTTGACAATGCCGAACATGCTGGCGGCCCGGCATTTGAGGGCCTTCTGGAAGGTCCCCTTCAAATTGGAGGACTTTGAGGCGACCTCCAGAACCTCCTCCTTGTCCTCGAGCGCCATGCGCTCCAGTTCCGCCAGGGAGTGGTCAGCATACAGCACATTTGATGCGCCGTAGCCAGCCCTCGACCTGGCGGCTTGCGCCTGGCGCTCCTTGGCGGCAACCCTCTCCTCCAGGTCTTCCTGGAGTTGTGCCCTCTTTGCCAGGCTCAACTGGCGCTCGGCGTCCACCAAGCCCACATCGTGGGCCAAGGCCGAAGAAGAAGTCGAAGCCTTTTTAGACTTCGGCTTCTTCTTCGCCCTACCTCCAACCGACTCCGAGGAGCCCGCAGACCCGGTCTTCAGAGCGGCCCTCTTCCGCTTAATGCGGTCGTTTTCGGCCGCCGACGTGTCCATAACGGAGTCGTCGGAGTCCGAAAACTCGCCTGGCCTGCTGAACATGCTGGCCGCAGACGGTGCTCGGCCAGCTTCCGACGCCGAAGCGTCGCCGGCGAGGCCCTGAGAAGGGCCGTTGGATTGGCCCTGAGAAGGGCCGTTGGATTGGCCCTGAGAAGGGCCGTTGGGTTGGCCCTGAGAAGGGCCGTTGGGTTGGCCCTGAGAAGGGCCTTTTGAGTCGCCCTGGGAGGAGCGACTCGCGATAAAACGCCCAGAGGCGGCACGACATGGTTTTGTCTTCATAATTCGCAGACGTCCGCGTTTGTGTCTGCGAATCACAGCGCACTTTAGCCGCCGGTCTGCCACTCCGTTACGGTGGTCAGACACGGCGTTGCCCGGGGGAAACTACGTGGAAGTATGCGCTGTGGGGGTTCCCCCAACCTAACCTTTTTTTTTTTTTTTTTTTTCTCGCTGAGAAATGCTATTACGCATGCCCGCTCGTAGGGGACGAGACGGGGTATGTGGGACTCCCTGTCGGAAGGACAGTATACCCACTAAAACTCAGCGGTGTTCCCGCATCGCCGTGATGGGAGGGTCATGGGAAACCGGTTCAACCTTTACTTCCACAACCCTCCCGGCGCATGCCCGCCTAACTGGCGGGCCCCGCGTGCCCCCCAGGTTGGGGGGCTATGGGAATGGCCGGGAACACCTGGCCATTCCCGTCCGACACTGGTGGAGGCCTGTGCAATGCAGGCAAGGGTGCCCCCACACCCGTTACCTGCTGGCCCCCACCTGGGAGGAGCCGAAGATGACGGTCATACTGACGTCTTCTTCGACCCCTCCTCCGCCTTCGGAGCGGCGCCGCGTCGGGATCGTCCTCCCGCGCGCGCTCCGCCGCCTCCTTCTGGGACATGACGTGTTCGCAGAAGGAGGCCACTGCTGCCCAGCACCTCTCGTCCCCCAGCATGGCGTTAACCAAGCCGGGGAGTGAGAGGTCCGGCCCGATCACCGCGGTGAGACTGCGGCGCGTCTCGGACCACGACGGGCACACCTCGAGGGTGTGCTGCGCCGTGTCCTCCGCCGCGCCACAGTCGCAGCAGGACGGCGTCTCCTCCCGTCCGATTCGGTGCAGGTACGATCCGAAGCAACCGTGTCCGGACAGCACCTGCACTAGACGGAAGGAGAGGAACCCGTGCGACCGCTCGAGCCAGTCTCGCAAGACCGGCCCGATCGCGTCGAGGGTTCGGCGGCCGAAGGCTGCGGTGGCGAGGTCCCCCGTCCAATGGACGACGATGGCGTCCCTCGCCTCTCGCCGGACAGCCTCCCGCTCTTCCGGGGCTGGGCGTTCTCCTCTCGCCCTCCGCCCCGCCGTCCATTCATACACTCTGGCGAGCACCCACGCCTCGAGTTCCCAAGGCGGGGTGCCGGCCAGAGCGCATGCTGCCGCGAATCCCACCGTGCGGTAGGCCCGCGCGACCCGCTGGGCTATGGCCCTTTGGGGTGCCCGCAACGCGGCGGCGTTCTCCCTCCTCCGGAGGGAGTCCTCCCAGATGGGAGCCCCGTAAAGGGCCATGCTCCTCAGGATGCCGGCGTAGAGTTGCCGGCATCGCGCGCTGGGCCCCCCCAAGTTGGGCAGCAGCCACGAGAGGGCGCCTGCGGTCTTCAGCAGGCGCGACGACAGCCCGCTAAAATGCGGGCCGAAGCGCCACCTGCTGTCGAGTACAAGGCCCAGATATTTCATCTGGGCCTTCACCTCGATTCTGACGCCCTCCACGAAAATGTGGGCGTCAGGTGGGGGGCGCTGCCGAGGTCCGTGGAAGAACACGGCCTCGGTCTTGTGCAGCGCCACCGTTAAACCTAGGCGGCGGATCCTCCCTGCGACCAAGGATCCGCCCGCCGAGGCCAAGTTGGCCGCCTCCCTGAAACTCCCCCCCCGGGCGGTGAGGAGAGTGTCATCCGCATAGCAAACGACACTCGTGCCTCGGAGGAGAGTTCCCCGCAAGAGCCAATCGTAGCCGACGTTCCAGAGGAGAGGTCCTAAGACTGACCCCTGTGGAACGCCGGCTTCAGCGGCGTACCGCCGGACTTGGCCAGTCCTGTCCACCAGGACGATCGCCCGATCCTCCAGGTAGCTGGCCAGCAGACGACGCATGTGACGAGGCACTCCGTGGAATCGGAGCGCCTCTAGGATGGTGGAGTGGGGAACGGAGTTGAAGGCGTTGGCTATGTCGAATGACACAGCCAACAAACCGTCCCCCGCCTCCATCGCCTCCTTCACCTGGCCCTTAAGGCAGGCCAGCGCGTCCACCGTGGAGCGCTCAGCACGAAAACCGTACTGAGCGTCCGACAAGTCCGGCCCGATACGCCGCAAATGGCTCTTTAGGCGGCCAGCGATTATCCCCTCGAACATTTTGCCGACCTCATCGAGCAGAACGATGGGTCGGTATGCCGAGGGGGAATCCGCCGGGCGGCCCTCCTTCCGAAGGAGGCACAACTGCCCCTCCTTCCACGGTTTCGGGAACCTCCCCGACGCAAGGCATGCGCTGAAGAGGTCCCGAAACCTCTCCTCCATTTGAGTGGCGGCGATCGCCACCACTCTGGCGGGGACACCGTCGGGGCCCGGAGCCGTCTTCTTGGCGCGGATACGGAGAATAGCCGCGCCAAGTTCCGACTCCGTGACAGGAGGGGGAGCCTCCTCTTCCTCCTCAGCTGGCGGAGCTGTCCCCCGCGGAGGGTCCATCACTGGTGGGGTGAAGTCGTCCCTGCGTGGAAACAGGCACTGTACCACCCCATCCAGAAATGAGGGCTCCAGGGTCTCGGCCACGGGGGGACCAAAGGGACGCAACTTGTTGCGCGCCGCCTTGTATGGTCTCCCGTAGGGGTCGTTGTCGAGACCCTCCAGCACCTCCGCTCTCGCCGAGTCTCTGGCGGCGGCGATGGCCCTATCGAGGACCATTTTAGCCTCTACGTACACCTCGTAGAGGTGGTCCTCGTCGGCGTGGTCTCGTCGACGCCGCCGCCGGCTCCGCGTGTAGGCCCTCCTTGCCTCCACGCACGCCGCTCGAAGCTCCGCCAGCTCCGCCGACCACCAGTACACGGCCCGTTTGGGTAGTGGTCGGCGAGACCGAGGCATGCTAGAGTTGCATACCTCGGTCAGAGACTCCCTGAGTTGCCCCGCCACGGTGTCCACATCCAGGCCAGCGGAAGGCGGCGAAAGCCAGTCCTGGATGAACGCCGCCTCCCCCGCTGCCTCCCTGTCCAGGCGAGTGAGAGCCCACCGTGGGAACGGTGATCGCCCCGAGAAGGGCCGCGTCTCTCCCGGGGCGCCGGTGGAGATGTCGAACCGCACGTAGCGGTGGTCCGACATAGTCTCCACCAGGTCCACCCGCCAGTTCAGCACGCGCGCGGCCAACGCAGGGGTGGCGAAAGTGACGTCCACTATCGAGCCACCCTGCCGCCGCACGCATGTCTGGACGCTTCCTCTGTTCAAGAGGGAGAGTCCAGAGGAGGCTGCCCACATTTCCACTGCTCGCCCGCGAGGATCGGTGGCCCGGTTGCCCCAGGTCACCGACTTGGCATTCAGGTCTCCCAGTACGGAGACCTGACGCGGCGCCGCCCTGCCGATCACGGCGGCCAGGACTCCGAGATAGTTCTCGAAGTCCTGAAGAGGGCGGTTTGGGGAGAAATAGACGCCCACAAGGGCTAAGTCTCCCCACGCGGCGGCCACGTATCCCGGTCCCTTCTCTAATAGCGAGAGGGGAGGGGAGTCTGTGGAAGACCGCGCCGCGAGTGCCACCAAGCCGTCCTCGTCACCCAGCCAGCTGCCGGGGATCGAGTAGGGCTCGGAGACCACCGCTACGTTCACCAACCACTCGGCCATGACCTGCACCACCAGGTCCTGGGCCGCTCTGCAGTGGTTGGTGTTCGCCTGGAGGATGCGGTAGTCGGAAACCATTATTCCGACATCGCACCCCCCTCCTCAGCTACCGCTGCTGGAGCTACAGCGGCGGCGACGACAGCGGCGGCGGTGGTGGCAACAGGGCGAACCTGCGCCGGCACTATGCCCTTCCTCGCGGGAGGCTTGCAGCTCCTGCCCGCCATCCTGTGGTCCGCGGGGCGGCCACTGGCGGCACACGCTGCGCAGCGTGGTGTGGTGGCGCGGCAAGTGGCGCTCCTGTGTCCCTCCTGCCCGCATAGGTAGCAACACTCCCCCCAGTCGGACTTGGAGGGACACGTGGCTCGGGTGTGGCCAAAGGCGAAGCACTTGAAGCAGCGCATAGGCTGGTCTTCAAGCGGCCGGACCACAGCCGAGCTGAGCCCCACAAGCAGCCGTCCCTTGGTCGCAGCAAGGGCAGCCCCAGCCGCGGCAACCGGGCACTCGACGCGGATGGTGCCCATGCCGCGGCGGCCGAGCCTGATGGCTCCGCACTTCACCGCGCCAGCGTCGCAGCCTCCAGCCGCCGCAACGGCCGCCACCACATCCTCTTTGGTGACCGAGTCCTCCAAATCGGCCACCTCCAAGGCTGCGGTCTTGACGGGCCTGACGACCGTTGCCGCATCCGCTATGACCTCTTGCAACTTTGTTGCGAAGAGGTCTGCGTTTGCACCGCGCTGCTCCCCCGAGAACTCGAAAATTCGAGCCCCGGTTGCGGTTCGGCGGCACGTGATGCCACCGATCCCCAGCCTGGTGGGATCCGCGTTGGTACGAGCCCGCCTTAGGACGGACTCGTACGTTTCACCCCGTTCCGCGGCCTCCGGGGTGATGGTCACCACGACGGCCGCGGTTTTGGGAGGAGCCAGCTTCCTCCCGCCGGCTGGAGCCTTTTTGGCTGCAGGAGCAGTCGCAGCGGGCTTGGGGGTCGACTTGCCTTTTCCCCTCCTGACCACTTCCGTCCACGACATGTTGGACGGGGTGGTGGAGGGAAGAAGGGCGTCTTCCCCCTGCGAGGCTGCTGGAGCGGCAGGCGACCCAGACGCTCCCTCCGCGCTTGTGGCAGGGGTTTGAGGAGCCGCGTTTGTCCTCTTGCCCCTGCCTTTGCCCTTGGAGGGCTTCGGGGCCTGGAGCTGCGCACCCGATGCCGGGCCTGCTACAGGCGCAGGTTCCGGCTCTCCCGGTGGAGGCGGGCTCTTATCCGCCGCTAGCGGCGGGCGGAGCCGCCTTTCCGGCAAGAGCCGGTCCTCGATGCCTGCAAGGCAGGCTCTGGTGAAGGCCCTCTCCTCCATAACAACCTTTCGAATAATGTCCTCAAGGTTGGAAGGGGAGGAGAAGGAGCCTCCTGCCACCGGCACAGGGGCAGGTTGGGCAGGCCGGGCCGTGGCTTCAGCCAGCTTCTGGTGAAGCTGGCTGACCTCCGCCTGCAGGCGATCCACCTTCGCCTGCAGTTGCCGCGTCTCGTCCGTGGCCGTGCGAGTCGCCAGCTCCTTGACAATGCCGAACATGCTGGCGGCCCGGCATTTGAGGGCCTTCTGGAAGGTCCCCTTCAAATTGGAGGACTTTGAGGCGACCTCCAGAACCTCCACCTTGTCCTCGAGCGCCATGCGCTCCAGTTCCGCCAGGGAGTGGTCAGCATACAGCACATTTGATGCGCCGTAGCCAGCCCTCGACCTGGCGGCTTGCGCCTGGCGCTCCTTGGCGGCAACCCTCTCCTCCAGGTCTTCCTGGAGTTGTGCCCTCTTTGCCAGGCTCAACTGGCGCTCGGCGTCCACCAAGCCCACATCGTGGGCCAAGGCCGAAGAAGAAGTCGAAGCCTTTTTAGACTTCGGCTTCTTCTTCGCCCTACCTCCAACCGACTCCGAGGAGCCCGCAGACCCGGTCTTCAGAGCGGCCCTCTTCCGCTTAATGCGGTCGTTTTCGGCCGCCGACGTGTCCATAACGGAGTCGTCGGAGTCCGAAAACTCGCCTGGCCTGCTGAACATGCTGGCCGCAGACGGTGCTCGGCCAGCTTCCGACGCCGAAGCGTCGCCGGCGAGGCCCTGAGAAGGGCCGTTGGATTGGCCCTGAGAAGGGCCGTTGGATTGGCCCTGAGAAGGGCCGTTGGGTTGGCCCTGAGAAGGGCCGTTGGGTTGGCCCTGAGAAGGGCCTTTTGAGTCGCCCTGGGAGGAGCGACTCGCGATAAAACGCCCAGAGGCGGCACGACATGGTTTTGTCTTCATAATTCGCAGACGTCCGCGTTTGTGTCTGCGAATCACAGCGCACTTTAGCCGCCGGTCTGCCACTCCGTTACGGTGGTCAGACACGGCGTTGCCCGGGGGAAACTACGTGGAAGTATGCGCTGTGGGGGTTCCCCCCCCCCCAACCTAACCTTTTTTTTTTTTTTTTTTTTTTTTTTTTTTCGCTGAGAAATGCTATTACGCATGCCCGCTCGTGGGGGACGAGACGGGGTATGTGGGACTCCCTGTCGGAATGACAGTATACCCACTAAAACTCAGCGGTGTTCCCGCATCGCCGTGATGGGAGGGTCATGGGAAACCGGTTCAACCTTTACTTCCACAACCCTCCCGGCGCATGCCCGCCTAACTGGCGGGCCCCGCGTGCCCCCCAGGTTGGGGGGCTACGGGAATGGCCGGGAACACCTGGTCATTCCCGTCCGACACTGGTGGAGGCCTGTGCAATGCAGGCAAGGGTGCCCCCACACCCGTTACCTGCTGGCCCCCACCTGGGAGGAGCCGAAGATGACGGTCATACTGACGTCTTCTTCGACCCCTCCTCCGCCTTCGGAGCGGCGCCGCGTCGGGATCGTCCTCCCGCGCGCGCTCCGCCGCCTCCTTCTGGGACATGACGTGTTCGCAGAAGGAGGCCACTGCTGCCCAGCACCTCTCGTCCCCCAGCATGGCGTTAACCAAGCCGGGGAGTGAGAGGTCCGGCCCGATCACCGCGGTGAGACTGCGGCGCGTCCCGGACCACGACGGGCACACCTCGAGGGTGTGCTGCGCCGTGTCCTCCGCCGCGCCACAGTCGCGGCAGGACGGCGTCTCCTCCCGTCCGATTCGGTGCAGGTACGATCCGAAGCAACCGTGTCCGGACAGCACCTGCACTAGACGGAAGGAGAGGAACCCGTGCGACCGCTCGAGCCAGTCTCGCAAGACCGGCCCGATCGCGTCGAGGGTTCGGCGGCCGAAGGCTGCGGTGGCGAGGTCCCCCGTCCAATGGACGACGATGGCGTCCCTCGCCTCCCGCCGGACAGCCTCCCGCTCTTCCGGAGCTGGGCGTTCTCCTCTCGCCCTCCGCCCCGCCGTCCATTCATACACTCTGGCGAGCACCCACGCCTCGAGTTCCCAAGGCGGGGTGCCGGCCAGAGCGCATGCTGCCGCGAATCCCACCGTGCGGTAGGCCCGCGCGACCCGCTGGGCTATGGCCCTTTGGGGTGCCCGCAACGCGGCGGCGTTCTCCCTCCTCCGGAGGGAGTCCTCCCAGATGGGAGCCCCGTAAAGGGCCATGCTCCTCAGGATGCCGGCGTAGAGTTGCCGGCATCGCGCGCTGGGCCCCCCCAAGTTGGGCAGCAGCCACGAGAGGGCGCCTGCGGTCTTCAGCAGGCGCGACGACAGCCCGCTAAAATGCGGGCCGAAGCGCCACCTGCTGTCGAGTACAAGGCCCAGATATTTCATCTGGGCCTTCACCTCGATTCTGACGCCCTCCACGAAAATGTGGGCGTCAGGTGGGGGGCGCTGCCGAGGTCCGTGGAAGAACACGGCCTCGGTCTTGTGCAGCGCCACCGTTAAACCTAGGCGGCGGATCCTCCCTGCGACCAAGGATCCGCCCGCCGAGGCCAAGTTGGCCGCCTCCCTGAAACTCCCCCCCCGGGCGGTGAGGAGAGTGTCATCCGCATAGCAAACGACACTCGTGCCTCGGAGGAGAGTTCCCCGCAAGAGCCAATCGTAGCCGACGTTCCAGAGGAGAGGTCCTAAGACTGACCCCTGTGGAACGCCGGCTTCAGCGGCGTACCGCCGGACTTGGCCAGTCCTGTCCACCAGGACGATCGCCCGATCCTCCAGGTAGCTGGCCAGCAGACGACGCATGTGACGAGGCACTCCGTGGAATCGGAGCGCCTCTAGGATGGTGGAGTGGGGAACGGAGTTGAAGGCGTTGGCTATGTCGAATGACACAGCCAACAAACCGTCCCCCGCCTCCATCGCCTCCTTCACCTGGCCCTTAAGGCAGGCCAGCGCGTCCACCGTGGAGCGCTCAGCACGAAAACCGTACTGAGCGTCCGACAAGTCCGGCCCGATACGCCGCAAATGGCTCTTTAGGCGGCCAGCGATTATCCCCTCGAACATTTTGCCGACCTCATCGAGCAGAACGATGGGTCGGTATGCCGAGGGGGAATCCGCCGGGCGGCCCTCCTTCCGAAGGAGGCACAACTGCCCCTCCTTCCACGGTTTCGGGAACCTCCCCGACGCAAGGCATGCGCTGAAGAGGTCCCGAAACCTCTCCTCCATTTGAGTGGCGGCGATCGCCACCACTCTGGCGGGGACACCGTCGGGGCCCGGAGCCGTCTTCTTGGCGCGGATACGGAGAATAGCCGCGCCAAGTTCCGACTCCGTGACAGGAGGGGGAGCCTCCTCTTCCTCCTCAGCTGGCGGAGCTGTCCCCCGCGGAGGGTCCATCACTGGTGGGGTGAAGTTGTCCCTGCGTGGAAACAGGGACTGAACCACCCCATCCAGAAATGAGGGCTCCAGGGTCTCGGCCACGGGGGGACCAAAGGGACGCAACTTGTTGCGCGCCGCCTTGTATGGTCTCCCGTAGGGGTCGTTGTCGAGACCCTCCAGCACCTCCGCTCTCGCCGAGTCTCTGGCGGCGGCGATGGCCCTATCGAGGACCATTTTAGCCTCTACGTACACCTCGTAGAGGTGGTCCTCGTCGGCGTGGTCTCGTCGACGCCGCCGCCGGCTCCGCGTGTAGGCCCTCCTTGCCTCTACGCACGCCGCTCGAAGCTCCGCCAGCTCCGCCGACCACCAGTACACGGCCCGTTTGGGTAGTGGTCGGCGAGACCGAGGCATGCTAGAGTTGCATACCTCGGTCAGAGACTCCCTGAGGTGCCCCGCCACGGTGTCCACATCCAGGCCAGCGGAAGGCGGCGAAAGCCAGTCCTGGATGAACGCCGCCTCCCCCGCTGCCTCCCTGTCCAGGCGAGTGAGAGCCCACCGTGGGAACGGTGATCGCCCCGAGAAGGGCCGCGTCTCTCCCGGGGCGCCGGTGGAGATGTCGAACCGCACGTAGCGGTGGTCCGACATAGTCTCCACCAGGTCCACCCGCCAGTTCAGCACGCGCGCGGCCAACGCAGGGGTGGCGAAAGTGACGTCCACTATCGAGCCACCCTGCCGCCGCACGCATGTCTGGACGCTTCCTCTGTTTAAGAGGGAGAGTCCAGAGGAGGCTGCCCACATTTCCACTGCTCGCCCGCGAGGATCGGTGGCCCGGTTGCCCCAGGTCACCGACTTGGCATTCAGGTCTCCCAGTACGGAGACCTGACGCGGCGCCGCCCTGCCGATCACGGCGGCCAGGACTCCGAGATAGTTCTCGAAGTCCTGAAGAGGGCGGTTTGGGGAGAAATAGACGCCCACAAGGGCTAAGTCTCCCCACGCGGCGGCCACGTATCCCGGTCCCTTCTCTAATAGCGAGAGGGGAGGGGAGTCTGTGGAAGACCGCGCCGCTAGTGCCACCAAGCCGTCCTCGTCGCCCAGCCAGCTGCCGGGGATCGAGTAGGGCTCGGAGACCACCGCTACGTTCACCAACCACTCGGCCATGACCTGCACCACCAGGTCCTGGGCCGCTCTGCAGTGGTTGGTGTTCGCCTGGAGGATGCGGTAGTCGGAAACCATTATTCCGACATCGCACCCCCCTCCTCAGCTACCGCTGCTGGAGCTACAGCGGCGGCGACGACAGCGGCGGCGGTGGTGGCAACAGGGCGAACCTGCGCCGGCACTATGCCCTTCCTCGCGGGCGGCTTGCAGCTCCTGCCCGCCATCCTGTGGTCCGCGGGGCGGCCACTGGCGGCACACGCTGCGCAGCGTGGTGTGGTGGCGCGGCAAGTGGCGCTCCTGTGTCCCTCCTGCCCGCATAGGTAGCAACACTCCCCCCAGTCGGACTTGGAGGGACACGTGGCTCGGGTGTGGCCAAAGGCGAAGCACTTGAAGCAGCGCATAGGCTGGTCTTCAAGCGGCCGGACCACAGCCGAGCTGAGCCCCACAAGCAGCCGTCCCTTGGTCGCAGCAAGGGCAGCCCCAGCCGCGGCAACCGGGCACTCGACGCGGATGGTGCCCATGCCGCGGCGGCCGAGCCTGATGGCTCCGCACTTCACCGCGCCAGCGTCGCAGCCTCCAGCCGCCGCAACGGCCGCCACCACATCCTCTTTGGTGACCGAGTCCTCCAAATCGGCCACCTCCAAGGCTGCGGTCTTGACGGGCCTGACGACCGTTGCCGCATCCGCTATGACCTCTTGCAACTTTGTTGCGAAGAGGTCTGCGTTTGCACCGCGCTGCTCCCCCGAGAACTCGAAAATTCGAGCCCCGGTTGCGGTTCGGCGGCACGTGATGCCGCCGATCCCCAGCCTGGTGGGATCCGCGTTGGTACGAGCCCGCCTTAGGACGGACTCGTACGTTTCACCCCGTTCCGCGGCCTCCGGGGTGATGGTCACCACGACGGCCGCGGTTTTGGGAGGAACCAGCTTCCTCCCGCCGGCTGGAGCCTTTTTGGCTGCAGGAGCAGTCGCAGCGGGCTTGGGGGTCGACTTGCCTTTTCCCCTCCTGACCACTTCCGTCCACGACATGTTGGACGGGGTGGTGGAGGGAAGAAGGGCGTCTTCCCCCTGCGAGGCTGCTGGAGCGGCAGGCGACCCAGACGCTCCCTCCGCGCTTGTGGCAGGGGTTTGAGGAGCCGCGTTTGTCCTCTTGCCCCTGCCTTTGCCCTTGGAGGGCTTCGGGGCCTGGAGCTGCGCACCCGATGCCGGGCCTGCTACAGGCGCAGGTTCCGGCTCTCTCGGTGGAGGCGGGCTCTTATCCGCCGCTAGCGGCGGGCGGAGCCGCCTTTCCGGCAAGAGCCGGTCCTCGATGCCTGCAAGGCAGGCTCTGGTGAAGGCCCTCTCCTCCATAACAACCTTTCGGATAATGTCCTCAAGGTTGGAAGGGGGGGAGAAGGAGCCTCCTGCCACCGGCACAGGGGCAGGTTGGGCAGGCCGGGCCGTGGCTTCAGCCAGCTTCTGGTGAAGCTGGCTGACCTCCGCCTGCAGGCGATCCACCTTCGCCTGCAGTTGCCGCGTCTCGTCCGTGGCCGTACGAGTCGCCAGCTCCTTGACAATGCCGAACATGCTGGCGGCCCGGCATTTGAGGGCCTTCTGGAAGGTCCCCTTCAAATTGGAGGACTTTGAGGCGACCTCCAGAACCTCCTCCTTGTCCTCGAGCGCCATGCGCTCCAATTCCGCCAGGGAGTGGTCAGCATACAGCACATTTGATGCGCCGTAGCCAGCCCTCGACCTGGCGGCTTGCGCCTGGCGCTCCTTGGCGGCAACCCTCTCCTCCAGGTCTTCCTGGAGTTGCGCCCTCTTTGCCAGGCTCAACTGGCGCTCGGCGTCCACCAAGCCCACATCGTGGGCCAAGGCCGAAGAAGAAGTCGAAGCCTTTTTAGACTTCGGCTTCTTCTTCGCCCTACCTCCAACAGACTCCGAGGAGCCGGCAGACCCGGTCTTCAGAGCGGCCCTCTTCCGCTTAATGCGGTCGTTTTCGGCCGCCGACGTGTCCATAACGGAGTCGTCGGAGTCCGAAAACTCGCCTGGCCTGCTGAACAAGCTGGCCGCAGACGGTGCTCGGCCAGCTTCCGACGCCGAAGCGTCGCCGGCGAGGCCCTGAGAAGGGCCGTTGGATTGGCCCTGAGAAGGGCCGTTGGATTGGCCCTGAGAAGGGCCGTTGGGTTGGCCCTGAGAAGGGCCGTTGGGTTGGCCCTGAGAAGGGCCTTTTGAGTCGCCCTGGGAGGAGCGACTCGCGATAAAACGCCCAGAGGCGGCACGGCATTGGTTTTTCTTCATAATTCGCAGACGTCCGCGTTTGTGTCTGCGAATCACAGCGCACTTTAGCCGCCGGTCTGCCACTCCGTTACGGTGGTCAGACACGGCGTTGCCCGGGGGAAACTACGTGGAAGTATGCGCTGTGGGGGTTCCCCCAACCTAACCTAACCTAACCTAACCTAACCTAACCTTTTTTTTTTTTTTTTTTTTTTTGTTTGCGCTGGGAAAAAATGCGTTACGCATACCCTCCCATCGGGGGATAGGGGGCTATGTGGGACTCCCCGGGTCTGGGACCCGGTATACCCACTAAAATAACCCAGCGGCACTCCCGCTTCGTCTTAGTGGTGGGGGACTGGGAATCCGGCACAGCCTTTACGTCCAGTCCACCGCCGACGATTGCCCGCAACGCGAGCCCCTCACACCCCCCCCGTGGGGAGGGGGACGGGCCCGGGAGTGACCGACGAAGGTGGTGACGGGTGCAATGCGGGCGGAGGCGCCCCCGCGCCTGTCGCCCGCCCGTCGCCACCACGAGGAGGGGGAGGACGGCGCCCTCTCCGACCCCTTCTTCGTCTGCGGAGCGGCGCAGCGAGAGGATCGTCCTCCCGCGCGCGCTCCGCCTCCTCCTTTCGCGACATCACGTCCTCGCAAAAGGAGGCAACCGCTGTCCAGGCCCCCTCGCTCCCCAGCATGGCGTTTATCACGCCGGGAAGCGAGAGGTCCTGACCGATCGCCGCGGTCAGACCGCGGCGCTGCTCGGACCAAGCCGGGCACACCTCGAGGGTGTGCTGCGCCGTGTCCTCCGCCGCGCCGCAGTCGTGGCACGCCGGGGACTCCTCCCTCCCGATCCGGTGCAGGTGCGATCCGAAACAGCCATGGCCGGACAACACCTGCACCAGACGGAAGGAGAGGAAACCGTGGGACCGCTCGAGCCAGTCCCGCAGGACCGGACCGAGCGCGTCCAACGTCCGGCGGCCAAAGGCGGCGGCAGCGAGGTCCTCCGTCCAATGGAGGACGATGGCGTCCTTCGCCTCCCGCCGCACGGCCTCCCGCTCTTCCGCGACGGGGTGCTCCCCGAGCGCCTTCCGACGCGCCGTCCACTCGTACACTCTGGCGAGCACCCAAGCCTCCAACTCCCAAGGAGGGGTGCCGGCCAGAGCGCACGCCGCCGAAAAGCCCACCGAGCGGTAGGCCCTCGCCACCCGCTGTGCAATGGCTCTTTGGGGCCTGCGGATGGCGGTCGCATTCTCCCTCCTGTGGAGGGAGTCCGCCCAGATGGGAGCCCCGTACAGGGCCATGCTCCGCAGGATGCCGGCATAGAGGCGCCGGCATTTCGCCTTGGGCCCCCCCAGGTTCGGGAGGAGCCACGAGAGGGCGTCCGCGGCCTTCAGCAGGCGCGTCGACAGCCCGCTGAAATGCGGGCCGAAGCGCCACCTGTCGTCCAGCACCAGGCCCAGATACTTCATCTGGGCCTGGACCTCTATCCGGACGCCCCCTACGACGATGTGGGCATCGGGTGGGCAGCGCTGCCGAGGCCCGCGAAAGAACACGGCCTCGGTCTTGTTCAGCGCCACCCTCAATCCCAGGCGGCGGATCCTCTCCGCAACCAAGGATCCGCCAGCCGAGGCCAGACAGGCCGCGTCTGCAAAGTTCCTCCCCCGGGCGGTGAGGAGAGTGTCATCCGCGTAGCAGATGACACTCGTGCCCTGGAGGAGGCCTCCCCGCAGGAGCCAATCGAACCCGATGTTCCACAGGGGGGGCCCTAGTACCGACCCCTGCGGAACACCGGACTCTGCGCCGTACCGCCTCAACGTGGCCGTCTTGTCCACGAGGAGGACCTCTCGGTCCTCCAGGTAGCTGGCCAGGACGTCCCGCAGGTATTGGGGCACTCCGTGATACCGGAGCGCCTCCAATATCGTCGAGTGGGGGACGGAGTTGAAGGCGTTTGCAATGTCGAATGACACCGCCAGCACTCCGTCCCCCGCCTCCACCGCCTCCTTTACCTGGCCCTTGAGTAGGGCCAGCGCATCGATCGTCGAACGCCCTCGACGAAAACCGAATTGGGCGTCCGACAGGTCCGGCCCTACCCCCCGCAAATGGCTATCAAGCCGGGTGGCGATAATCCCCTCGAACAGTTTACCGACCTCATCGAGCAGAACGATGGGCCGGTATGACGAGGGGGAGTCCACCGGGCGTCCGTCCTTTCGGAGGAGGCACAGCTGCCCCTCCTTCCACAGTTTCGGGAACCTCCCAGCCGTAAAGCACGCGCTGAAGAGGTCCCGAAACCTCTCCTCCATTTGGGAGGCGGCGATCGCCACCACCCGTGCGGGGACGCCGTCCGGCCCGGGGGCCGTCTTCTTTGCGCGGAGGCTGAGCACCCCCGCGCAGAGCTCCGCCGCCGTCACCGGGGGAATCCCCTCCTCCGGTGGGGCCGCCTCTTGCGGGGGATCCATCGCTGGTGGGGCGAAGTCGGTCCTGCACGGAAACAGGGACCGGACCACCCCATCCAGCAACGCTGGCTCGAGGGTCTCCGTCAGTGGGGGACCATAGGGGCGAAGCTGGCTCCGCGCCGCCTTATATGGCCTCCCATAAGGGTCCCGGTCGAGACCCTCCAGCATCTCAGCCCTCGCCGAGTCTTGCGCAGCGCCCATTGCAGACTTGAGGACCAGCGTCGCCTCTCGATAGGAGGCGTATAGGCGGTCCTCTTCTGCCCGGACTCGGTTCTGGGCGCTGCGCCTTCGGCTCCGCGCGTAGGCCCTTCTGGCCGCCACGCAGTCGGCCCGGAGCCCCGCCAGCTCCCCCGTCCACCAATAGACGGCACGACGGGGAGGCGGACGGCGAGACCGAGGCATGCTGTAGTCGCACACCTCGGTCAAGGACTCCCTGAGCCGGACCGCTGCGGCGTCCACGTCTGGGACCTCGACAGGGGGCGACAGCCAGTCCTGGAGGAAGGCCGCCTCCTCGGCTGCCTCCCGGTCCAGGCGGGTGAGTGTCCACCGCGGGAAGGGAGATTGCCCAGCGCGGGCCGTCCCCCCCCCCTGGGCGGAGATGTCGAACCGCACATATCGGTGGTCCGACAAGGTCTCCGCCATCTCTACCCGCCAGTTGACGACGCGGGCGGCTAGCGCGGGGGTGGCAAACGAGACGTCCACCACCGACCCGCCCTGTTGCCGCACACACGTGTGGACCGTCCCCCTGTTGAGGAGGGACACACCGCAAGAGGCCGCCCAAAACTGGACGGCGCGCCCCCGGACGTTGCATCCGGCGGCCGGGTTGCCCCAGGCCACCGACTTGGCGTTCAGGTCGCCCAACACCACGACCTGGCGCGGCGCCGCCCTCCCGACGACTGCGGTGAGGATCTCTAGGAAATCCTCAAAGTCCGAGAGAGGGCGGTTTGGGGAGAAATAGACCCCCACCAGGGCCATGTCTCCCCACGCGGCGGCCACGTATCCCGGTCCCCTCTCTAAGAGCGAGAGGGGAGGGGAGTCTGTGGAAGACCGCGTCACCATTGCCACCGAGCCGTCCCGGTCGCCCAGCCAACTGCCAGGGACCGAGTAGGGTTCGGCGACCACCGCCAAGTCCACCAACCACTCAGCCATGGTCTGCATCAGCAGATCCTGGGCTGCCCTGCAGTGGTTGGTGTTCGCCTGAAGGATGCGATGTTCGACCCTATCCATCACTCGGACATCGCACCCTCCTCCGCAGCCGCCGCAGGAACGACGGCGCCAGCGGCAGCGGCAGCAGGCCCGGTCGGCGCCTGCGCTTTTCCCCGCGTTGGGGGAGGATTACAATTCCTCCCCTTCATTACGTGGCCTGCCGGGCGGCCACTGGCGGCACACACCGCGCAGTGCGGCGTGGCGGCCTCGCACGAGACGGTTTTGTGGCCGTCCCTGCCACAGCGGTAGCACGCGTCCGACCTGTCCACTGCGGACGGACACTGGAGCCGTATGTGTCCGATGCCGAAGCACCGGAAACACCGCAGCGGCCGGTCCTCGAGAGCCCGGACCGCGGCCGAGCTGAACCCGACTGTGAGCCGTCCCTTGGCAAGGACGGCTTTGGCAGCGGCGACCGGGCACTCGAGGCGAATCGTGCCCATGCCACCACGGCCGGGCCTAATGTCCCGGCCTTGGACCGCCGCGGTGCCGCAGCCCCCTATCGCTGCGACCGCCGCCACCACCTCCTCCTTGGTGACGGAGTCGTCGAGGTCCGTCACCTCAATGGTCGCCGACTTGACTGGCCGGGCCACCTTTGCCGAGTCCGCTATGACCTCCTGCAGCTTGGCTGCGAAGAGGTCTGCGTGGGCACTCCCCTCGGCCCCGGGGAACTCGAAAATTCGAGCCCCGGCTTGGGTCCGCCGGCAGGAAACGCTGCCGATCCCCAGCTGGGAAGGGTCGGCATTGGCACGCGCCCGCACCAAAACGGACGCGTACGTCTCCCCTCGCTCCGCAGCCTCCGCGGTGAGCGTCACCACGACGGCCGCGGTTCTAGGGGGGACTAGCCTCTTCTTCCCCTTCCCCTTCGGCTTTCCCTTGCCGGTCGTCTGCGACTGGCTGGGAGCGGTGGCGGCGGGGACGGCAGGGACGGCCGACGCCGACTTCTTCCCCTTGCCCTTCCCCTTGCCCTTCCCCTTGTCCTTGCGGGCTACTTCCGTCCACTCGTTGGACGGGGTGGTGGACGGGAGAAGGGCATCCTCCGCTGTCGAGGTGGACGGCTCCGGCTCGGACCGCCTCTTATCCGCCGCAAGTGGTGGTCGGAGGCGTTTCTCCGGCAGGAGCCGGTCCTCTATCCCTGCCAAGCAGGACCTCGTGAAGGCCCTCTCCTCCATTACGACCTTGCGGATGATGTCCTCAAGGTTGGAAGAGGGGCCCTCTGCCGCAGGGCTTCGGTCTGTCAGGCTGCTCGTTTTGGCCTGCTGTGGCCGGGCCGTGGCTTCGGCCAGCCTCTGGTGAAGCTGGCTGTTCTCAGACTGCAGGCGATCTATTCTCGCCTGCAGTTGCCGCGTCTCGTCGCTGGTCGTCCGCTGCACCAGCTCAGCGACGACACCACGCATGCTCGCAGCCCTGCACTTGAGGGCCTTCTGCAGCGTGCCCTTCAGGTTGGAGGACTTAGAGGCGACCTCCTTGATCTCCTCCTCGTCCTCTTCCGCCATTCTCTGCAGCTCGGCCAGAGAATGGTCGGCGTATACAACGCGGGACGCACCGTACCCAGACCTGGCCCGAGCGATGTGCGCACGTTGCTCCTTCGCGACAATCCGCTCCTCCAGCTCTTGCTGGAGCTGCGCTCGCCGGGCCAGGTCCAACTGGCGTTGGGCGTCCGCGAGCCCAACGACATGGGTGTCCGAAGCCACCGTCGGCTTTTTGGCCTTTGACGCCCTCTTCGGCTTCGACCCCGAGGCCGAAGAGCCTTCGGACCCACCGCTCAGGTGGACCCGCTTCCGCGACCGAGAGTCGTCCAAGTCCGACACACTAATAAGTGAGTCGTTGTCGGACGACTCGTCGACCCCTACAAAGAAGCCAGCCGCAGACGGCGCGCGGCTGGATTCTGACGCCGAAGCGTCGGGGTGGCCCTGAGAAGGGCCGTTTGGTTGGCCCTGAGAAGGGCCGTTTGGTTGGCCCTGAGAAGGGCCGTTTGGTTGGCCCTGAGAAGGGCCTTTGGATTTTAAAAAACGCCCGAAGGCGTCGCGCGGTGGTGGTGGCATAGCCTCCGCAGTTTCGCACTCACACGGCAATAAAATAGTGTACGATCGCACAGCGCACTTTGGCCAACCCAGTCTGCCACTCCGTTACGGTGGTCAGAGCTGGGCTGTTTCCAGGGGACACGACGAGGACGTAAGCGCTGTGGGGGGGTCCCCCAACCTAACCTAACCTAACCTAACCTAACCTAACCTTTTTTTTTTTTTTTTTTTTTTGTTTGCGCTGGGAAAAAATGCGTTACGCATACCCTCCCATCGGGGGATGGGGGGCTATGTGGGACTCCCCGGGTCTGGGACCCGGTATACCCACTAAAATAACCCAGCGGCACTCCCGCTTCGTCTTAGTGGTGGGGGACTGGGAATCCGGCACAGCCTTTACGTCCAGTCCACCGCCGACGATTGCCCGCAACGCGAGCCCCTCACACCCCCCCCGTGGGGAGGGGGACGGGCCCGGGAGTGACCGACGAAGGTGGTGACGGGTGCAATGCGGGCGGAGGCGCCCCCGCGCCTGTCGCCCGCCCGTCGCCACCACGAGGAGGGGGAGGACGGCGCCCTCTCCGACCCCTTCTTCGTCTGCGGAGCGGCGCAGCGAGAGGATCGTCCTCCCGCGCGCGCTCCACCTCCTCCTTTCGCGACATCACGTCCTCGCAAAAGGAGGCAACCGCTGTCCAGGCCCCCTCGCTCCCCAGCATGGCGTTTATCACGCCGGGAAGCGAGAGGTCCTGACCGATCACCGCGGTCAGACCGCGGCGCTGCTCGGACCAAGCCGGGCACACCTCGAGGGTGTGCTGCGCCGTGTCCTCCGCCGCGCCGCAGTCGTGGCACGCCGGGGACTCCTCCCTCCCGATCCGGTGCAGGTGCGATCCGAAACAGCCATGGCCGGACAACACCTGCACCAGACGGAAGGAGAGGAAACCGTGGGACCGCTCGAGCCAGTCCCGCAGGACCGGACCGAGCGCGTCCAACGTCCGGCGGCCAAAGGCGGCGGCAGCGAGGTCCTCCGTCCAATGGAGGACGATGGCGTCCTTCGCCTCCCGCCGCACGGCCTCCCGCTCTTCCGCGACGGGGTGCTCCCCGAGCGCCTTCCGACGCGCCGTCCACTCGTACACTCTGGCGAGCACCCAAGCCTCCAACTCCCAAGGAGGGGTGCCGGCCAGAGCGCACGCCGCCGAAAAGCCCACCGAGCGGTAGGCCCTCGCCACCCGCTGTGCAATGGCTCTTTGGGGCCTGCGGATGGCGGTCGCATTCTCCCTCCTGTGGAGGGAGTCCGCCCAGATGGGAGCCCCGTACAGGGCCATGCTCCGCAGGATGCCGGCATAGAGGCGCCGGCATTTCGCCTTGGGCCCCCCCAGGTTCGGGAGGAGCCACGAGAGGGCGTCCGCGGCCTTCAGCAGGCGCGTCGACAGCCCGCTGAAATGCGGGCCGAAGCGCCACCTGTCGTCCAGCACCAGGCCCAGATACTTCATCTGGGCCTGGACCTCTATCCGGACGCCCCCTACGACGATGTGGGCATCGGGTGGGCAGCGCTGCCGAGGCCCGCGAAAGAACACGGCCTCGGTCTTGTTCAGCGCCACCCTCAATCCCAGGCGGCGGATCCTCTCCGCAACCAAGGATCCGCCAGCCGAGGCCAGACAGGCCGCGTCTGCAAAGTTCCTCCCCCGGGCGGTGAGGAGAGTGTCATCCGCGTAGCAGATGACACTCGTGCCCTGGAGGAGGCCTCCCCGCAGGAGCCAATCGAACCCGATGTTCCACAGGGGGGGCCCTAGTACCGACCCCTGCGGAACACCGGACTCTGCGCCGTACCGCCTCAACGTGGCCGTCTTGTCCACCAGGAGGACCTCTCGGTCCTCCAGGTAGCTGGCCAGGACGTCCCGCAGGTATTGGGGCACTCCGTGATACCGGAGCGCCTCCAATATCGTCGAGTGGGGGACGGAGTTGAAGGCGTTTGCAATGTCGAATGACACCGCCAGCACTCCGTCCCCCGCCTCCACCGCCTCCTTTACCTGGCTCTTGAGTAGGGCCAGCGCATCGATCGTCGAACGCCCTCGACGAAAACCGAATTGGGCGTCCGACAGGTCCGGCCCTACCCCCCGCAAATGGCTATCAAGCCGGGTGGCGATAATCCCCTCGAACAGTTTACCGACCTCATCGAGCAGAACGATGGGCCGGTATGACGAGGGGGAGTCCACCGGGCGTCCTTCCTTTCGGAGGAGGCACAGCTGCCCCTCCTTCCACAGTTTCGGGAACCTCCCAGCCGTAAAGCACGCGCTGAAGAGGTCCCGAAACCTCTCCTCCATTTGGGAGGCGGCGATCGCCACCACCCGTGCGGGGACGCCGTCCGGCCCGGGGGCCGTCTTCTTTGCGCGGAGGCTGAGCACCCCCGCGTAGAGCTCCGCCGCCGTCACCGGGGGAATCCCCTCCTCCGGTGGGGCTGCCTCTTGCGGGGGATCCATCGCTGGTGGGGCGAAGTCGGTCCTGCACGGAAACAGGGACCGGACCACCCCATCCAGCAACGCTGGCTCGAGGGTCTCCGTCAGTGGGGGACCATAGGGGCGAAGCTGGCTCCGCGCCACCTTATATGGCCTCCCATAAGGGTCCCGGTCGAGACCCTCCAGCATCTCAGCCCTCGCCGAGTCTTGCGCAGCGCCCATTGCAGACTTGAGGACCAGCGTCGCCTCTCGATAGGAGGCGTATAGGCGGTCCTCTTCTGCCCGGACTCGGTTCTGGGCGCTGCGCCTTCGGCTCCGCGCGTAGGCCCTTCTGGCCGCCACGCAGTCGGCCCGGAGCCCCGCCAGCTCCCCCGTCCACCAATAGACGGCACGACGGGGAGGCGGACGGCGAGACCGCGGCATGCTGTAGTCGCACACCTCGGTCAGGGACTCCCTGAGCCGGACCGCTGCGGCGTCCACGTCCGGGACCTCGACAGGGGGCGACAGCCAGTCCTGGAGGAAGGCCGCCTCCTCGGCTGCCTCCCGGTCCAGGCGGGTGAGTGTCCACCGCGGGAAGGGAGATTGCCCAGCGCGGGCCGTCCTCCCCCCCTGGGCGGAGATGTCGAACCGCACATATCGGTGGTCCGACAAGGTCTCCGCCATCTCTACCCGCCAGTTGACGACGCGGGCGGCTAGCGCGGGGGTGGCAAACGAGACGTCCACCACCGACCCGCCCTGTTGCCGCACACACGTGTGGACCGTCCCCCTGTTGAGGAGGGACACACCGCAAGAGGCCGCCCAAAACTGGACGGCGCGCCCCCGGACGTTGCATCCGGCGGCCGGGTTGCCCCAGGCCACCGACTTGGCGTTCAGGTCGCCCAACACCACGACCTGGCGCGGCGCCGCCCTCCCGACGACTGCGGTGAGGATCTCTAGGAAATCCTCAAAGTCCGAGAGAGGGCGGTTTGGGGAGAAATAGACCCCCACCAGGGCCATGTCTCCCCACGCGGCGGCCACGTATCCCGGTCCCCTCTCTAAGAGCGAGAGGGGAGGGGAGTCTGTGGAAGACCGCGTCACCATTGCCACCGAGCCGTCCCGGTCGCCCAGCCAACTGCCAGGGACCGAGTAGGGTTCGGCGACCACCGCCAAGTCCACCAACCACTCAGCCATGGTCTGCATCAGCAGATCCTGGGCTGCCCTGCAGTGGTTGGTGTTCGCCTGAAGGATGCGATGTTCGACCCTATCCATCACTCGGACATCGCACCCTCCTCCGCAGCCGCCGCAGGAACGACGGCGCCAGCGGCAGCGGCAGCAGGCCCGGTCGGCGCCTGCGCTTTTCCCCGCGTTGGGGGAGGATTACAATTCCTCCCCTTCATTACGTGGCCTGCCGGGCGGCCACTGGCGGCACACACCGCGCAGTGCGGCGTGGCGGCCTCGCACGAGACGGTTTTGTGGCCGTCCCTGCCACAGCGGTAGCACGCGTCCGACCTGTCCACTGCGGACGGACACTGGAGCCGTATGTGTCCGATGCCGAAGCACCGGAAACACCGCAGCGGCCGGTCCTCGAGAGCCCGGACCGCGGCCGAGCTGAACCCGACTGTGAGCCGTCCCTTGGCAAGGACGGCTTTGGCAGCGGCGACCGGGCACTCGAGGCGAATCGTGCCCATGCCACCACGGCCGGGCCTAATGTCCCGGCCTTGGACCGCCGCGGTGCCGCAGCCCCCTATCGCTGCGACCGCCGCCACCACCTCCTCCTTGGTGACGGAGTCGTCGAGGTCCGTCACCTCAATGGTCGCCGACTTGACTGGCCGGGCCACCTTTGCCGAGTCCGCTATGACCTCCTGCAGCTTGGCTGCGAAGAGGTCTGCGTGGGCACTCCCCTCGGCCCCGGGGAACTCGAAAATTCGAGCCCCGGCTTGGGTCCGCCGGCAGGAAACGCTGCCGATCCCCAGCTGGGAAGGGTCGGCATTGGCACGCGCCCGCACCAAAACGGACGCGTACGTCTCCCCTCGCTCCGCAGCCTCCGCGGTGAGCGTCACCACGACGGCCGCGGTTCTAGGGGGGACTAGCCTCTTCTTCCCCTTCCCCTTCGGCATTCCCCTGCCGGTCGTCTGCGACTGGCTGGGAGCGGTAGCGGCGGGGACGGCAGGGACGGCCGACGCCGACTTCTTCCCCTTGCCCTTCCCCTTGCCCTTCCCCTTGCCCTTCCTCTTGCCCTTGCGGGCTACTTCCGTCCACTCGTTGGACGGGGTGGTGGACGGGAGAAGGGCATCCTCCGCTGTCGAGGTGGACGGCTCCGGCTCGGACCGCCTCTTATCCGCCGCGAGTGGTGGTCGGAGGCGTTTCTCCGGCAGGAGCCGGTCCTCTATCCCTGCCAAGCAGGACCTCGTGAAGGCCCTCTCCTCCATTACGACCTTGCGGATGATGTCCTCAAGGTTGGAAGAGGGGCCCTCTGCCGCAGGGCTTCGGTCTGGCAGGCTGCTCGTTTTGGCCTGCTGTGGCCGGGCCGTGGCTTCGGCCAGCCTCTGGTGAAGCTGGCTGTTCTCAGACTGCAGGCGATCTATTCTCGCCTGCAGTTGCCGCGTCTCGTCGCTGGTCGTCCGCTGCACCAGCTCAGCGACGACACCACGCATGCTCGCAGCCCTGCACTTGAGGGCCTTCTGCAGCGTGCCCTTCAGGTTGGAGGACTTAGAGGCGACCTCCCTGATCTCCTCCTCGTCCTCTTCCGCCATTCTCTGCAGCTCGGCCAGAGAATGGTCGGCGTATACAACGTGGGACGCACCGTACCCAGACCTGGCCCGAGCGACGTGCGCACGTTGCTCCTTCGCGACAATCCGCTCCTCCAGCTCTTGCTGGAGCTGCGCTCGCCGGGCCAGGTCCAACTGGCGTTGGGCGTCCGCGAGCCCAACGACATGGGTGTCCGAAGCCACCGTCGGCTTTTTGGCCTTTGAAGCCCTCTTCGGCTTCGACCCCGAGGCCGAGGAGCCTTCGGACCCACCGCTCAGGTGGACCCGCTTCCGCGACCGAGAGTCGTCCAAGTCCGACACACTAATAAGTGAGTCGTTGTCGGACGACTCGTCGACCCCTACAAAGAACCCAGCCGCAGACGGCGCGCGGCTAGGTTCTGACGCCGAAGCGTCGGGGTGGCCCTGAGAAGGGCCGTTTGGTTGGCCCTGAGAAGGGCCGTTTGGTTGGCCCTCAGAAGGGCCGTTTGGTTGGCCCTGAGAAGGGCCTTTGGATTTTAAAAAACGCCCGAAGGCGTCGCGCGGTGGTGGTGGCATAGCCTCCGCAGGTTCGCACTCACACGGCAATTAAAATTATGCGATCGCACAGCGCACTTTGGCCAACCCAGTCTGCCACTCCGTTACGGTGGTCAGAGCTGGGCTGTTTCCAGGGGACACGACGAGGACGTAGGCGCTGTGGGGGGGTCCCCCAACCTAACCTAACCTAACCTAACCTAACCTAACCTAACCTAACCTAACCTAACCTGAGCGAACCTAACCTGAGCGAACCTAACCTGAGGTTCTCAAGCAGTACCCTAGACAAAAGTGGAATTGGGGGAACGAGGCGGTGAGAGTAGAAGAAAAGATTGTATGTGGAACAGCAGTGGTGAGTCTGGCAGAATTGAGGAAAAAATTAGTAAGAATAGATAGAAAAGGGAATAAATATCTAAAACAGTAGAATAAGCAAATATGTCTATATAATATATTGAAAATATATTAGGATAGCCATACGTATAATGAGTGTACAAGTATATAGTAAATATAAGATATAAAGCAAGGAATATGAAAGGCTATAAACAGAGATGAAGTGTGGTGGCTGCTAGCAGGATTTCATCACTTGATACAAAAGGACTGTCAAAATTAAAAATAAAAGAAAGACCCGCAGACAAAATATATGTTAAATAAGGTCTCTGATCATGTCAGAGGGACACTGAGCAAAGGCAGGAGTGTGGTTTTAGCCGGTAAGAGTCCGGCACTGCCCAGACTGGCTCATTAGTGATACAGTCTGGGCGTCCATGAGGATTTCCCACTCCTGCCAAAACAAAAAAAAAAAAAAAAAAAACCTAACCTGAGCGAACCTAACCTGAGCGAGCCTAACCTGAGCGAACAAAACCAGAGGGAATATAACTTTTTTTTTTTTTTCTTTGTGGATAAACCTCATGTATGTCCGCCACTCTGGGGTGGTCAGCGGGAACTGTCAGACTCCTTCCTGCTGACTAAAAACCATCCCGGTGTTTCTAACTTTAGAAATTAATACACGAACAGAATCAATTGACAAAACTTCGCAATTTGACCAAAAAAATTTTTCTCGGCAAAAATAAATGATCCTCCCATACCATTCGTTTACCTTGCACAATCCTTCTCTAGGTCCATTTACCCAGTCTGCAGCAGGCGCATTGAGCGTCGGCGGAAGGCGGATAACGCCCGTAAGACCAGTCGGGGGTTTAGGATGCTGCTAGCCGATAGTTCATAGGCTCACAGGCGGGCCCCGCACAGGACCATGGATCGTACGATCGCTAGGTACAACCTCCTATATAGATGGTGCTCGGACCCTTCAGCATGAGAAGCAGCGTTGCGACCGTGCCCACCGCGCCCATCAACTTGTGCACCAGCCGCCGAAAGTGGGGGCCGAAGTCGCGTTCCATACTCTACCTCGCACTCACTGAAGACTTGCCTCAGACCGGTAACTCGTACCTGGGATTATCAAATGGGTGATGGCTCAATTGAAACGCAGTTCTTGTTTAAAATTTAAATTTTTTTTTATTTCTTTATTAATACAATGGAAGTCATGAGCACAGAGATTAGAAAGGTTTTTTTTTACAAAATTTCGCCGCCTCGCATTTGCCTTTCGTTCCGAGTTTAGTAGGCTTCGTTTACATACAATATAATTAAAATATGTAACAAAATGTATTACTTGCTATACGAGACATAATACTTGATGGATGCATTACAACTTGCATTAAAATGTGATTGGCGTGGCATACTGGTCCTACTTACGAGACCGATAGTAAATCATTGTTGTATAAAATGTTGCAACCTGCTGCACAGTTTCAGAGAAAGTAATGTTTGCCAGACACCATAGCAGATGCAAGCAGTCCTTGTGCCGCTACAATATATCAAAGTGACAGGTCAGCAACAGTATGGAGGCGATGTCCTCATAGGACGCGAGGAGACGCATTACGCATGTTGGCGCGATCTATGTTCGTACGAACTACGCTGTGTGAACGAGAAACGAGTGTTGCGAAAACGCCATCGCTTTCATTAGGATCAAACCGCCACATTACTCGCAGACATTATATCGGCAAAGCCGTGCATTACTGGCGCGAACATACGAAAGACAATTTGTAGAGACGGCGCGACGCAATTTACGAACTTGAAATTGATTAACAAAGTACGCTTGTATCGAAGTAGTAATTCGACGAGTCACGTATTTACAGGGTGATGTCAGTTCTAACAGCCATATGTACAGGAGGCGGTGGCCATCTGATGGCGACTCCGCGCTCTCGATCGTAACGAACAATAAAAAATAAACGAGAAGAGTCGCGCGTCGTGCAACAGTCGCGCCACAGTCGCGCCACAGTTGCGCCACAGTCGCGCCATAATTGCGCAGTTGCAGTGCACGACGCCCACTACTGCCAGCCACTAAACTCCGTTCTCAAGGTTGTACCTATTACCGGTGGTTAACATGAACAAGGATCAATTTCACCACAGCAAATATAATAAATACATAATATGTCAGTTTATTATACAAGGCGCTTTACTTGTGGTATCTCCTTGTTAACGAATTTTAGTGACGGATTCCAAAATACATAATAAAATTACACACATCAAAAGTGTCTAGGGATCAAGCATTTTTATGCGGATTTCTTGAGATTGAGATGTGGCTTTGTAATAAATTTATGATTTTATAAATTTATATGGATCCTTTTTGGTGCATTTCATAATTTGAATCAGGAACTGTGAATCAAATTCGAGTAAAAGATGAAAATCAGCTGTCAATATTTTCCCTATAAAAACATACAACGCATTGAAGACATTATTAGTGCTACTGTTTCCCTACTACTGATTAAAACCAACGTTATTATGGAGCGGCGACGTCATTTAAGCAGGGAAGAAATGCTCAGAGCCGTGGGAATGATAGAAGCTGGTTCCCGGCAACGTACTGTGGCTTTAGCTCTGAATACAAGTCAGAATGTTATCAGTCGACTTTGGACACGTTACCGAAGCACTGGTACCGTGGCTGAGCGCCATGGAGGACGGTATCGCTGTACCACACGGAGACAAGACCGATACATTCAAATCTTAACTCGAAGAGCTCCAACAATAACCGCCATGATGTTAGCCGTGAGGCTTCATCACTCTTCAGGGAACTTAATTAGCGACCAAACAGTCAGAAACCGCTTGCATGAAGTGAACCTTCATTCCCGAAGACCGCTACGGGTACCACCTATAGCAATGCACAATCGTAGGATTCGATATCAATGGGCTCTTGAACACAGAAATTGGGCAGAAGAACAATGGCGTTTCGTGTGCTTTTCTGATGAGTCTCGTTTTGGTATGAGACCGGATACAAGACGTATACGACACTGGAGAACCCCTGGACGCCAACAGCGATTAAAATCCTGCCAGAAAGTCCATCCTTATAGTGGTGGAACCATCATGGTATGGGCGGGTATTTGGATCGGCGGAAGAACTGAGTTGATTTGGATCAGAGGCAACCTCAACGCTCAAATTTATGCTGAGACGATTGTATCAGACGTCATCGTTCCTCTACAAGTGCAAATCGGTCCCTTATTTCAGTTAATGCATGATAATGCACGACCGCACACCGCAAGAGTTGTAAGACAGACTCTCGCCGCAGCTAACATCAATGTCCTGCCCTGGCCTGCTCAGTCGCCAGACTTGAACCCGATTGAGCATGCATGGGATATGCTACAGAGAAGAGCTCTGCCGAATATGGAGGGTATCCAGTCGCAAGAAGACCTTTTTTTGTTGTTGCAACGAACATGGGCGGCCATTCCACAGCGTGATTTGGATGAACTCATTTTGAGTATGCGAAACCGATGTTCTTGTGTTGTTAGTGTTCGCGGTAGAAACACGGATTATTAATTGATTAAGTTACCCAATAAAATTTTAGAGAAAACTGTTATTTCAGTCTTTTTTTCGAACTTTTGTGTTAGTGGTTCAAATGTCAAAAATCCCTTTATTAGGAAAATGGCAAATTTCTTTATTAATGCAAAGGTGACTTGGTTTATCGTTACTGTGACAAACGAAAACACTTTATTTGATGAATCCTTAAAGAAAATTTTAATTAATATCAATCAGGAGAAAAGTTATTGCAAAAATATATGTTGATCCCTAGACACTTTTGATGTGTGTATTTACACTATAAATAGATGACTAGCGACCGCGTCGTGAGCAACGATCTGTCTCCACAGCGACGGAATCATTGCTGAAGCTATACAGAATGTTTCCACAAACATCAAGAAAGATTCTACAATTCGGAAAACTGCCGAGTGCACAAGGAAACGGCTAGACTCTTGAAGAATTGTGGGATGAGTTTGACAACAATCACAAAAAACTTACAGTGCTTTGTGATAACAAACACGATTACTTTCAGTCAGGTGCTTACCTCTCCGTGAAAGAGCTCTACACAACTACATATGCTCTGCTGATGGACATAACACAGACCGAAACCACGGCTAAACAAGGTACAAGTAGCCAAGGTCAAGGTGACGAACAACACAATGTCAGCACGGAAGAGAAAGGTATGTTGTCCAAAACTGATGAGCTGATTAATCAGCAACGAACAAACTTTCGAGCTTTTTCAAGAGTCGTACGAGGTATTGACATTAACGCTATCTCTGAAAAATGGGAAGTACAAGACAAACTGCAGATGATACAGGCGCGCTGGAAAACTATTGACGATCTATATTGGCAAATAGATAATCTACTAATCGGCACGGAAGTGGATTATGAACAGGAGTACACGGAACATGAAAATATTTACGAAGCCATCAAGAGACAACTCAACCAAAAAATCAGCCATACATCTCACCAACAACAAACGATGCCGAAAATAGAGATTCCGGCATTCAATGGCAACTATACTCAATGGCCAACTTTCATGGACCTCTATTCTGAAGCTATCCACAACAATACCATGCTGAGCAAAACTCAAAAAATGCAGCACCTCAAGGGCAAACTGAAAGGTTAGGCAGAGCGTCTAGTGCAGCATCTCAACGTCTCAGCTGAAAAGTACGACGCATGCTGGGATATACTCACCCGAAGGTACAACAACTTACAGCTGCTGTTGACAAAGCAAATCCAAATATTCTTAAGCCAGCTGACTGTGCACAAACATTCTGCTCAAGAACTGAAAAACCTCCACGCCATACGCAATCTCGGAGTCGATATCACATGGGATCCGTTTTTGGTGCACATACTTACAGAAAAAATTGATGCAGAAACCTAAAGTTCGTACATGGAGTGTCGAAAAGCACCACGAAATCTGCCTTCATTCGACGAGCTTATGGCATTTCTGGAGAGCAAATTTACAGCTCTCGAGCCAGTCAATACAAAAATAACAAGACTGGTTTCACGAAGCATGAGGCCAAGAACATGGACAACAGTGAGGCCAAGGAATTTTCTTCGAAACACCTTGCCAAGAAGTTCAACAACAGGGCAAAGACTTATCGTGCACGATCAAAAAGAAAATGTCCATTATGCAAGTCGAACCACATATTGGTTACTTGTAAAACATTCCAAAGTATGGCGCCAGAAGATAAAATAAATACAATTGCACAATTGAAAGTCTGTGAGAATTGTATGTACTGCCACAACGACAAACAATGCAATTCCACGAAAACGTGTAAGGTGTGCAATAACAAGCATCATACGACGTTACATGATGCTATACAACAAAGGGCTCAACATACAATTCCTGCTAATAACATGACACCTAAAGGCGTTCCGACAGTAATGCAACATAAATCACATCACGTTGCTGGGAATGTGAACGAGGTTCTACTTCCCACAGTTGAACTGTATGTTATGGCTGAAAATGGAATGCCTACAAAACTTAGGGCACTACTTGACCAAGGTTCCCATCAAGTGGAATCAGCTGCTCAGCGATTGGGACTTCGCAGGCGTAAACAAGATGCAATCGTCTCAGGAGTTGGAATCTCGAACAACAAAAGCCATGGAACCGTTGTACTTAATTGCGAGTCCATATACCAAAACTACAACTTCACTATTGAGGCGCTTGTCATGACAAGAATGCTGAACAATTTACCCAATTACACGTTTGAGCGCCAACAGTGGCCGCATTTAGAAAACATCAGCCTTGCGGATCCTAACTACAACATTTCCAGGCCCGTTGACATTTTACAGTACGCAGGAGTTTACGCTCAAATAATCATGGATGGGATTCTGCGAGGACCTATACATGCGCCAATAGCTCAACAGACTAAGGTAGGATGGGTTCTATTGGGCAACACCACAACATTTCAATGCCATGCAGTGCCTAACAACCTAGAAGACATTTCGTGTTTCTGGGAAATAGAAGAAATAACTGAACAGTCTACAACGCTGACGTCTAATGAACAATATTGCGAAACATTATACGCATCTACAACTATCAGGAAGCTAGACGGCAGATATGAGGTCAGAATACCCATGAAACAGGGATTCGAGAGACAGTTAGGTTCTTCAAAATCGCAGGCATTGGCACAATTCCGACAATTGGAGAAACGACTATCCAGAGACCAGTCTATTGCAGAAAGTTACAAGGCATTCATGGCTGACTACATACGTCTCAAGCACAAGAAACAAAGTTTATTTCCGCTGGAACCGAGCTGCTATTTGCCCCACCACGGTGTCATGAAATTAGACTCCACTACTACAGAACTCCGAGTTGTGTTTAATGCCTCAAACAAAACAACTTCGGGCCACAGTCTTAATGAACTGATGGAATGTGGACCAAACCTCCAACAGGACTTACAGGCATTAATCCTACGGTGGAGGGGTTTCCAATTTGTTTATTCTGCCGACATTGAAAAGTTTTATAGACAAGTCGGAATACAGGAACAAGATCAGCATCTACAGAAGATTCTTTGGAAAGATACCAAGCAAGACAAGATCCAAGAGTACCAGCTGAGCACCGTCAAATACGGTACTAGATCTGCTCCCTTTTTTATTATTAAACCATTTATTATCAGGTAACAAAGACCCATAGATACATACCTTAACCTAAGTATACATAATAATCAATCAATCAATCAATCATTTTATTATCAGGCTACTAAGGCCCATAGATAAAATACGCAAAATAGTCATAAACAATAATAAACTAATACATATTAAAAACCTTAAAACTATGATTATACACGTAATGTCGGCGTCGTGTTTCACTGCGTGGTGTCGCGTAACCGTCCTCGGAAACGACGATATGCGACACCTTTCGGCCAAAAGTCCTCTTTCAGGCAGGTCTGCAGATGTTGGGTTGGAACTCGTACCACGAATGACTTAAAGTTGATGTTGTGGCACGATTCCAACCTTTCGACCCTCAGAGTCCAGTTGGTCTTCACCTTCAAATACTGCACCACTTCCTCAGTTGTTGTAATATAGTAACAACTTTGTTAGTAAATGAAACTTAATAACTATGTTAGTATCACTTAGTTGCACTATGTCTTTGTGCGTTCCGGTGGCACTTGTCCGCGAAAGCGGCGGAATACCACATCCTGCGGCCAAAAGCTTTCTTCCATCACCAGGTGTAGGAAGCATGTTGGTATGCGCACCACAAACGCCTTAAAGTTGACGTTGCGATGCGACTCCAGCAGCTGTACTCTCGGCGCGTACTTCAACCTTTGACGCACGTACGTCACGATGTCTTCCGCGTCAGTGGTGTAGTGGAGGCTTTGCAGCACGCAGTTTTTGGTTGGGCTCCGTAGGAGCCTTGCCGCAGCGGTTCTTACAGCTACTCTGTCGGCGCTTTCTCCTTAGCACCGTCACGAAGCCGTCATCATCCGCCCGGTCCGTTTCCTTTATGGGCACGTGCTCTGCGGGGGGAGCAGTTGGGGTGCTCACAGTGACCAAGGGGTTAGATGGTCGCGTCGGTCGGGCAGCGCTTCGGGGAGGAGCTGCGGGGACGGGAGCGGGGCTACGAGGCACGCTTGCGGCGCGCAACGCAGACTCAGCAATCGGCGCCGGCGACAAAACTGCTGACACAAAACTCGTGACCGATGTGTCTGGGCAGCCGGCACCTCGGCGCGTATTTACATTGCTTACACGCGCCGGTGACCCAATCAACGCCACAGAGTTGCGCAACTCATCGAGTTCTATGCGCAGGTCTGCGACGGTCATCTGGGATGTCTCCAACTTCCTCTGCACATCAGCTAGACTAGCCTTCAAAAGCACAATGTCCTTCAACAGGCTCGTAACGTCGACGTGGTCGAATGTGACTGGAGGTAACTTGATTAGATCCCTCGCCACAAACGTCGGCACGTCGTCAGGGTCGGTAGCCTTCAGAAGCGTAATGATGTCTTGCACACTTTTCTTTGTCCCGTCGCATCGACGAGACACCATCTGGTCGATTTTATTAAGCGACCGGAACAGCAGCAGCTTCGCAGCAGCAATGTCGTCCTCACTGAAGTTCGTTACACAAATCTGGATAGCGGACACCTCGTCCATCACGTCCAGTTTCTGCTGCAGGAACGCCAGCAGCTCATTTGACACAAGTTTATCACTCATGACAACAAAATTACGAGCGTCGGCTTGCGCCGCGCTATCCGATACTAATAATATTATGAACCGTGTCGCAACGTCCGCCTCAGAGTGCGGTGCACACACGACAAAAAAAAGCGATGCGCACAATAAAACAACTAATTCACGACGACGGTGCTCAATACCCGCTTGCTGCTGAAACATTGGACAGTCAGCTGTACGTCGACGATCTCCTTGGCGGAAGCAATGATATCCAACAAGCCAAAACCACTCAACAGCAATTAATTGACCTACTCAAACAAGGTGGCTTCAACCTGCGCAAGTGGGCGAGCAACGACGGACGAATTTTAGAAGATCTTAAACCCGATCAAATTAGTCAAAACATTCAGACTTCAAGCACGCTGAAACAAACAAGACATTGGGAGTTATGTGGAATCCCTCTACAGATCAATTTACATTTCATCATCCAGAGGAAACAATCACATGCGCTATTACTACCAAAAGATCGTTGCTTTCTCAACTGTCGAAGCTATACGATCCACTAGGTTGGCTTTCACCTGCTACAATAAAGGCCAAACTTATTTTCCAACAACTGTGGAATAGAAACCTCAACTGGGACGATGCCGTACCACAACATGTCCAAAACCAATGGGAAGAGTTCAGAAACGACCTCAAATACATAGGTCAGATCGCTATTCCTCGACGGATAGGAGCCAAAAACAGCCCAGTTGAATTACATGGGTTCTGCGATGCTTCGGAAAAAGCATACTCATGTGTGATTTATTGCCGAGGCATCAAAGACGATGGCCAATACATGACTCGAGTAGTTGCAGCGAAAACGAAGCTCGCACCGATTAGAAAGTTGATGACGCTGCCCAGACTGGAACTGTGCGGCGCACACTTATTATCCAGACTAGCGAAAAAGGTCATAGAGTCGTTAAACACACAGACAGTAACAATACAAGCTTAGACTGACTCAATGGTCGTTCTGGGATGGCTACAACGCGACGTGTCCCGCTGGAAGACATTCGTAGCAAACAGGGTAGCGAAAATTGCGAATATTTTGCCGCCATCGTGTTAGAGACATGTCAAATCCGAGGAAAACCCGGCGGATTGCGCTAGTCGTGGCTTACTTCCGTCACAACTACTCAAACACGAACTTTGGTGGGAGGGACCTACGTGGCTGATACTTAACAACATCCCAGATCATTCGACTGAATACGAAGCTCCTACATTAGAACACAAGTACAAGAAGAAAGTCTGTGCATCCCAAACATCGTACAAACATAACTCTATTACACGTGTCGTCAGAATTCTAGCATGGATAAAACGAGTCAAGCCAAATAAAGATAATGCGCGATCACCTTACTTAACAACAGTTGAACTTGAGAACGTATTGAATGTCGTTATCAAGGCAGTCCAAAATAAACACTTTGGCGAAGATATTGTACATTTACAAAAACATGGCAAGGTGCATTCAAAAAGTTGTCTACTTAATTTAAACCCATTATTGCACAAACAAGGACTCTTGAGAGTCGGAGGATGTTTAACAGAATCAGCCTTGAAGATTTCACAAAAACATCCAATTATTTTGCCACACAAAGCTCGGCTCACAGAACTTTTAATCCAGAAGTCACACATTTCGACACTGCACGGGGGACCAAGACTCACCTTGACACATTTGCGGAACAAATACTGGATACTCAGAGGTGTGAGGACAGTAAAAGGCCACATTCTCAAGTGTATCAAATGTCATCGCTTCAAGACATCTACTAGCAAACAGCTGATGGGAAACTTAACAAAGACCCGAGTCACTCCATCGCGTCCATTTACGCACACAGGCGTTGATTTTACGGGACAAGTGGAAGTCAAGGCCAACAAGGGCAGAGGAATTAAAACGTCCAAGGCCTATATTTCAATATTCGTCTGCCTAGCAACAAAGGCCATACATTTAGAATTAGTCTCAGACTTGAGTACTGCAGCCTTTCTCGGCGCTTTCAAACGTTTCTGTGCCCGGAGAGGAACACCAAAGTGTATGTACTCTGACAATGGTACAAATTTTGTAGGCGCTGCCAAAACACTCATACAGGAACACAAAGAGGCGTTAATGCACTACATCAACGAAGAACTCTTGAGTGAGTTAGGGAACTTTGGAGTTGAGTGGCAGTTTAACGCACCAGTTTGGCCGTCAGCAGGAGGACTGTGGGAGGCCGCAGTCAAAAGCATGAAGCACCACCTAAAACGCGTCATTGGCGAACAAAAGCTGACATTTGAGGAATTTTCCACACTGATAGCTCAAATTGAAGCGTGTCTCAACTCTAGACCGTTGGTTCCTCTAACAGACGACATTAACGATCTGGACTGCATAACGCCAGCACATTTTTGAGTAGGAAGGCCAATATTGTCAACCCCATTCTCACCTGACGAGGACATCAGAAACATTAAAACTAGATGGCAGCTACTGGAAAAAATGCACAAGGATTTCTGGAAGAGATGGTCATCTGAATACCTTCAAACACTTCAAACGCGCAGCAAGTGGCATTATGCAACAAAGAATCTTGAAATTAACGACATCGTATTGATAAAAGATGATCACTTGCCGCCCTCTAAATGGCTCTTGGGAAGGGTTATGGAGACACATCCTGGTAAGGATGGACACGTTCGAGTGGTGACCCTGAAAACAAAAAATGGCACTCTAAAACGCCCTATCATCAAATTATCACGACTACCTGTCGAAAAGAGTGATACAGAGTGCGTATAGAGTGAAGGTGACACTTCGCCTATCGAACAACAGAAAATTGAGAGACTGAAGCGAAAGAAATATGCTAAAAGATCCCTAAACAGTTACGTTTGCATATTTTTCAAGTTTGCCTTGTGTATAGCTACGTCACTGCAACAGACTACAGTGAACGTCACCACATTATCGTCAGCAAAATTAGTCTACTTCGACAAAATTGCTGAGATGCAAATACGACAAGACGACTGGAAAATGGTTGTGTATTACAATATGACAACATACTGGCGAAGTTTACAAAACGTGGCAGACTACGTCACACATTTGAATAGTCTGACCAAGGAAGAGCCAACCTTGATATCCATCGCCGCTCAACTGGAACACGAAATCAAAGAAATACAGCACTATAACGATGTTTTGCGATCGGAACACGGAAGGCGCACGAAAAGGGGTCTGATAAATGGAATTGGGTATGCAGCAAATTATCTATTTGGAGTCCTTGACGAAGACTTTGCCAAAAAATACGATAGTGATATCAACGTCATACAGACGAACGAAAACCATTTGCTCAACCTTTACAAGGAACAAACATCGATTGTGGAAGGCGAATACAATATTTTGAAGAGAAACGAGGATATCATGAACAAACAATTTACGCTAATAAACAAACGCGTCCAAGAAACAAACGAGCGCATACACGTTAAACGTAGCAATGCACTCAATGTGATGTCGTCTGCTTTAGCCGCCAACTTAATAATCTCCAACATAAGGAGAGTTCAACAATTACTGCTCGACTTAGTGACTGATGTAAAGGGCGGACGCGTCGATAGCTACTGAAGCCAGATCAGCTACAAGAACAATATTAAACATAATATCTGGACAATTACCTAATGACCTGTCGCTACCCTGCACGAACAGCCATCAGTGCGTTCGACAGATGTATAAATTGTCACGAGTACACGTCAAGCTGACGAGAGACTTCTTCCTTTTTGAAGTCAAGCTGCCGTTGGTGAACAAAGAACAGTACGAGCTAAGCCGAGTCATACCTATTCCTTCCATACAAGGACAGACAGAGAAGCATATCATGCCTACATCTGAATATTTGGCAATAAACCTCAAGAAGGACGTGATGATGCCTCTAACATACGATGACCTAAGCACATTATACAACAAAGAAAACACCAATTACTATGTGCACTGAGTCTACCAGTTTATGACATAAAGCAAGCCACAACGATGTGTGAGGCCCGAATTATAGTAAACAGTCAGAACTTATCAGCGTGCCACACAACTGTATCAAGTTGCAGCGATAAGTGGATACAGTTACACAATGATGGCGCGTGGCTCTACACATGCTGTACACAATGCTTGATTCGCGTTTTCTGTCCATCTGGCACATTATCGAAACGATTAAGTGCTACTGGTATTATGGCACTTGATCCTGGATGCATGTTGAAAGGAGACAACATTATACTTCGCTCTCATAACAACTTCAACAGCGAGATAAGCGTAACTGAAGACGAGCTTTACTTGAGAGATTCGACTATAAATCACTTCATAGCAGACAACAACTTTACTTTTGAAACTGAGCATCATCACGAAGTGATGTTGAAGACATTGAAAGCCAGGATTGAACAGGTAAAGTTGCACCAAGAGAATCTAAACGAGGTAGCAACTACCCACGACACACATCGCTATATCATGTATAGCTGTATGCTCATTGTAATTGTTGGGGCTTGTCTATGGATCAGTCTCAAACTGAGGAAACGCTATCGTGCAGTTCTTGGAGTTATCTACAGACCTGAAAACCCGGATCAGGAGCACGCCATCAGCGAACCAGAACCACGGGCGAGCCATGACACCTGCTGCGCGCACAAGGTGGACAGAGCAACCTCGCCGGCAAGCTGTTAGATTTAGATACAAGCTTCGGACTTTATATTCTTTATTTATATTGTTTTATTTACTGGATACTTTTACATTTCTTTTACTGTGTTTACATTAAACAATAAATAAACTAAAATACAGATCCAAAGACACCGACTTCCGAAATCAAAGTTATTTTTCACTTTGTAGTGTTTTTTATGGAAGTCAGTTTTTTTTTGTTATAGTGAATCCAGAGCTGAACCAACCCAAAATAATGTGTCAGAGGTCCTTTTATATGAGTCTCCCATCTGTTTTTTCATCTTCATTTCTTTTAGTTCTTTCCAAAATTGAAGTTTTCTTCATAAGAATATGCACCTGTCACGAGCTTGAAGTGGCCAGAAATATTTGTTTAAAACCTCTTTGATGAATACTGAGAGTGTGTCAATAATTTTTATAAATTTAAGTTAGGATACAGTTATTCAATAAACAGTCACAATCACTATATAGTATAAAACAAAGTCGCTTTCTGTCCCTTTGAACGCTTAGATCTTTAAAACTACGCAACGGATTTTGATGCGATTTTTTAATAGATAGAGTGATTCAAGAGGAAGGTTTGTGTGGAAGGGGCAAAAATATTTTCGTATTTTGAATCTATTGTTAGTAATCAAACCTCTTTGGCAGTACTGAATGTAACTGGCTGGTTTTAATACTATTAAATGTTGACATTCTAAAGATACAATAAATTTTAAAAAAAACTAGTTTCCGCCATTTCTCAATTGTTTTTCAAGCAAGCAACATGAACGTATGTGACGAAGAAATTCGGTACATTTTAAAATTTTATTACAAAAATGGTAAAATTGCGACGAACGCCGCGAATAAAATTTGTGCGGTTTACGGACCTAATGCGGTATCAATACGAGTAGAACAAATGTGGTTCAAGCGTTTCAAGTCAGGAAATTTTAGTGTGAAGGATGAAGCTCGCTCTGGACGCCCTGTCACGGATAAAATCAGTGCCATTTTTGAAAAAGTGGAGCAAGATGGACATATTAGTAGTTATGATATTGCTGAAGAACTGGATGTTGATCACAAAACAGTTTTACGGCATTTACAAAAGTCTGGGTACAAGAAAAAACTTGATATTTGGGTACCACATGATCTCACTGAGAGAAACTTATGCAGCGTGTTTCCATTTGCGATTCTTTGTTGAAACGTAATAATTCCGACCCATTTCTTAAACGGTTGATTACGGTTGATGAAAAGTGGATCACTTACGATAAGAATGTCCGAAAAAGATCGTGGTCGAAGCATGGACAAGTCCCACAGACCGTGGCAAAGCCCGGCCTGACTCGGAACAAAGTGATGCTGTGTGTTTGGTGGGATTGGAAAGGAATCGTCTACTATGAGCTTTTGCCGCCGGGTAAAACTATCGATTTTGACCTCTACTGTCAACAACTGATGAGGTTAAAAGAAGCTATTGAGAAAAACCGGCTGGAGCTGGTGAATAGGAAGGGCGTGGTGTTTCATCACGACAACGCCAGACCGCACTCATCTATAGCCACTCAGCAAAAATTGAGAGAGCTTGGCTGGGATGTGTTGATGCATCCTCCGTATAGCCCTAATCTTGCTCTATCAGATTTCCACCTGTTTCGGTCACTTCAGAACTCTTTAGGAAGCATAAAGTTAACCTCAAAAGAACACTGTGAAAACTACCTGTCAGATTTTTTTGATAAAAAATCTCAAAACTTCTACAGCAATGGGATCATGGCATTGCCCACAAGACGGCAACAAGTCATCGATCAAAACGGCACATACATATTATAAATAAATAAAAAATTAAATCTAAAAAAAATTTTTTTTTTGTATGAAAAATACGAAAATACTTTTGCCCCGACCTAATATAATACATGCATGCAAGTGATGTCGTAAATAAACGCATTTTTTTGCGCTTACTTTTCAAACGCTGGCTGAACCCTACGAGATAGGTCAAAATAATGTACTACAGTATTGTACACCTTAAAAGGTCTACAAAAAAGTCCGCGATGGTATATGTCTATCTCTTAGGGATAACCCACAATAATCATTTTTTATCCTTTACTTTTTACGAAATAATGGCTTATTTACGAAGCGATTTTAAGCAATACAGCATTAATCCTTATCCAATTAAGTACCTTAAATAGATTGTGCATTTAATATAGATAAATATGGCCCTTTACTGCATGTAATTTAAATGAATATTTTCGAAAATATTACAGATTTAAAATGCAGGGACATAGCGGTTGCTGCGGTACCGGCCACGGCGGCGCGTGCTGGCATTCTTGAAATACTTGTACTTAGTATCAGTATTGCACCCGTGCGAAGCCGGGGCGGGTCGCTAGTTATCTATAAAGTACAATATTTGAGCTAACATAAAGATAAAAATAATTTAAAATATATAAATCAAAGTAATCTTCATAGACTAAGGCAGTAAGAAACTATGACAGATAATTAACAGAAAAAAATAATGGTAGTTTGACAGCCTGACGTAAATGTCATAACAGTGAAAGCTATAGAAATATTTAATTTGGAAATTATAAAACGAAATGAATCGTTTTAGGCCGATTCGCAAAATAAGATGTAAACCTGATAAAAGAGTATGATGAATGAATGTGAATGTATGTAAAGTCTAAGTATATAATTATGTATGTCGGAGGAGTGAAGTAAAAGGTTTGTTTACGTACTAGTCACGCCATCTATTAGCGTTTAAGATACCTTACTCGATGAATCAAATCGATAACAGTTGTCATTGAGTCAGTAGTTCGAGTCGGGGTTGTCAATGAACTGTCGCGTGTGGCGTTTGACATCTGTCAGATGCCAAGGTGAGACCAGTGTGTTAGCTTAGCGATACAATTGAAATCTTGGGTTCGACCGCGCTGGGTGTGCCCACTGAGTCTACCCAACCACGTGCAACATGGCAGACACGGATGGAATTTCAGATAAAAATCCCTCAACATCTCCGACATGTATGTCTATAGCACGTAGATGCTATAATTGAAATAGAAAGAAAAATATGCACTGAACTTAAATTTAGTTTAGTTTGTGAACAACAGAATCGGGGCCATTATGCATCCAAAGTTAAACATGATATCGTTTTGACTCATTATTAATTGCGTCTGTACGGAAACAGAATAGTAAAATAAAAAGTAATGATGCAACGAATACGAATACGAATATTCTTATTCGCCGAATAGTAGACATTAACCGAATATTCGTATTCGGCGAATACTAATACGAATATTTAAAAATTAATATGTTTGTACGCAAATCTAATTACTGGCAGACTTGGAAAACGCGCGTCCTCGGCACGTAAAAATACGACGTGAGCAAGGGCCTTAACCGCAACGACGACGCGATAGTCGCCTCGGAAAGACTTTTGTTCAACGGCTGGGAACATCCAGACTGAAAAAATAAATCACCCAAAACCAGAAAATCTATGTTTTTTAAATAAAAATTTGTTTATTGTAAATTTTAATTATTAGAAGAATAGAAATTCATCAATTTCAATAAATTAGTCTTTTATTACCATGGCGAGATATTCGTATTCGTATTCGTATTCGCCGAATAGTAGGTTTGATAATCGTATTCGTATTCTTATATCGAGGGTTTTCTTAATTTTAATTTTACTTTTTTTTTAAAAGTCGGTTGTTTTTTTAGGGTTTCGTACCTCAAAAGGAAAAAACGGAACCCTTAGGATCACTTTGTTGTCCGTTCGTCCGTCCGTCCGTCTATCTGTCAATACCTTTATCTTGGGAACGCGTGTACGTATCAATCAAGTTGAAATTAAAACTATCTATATATTCAAATCTGCGGTCCCTTGAAGCTGTAAAAAAAATCAAACTTCTAAGTTAACGTAAAAAAAGATAAGGCCGTTTATGCCGCAAAAAACGTATATTTATTTCGACACTCTCAAGGGAATCAAAATTTGGCAAGAAGCAAGGTCATGTAGCACAAGTAAAGGAAAAAATCTGAAAACCGTTTTGTAATTACATGCCTACTTTGTACGGACCCCTCGGTGCGTGAGTCCGACTCGCACTTGACCGGTTTAAAATAAAAAAAAAATGGAAAATCCAAAAGTGCACGCCTCATAATCTCATTTTTCAATTTGAAATTGATTATTTGTAAAGGTGTATATAATATAAGTATGTAGATACACTCGTTCTCATGTGCCAAAGCTCTTGTACTGTCCCAAGAACTTTCAAGGTGTCACTACTGTTGAATTGCTTCTTTATACTAGGTACACTATACTTGTCACTTGGATCTCCTTAACTCCATTTATTAATGTTTTTTAAAATCCCAATAAAAACAGTTTCACTGTAAAAATTGCGCCAAGTCCACGTTCATAAGACTTGTTTTAATAACATTTGTTCTTTACAGAAAGATGTGAAATAAAAGAAAACACCAAGTAACCGATATAATAAAAAAAATAATAATAATAATTTAGTCGAAAATTAAAAGAAAATTTTTAAATGTATTTGGTGTAAGCGCTCATAGAATATTTTGCTTTTTACTTAATTGAAAAAAAATTGGAGTATTAAACAACAGACACCAAGTACGTTTAAAAAATTTTTTTTTTGTTTATTTAATAACAATTAAAACACATCGAATCAGACGTGAAAAGTGAAAGGGTTCTATTCCTAATTATACTGAAGCGTAAGAGGAAAAAAAAGATTTGATTAGTAAAGTATTTCGGTCGTCAAAAAAAGAATCCGCACATACAGACACACGCACATCCAAGACAGAACTTTTTTAAACAGTTTTTAAACTAGTTAAAATAACAAAAATGGCATCAAAATTATGAGTGTTAGAAATAGAGTTTTTTCTTGATATTATGTGTGTGTATAGATTATTTTACAAGTGCAATATAATTATGATAAATAGAGACATTTTAAGTTTGAAAAATCAGTTGTTTTGCGTGAAGTGACAGTAGTACTCACCTCAACGCTTCGCTTATGAGGCGAGCAATAAAACTGGTATAAAAATAATTAAATAACTCTGAGAAAAAACTTGAGAGGTGTCAAGGGACACCCGGATGGAACGAAGTTCCTTTCGATTAATTAGTGAAGGAATTGTAATAAAATTTTATTTTTTTTAAGTTATAATCTATACATATAATAAAATCGTAGGAAAGTCAAAACTGTACATTGAATATTTTTTAAAAGAATACTTGGGGCGTGATCTACAATCGATATCGAAGCCAAAAATATAGTTTTTAGAATTTTTGTCTGTTTGTCTGTTTGTCTGTCCGGGATAAACTCAAAAAGTACTGCATGGATTTACTTCAAATTTTGCATGAATATTACTAAGAGGTCGGGTCAACATATAGGCTACATATTATCACGCTATCACCTACGGGGGAGGAGCTGTGAATCTTTATTTTTCTTACGCATTCTGTGACAGCGTGTAATCTAATGACGCATATTTAAATGTTGTTTTTGAGTAAGCCATGCTATTATCTAGCTTTACACTATAAAAACTACGCCATTTAAGTAACTTGGGCAGAGAAATATAGTTTAATGAATGTTAGTAGTCTAAAGACAATTGTAAAACAGCGCCATCTATGAGATTTCATAAAAATCAAATCAAGTTACATGTTATCATTTTTTGGAAATTAATAATTTAAATTTCATCATGTTGGCGAGGTAAGTAGTTAGTTATTCTTAAAATTCATAGATGGTGATGTGCATTTTCTTCATAAAAGTTGTATCGTATAGTTCGTTTTGACAAATTCAAGTTCCAACAAAACCCTCAAAATCTTGAGCAGAGTTGAGGAAGACAATTTAAAAAAAATGCGGTGTTAAGTATTACAAAAAAGTTATGTTCATTGATGATGATCATTTCATTTCATGACACCCTCACGGAGGCTAGCGTCAGTGACAGTCCCAGGCGCATGAGTCATCTGTTTGCCGTCATCTTGGTGTTTTGTGGAGTCGCGAACCCGGTAGCTTTGTGGGAGAAGTATCGCCATCATCTGTGTGAAGATTTTCTATGAGCTTTGAGGCGTGCTACTGGAGACGAAGTCGAAGAAACTGATGAACGCGTGCTGAACACCTGTCTCAATTCACTTCAAGATGTGGTCATTTCTATCGGCGGCAATCCACTGATCGAATATGGGTTACCAGCTCCCCAATCATCACCGTATCAAGACCGTGGAAATCGGGAGTATAACGCTGAGACAAATTACGATCCGGGCGAAATGACCACCATAGGAAATGACCATGTCGCTTTGTTCTCTTCAGAGCAAAAACTTTATGACACCGTCCTTGAAAGCGTTGGGCAAAACCAGGGTAAAATGTTTTTCTTGGATGCTCCTGGTGGAACAGGAAAAACATTTGTTACCACTAGCATACTTGCAGAGGTCAGGAGGCAAGGCAAAATTGCTATTGCTGTAGCGTCGTCGGGAATCGCTACCACACTGCTTCCGAGTGGCAAGACAGCACATGCCATGTTTAAATTTCCCATCGATTTAGAGAGCACCATAACGCCTGTTTGTGGTGTGTCACGTAACAGCGATAAGGGATACGTGCTCAAGGATTGCTCTCTGATCGTATGGGATGAGTGTACGATGGCCAATAGGAAGGCAGTTGAGGCCGTGGACAGAATCCTGCAGGACATCCGCAGGAACGAACATTTGATGGGTGATGTCACAGTTCTGTTCAGTGGTAATTTTCGCCAAACGCTTCCCGTATTGACGCGGGGCTCGAGGGTTGACGAGGTGAATGCTTCGTTGAAACGATCTTCGTTGTGGTCACGAGTTCGTACGCTGCGCTTGACCATTAATATGAGAGCTCGGCTCGGCGGCAATGCACGTGCTCAAGAATTCTCCGATTTCGTTCTAAGTCTTGGCGAAGGCACTCTACCAGAAGAGATAGGTGGACAGGTGATGCTTCCAGAGTCTCTCGGTTGAGTGGTATGCAGCTTAGAAGAACTAATTCGCTGTGTGTATGGGGACATAAGTCGTATACCGCACCAGCAGAATTCTCGGGTGTGTGAGCTGGCCATTTTTATGGCCAAAAGTGATCAGGCTGCAACAATTAACGAATGCATTCTCTCGGAAATTGAGGGGAATGAAGTGGTCTACACCTCGATAAACACTGTTGTCGAGCAAGATGACGCCACACATTATCCCGTGGAGCTCCCTGTCAGCAAGTGGACTTCCAGCGCATACCATCAAGCTGAAGGTCGGTGTTCCGATTATGCTTCTTCGGAACCTATCTCCTCCGAAGTTGTGTAATTCGCCTTAAAGTCATCTCGCTCCACAGACACACCATTGAGGCGGAAATTCTTACGGGTTGTGGCGTCGGCGAGGCAGTATTTATACCATGCATTCCTCTCATACCTCATAATTTCCCGTTCCAGTTCAAGCGCGTACAGTTCCCCGTGAGTGTTTGCTTCGCGATGACCATCAATAAGTCGCAGGGGCAGATACTGAGGGCAGCGGGTGTTGACCTCAGGACGATTTGCTTCTCACACGGGCAACTGTACGTCGCTTGCTCCCGCGTCACCAGTCCTGACTCTCTTTACATTTTGGTTCCTGGCAGCATAACTACCAACGTAGTTTATAGAGAAGTGTTGTAACGTATGATACCTTTGTACGTATTTTTACTCTTTTGTGTCCTGGAATGTATTCCTGCATTATTTTCTCTATTTCCTTCAGTCACATCTTATGACTGAACTCAGCAGGATTCTCATATAACTCTCTTCACTTGCTTCGCTTGCAAAAAAAACTTATATTTTAATACTATTTTAAAAGTTGTGTACTTATAATGCCATAGCGACAATGGCATCTTAGGTATTTTTGATGCTGTAGAGCCTTCACGCAGACGACGTCGCGGGCAGCAGCTAGTAATAAATAATGTAATGTATTGAATCTTTTATAAAATAATTATATTCAATGCGAAATAGAAATGAAAATATCTGGCTTGCTTTCTATAAGAGAGAGAGAGACAGACAGAGAAACATGCGACGCCGCACAGCTTACAATAGCTTACTATAGCAAAAAGTGTCGTGACAACTTTTCGTAAGAATTTTTTCCGTCTAGCCCCCTTTCACAACGCGCGATAAGGAACTTCGTTCCAAAAGCACATTGGTGCACATTAATACCTCTTACTAAGTGTGTGTAAACATACAAAGTAAATACTTACAAGGGAATAAATTATGATCATAAAAAAAAATCCTAGAAGTTTTTCTGTCTGTGTAATATCATTAAGTATTCTGATAACATTGTACTACATTTTTATAGCTTACGAGTATACTATAGAAGCTGAGTAACTTGTTGAGTCTATTATACAGAAAGGGTCCTCAGAACACATAACATCTTAGATTAGCAAACACATGTCTAGTTTGAGGTATGCAATCCAAGTCCTTCAAAAGATGAACTGATTATTTTTTTTTACATCTTACAGAGTAATAATTCTAGCATCTTTCAAGCCATTGCTTCCCACTAGTGGTCAGATCTATTTAACATTAACTGACTCATCATTCTATTTCTGGCTTTATACACAATCCACATAATTCTAATATCTGCTATTTATATTTAATTAACTTAATCTGTGTTCCGATTAAAATGTTTTGGAGATAAGATACTCTCGACAATCATAAAAGGCAGTTAAAGGGGCGTCATAGTGCAGTAGTCAGGCTCGCTATGAAGTCGCTTCTCTCACTGCTCGTGGTCGTGGCCGTGGTCGCGCAGTGCGTGCGCGCCGACCACTACCACCCGGCGGGCTCCGTCGGCCGCGCGGCCGCCGCCAACCGCGCCGAGACCCTCTCCGAGTTCTGGACGCAGGAGGCGCAGGCGGCCATCGAGGCGCGCCTGGCGCAGCAGGAGAGCAAGAACAAGGCGCGCAACGTGGTGATGTTCCTGGGCGACGGCATGTCCGTGCCCACGCTGGCCGCCGCGCGCACGCTGCTCGGCCAGCGACGCGGCGCCACCGGCGAGGAGGCCAAGATGCACTTTGAGACTTTTCCTACGGTTGGGTTAGCTAAGGTAAATTGAAAATAATGAACGTATTCCTTCTCCGAAATTTTAAGGGAATCGTTAGTTTGGTATGGTACGCATATGCCGAGTAGGGATGCAGCGCATTTTATCAAAAGAGCGGCGAATTAAATGGTGATGGATGGAGACGGAGAGGAAGGAAATAAGATGGACGGATTGTATGAGAGATGACAGAAATGCAAAAGCAGTAAATGATAGCGTGACCTTTTATAGGGTAGAAGAATAAAGAAAAAAACCGGCCAAGTGCTAGTCGGACTCGCGCACCCAGGGTTCCGTACAAACATGTAGGTATATAAGTAAAAGTTCACCCAACACGACAATCGAGTCATAGTTATGGTATTTTTATTGCAAAATGAAATTTATAACATTACAATATGGAAAGCTGGAGGAGCATAAATTAATGACAAAGGTCTCTTTATCGTTTCAGTAATCCTTTATGTTAACATTAACACATATCATTTATTTTATAATATAACTGAAATACCTACACTAGCCTTGCAGCAGACTTGCAAAAGTCTGCTGATGAATGAGGGCAAGCTATTTTATCAAACTTATTTATTTACAAATTTTTTAGTCAGTATTTAAAAATCTGGTACAAACATGTTTATTATGAATTAAAGAACTAGATCTGTAAATGGTGACTGAAAAAGGTATGAATAGTACCACATTGAGCATTGAAGTTCGAAAAAACATTATCTATAGTTGTACTACTTCGTATAGTGCTAGTGTTTAGATAATAACGGAAACATCTTTATGGTAAAAAATATGTGGAAATTCCAATTATTTGAAAAAAAAAAAAATGTGATGTAACTAAAAATTTAAGGTTTTCGGAATTTTTCCTTTATATGTGCTATTAAACATTGCTTCATGCCAAATTTCAAGATTCTAGATCGACTGGAAGTACCCTTTGGGTTTTGATTCCCTCGCGAGTAGTTGCGAGTTTGAAAATATATGCGGCTTAAATTGCTATTTCTTTTGATTGCGTTGACATAAAAGTTTGATTTTGTTACAGCTTAAAGGTATTATAGACCTGAGTATTTGATATGAATTTCAATTTAATACCTTTACGCGTTCATGAGAAAAGAAGTAGTAACTTTAAAATGTTCAAAAATATTTTTTATTATATGATGTAACTAAAAATTTACGGTTTTCGCAATTTTTGAAGTGAAAACTTCTTTAGCGGCGCTGCGTATTTTTTTTGAAATGGGTAAAAATCTCTAAACTCGCGTCAGGACACGTGACCTGATCGAGAATTCGTAAGACGGATGGAGAGAGGGCAGGCGGCGCAAGGCGCTTGCGCGAATGTTGAAGTAAAAACTTCTTTAGCGGCGCTGCGTATTTTTTTTGGAAAGGGTAAAAATCTCTAAACTCGCGTCAGGACACGTGACCTGATCGAGAATTCGTAAGACGGATGGAGAGAGGGCAGGCGGCGCAAGGCGCTTGCGCGAATGTTCGATAATTGTCATGTTTGTGTACGATAGCGCAATGAATAAATATTGTATCCTACCACATAAATAATAATACTTTTATGCTGATAACGAAAGCAATTCGTACAAAATTATTCTCTAACCATTCCAAAATATCAAAAATGCAGAACATTAATATTTAAGTTTTCACTTCTGCCGGCACTCCCGGAGTGCAACCCGTCGTTTTTTTTTCTTTATCTGTACTATAAGACGTTACTTCGTACTAAATTTCAAGATTCTAAGTTCACGGGAAGTTCCCTGTAGGTTTTGATTGTCGTGCGAGTTTCGAAAATTTGCGGAAATTTGCGGCATAAACGGCTGTATCTTTTGATTGCTTTGGCTTAGAACTTTGATTTTTTTACATCTCCAAGGGACAGTAGACTTGAGTATTAGATATAAATTTCAGTTTGATGCCTCCACGGACGGACGGACGGACGGACGGACAACGAAGTGATCCTATAAGGGTTCTGTTTTTTCCTTATGAGGTACGGAACCCTAAAAATGTTTTGCGACGCCCCAAAGTGCCTACAGATTGCTCAATTTTAGACGCTCGCCACGAGTGATCAAACAAAATCAGGAAAATGTGTAACCAACAGACGATCGACATCGAAATTTTGTCGATTGCAACAGTGGATCTTTTATTTCAACCGATATGGTTTGTGTCTGTTTCGATTTTCACTTTGATATTGCGACACCTGCAAGAAAAAACATCGTAACTCATTTTTAGTAATTGTTCAGGAGAGCGCGTTAAAGATTAAAAAAAATCTCTGAGCTTTCGGTTGTCTTAATGCCAATCTACCTTGAAAATTTGAGGGAATAGCCATACTTTTATATATTTATATTGTGAAAATAAAAATTGTGTCAGATACAATTTGATAATAGTAGATTATACAACAAGTGAAAAAAAAGGGAATTTAATTCGAGGGACTACGTTGGATCCCGAGAGCAGCGAAGGATTCTAGAATAGAATCCCGAGCGTAGCGAGGTATTCTAGATTTGAATCCTGAGCGGAGCGAGGGATACAAGGACCGAGATGAATTATTTTTTTCACGAGTTGTGTACTCTACTTTTTACCATTGACTGCGAGAAAATAAATAGTAGTATAGTATTTATCACATTTTACTATAATTGCTGCTTTATTTCGAAATGATTCCGGAGTTAGTGTCTCATTTTCGTCACTGGAAGAACTCATTTTATTATAATTTATGTTATTAGATTTTCCAATGACTTAAAACAACGATAACAGATAGAAAAGAACCTAAAATGGCGGGTTTTTTTTTTTTTTTATTATGGAATAGCTCCGTATAGCCAGCCAGTATGTACTTTCAGCACGTTTTATTTATTTTTGTATATAATTCGTATATTCGTGCTTGTTCCAAATTCAAAATGTTTTTATTCACTCAGTGACTAAAAGAGAGTTTTATTCACTGTTTTCGATGAATAAAATGCCCTTTTTCGAGTGGCAATGGTAAAAAATGTATTTTTTATGCATTTTGGAGCTAAAAAACAAATAACAAAGTAGCTAACCAATCTTTATATATTGCACGCCTCACAACGCGTAAGCGTGTGGGAGTGCTTTACTCTCGATAGGCCGCTCTTATCTCCCAAGCTAGACACTAAATCAATAAAAAAGGGGTGTTTTGAAAACTAGATATATAAGTCAGTGTATTTTTTCATTTATCACTACCTCAGAATACAGAACTAACCAGAAACCGCCAACGCGCTTCAGACTGAAGCAACTAAAACCACTCTTAACTAGAGTGGTATGACGTTCCTGCGATTAGTCGCTCTTTTGCGCGTGGCGTGTCGTGACTTATTGAGGAGTATCAATTTTAATTTTATAATGCCGTCTTGTGTTGTTCCTACGTGTAAAAATTCGGCTGGAATTACAAAGAATCAGGATGGAATCACATTTCATCTGTAAATAGTGACTTTAAAAGTATATTTATTTAATTATTGAATTTGTTCTAATAATGTGATCGACTTCGAAAATGACGCGTCCATTTTGTGAGTGTTGCCATTTATGCCGAAAATTTTACCCACTTTTTTATTTATTGCGGGTACTATTTTCGTCCATTATAGAACCTTTGTCATTTTAATTTCCCTGCTGACGAACAGAGAAAATCGGACTGGATGAAAATTATACAAAGAGCACGGTTAGATGAAACGGATAAAACTCTTCAAATCAGTTCAGTCTAAAAGACAGTATTATAAAAAGCTAAACCAGCAAAAGGGAACGTAATAAAACCTTTATTTACCTTATTGAACCCGTGTTTTATTTATAGTGCATAGTAGGTGTAACTAACATTGAATACCTCTTTAGTCATCTGGCCCACTTCTACTATTTTAATTCAATAATATTTTTATTTTAAATATAATAATTTTTTTATCAATATAATCCAGAATAATCATATCCCATTATAATGTAATTAATAATCAATTGTTGACTTTTAATAGTAATGTTTTATTGTTGTTATTATTATTATTATTTTTTATGTAATTCCTTTCTTAGTTGTTAGTACTCAATTTAATTTTAATTTAATGTAACTACAAGAAAAAAAAAAAAAAGATCGCTTTTAGCGATAAGACCGCCCATTGTGTCACCCTTTGCAAAAGTTCTATATTTATGTCTGTAATTTATAATGGTGTACATAATAAAGAGTATTCTATTCTATTCTATTCTATTCTACCTATAATATCAATGTTACTATGTCATGTTTATATTTTTGATTTAATTTTTCCTTTAGTTATTTATTTTTGATAATTATTTCAATTGTAATTCAGATTCGTCCTTTTTTTTTTGTGAATGATGTGCATGCCTATAAGTAACTTATTTACACAGAATCCCATCGTAAATGTCTATACATGTCTTATTTGTAAATAAGTTGTTGGTGTGCCTAACAAATAAATAAATAAATAAATCAGATTATATACTTAGTAACTGCATGAAATGTGTGAATAATAGTTGCGTAGTTGTGTATACCGCTAGTTTACTACCCTATTCCCATAAACCCGTATATATTTTTTAGCAAATACCTTTTCTCTACTGTTATAAGATTACTCCAAAAACAAGGAAATTGCTCCAGGGCTAGCAACATTACGCGGGTGGGAAGTGGGGTTGGCGGGGGACAGACGTAATGTTTTTGGACACAATACGGGATGTACAACTATCATTGAATGCGGTTTCTGGTTTGTTCTGTATTCTGAGATCACTACATAGTATAAAACAAAGTCGCTTTCTCTGTCCCTATGAACGCTTAGATCTTTAAAACTACGCAACGGATTTTGATGCGGTTTTTTTAATAGATAGAGTGATTCAAGAGGAAGGTTTATATATATAATACATGCATGCATGTGATGTCGTAAATAAATACATTTTTTTGCGCTTACTTTTCAAACGCTGCCTGAACCCTACGAGATAGGTCAAAATAATGTACTACAGTATTGTACACCTTAAAAGGTCTACAAAAAAGTCCGCGATAGTATATGTCTATCTCTTAGGGATAACCCACAACAATCATTTTTTATCCTTTACTTTTTACGAGAAATAATGGCTTATTTACGAAGCGATTTTAAGCAATACAGCATTAATCCTTATCCAATTAAGTACCTTAAATACATTATGCATTTAATATAGATAAATATGGCCCTTTACTGCAGGCAATTTAAATGAATATTTTCGAAGATATTACAGATTTAAAATGCAGGGACATAGCGGTTGCTGCGGTACCGGCCGCGGCGGCGCGTGCTGGCATTCTTGGAATACCTGTACTTAGTATCAGTATTGCACCCGTGCGAAGCCGGGGCGGGTCGCTAGTTTTTAGTATATATAACAAAAAAAATGTAGTTAAAATATTATTAGTACTGCTGTCCGTTGGTCTGTGCACTTGTTTGTCTGCACGTTTTAGAAAAATATACGTAATTAATTGTAATGAATCCTTTTGAATAAATTTCCACTTATACTGGGGATGAACCCTATTTCTTATCATGATTGAACCGATAACCGTTTTAAAGATATTCATGAAATTCAATGGAATTTACTGGGTTTTATAAAATTCATTTTCAAAAACAATTTTTTCAATAATTTTCTCTTCTAGTAAATTAATTTCAATTTTTTATTGTTATAGCATTTTCTATACAAACAAATTAGTTAAACTCATTCAAACAAAACTTCCATAGTATTTTTTTTAAATAATAACTAAAAATAACAATAATTATTTTGGTCATCAATCATTTAGTTTTTATATTTTCTCAAGAAAACTGACATGAAATTTTAGCCGATTTGTTAAGACTATTTTTACCTAATATTAGCAACAATAAAAAAAAACCTCCTAAATTTACTAAACTACAAGTTATAATGGCGCGCACAAACAATGATGATGATGGTGTGTAACTAAATATACCATTTTATGAACTGCAGTTGACTCGTGACTTATAAACAATGTTTTTACACTTATTAAAATCTGTATGTTATTATTTATTTTTCTGTACGCAAAGAAATTTAAACACAGGAGTGAGTGCAAAAAATCTGTATTTTTGTACAGCAAGAATATGATTGTAACTCAAAACTGCCAAAAAGTGAGTTACGATGTTATCCCTTGCAGGTGTCGATTTATCGATCGTTAAAAGGCGACAGGAACGATCGATAGAATTGAGCAAATCTGTAAAAAGCTGACAGATCTTATTAATCTTCAAAACAAATTATATCGAGCGACAGTAACGATCATCAAAAATCGCCAAATCTATAGACATGGGACAAAGTCTCGATGGTGATCAATAAGAAGCACGCCTTCCTTTTTTTTGTCCTCCACCGAATATCTCATGCAATCGGACTATGTTTCAGACGTACTGCGTGAACGCGCAGATCGCGGACTCTGCATGCACAGCCACCGCGTATTTGTGTGGCGTTAAAACGAATTCTGGCGTCGTCGGACTAAACGCGGCTGTGCGGCGCAACGACTGCGAGGCTTCCACGGACACCGACACGCACTTGCAGTCCATCGCCGAGTGGGCGCTGGCAGACGGCCGCGACATCGGTGAGCTGGCCAAGTTAACGATACGCACTAATTACACGCTAACTACAGATACGCTGTTAAGGAATAAATTGTATATTTTTAAAGTTATACGTCTATAGTTCATGTCTGAATGGTGTTACCTGAGTACTGCTCAAGACAACTCAACGATTTGACAAAAATATTCAAGTTTTCTCTTCATAGTTCGTTATGTCTTCGTTCGTCATTATCAAATACCTATTGTCTCCGATCAATAACTGCTGTTTCAGAATGTTTTTATTTCTATTTTCCCGGGCATGCATTGCCTATAAAACTAAAAACATTCATATTTGCACATCGAAAATTAAAATACCTACGGTTTAATGTCAATGTTCAAAACGTCGAAAACTTAAATATCGAGCGACCCTATAACCGAAAATTTAAATAACGTGAGTTTATATTGTCGAATGGTTAGACAAACTACGTCCAATATATCTAAAATGTAATTATAGACAAGAGTGACACTGAAAGACCTAAATAAAAAGGCAATGAGAAGTTAGGATGCAAGAGCGAGCGAAGCGAGATCGGGACTTAGAGATCGACATTTTTAATCATTCGATATTTTGATCACTCGACATTTCAATCTTAGACATTTTAAGCTTAGGTATAACATTATTTGATATTTCGATACAATGGATATTTAAATTTTCGATGTATTGAACATTGACATTTTACCCGTAGGTACTTTGATTTTCAACATTAAAATATGTAAGTACCCTTTTAAATAGCATATTCCTAAGAGCGGTCTGTACCCTATTTGGCAGTTTACATGCAATAAGAATATTATGACATTTGTAAGTAGGAGCGTAAGTTGTTTTCATGTCTGTTTTATTTGTAACGCAGGTATCGTTACTACGACGCGAGTCACGCATGCGTCTCCGGCGGGTGTGTATGCCAAGGTGGCCAATCGCTCGTGGGAATTCAATGAGCGGGTTGAAGAAAACGGCTTCGACACAGAGCGCTGCCCGGACATCGCGCTGCAACTGATACACAAACATCCTGGCAACAAGCTCAAGGTCTGTTACGGTTGTGGGTATTGTACATTCGATTACTGTCTTCGGAAGAGCAGTTACTGTGGCTGCTCCTTTAAACGAATTGATTCAGCCCAATATGCGAAGTGCTATTAAGATGTGTGCAAAATAACTTAAGTTTTGGAAGTCCACCTTATTACGCAACGCTCATGAGCGCGTGGTGCGCCTTTCAGCGACGTTCATTAGAACTCTTTACTCATACTTCTTTTTCTTTCACACAAGCCTGCCATGCCAGCACTTCCATATTATGCAATGAATTCGGCCATTGAATCCATAGATACGTCACATTTTTTTTTTCACAATAATATTTTGTGCATTCAGGTAATTTTAGGTGGTGGCAGACGTAACTTCCGACCATACGACGTTCGCGATGAAGAAGGACGACGCGGTCGTCGGACAGACAACCGAGACCTTATAGAAGAGTGGAAGCAAGACAAAGTAGATCGCGAAGTAACCCATGAATATGTTTGGAACCGTGAGCAGCTACTGCAAGTCAACAACAGTCTGCCGGAGTACATTTTAGGCTTGTTCCAGAATACCCATATGCAATATCACATGCAATCGAATCTAGAAACAAAACCCACACTGGCGGAGATGACTGAGGTGGCGATTCGCTCGTTGAGTCGGAACGAGAAGGGCTTCTTCCTGTTTGTGGAGGGGGGCCGCATCGACCACGCGCACCACGACAACCTCGTGCAGCTGTCGCTGGACGAGACGCTGGAGATGGACCTGGCCGTGGAGCGCGCCGCAGGCATGCTGGCCGAGGACGACTCGCTCATCGTGGTGACGGCGGACCACGCGCACGTCATGGCTTTCAACGGATACTCACTACGTGGCAACGACATTCTTGGTCCCTCCAGGGATTTGGGAATTGACAATATACCTTACATGACGCTGTCTTACACTAACGGGCCTGGATTTCGCCCGCATGTGAATGGCCTTCGACCCGACGTTACTGCTGAGGGCAATTTTCGTAAGTATTTCTTCATACCACCGGCTAAATAAGATCAAATAATCTTGCAGAAGGTGTCTTCGCCTTAAGCGAGTTTGAATTGCTGCGCTCGGGAGCCCTCATAAAACAGTGTAGCTTTATCCCCGTGTGAGTAGCGGTGAATAATTAAATATTAACTGGTAATTTTAATAATAAAAAAAAATGGCGCTGCCGTATGCTACGTTTTTATTGATTATTTATTTCAAAGGAAATCTAAAGCGGAGGTAAAAAAAGTAATTAAAAAAACAAAAAACCTGACTGCGGTAAAAACACAAGGAAAAAAAAACTGAAAGCTAAAAACAAGCCCATTTTAAATCAAATAAAAGTTGTAAGCAGGCGGGACCCATTTCATTATTAAATTTTCAAACTCAAATTTAAAATGGGCTTGTTTTTAGCTTTTCAGTTTTTTTTACATAAGCTTTTTATCGCTGTCGGTTTTTTTAAATTTTTTTAATTACTTTTTTAATTTCCAGCTTTTTAACCGACTTCAAAAAGGAGGAGGTTATCAATTCGGTTGTATTTTTTTTTTTTATGTTTGTTACCTCAGTACGCCGTCATTTATGAACCGATTTGGAATTTTTTTTTTATTTGAAAGGATATGCTTCCAGATTGGTCCCATTTTTGTCAAAATCCAGTTCTGATGATGGGATCCATGAGGAATTGAGGGAACTCCTCAAATATTATTGGCATACATATAGAAATTTTGGTATTTTCATCAACATGTCAAGTATTTGCATTCAAAAAGTATAATTTGGTGAAGTGGAACTGATGAAGGAGACCACAGATAGCCACAGGAACTCTTCAATGATAATAAGTATTTCACGGGTGGCGATAAGATATCTCGATTAAGATAGTTAAGCGACTATGACGAAGCAAATTTAAATAAATGGTTCTGACGAAAATGGTACCATCAAACCGATCTGATGATGAAGCTGGAAGGTAGGTACCGGAACTTCGTAATAAAACCATGTATTCTAGCCGTGTTTGGGCTTATTGGAATTGTCATGAGATGCACTCTGACTATAAAAAGTAAAAAATAAAAACTTTTTAACAAAAAAAAAAAAACAACCGACTTCAAAAAAAAAAAACACTACAAAGTGTAAAATAACTTTAATTTTAATTTTGGAAGTCGGTGGCAAAAACGTAAATACAAAACCAAAGACACCGACTTCCGAAATTAAAATTAAAGTTATTTTACACTTTGTTGTGTTTTTTTTTTTTGAAGTCGGTTGTTTTTTTTTTGTTAAAAAGTTTTTAGTTTACAAATGTGAAAGATTTCGGAGACGTTTTAGTTCTTGGAAAAGAGTTTTGGTCGTGAGAGTTATTTAAAAGCTTTTTTGGATCAAGTACACAAATAGCCAAGCCTTCGAGCATCCTAACTCTGGAATCAATTTTTTTTCGTGTTTTTTGCGATTGGTCACTTCGAATTACTTTTAACCATATAAGTTGAATATATTTTTGTAATCACCTTTTAAAACCCTTCATTTTAATGAAGACAAATCTAAAGACGTATAATTTATTCAAATCCGTTATTCGTTTAGGAGTTACGAGGGAACAAAGAAACGGACATATACATAAACATACATACAGGTCAATCATCTAACCCTCCTTTTGGGTTTTGCCACAGTCGGGTAAAAATTTGCCTATGGAATAATATTCATAATGTGTTTTAAAAAACATCTTGCAGGAGCACTGGACTGGGAGTCTCACGTGGACGTCCCGCTGGAGTCCGAGACGCACGGCGGCGACGACGTGGCGGTGTTTGCGCGTGGGCCGCACCACTCCATGTTCACGGGGCTGTACGAGCAGAGCCAGCTGCCGCACCTCATGGCGTACGCCGCCTGCATCGGGCCCGGCCGCCACGCCTGCAGCAGTGCCTCGCACGCACAGAACAGGAAAAAACAGTAGAAGTCGCATAGCGCTTCGTTAGTATCGGAACCAGCGTACCCAAACTCACACAAATTGTATTTCGTAACACTAAGAAATCCTTGGTGTAATTGGTTGTTTAATATTGAATGAATATAAAATAGAAAATATTTTATTGTCCATGTAATACAGTAAGCAGGTTCACTGGTTAACAGCAAGTTGAGACGACATGAGTAGCTTAAAATATTACCTACAGCTAGGTTACAATAGGATTTGCTAGTTTAATATTGAATGAATGTAGGAAATATGTCAGAAGTCGCTTATTTGAAAATAAACCACAGTTATATGACGATAGAGTTGTTTATTGTCTACTTTTTGTCAAGTATTTATTACCTTTTCCGTTTAAGCCGCATACGGAATAGTTTAATGAGCAAGTTACGCTACCTGCCAAAGTCAAAGTCAAAGTATTTATTAGTGTGCTTTTTGGTGATACAGCAGGTCTTACAGTTAATTTATGGTAACTCAAAAAGCTGCCTGTTGGGCATACACTATTTAACAATATAAAAATTTTAAATTTATATAAGTACAAAAATAAAAATGTCAAGATTTAGATTACATAAATGTCATACAAAATAAAAATGTCAAAATTTAGATTACAGAAATGTCATACAAAATAAAAATGTCAAGATTTAGATTATACTAGTAACATACAAAAAATAAAAATGTCAAGATTTAAATTACAATACAAATTAAAATACAATTAATTATTATTACAAACGTTAAAAATACAATCAATAATTCAAGTTTTCAAGCATAGATATATAATGGTCACTTTATAACATTTTGTCAAGCAGGAATTCGTCAATGGTATAGTAGCATTTATCAATCAAAAAATCATTCAGTTTCCGTTCAAATTGGTTCAAGTTGAAATCTTTGATAATATTTGGTATTTTATTAAATATTTTTGGAGCCATGCAGAGAATGCTTTTGTGCATAAGGTCTGTCTTTGAGGCTCTTAGACATACTTCGTGTCGATATTCGGGTCTTGTCGATCTATAACGGCCTTCTGAAGCTTTTTTAAATAATTTGCTATTTTTCTTGACGAACAATGCGGTTTCGTATATGTAAATGCAAGGTAAAGTTAATATTTTTAGAGATTTAAAATGGGGTTTACAACTGTCCGTTAATTTTAAATTACATATCGACCTAATGCACCTCTTCTGTGCTTTAAAAATGTTATTTTTCTCGCAGGAATTTGCCCAAAAAATTACTCCATAGCGTAATGTGGAATCAACATACCCATAATATGCAGTTATAACAGCTGCCTGATTCACTATTTTCTTAAGCTTGTATAGAGCAAAAGCAAAGCGACTTAATTTTTTTATAAGTATTGACGCGTGTTCTTTCCAAGTCAGTTTAGAGTCAATGGTCAAGCCTAAACATTTTATATGCTCTACTTCTTCGATTCTATTTTCGTCAAAAATATATTTATGTCAGGAGTAGTTACTCTTTGTCTAAACTGTATAATTTTAGTTTTACTTAGATTTAATTTTAAATTATTTGATCAAGCCAATTAATTGATTGTTGTAATGAGTCTTTGATGTCGCATTCATAGTTTCTATTTTTATTTTGTCTAACTATTACCGTACTGTCATCAGCAAAAAGAACCATAGGAAAAGCGACGTGTTTTGGAAAGTCATTTATGTAAACCAAAAATAACGGCGGGCCCAATACGCTGCCTTGTGGTACGCCAAAAGTGATATTACGTTTTTCAGATACATATTTAAGTTCTTTTTTAAATTGTTTAGAAATTCGCTTAATTTCTGTACATCGTGTTCTCAGTAGAACACGATGTACAGAAATGCGTTAATGCGTATGGAATAAGAGGCAAAGCATTTTCCCTTATACAATCATATCTAGACAGTTCTAGATATGATTGTATAAGGGAAAATGCTTTGCCTCTTATTCCATACGCATTAAGTTTCTGTAGTAGAATATTATGATCAAGTATATAATAAGTCGTTGAAGTGCCATATAAATAAATAAATAAATAAATAAAATCAACTAAGTCGAAAGCTTTCGTCATATCCATGAATATAGCACTAACAGGAATTTTTTCATCGATATCTGCCTTTATAATATTAAGGAAATCATAAATAGCCATATTTATTGGTTAATTTTTTCTAAAACCTTTCTGTTCCTTTACTAATAGGTTGTGTTTCGTAAAAAAGGAATCCATACGGTGATAAATAGCTTTCTCAAATATTTTTGATATAACTGGTATCAGGGAATGGGTCTATAATTATAAATATTGGTTTTGTCATGTTTCTTAAATAAGGGCTTAATTATCGTTGGTTTGAGTTTATCAGGATAAATTCCAGAGGAGATACTAACATTAATGATGTGGCAAATGGGGCCAGATATGACATCGGAAACAAATTTTAATACTTTGGTTGAGATATCGTCATACCCTACACTAACTTTATTTTTTAAATTCTTTATTATGCTATATACTTCATCAGGTGTAGTCGGGGTCAAGAACATTGATTCGCAACATGTATTTGGGATCTCATAGCTTGCAGATTTAGAGGCCTTTGAAAGTAATTCTGCTTGATCCACGAAGTGATCGTTAAATGCGTTCGCTATAACACTGGGGTGTGTTATTGAAACGCCGTTCCTTCGTATTTCCGCTATGTGTTCATAGGGTGGGCAGTATTTATTTTCATTAATGATCCTCCATGTATCTTTTGACTTATTTGTTGATGTCATTATCCTATGGTTATTTTTTGCCTTTTGTGTTAGTTTTATTATTTTCTTAAGTCTTTGCGAGTAACTTTTAAATTTAGTCAAATTATTGTTATTAGGTTTTGATCTTAGTTGCCAAAGAAGCTGTCTTTTATTTTTGCTACAGCGTTTTATACCGGGTGCCGCTAGATGTCACTATAATAAATGCATTAGATTTAAAGCTCTATTTCGTTACTGTTAAGATTGATATTTACGTAACGAGATCATTACTATTCGCCCTCCTCTAGGGATGTACCACTGTCATTGACTTATTTATCGACATTCCGTTTTATTTTCAAACAAAATACAGTCGACAGCTAGAGTCGATAAATATTATTATTAAACCGAGCAATCCATTTTTCTTTCCGGTCTGGATCCTTAGAGAATCTAAAATCACAAAATAATACGAAACCCACTTTTTTATAGGTTTGAGATTTTGTGAATTACACTTGTTCGATTAACCTTTTCTCGATTAGAATATTACTAATAGATTACCTATATTCATGTTTTGCTTATTTCAAACTTGGATATGGTAAATTTAGAAAAAAAAGGGTTGAACCATTCATGGAAATATGTTAGATTACTAATACACTAAAAATAACCGCGATACAGGGTTAAATTTATCCCGATATTTATCATAGAACACAGAGAATATTTTAAGTTTAAAATATCGATAACTCATTATCGATAACAGTAATCTCTAATTGAGTAGCTGACTGTGACATGTGCATAGTTGGAATCTTCGCAAAAATATGTTTGAGTTTAAAAGAAAGTAGACCTTAAAATGAGCACCTTAAAGTCAGCTTTTACTTGTCTTGTTTAATTAAAATATTGTTTTTCAAATTTTAGGCGAAATAAAATTAATTAAGTCTTACCGATGGTATGTTAAACCCGTATTTGATAAATTTTTGTTTCTGCTATCGTGTTTACATTCTAAAACAGCACAATAGGACATTTTTGTATTTTATTTTCAAGTTCTTTTTACTGTGACGGCTGTAACTAGACTGATATGCGTGGTGTGGGCGTGGAAGCAGACATAAGCGGAACTCCGCAAAACTCGGGGTACGCGGGCCCCGCTTACTTGCGACTTCTACTGTTTTTTTCTGTTCTGTGGCCGCGCCGCTCTCATTCGTCACTATTGCTGTACTACTGACTTCTCTTTTTATACAATGATCTTTGATTTTAACTATGTGATTTAATTTAATAATTTATAGTAAAATAATGATTCCTTTTCAAGTGGGAATGGAAAGGCACTTTAAAAGGTAGATAAATATAATTCTAAGGGTACATTTAATTCTGGCTGTGTTTACTTAATTGCAATAAAGATAATGTCGGATGCGTAGATTTTTTTTTTCTAACTCTTACTTACCTTCGGAAAATCATGTCGGTGTCTATGATGTTCGAGATAAACTTGAAAAAACTTTTTAACAAAAAAAAACAACCGACTTCAAAAAAAAAAACACTACAAAGTGTAAAATAACTTTAATTTTAATTTCGGTAGTCGGTGTCTTTGGTTTTGTATTTACGTTTTTGCCACCGACTTCCAAAATTAAAATTAAAGTTATTTTACACTTTGTAGTGTTTTTTTTTTTAAGTAATAGCTACCAATATCCCACCACCATAATTTTTAGAGTAAAAATCTTTATACTGTGCACTACAATCACGATGCACAACAGTATATCTTTGATCAAAGTATTCAGAGGATAAAAACGAGTCATCCAACCAAGTCTCTGTCAGGCATATTATGTCGTAGTCAGAACTTAAAATTGACATTAGAATTTCATGTGACTTCGTTTTCATGCCCCTAACATTCTGATAAAAAATCGAAATACTAGATTAAGAAAAAGTAAACATGATCAATAAAAACTTAATGAATAATTCAGATATTATACAATTTTTTACAATTTTCATCCTTAATTAGAATAGTGCCTGAATTTTCACTTTTGCAGACAAAAATTTTACCGTAGCGAACCCAGACAAACTTATAAGATTTTTCTTTGGCCTTAAGACGCGTAGCAGCATGTAAAGATTTATATGTCGGAGAAAGGTGCTCAGATACATAAACCGGCTCCTTGCTTCCGCCATAATCCAAAAGAGTTGTGTTCAATTTATCATCCGTGTGAGATTTATTGTATCTAGTTATTGCAGAATATAATTCGTCGCGACATCTAGGACTACGCAACTTCACTGTTACAGAGCGCGGGCGAGACTTGTTGTTATTCATACTGGCCACTCTAACGCACTTCATAATATCGCAATCATTTAGCGCATATGATATGACACAACATTAGCCAATTGTGTTACGATGGTCGGCAACACTTCACTCTTATTTTCGGGCAAGCCGTGAATTTCCAGATTCGCATCACGCATATTCTGATCAAGGGTGTTTATTTGCGTTTTCAGCTGAGCCATGGTCTTTTGCATATCGGAGTTCTGTGAACAAGTTCAGTGTTCTCACGTTGCACATTCTTGAGCTCAGTTTTAAAGTCAGCAACTTGAGAGATATCAAAGGAACCAGATAACTTCAACTCATCAATCTGTTTCTTGGTGTTTATTAGTGATGGTTCAGTGAAATGGTAGTACTCTGTAGACATGAGTAAAACAACGTGTAGCTAGTAATCCGGTTTATTCGGAACGGCCATGATAGACCGTCGCTGTGACAGTCCGCCACTTGACAGATCATGTAAACAACATGAGGATGCTATAGATTACAGTTCCAGTGAACGAAGTTGGGAGTTCATTTCTGGGTAATGCATAAATGTATTTTTAACCGACTTCAAAAAGGAGGAAGTTATCAATTCGGTTGTATTTTTTTTTTTTTTTTTTTTTTAATGTTTGTTACCTCAGTACGCCGTCATTTATGAACCGATTTGGAATTTTTTTTTTATTTGAAAGGATATGCTTCCAGATTGGTCCCATTTTTGTCAAAATCCAGTTCTGATGATGGGATCCATGAGGAATTGAGGGAACTCCTCAAATATTATAGGCATACATATAGAAATTTTGGTATTTTCATCAACATGTCAAGCATTTTCATTCAAAAAATATAATTTGGTGAAGTGGAACTGATGAAGGAGACCACAGATAGCCACAGGAACTCTTCAATGATAATAAATATTTTACGGGTGGCGATAAGATATCTCGATTAAGATAGTTAAGCGACTATGACGAAGCAAATTTAAATAAATGGTTTTGACGAAAATGGTACCATCAAACCGATCTGATGATGAAGCTGGAAGGTAGGTACCGGAACTTCGTAATAAAACCATGTATTCTAGCCGTGTTTGGGCTTATTGGAATTGTCATGAGATGCACTCTGACTATAAAAAGTAAAAAATAAAAACTCGACAAACACGTAAAGGAACACTACTTGTCTTTGTGATATTGTTGTCCTAACTGCAATCATCTACTGTCTTCTTTTATTTTCGTTGCTTATATATTTAGTATGTATGTATTTATGTATCTATAATTTTGGATATGTATATATCTGTGTATATATTTTAGTGTATTGTATACATTATATTTGCATAAACGACAGCCCCATTTTATGTCCAGGAAAATCACTGTCCATCCTAAGGTTGCCTGGAAGAGATCGCAGAAAGCGATAAGGCCGCCCATTGTATATTTTGTAGTGTTTGATGTATCTTTACTTGTTGTATTTTTGTGGTGTACAATAAAGTATATATAAATAAATAATAAATAAACTTTTTAACAAAAAAAAAACAACCGACTTCAAAAAAAAAAAACACTACAAAGTGTAAAATAACTTTAATTTTAATTTCGGAAGTCGGTGTCTTTGGTTTTGTATTTACGTTTTTGCCACCGACTTCCAAAATTAAAATTAAAGTTATTTTACACTTTGTAGTGTTTTTTTTTTTGAAGTCGGTTGTTTTTTTTTGTTGAAAATACCAAAATTTCTATATGTATGCCTATAATATTTGAGGAGTTCCCTCAATTCCTCATGGATCCCATCATCAGAACTGGATTTTGACAAAAATGGGACCAATCTGGAAGCATATCCTTTCAAATAAAAAAAAAATTCCAAATCGGTTCATAAATGACGGCGTACTGAGGTAACAAACATTAAAAAAAAAAATAAAAAAAAAATACAACCGAATTGATAACCTCCTCCTTTTTGAAGTCGGTTAAAAATACATTTATGCATTACCCAGAAATGAACTCCCAACTTCGTTCACTGGAACTGTAATCTATAGCATCCTCATGTTGTTTACATGATCTGTCAAGTGGCGGACTGTCACAGCGACGGTCTGTCATGGCCGTTCCGAATAAACCGGATTACTAGCTACACGTTGTTTTACTCATATCTACAGAGTACTACCATTTCATTGAACCATCACTAATAAACACCAAGAAACAGATTGATGAGTTGAAGTTATCTGGTTCCTTTGATATCTCTCAAGTTGCTGACTTTAAAACTGAGCTCAAGAATGTGCAACGTGAGAACACGGAACTTGTTCACAGAACTCCGATATGCAAAAGACCATGGCTCAGCTGAAAACGCAAATAAACACCTTTGATCAGAATATGCGTGATGCGAATCTGGAAATTCACGGCTTGCCCGAAAATAAGAGTGAAGTGTTGCCGACCATCGTAACACAATTGGCTAATGTTGTGTCATATGCGCTAAATGATTGCGATATTATGAAGTGCGTTAGAGTGGCCAGTATGAATAACAACAAGTCTCGCCCGCGCTCTGTAACAGTGAAGTTGCGTAGTCCTAGATGTCGCGACGAATTATATTCTGCAATAACTAGATACAATAAATCTCACACGGATGATAAATTGAACACAACTCTTTTGGATTATGGCGGAAGCAAGGAGCCGGTTTATGTATCTGAGCACCTTTCTCCGACATATAAATCTTTACATGCTGCTACGCATCTTAAGGCCAAAGAAAAATCCTATAAGTTTGTCTGGGTTCGCTACGGTAAAATTTTTGTCTGCAAAAGTGAAAATTCAGGCACTATTCTAATTAAGGATGAAAATTGTAAAAAATTGTATAATATCTGAATTATTCATTAAGTTTTTATTGATCATGTTTACTTTTTCTTAATCTAGTATTTCGATTTTTTATCAGAATGTTAGGGGCATGAAAACGAAGTCACATGAAATTCTAATGTCAATTTTAAGTTCTGACTACGACATAATATGCCTGACAGAGACTTGGTTGGATGACTCGTTTTTATCCTCTGAATACTTTGATCAAAGATATACTGTTGTGCATCGTGATTGTAGTGCACAGTATAAAGATTTGTACTCTAAAAATTATGGTGGTGGGATATTGGTAGCTATTAGTAATAAGTATAAATTTGTAAATAAAACTGAGTGGCAAACCTCCGTTGAGGATATGTGGTTGTGTGTAGGTGCTGGTAGCGTATGTATGAATATCTGTATTGTTTATTTACCGTCTTATATACCTTGCCATATCTTTGCTCAGTTCTTGGCCAGGGCTGAAGAAATTTGCTTGCGTTGTATGGATTGCACCACTTTGATTATTGGTGATTTTAATCTTCCTAATTTGAAATGGCTTCAGTCTAATGATCCCTTTATAGGAATTAGTGACCCTAAGTCCTTAGCATTGAGGGACTTCCTAAACATTACCGGATTTGTTCAAATGAATAACATCTTCAATGAAAATTATAATATCCTAGATCTCATCTTCGTAGATGAGAACTCCAGTCTTTCTATTTCTTCCGCACCCCCCATCAGTAAACCAGATATACATCATCCGCCACTAGAATTAGCACTTAATAAAACTTCAATTTCTAATTTAAATTACAATATTAAACAGTCTAAATATATTTTCTCTAAAACAGACTGTGAGGCATGTATTCGTGATCTATGTAAAGTAAATTGGGAGGATTATTGTCATTTGAATTGTAATGATTATGTTCTGACATTTTATAATATACTATGGGAACATGTAGATAAATACACGCCGAAGGGTAAACGTAAGAATAATTGTTATCCAGTTTGGTTCTCAGCTTCGTTGATTAAAGTTCTTAAAGAAAAGCATAAATACAGGATTCGGTTCAAACGGTACAAAAACCCTAGGGACTACGATACTTTTGTTGCCCTACGGACGCGGGCGGGGAGAGCTATGGATCACTCTTTTAAAGATTTTATAGAAAGAATTGAGAGTGAATTAAAAACAAATGTAAAGGCTTTTTGGCGTTACGCTAAGTCTAAGAAATCTTTCAGGACTGTGCCTGACCAGGTTTCGTGGGGTGATCGTGTTGGTGTAGGTGGCAGTGGTGTGGCTGATCTATTTGCAGACTATTTTGCATCTGTGTACGGTGTTCCTCAACAGCCTAGTAACTTGTGTCCAGATTACTCCTCGTCTAATTATAGTATATCTTCCATTGGCATAACTGAAAATGACGTTAGTGATAGCATCAAAAAGCTTGATAAGTAAGTAAGTAAGTAATTATTTATTTACTAAAAGACTTAGCCTAAGTAACATCAGCGTTCTATCAATATGGAATGGGTATGGCTATTACATATGAGAAGACCCCTGCCCTTCAAACTAGGAAAATCAAATAATAATTAATAAAGGAGCTGGTCCGTATGGACTTCCTCCTATTTTTATTCGTCTTTGCATCGATGCTCTTATTAAACCACTGCAGATAATATACAATAAATCCCTTAAGGAAATGTACCCTACATTTCCTGATTTATGGAAAATCTCACACATTATCCCCATACATAAGTCTGGTAGTATGAATGACGTAACTAACTATAGATCAATCTCTTTTATATCACAATTTGCAAAGATGTTTGAGGGTCTCATATACAATGTAGTTTATTCCCAGCTCCCTCATATTATTAGTTTGAAGCAACAGTATCTAACCGTTCGACTATGTCTAACTTACTTATTTATACTATTTTTATCAGTAACACCTTTGAAGCCAGGGGTCAGGTTGACGCTGTTTACACAGATTTTGCAAAAGCCTTTGATCGCGTTGATCACTCAATTCTTTCTATGAAATTGAATTACGCTGGTATTCATGGCTCTCTGTTGCGGTGGTTCGAGAGCTATTTAATTAATCGTTTTCAAATAGTTGCCTTAGCGGGTAATGAATCTGTACCTTTTTCTCCTGGTTCTGGTGTTCCACAGGGCTCTAAGTTGGGCCCTTTGCTTTTTTGGTATTTTTGAATGATCAAATTGCAATTGTTTAGCCTACGCTGACGACTTAAAGATATACTGTAGGATATTGGACCTAAGTGATTGTATGAACCTTCAAAGAGGTCTTAATGTCCTTCAGCAATGGTGTTTGAACAACAGAATGACGCTCAATGTTAAAAAATGCCAGACAATTACATTCACTAATAAAGTGAATTACATTAAATTTGATTATCATATTGGTGGATCAGTACTGAACAGAGTGTCGGTTATCCGTGACCTAGGGGTACTTTTCGATACATCACTATCTTTCTGTGATCATATAGATGGTATAGTGACTAAGGCTAAAAGAATGCTTGGCTTTATAATCCAAACGTCGAAACCTTTTCGTAACTATAGTAGCATTATTTTGCTTTACAACGCACTAGTAAGGAGCTCCTTGGAATATTGTTCCACTATTTGGTCGCCCTATTATTCAACTTATTCTAATAGTGTTGAATCTGTTCAGGCCCGTTTTGTTAGGTATTTATGTGTGAAGAATGGGATCCGTAAAGATATACCTGATTACAATGACAGGTTAAAGCACTTTAAAATTACTAGCTTAAAAGATAGACGTAGCCACTCTGACTTACTAATACTCTATAAAATTATAAACAGCTCCATCGATGCACAATTCGTAAACCATTTAAACTTTAGGTCTTGCCAACGTAGTGAGCGTTATCATCGTATTTTGGAATTGCCTACATCCACCTCAAATACCACATTTAACAGCTCACTAACGCGTATGGCAAGGCAATATAATGAAAGGTACAACTTGTCAGATTTTCCTATTGATATTTTCTCCATGAGTTTTGCTTCATACAGACGTTCCTTATGTTCTGTGATCTTAGTTCTCTAATATTCTTTCTTGTTTTATGTTCCTTTAAACGTGTTTCTTTTTGGGGTACCTAGTAATTGAAAATACCAACTACTTTCATTCAGAGGCCCGAACCCCATGCACGTCGGCTACAATTTTATTTTTAATCGAAATGAAATCTGAAAAAAAATAGTCTTCAGTTGCTAACAACTGAGGGTGCTGCTTGGTACTAATAGCATAAGTATGCACCGTAATATAACATAATTATTCTATTAGGCACCGTTAGTAGAAGACCACGATTAGTGCCGATCTTGGACACGCACAGACTAAGTACCGTATTACAGAACATTACTCAATACTCAAGCATTACTTAAATCTAGTTTCAACCAATCAAATAGCTTGAATCTAGTTTTAAGTAACGCTTGAGTATTGAGTGACGTTCTGTAATACGGGCCTAAGATAAGTCTGTGAGTTGCATTCGACATAATTTGTAACATACCTAGTATGTAAAAAAAAACAGGTGAAAACCCTCTTTTTTTTTCTTTTTTTTAATGACCTGGTTGCTGGGACCTTTTAGCCAAGTTTTTAATTAAGTGAAAACCCTCTCAATTCAAAAAGCCACAGATTAACGATATACCACCTAACCTCAAAAACATATTTCTTAATTACTTGACTCTCCCGTCTTTTAAAAATTTATAGGCCGTACTTAGTTACATCTATATAGACAAATGAAACAACGTATGTTAAGTTAACGTGTTTACGTTAACGTAACGTGTGTTATGTTGTAAGTGATTATATAAATAAATAAATAATAAATAAATGTTTCATCAAGGGACGTTTTGTTAATTTTTTCTAGTCCAAACATGTTAGGAGCGTGGCCATGATTCTTTGAGGGTGGCCCTCGATTTCTCTAAATCAATTCAATTCAAATTCTAAATAAATCAATTGGCGGAGAAAACTCCGCCAATTGATTGATTTAGAATTTCGATGAAAAGAAAATCGATGAACAAACATACAAAAAAAAAAAAAAACGTAATCGGTAAAAAAAGAATCCGCACATACAGACACACGTCCAAGACAGTACTTTTTACCGACTTCACAAAACGGAGGAGGTACTATGTTCGGATGTTTTTTTGGAACGAAGTTCCTTATCGCGCGTTGTGAAAGGGGGCTAGACGGAAAAAATTCTTACGAAAAGTTGTCACGACACTTTTTGCTATAGTAAGCTATTGTAAGCTGTGCGGCGTCGCATGTTTCTCTGTCTGTCTCTCTCTCTCTTATAGAAAGCAAGCCAGATATTTTCTTTCTATTTCGCATTGAATATAATTATTAATATAATTATTTTATACAAGATTCAATACATTACATTATTTATTATTATAACTTAAAAAAAATAAAATTTTATTACAATTCCTTCACTAATTGGGTGTCCCTTGACACCTCTCAAGTTTTTTTTTTTGTATGTTTGTTCATCGAATACTTGTCAACGGATTTTCAAAATTCTTTTTTTGTTCGAAACTAGATAATTCTGAGGTGGTCCCACTGTCACCAAGTTAGGATCTGATGATGGGATCTTAGAGAAATCCAGGGCAACCCACAAATTTTATAGGCTTACTTATTGTTTTTCGCATATTTTATGAAGTATCTTGTGTATTTGGGTATGGTTGTCACCATCTCAGGTAACTGAGCTGATGATGGAAATTACAACTCCTTAACAGTAAGAAGTTACTCGAACAGACAAGGACAGTTTTAGTAAATTGTTTTTAATGTTTGATAAGGCATTTGCCACACTTGGTCTCATGATCATTAAGTCATGACCTGATGCTGCAGTCAGGATAGTCTGCAGAGTACCTAACTCCTCGACAACTAACAGCAGATATATCGTGTTTAGGCTCATTGAAAAGGGCTCGATATGTGGATAAACGTACTGTTAATGAGAAACACCGAAGTACATAGAGACTTGATGCTGAAGCCAGGAGCATCAGAAAAAGTACAAACCTTGAAATTACAGCACCGTAGTCGTGTTTGGGCTCATTTTAAACAGGACTAAATTTTAAGTTCAATGCATTGTTGAAATAAGTCTGGCCTGATGCTGCTAGGAGGATTATCAGCGGGATCTTGGAGAAATCGAAGGAAATTTTCAAATATTATAGGCACACCTATAGCGATTCGGGTATTATCTATAGTAACTCGTGCATTTGCTTTCGGAAAGCAAAATTTAGTGAAGTAAAACTGATGATGAAGACCACAGATGGCCACCGGGACTACTCAATAATAAGTATTTCACAGGTTGCGATTCGATTACTTTAATATGGTTGCCAAGCAATTTATGCTCGTCACAATGCGAATGGTGAAATGGAGCTGATGGTGGAGGAGAACTCCTCAACAATTAACGTCCCTGTATCGGGAAAAGTAATATTTTGTAAAACGCGATGAGCTTGATGCATTATAAACAGTCCCACTAAAAAGTGAGAAATAAAAACTTTTTAACAAAAAAAAACCGACTTCCATAAAAAAACACTACAAAGTGAAAAATAACTTCAATTTCGGAAGTCGGTGGCATTAAACTAAAATAAAAATCCAAAGACACCGACTTCCGAAATTAAAGTTATTTTTCAATTTCAAAATTCAAATTAAAAAATCATTTATTTCAATCCATTTTAGATCATATAAAACACTAGCTTCTGCTCGCGACTTCGTCCGCGTAAATTTTTTTTGTTTCCCCGACCCACCCCGTCGCAACATGTCGCCGGCCTGCGCTATTACTTCGTTTTCGCTTGGCGAAAACTTCAGACTTTTTTTCTTTTTGCTCAACTCCTAAGGGTCCTAGCGTCAAGTTTAATAGAATATAGCTTTCCTCAAGAACTGGGCTATCAAACGCAAAAATATTTTTATATATGCGACCAATACTTCCAGAGATTTACAGCTTTCAAACCGTGTTTCAAACAAACAAACTCTTCGTGATGATATATAGCCTATAGCCTTCCTCGATAAATGGGCTATCTAACACTGAAAGAGTTTTTCAAATCGGATCAGTAGTTCCTGAGATTAGCGCGTTCAAACAAACAAACAAACAAACAAACAAACTCTTCAGCTTTATAATATTAGTATAGATTATGATTTGACCCCCAATAAGCTTAAATAAAAATAACGAAAGAATTAAATAAGTAATATAAATTAAAATAAAATTAAAAGTATAAAATTAAATTAAAATCATAAAATAAAAACAAAAATTATTACTTTGTAGTGTTTTTTTATAGAAGTTGGTTTTTTTTTGTCAAAAAGTTTTTTTATAGTAACTCGTGCATTTGCTCTTACAAAGCACCATTCGGTGAAGTGGAACTGATGATGAAGACCACAGATGACCATCGGACTACTCAATAATAAATATTTCACGGTTTGCGATTCGATTAGGTACTTTAATGTGGTTGCTAAGCATAATACGTATCGTGAAGTTGCGCTGATAGTGACTTCTCAATCACCTCAAGTTCTCCTGGTTCTTACAAGGAGAACTCCTCAACAATTAACGTACCTGCATCGGGAAAAGCAATATTTTGTAAAAGTTGATGAGCAGTTGACATTAGGCTATTGTAACTTAGATAAGTTACAAACTGGCCCACTAAAAAGTGAAAAACAAAAAACTTTTTTACAAAAAAAACTACCGACTTCCAAAAAACACTTCAAAGTGAAAAATAACTTTAATTTCGGAAGTCGGTGTGAATAAAAGAAAATGCGGAACCAACGACAGCGACTTCCGAAATTAAAGTTATTTTTCACTTTGAAGTGTTTTTTGGAAGTCGGTAGTTTTTTTATAGCTTATACTATAGAAGCTTAGTAACTTGTTGAGTCTATTATACAGAAAGGGTCCTCACTCCTCAGAATACAACATCTTAAATTAGCAAACACATGTCTAGTTTGAGGTATACAAACCAAGTCCTTCAAAAGATGAACTGATTGTTTTTTTTTTACATCTTGCATAGTAATAATTCTAGTATCTTTCAAGCCATTGCTTCCCACTACTGGTCAGACTATTTAACATTAACTGACTCACAATTATGTTTCTGGCTTTATACATAATCCACTTAATTCTAATATCTGTTATTTATATTTATTAACTTAATCTGTCTTCCGATTAAAATGTTTTGGAGATAAGATACTCTCGACAATCATAAAAGGCAGTTAAAGGGGCGTCATAGTACAGTAGTCAGGCTCGCTATGAAGTCGCTTCTCTCACTGCTCGTGGTCGTGGCCGTGGTCGCGCAGTGCGTGCGTGCCGACCACTACCACCCGGCGGGCTCCGTCGGCCGCGCGGCCGCCGCCAACCGCGCCGAGACCTTCTCCGAGTTCTGGACGCAGGAGGCGCAGGCGGCCATCGAGGCGCGCCTGGCGCAGCAGGAGAGCAAGAACAAGGCGCGCAACGTGGTGATGTTCCTGGGCGACGGCATGTCCGTGCCCACGCTGGCCGCCGCGCGCACGCTGCTCGGCCAGCGACGCGGCGCCACCGGCGAGGAGGCCAAGATGCACTTTGAGACTTTTCCTACGGCTGGGTTAGCTAAGGTAAATTGAAAATAATAAACGTATTCCTTCTCCGAAATTTTAAGGGAATCGTTAGTTTGGTTTGTTATGCATGTGCCGAGAAGGGATAAAGCGAATTTTATTAAAAGGGTGGCGAATTAAATGGTGATGGATGGAGACGGAGAGGAAGGAAATAAAATGGACGGATTGTATGACATCGAAATTTTGTCGTTGCCACAGTAGATCTTTTATTTCAACCGATATGGTTTATATGTCTGTTTTGATTTTCACTTTGATATTTATCGATCGTTAAAAGGCGACAGGAACGATCGATAGAATTGAGCAAATCTGTAAAAAGCTGACAGATCTTATTAATCTTCAAAACAAATTATATCGAGCGACAGTAACGATCATCAAAAATCGCCAAATCTATAGACATGGGACAAAGTCTCGATGGTGATCAATAAGAAGCACGTCTTCCTTCTTTTTTTCCTCCACCGAATATCCCATGCAATCGGACTATGTTTCAGACGTACTGCGTGAACGCGCAGATCGCGGACTCTGCATGCACAGCCACCGCGTATTTGTGTGGGGTTAAAACGAATGCTGGCGTCATCGGAATAAACGCGGCTGTGCGGCGCAACGACTGCGAGGCTTCCACGGACACCGACACGCACTTGCAGTCCATCGCCGAGTGGGCGCTGGCAGACGGCCGCGACATCGGTGAGCTGGCAAACCCTCAAATTTTGTAGGCACAACTATAGCGATTTGGGTATTTTTCATAGTAACTCGTGCATTTGCTCTCAGAAAGCACCATTTGGTGAAGTGAAACTGATGATGAAGACCACAGATGGCCATCGGAACTACTCAATAATAAATATTTCACGGGTTGCAATTCGATTAGGTACTTTAATGTGGTTGCTAAGCACAATGCGTATCGTGAAGTGGAGCTGATGGTGACTTCTCAATCAGATCCAGTTCTCCTGGTTTTTAGAAGGAGAACTCCTAAACAATTAACGTCCCTGCATCGGGAAAATCAATGTTTTGTAAAAGGTGATGAGCAGTTGAGATTAGGCTATTGTAACTTAGATAAGTTACAACTGGCCCACTAAAAACTGAAAAATAAAAAACTTTTTACAAAAAGAAAAAACAACCTACTTCCAAAAAATACTACTCGTACAAAGTGAAAAATAACTTTAATTTCGGAAGTCGGTGTGAATAATAATAATAATACTTTATTTCAGACCATGGAGTCCATTTTGTTAGTAACAATGTTCTTATAGACTAGTGTTAGTAAACTTAAAACTACCCACAGCAAAATATATGTATAAACAGAACAGAAAGACCACAGAAAGTAAAACTCAACAGTCACTACTGCGCCATTCCATGAGAAATGGCGCAGCAATTATTGATATAACTGCAGTCCAGCCGACTAGCGATCATGCTAAGGATGCTGTTGGCGCTGCCGTGAACTCTACGCACCAGGGATGCGCATCTTTTACGCATCGTAGCGTAAAAGCCGTCTACGCGATGTACAGCAAACATCCCTGATGCACTACAGAATCGCCGCAGCCCCATCAGCACCCTGAACGCATTATTTAATTGGACTTTTTATTGGATTGGATTGGATGAGCTTGATGCATTATAAACAGTCCCACTAAAAAGGGGGAAAAAAAACTTTTTAACAAAAAAAAAAAAAAACCGACTTCCATAAAAAACACTACAAAGTGAAAAATAACTTTAATTTCGGAAGTCGGTGTCTTTGGATCTGTATTTTATTTTATTGCCACCGACTTCCGAAATTAAAGTTATTTTTCACTTTGTAGTGTTTTTTTATGGAAGTCGGTTTTTTTTTTTGTTAAAAAGTTTTTATTTCTCGCTTTTTAGTGGGACTGTTTATAAAGCATCAAGCTCATCGCCTTTTAAAAAATATTACATTTCCCGATACAGGGACGTTAATTGTTGAGGAGTTCTCCTGGTACTCCACCATCAGCTCTATTTCACCATTCGCATTGTGACGAGCATAAATTGCTTAGCAACCATATTAAAGTAATCGAATCGCAACCTGTGAAATACTTATTATTGAGTAGTCCCGGTGGCCATCTGTGGTCTTCATCATCAGTTTTACTTCACTAAATTTTGCTTTCCGAAAGCAAATGCACGAGTTACTTTAAATAATACCCGAATCGCTATAGGTGTGCCAATAATATTTGAATAGTTCCTTCGATTTCTCCAGGATCCCGCTGTTAATCCTGGCAGCATCAGGCCAGACTTATGTCAACATTGCATTGAACCTAAAATTTAGTCCTGTTTAAAATCACACACATCGAGCCCTTTACAATGAGCCTAAACACGATATATCTGCTGTTAGTTGTCGAGGAGTTAGTTACTCTGCAGACTATCCTGACTGCAGCATCAGGTCATGACTTGATGATCATGAGACCAAATGTGGCAAATGCCCTATCAAACATCAAAACAATTTACTAAAACTGTCCTTGTCTGTTCGAGTAACTTCTTACTGTTAAGAAGTTGTACCTTCCATCATCAGCTCAGCTACCTGAGATAGTGACAACCATACGCAAATGCACAAGATACTCCATAAAATATGCGAAAAACAATAAGTGAGCCTATAAAATTTGAGAGTTGCCCTCGATTTCTCTAAGATCCCATCATCAGATCCTAACTTGGTGACAATGGGACTACCTCAGAACTATCTACTTTCGAACAAAAAAGAATTTCGAAAATCCGTTGACAATTGGCGGAGTATTCGATGAACAAACATACAAAAAAAAAAAAAACATACAAACATCCGAACATAGTACCTCCTCCTTTTTTTGAAGTCGGTAAAAATGCGGAAACAACGACACCGACTTCCGAAATTAAAGTTATTTTTCACTTTGTAGTGTTTTTTTGGAAGTCGGTCGTTTTTTTTTTTTTGTAAAAAGTTTTATATTATTTCTATTCTCCCGGGCATGAATTGCCTATATAACTAAAACATATTCAGATCGTTTTTAAATGGGTACATATTTGCACGTCGAAAATTAAAATACCTACGGTTAATGTCAATGTTCAAAACGTCGAAAACTTAAATATCGAGCGACCTTATGACCGAAAATTAAAATAACGTGCGTTTATATTGTCGAATGGTTAGACAACCTACGTCCAATGTATCTAAAATTTTAAAAACCCCCGACACAAAAAATAAACTCTAAAAACAAACAAATAATATTTTAAACCTATTATAATTATTATCGTCACATATATTATGTACCTAAGTTCAAATATTTTTATTTTCCAAGCGTCGTCCTATCGGGGGACAGCTAAAGTTTATAAAGTATTTTTCCAACAACAGCTAATTAATTATTACGAATTACATTAAGGTACGAGCGATCTTATGTGGGCAGACACGTGAGGGCAGACGACGGTCAATTGTGTCGATTTTGCGATTTTTTCGGAGTAAATTATTTTGATGCAATCTGCTATTACATGTTTTTTCTCACTTAGCGGTCCCCCGACGCGACAACGCTTGGAAAATAAAAATATTTGAACTTACATAATATATTATTATTATTTTTTTTTTTTATTATTATTTTATTTATCAGACAACAATAGGTCCATATTAACAGATCAAAGATGTTAGTAACAATATATCCTATGTTAGTACTTATATATACTATTATGCTAGTAACAATGTGGCTTATGATCTATGTTAGTACTTATACACTACGACAGACAGCGTTGTTTTGATGAGATGTCCCATTATGGGGCTCTCATCAAACCTGTCAGCTATCACCTTCAGGAGGCTGTTGCCACTGCCCCGCAGTCTGGCGAGCAGAGACGCACTTCTCTTCCGTACGATAGCTGAGAAGCTGTCGACTCGGGCTTTTGCGAACATCTCTGACGCACTGCAGTAACGTGGCAGCCGCATCAGCGCCCTGAAGGCGTTATTGTATTGGACGCGCAGCGCATTGACGGCTCGCTTGGTACAGCTGATCCATAGGGCGCTCGAGTACAGTGATGTGCAGTATGCTTTAAATAGCGTGTGTTTGACCGCTTCTGTACATCGCGCGAACCTACGTGCCAACATGTTTGCTCGCACCGCCAATGCCCTGCGTTCCCGTTCAACATCAGCATCATCCTTAAGGTTGTCAAATATATGTGACGATAATAATTATAATAGATTTAAAATATTATTTGTTAGTTTTTAGGGTTTATTTTTTGTGTCGGGGGTTTTTAAAATTTTTAATTTTACTTTTATTTTGTCCTTTTTAAAGTAGGTATAAATATTAGGAAGGTATTTATAGTGATGAGTTAGTTGAATTAGTAACTTAGTTAGGTACTAGGTATCATACTAAGTAGTTTTAATTTACTAGATGAAGTTTTAACTACCTACTCTAAGGTTAGGATAAATATAAGGTAGGTATTTGTGATTAGTTGAAGCAATTTAGGTAGGTATTAGTTTCAGGTTTGATATCTATTATTTTTAATTTGCTAGATTAAGTTTCAACTACCTACTATTAGATTATTTTTTATAATATTATAGCTGCATAAATAAATAATCCATAGCAATAAAATGGGTCTTGGGCGTAAAGCCGAAAATGCTCAAAATGAAGTCCAAAAGCGCAGATTGACGCAGCCGGAGGAGAACACCCCAGAAAGGGAAGAGTTTTTATTATTACAAGCAACTCGGAAAGGTGAATTACGCTGCCAAGAAAGCTCCCAAGAAGAAAGATGCGGCGTCCAAGGCTTCGCTGACATCAAAGCAACCTTCTGTGAGACGTGCGCGGAATGCGCAGTGCAGTGCTGAGTCTCGTTTGAATGAGACTCCAGAAAAACGATCATCTAGACTCGCCAGGTCATTTTAAAGTCATGGTTACCTTACCATATACTTTCAATATCATTGAATTAACACGGTACCAAATTTCAAATCGATAGGACATATGCAAGGGAGTCAGATCCCCCGATCAACTATTAAAGAGCTGATGATCTTCAAACAGCTGATCAGGTTATAGTTACCTTACCTTATACTTTCAATATCATTGAAGTAATACGGTACCAAATTTCGAATCGATAGGACATATGGAAGGTAGTCAGATCCCCTCATCAACTAGAAAAGAGCTGATGATCTTCAAACGGCTGAACAGATTTTCATGAAACAGGGCTAAGAACACTCGGGATAAAATATTATCTATGACACTAAAAACTAAACGAAAATCGGTTCATCCTTTTGGGAGCTACGATACCACAGACAGACACACAGACAGACACGTTAAACTTATAACACCCGCTCTTTTTGAGTCGGGGGTTAAAAATGTAATTATAGTAAAGAGTGACATCGAAAGACCTAAATATCAAAAGTCAAAAAGTCAAAAATCTTTATTGTGAGACAGTGGTTAAAGAGTTGTTATTGATTTATTTTAGTGTGCGTTAGCACTGCTCCACCATGTTAGGCATACAATAGTTTGATTGAATAAAATTGTTATCTTAGACCTAAGTTTATGTGATATTTATATTAATTCAAAATAAACATTTTAATTGAAATAGTAAAATATTTTGCATCAAAACAAAAACAGTTTCGCCCTAACTCATCACGAATCTGTTGGACAAAAATTCATGTACTGTATAATATGGTCTATTTACCAAAAAGTCATTGAATTTTTCTTAAAAAGTTTAATATTTTCAATTTCTCTTATTTGCTTAGGAAGCTTATTATAAATTCGTGAAGACATTCCGAAAAAACTTTTAGAAAGTAGGGCTGTTTTTGAGGGCATATTTGTTACTAGCTGCTGCCCGCGACGTCGTCTGCGTGAAGGCTCTACAGCACCAAAAAAAAAACAACCGACTTCCAAAAAAACACTACAAAGTGAAAAATAACTTTAATTTACTTATTGATGGTAATCGCGAAGCAAACACTCACGGGAACTGTACGCGCTTGAACTGGAACGGGAAATTATGAGGTATAAGGGGAATGCGTGGTATAAATACTGCCTCGCCGACGCCACAACCCGTAAGAATTTCCGCCTCAATGGTGTGTCTGTGGAGCGATATAACTTTAAGGCGGATTACACAACTTCGGAGGAGATAAGTTCCGAAGAAGCATAATCGGAACACCGACCTTCAGCTTGATGCTATGCGCTGGAAGTCCACTTGCTGACAGGGAGCTCAGAAATTCCACGGGATAATGTGTGGCGTTATCTTGCTCGACAACAGAATTTATGGAGGTGTAGAATTTTCGATGTATTGAACACTAGCTGCTGCCCGCGACGTCGTCTGCGTGAAGGCTCTACAGCACGAAAAATACCTAAGATGCCAGTGTCGCTATAGCATTATAAGTACACAACTTTTAAAATAGCATTAAAATATAAGTTTTTTTTGCAAGCGAAGCAAGTGAAGAGAGTTATATGGGAGTCCTGCTGAGTTCAGTCATAAGATGTGACTGAAGGAAATAGAGAAAATATTGCAGGAATACATTCCAGGACACAAAAGAGTAAAAATACGTACAAAGGTATCATACCTTACAACACTTCTCTATAAACTACGTTGGTAGTTATGCTGCTAGGAGCCAAAATTTAAAGAGAGTCAGGACTGGTGACGCGGGAGCAAGCGACGTACAGTTGCCCGTGTGAGAAGCAACTCGTCCTGAGGTCGACACCCGCTGCCCTCAGTATCTGCCCCTGCGACTTATTGATGGTCATCGCGAAGCAAACACTCACGGGGAACTGTACGCGCTTGAACTGGAACGGGAAATTATGAGGTATGAGGGGAATGCGTGGTATAAATACTGCCTCGCCGACGCCACAACCAGTAAGAATTTCCGCCTCAATGGTGTGTCTGTGGAGCGAGATGACTTTAAGGTGGTTAACACAACTTCGGAGGAGATAGGTTCCGTAGAAGCATAATCGGAACACCGACCTTCAGCTTGATGGTATGCGCTGGAAGTCTACTTGCTGACAGCGAGCTCAGAAATTCCACGGGATAATGTGTGGCGTCATCTTGCTCGACAACAGTGTTTATCGAGGTGTAGACAACTTTATTCCCCTCAATTTCCGAGAGAATGCATTCGTTAATTGCTGCAGCCTGATCATTTTTGGGCATCAAAATGGCCCGCTCACACACCCAAGAATTCTGCTGGTGCGGTATACGACTGATGTCCCCGTACACACAGCGAATTAGTTCTTCTAAGCTGGATACCACTCTACCGAGAGACTCTGAAAGTACCACCTGTCCACCAGTCTCTTCTGGTAGATTGCCTTCGCCAAGACTTAGAAGGACATCGGAGAATTCTTGAGCACGTGCATTGCCGCCGAGCCGAGCTCTCATATTAATGGTCAAGCGCAGCGTACGAACTCGTGACCACAACGAAGATCGTTTCAACGAAGCATTCACCTCGTCAGCCCTCGAGCCCCGCGTCACCACGGGAAGCGTTTGCCGAAAATCACCACTGAACAGAACTGTGACACCACCCATCAAATGTTCGTTCCTGCGGATGTCCTGCAGGATTCTGTCCACGGCCTCAACTGCCTTCCTATTGGCCATCGTACACTCATTCCATACGATCAGAGAGCAATCCTTGAGCACGTGTCCCTTATCGCTGTTACGTGACACACCACAAACAGGCGTTTCGGCGCTCTCTAAATCGATGGGAATTCTAAACATGGCATGTGCTGTCTTGCCACTCGGAAGCAGTGTGGTAGCGATTCCCGACGACGCTACAGCAATAGCAATTTTGCCTTGCCTCCTGACCTCTGCAAGTATGCCAGTGGTAACAAATGTTTTTCCTGTTCCACCAGGAGCATCCAAGAAAAACATTTTACCCTGGTTTTGCCCAACGCTTTCAAGGACGGTGTCATAAATTTGTTTTTGCTCTGAAGAGAACAAAGCGACATGGTCATTTCGTATGGTGGTCATTTCGCTCGGATCGTAATTTGTCTCAGCGTTATACTCCCGATTTCCACGGTCTTGATACGGTGATGATTGGTGAACTGGTAACCCATATTCGATCAGTGGATTGCCGCCGATAGAAATGACCACATCTTGAAGTGAACTGAGACAGGTGTTCAGCACACGTTCATCAGTTACTTCGACTTCGTCTCCAGTAGCACGCCTCAAAGCTCGTAGAAAATCTTCAGACAGATGATGGTGATACTTCTCCCACAAAGCTACCAGGTTCGCGACTGCACAAAACATCAAGATGACGGCAAACAGATGAAGCATGCGGCTGGGACTGTCACTGACGCTAGCCTCCGCGAGGGTGTCATGAAATGAAATGATCATCATCAATGAACATAAGTTTTTTGTAATACTTAACACCGCATTTTTTTTAAATTGTCGTCCTCAACTCTGCTCAAGATTTTGATGGGTTTTGTTGGAACTTGACTTTGTCAAAACGAACTATACGATACAACTTTTATGAAGAAAATGCACATCACCATCTATGAATTTTAAGAATAACTAACTACTTACCTCGCCAACATGATCAAATTAAAATTATTAATTTCCAAAAAATTTTAACATGTAACTTGATTTGATTTTTATGAAATCTCATAGATGGCGCTGTTTTAAAATTGTCTTTATACTACTAACATTCATTAAACTATATTTCTCTGCCCAAGTTACTTAAATGGCGTAGTTTTTATAGTGTAAAGCTAGATAATAGCATGGCTTACTCAAAAACAACATTTAAATATGCGTCATTAGATTACACGCTGTCACAGAATGCGTAAGAAAAATAAAAATTCCCAGCTCCTCCCCCGTAGATGATAGCGTGATAATATGTAGTCTATATGTTGACCCAACCTCTTAGTAATATTCATGCAAAATTTTAAGTAAATCCATGCAGTACTTTTTGAGTTTATCCCGGACAGACAAACAGACAAACAGACAAAAATTCTAAAAACTATATTTTTGGCTTCGATATCGATTGTAGATCACGCCCCAAGTATTCTTTTTAAAAAATATTCAATGTGCAGTTTTGACTTTCCTACGATTTTATTATATGTATAGATTGACATTTTACAGGTAAAATATCAATTTTGATTTTCGACATTAAAATATGTACCTACCCTTTTAAATAGCATATTCCTAAGAGCGGTCTGTACCCTATTTGGCAGTTTGCATGCAATAAGAATATTAAGACATTTGTAAGTAGGAGCGTAAGATGTTTTCATGTCTGTTTTATTTGTAACACAGGTATCGTTACTACGACGCGTGTCACGCATGCGTCTCCGGCGGGTGTGTATGCCAAGGTGGCCAATCGTACGTGGGAATTCAATGAGCAGGTTGAAGAAAACGGCTTCGACACAGAGCGCTGCCCGGACATCGCGCTGCAACTGATACACAAACATCCTGGCAACAAGCTCAAGGTCTGTTACGGTTGTGGGTATTGTACATTCAATTACTGTCATCGGAAGAGCAGTTACTGTGGCTGCTCCTTTAAACAAATTGATTCAGCCCAATGTACGAAGTGCTATTAAGATGTGTGCAAAATAACCGACTATCGAATAAAACAATATAAAGTGCAAAATAACTTAAGTTTTGGAAGTCCACCTTATTACGCAACGCTCATGAGCGCGTGGTGCGCCTTTCAGCGACGTTCATTAGCATTAGAACTCTTTACTCGTACTTCTTTTTCTTTCACACAAGCCTGCCATGCCAGAACTTCCATATTATGCAATGAATTCGGCCATTGAATCCACATCACATTTTTTTTTCACAATAATATTTTTTTGAATTCAGGTAATTTTAGGTGGTGGTAGACGTAACTTTCAACCATCCGACGTTCGCGATGAAGAAGGAGAACTTGGTCTTCGGACAGACAACCGAGACCTTATAGAAGAGTGGAAGCAAGACAAAGTAGATCGCGAAGTAACCCATGAATATGTTTGGAACCGTGAGCAGCTACTGCAAGTCAACAACAGTCTGCCGGAGTACATTTTAGGCTTGTTCCAGAATACCCATATGCAATATCACATGCAATCGAATCTAGAAACAAAACCCACACTGGCGGAGATGACTGAGGTGGCGATTCGCTCGTTGAGTCGGAACGAGAAGGGCTTCTTCCTGTTTGTGGAGGGGGGCCGCATCGACCACGCGCACCACGACAACCTCGTGCAGCTGTCGCTGGACGAGACGCTGGAGATGGACCTGGCCGTGGAGCGCGCCGCAGGCATGCTGGCCGAGGACGACTCGCTCATCGTGGTGACGGCGGACCACGCGCACGTCATGGCTTTCAACGGATACTCACTACGTGGCAACGACATTCTTGGTCCCTCCAGGGATTTGGGAATTGACAATATACCTTACATGACGCTGTCTTACACTAACGGGCCTGGATTTCGCCCGCATGTGAATGGCCTTCGACCCGACGTTACTGCTGAGGGCAATTTTCGTAAGTATTTCTTCATACCACCGGCTAAATAAGATCAAATAATCTTGCAGAAGGTGTCTTCGCCTTAAGCGAGTTTGAATTGCTGCGCTCGGGAGCCCTCATAAAACAGTGTAGCTTTATCCCCGTGTGAGTAGCGGTGAATAATTAAATATTAACTGGTAATTTTAATAATAAAAAAAAATGGCGCTGCCGTATGCTACGTTTTTATTGATTATTTATTTCAAAGGAAATCTAAAGCGGAGGTAAAAAAAGTAATTAAAAAAACAAAAAACCTGACTGCGGTAAAAACACAAGGAAAAAAAAACTGAAAGCTAAAAACAAGCCCATTTTAAATCAAATAAAAGTTGTAAGCAGGCGGGACCCATTTCATTATTAAATTTTCAAACTCAAATTTAAAATGGGCTTGTTTTTAGCTTTTCAGTTTTTATAGCTTTTTACCGGTCGGTTTTTTTAGTTTTTATAATTACTTTTTTTATTTCCAGCTTTTTACTTTACAAATGTGAAAGATTTCGGAGACGTTTTAGTTCTTGGAAAAGAGTTTTGGTCGTGAGAGTTATTTAAAAGCTTTTTTGGATCAAGTACACAAATAGCCAAGCCTTCGAGCGTCCTAACTCTAGAATCAATTTTTTTTTTTCGTTTTTTGCGATTGGTCATTTCGAACTACTTTTAAACATATTAAGTTGTATATATTTTTGTAATCACCTTTTAAAACCCTTCATTTTAATGAAGACAAATTTAAAGACGTATAATTTATTCAAATCCGTTCATTCGTTTAGGAGTTACGAGGGAACAAAGAAACGGACATAATACAGGGTGAAATTGAAAACATGCGACAAATCGAAATGGGAGATTGTACTCATCATTATGAACAACTTTTACTAAGGGAACAAAGCTGCAATCGGGAATCGGGTAAAAATTTGCCTATGGAATAATACTCATAATGTGTTTTAAAAACATCTTGCAGGAGCACTGGACTGGGAGTCTCACGTGGACGTCCCGCTGGAGTCCGAGACGCACGGCGGCGACGACGTGGCAGTGTTCGCGCGTGGGCCGCACCACTCCATGTTCACGGGGCTGTACGAGCAGAGCCAGCTGCCGCACCTCATGGCGTACGCCGCCTGCATCGGGCCCGGCCGCCACGCCTGCAGCAGTGCCTCGCACGCTATGGCCGCGCCGCTCTCATTCGTCACTATCGCTGTACTACTGACTTCTCTTTTTATACAATGACCTTTGATTTTAACTATGTGATTTAATTTAATAATTTATAGTAAAATAATGATTCCTTTTCAAGTGGGAATGGAAAGGCACTTTAAAAGTTAGATAAATATATTCTCATAGTATTAGAATTACATAATATACTTTTATAATTCTAAGGGTACATTTAATTCTGGCTGTGTCTACTTAGTTGCAATAAAGATAATGTCGGATGCGTAGATTTTTTTTTCTAACTCTTACTTACCTTTGGAAAATCATGGTGTCTATGATGTTCGAGATAAACTTGAAAAATACATTTATGCATTACCCAGAAATGAACTCCCAACTTCGTGCACTGCAACTGTAATCTATAGCATCCTCATGTTGTTTACATGATCTGTCAAGTGGCGGACTGTCACAGCGACGGTCTGTCATGGCTGTTCCGAATAAACCGGATTACTAGCTACACGTTGTTTTACTCATACGTACAGAGTACTACCATTTCACTGAACCATCACTAATAAGTCGATATAAAGGTGAACGTCCGGTGACGTCACATGGATTAGTCCACCACGTGCATCGCTCACTGCCGCACGTCTACACTAATAATAATCACTACATAGTATAAAACAAAGTCGCTTTCTCTGTCCCTTTGAACGCTTAGATCTTTAAAACTACGCAACGGATTTTGATGCGGTTTTTGTTGATAGATAGAGTGATTCAAGAGGAAGGTTTATAGTACGTCGGGGCAAAAATATTTTCGTATTTTGAATCTATTGTTAGTTATCAAACCTCTTTGGCAGTACTGAATGTAACTGGCTGGTTTTAATACTATTAAATGTTGACGTTCTAAAGATGCAATAAATTAAAAAAAAAAACTAGTTCCCGCCATTTCTCAATTGTTTTTCAAGCAAGCAACATGAACGTATGTGACGAAGAAATTCGGTACATTTTAATGTTTTATTACAAAAATGCGACGAACGCCGCGAATAAAATTTGTGCGATTTACGGACCTAATGCGGTATCAATACGAGTAGCATAAACTGTTTTTTTCTGTTCTGTGAGCACAAATGTGGTTCAAGCGTTTCAAGTCAGGAAATTTTAGTGTGAAGGATGAAGCTCGCGCTGGACGGCCCTGTCACGGATAAAATCAGTGCCATTTTTGAAAAAGTGGAGCAAGATCGACATATTAGTAGTTATGATATTGCTGAAGAACTGGATGTTGATCACAAAACAGTTTTACGGCATTTACAAAAGTCTGGGTACAAGAAAAAACTTGATATTTGGGTACCACGTGATCTCACTGAGAGAAACTTAATGCAACGTGTTTCCATTTGCAATTCTTTATTGAAACGTAATAATTCCGACCCATTTCTTAAACGGTTGATTACGGATGATGAAAAATGGATCACTTACGATAAGAATGTCCGAAAAAGATCGTGGTCGAAGCATGGACAAGCCCCACAGACCGTGGCAAAGCCCGGCCTGACTCGGAACAAAGTGATACTGTGTGTTTGGTGGGATTGGAAAGGAATCGTCCACTATGAGCTTTTGCCGCCGGGTAAAACTATCGATTCTGACTTCTACTGTCAACAACTGATGAGGTTAAAAGAAGCTATTGAGAAAAACCGGCCGGAGCTGGTGAATAGGAAAGGCGTGGTGTTTCATCACGACAACGTCAGACCTCACTCATCTATAGCCAATCAGCAAAAATTGAGAGAGCTTGGCTGGGATGTGTTGATGCATCCTCCGTATAGCCCTGATCTTGCTCCATCAGATTTTCACCTGTTTCGGTCACTTCAGAACTCTTTAGGAAGCATAAAGTTAACCTCAAAAGAACACCGTGAAAACTACCCGTCAGATTTTTTTGATAAAATATCTCAAAACTTCTACAGCAATGGGATCATGGCATTGCCCACAAGATGGCAACAAGTCATCGATCAAAACGGCACATACATATTATAAATAAATAAAAAATTAAACCTAAAAGTAATTTTTTTTTTTTGTATGAAAAATACGAAAATACTTTTGCCCCGACCTAATATATATAATACATGCATGCATGTGATGTCGTAAATAAACACATTTTTTTTGCGCTTACTTTTCAAACGCTGGCTGAACCCTACGAGATAGGTCAAAACAATGTACTACAGTATTGTACACCTTAAAAAGGTCTACAAAAAAATCCGCGATGGTATATGTCTATCTCTTAGGGATAACCCACAATAATCATTTTTTATCCTTTACTTTTTAAGAGAAATAATGGCTTATTTACGAAGCGATTTTAAGCAATACAGCATTAATCCTTGTCCAATTAAGTACCTTAAATACATTATGCATTTAATATAGATAAATATGGTCCTTTACAGCATGTAATTTAAATGAATATTTTCGAAGATATTACAGATTTAAAATGCAGGGACATAGCGGTTGCTGCGGTACCGGCCGCGGCGGCGCGTGCTGGCATTCTTGAAATACCTGTACTTAGTATCAGTATTGCACCCGTGCGAAGCCGGGGCGGGTCACTAGTAATATTATAAAGAGGAAAGATTTGTTTGTTTGTTTGTAATGAATAGGCTCCGAAACTACTGGACCGATTTAAGAAATTCTTTTTTGTTAGATAGTCCATTTATCGGGGAATGCTATAGGCCAACACGCTACCACGCACACGCTACGACCAATAGGAGCGTCGCAGCAATGAAAAATGTTGCAAAAACGGGAAAAAATATTCCTTTTGAGAGCTTCCGTTGCGTACGCTGCGTAAATGGTTAAAGTTACGCAAAAATAATGTATGACAAATTGTTACTCTTAAAAGTTCTAAAAAAAAGTCCGCGACTTTTCAGGTTGACTCACTTTAACCGTTTTTATGATAATCAAATTTGTTCTAAAATAATGCATTATTTGCGAGGGTGTTTTTATAAACATGATATTAAATTTTATTTATTTATTTATTATATTCTTTTTCCTTATACAAATAAACGTTATTCATCACAAGTGTTTAATTTTGATGAAATCTTAGGAGATAATTATCACAGTTTTAAAAGAAATCAGCACGGCCGCCGCGCGCCGTTAGCTGTACGAGGTTTACCATAGTTTCACTCTTACTTCCCTGTATATTATTTTACTCTTTGCTCTTACTGATCATAGCGTGATGTCCTAAAATATCTTCATAAAGTAATGTACAGACGCCAGCAGTGCTATTCTGTAAAAATCGCACCGTGCAAACTAAGGTGAAGTAGTGAGCTGTCGTTCCACCTGATGTTAGGGATTGCCTCCATTGATAGTTTACTTCACGCTCACTTCACCTATGTTGTCACGGTGAGATTTTTACAGAATCGATAGGCTGCACATCAAGCTACTACAATCTGTCAAACTATAATAGATTTTCAACTTTGTCGCTACTGTATAAGGTTCAAAGTTGATTTGGAAAATTTGACAGTTTCGGGTAGCTTGATGTGCTGGCGTCTGTACGTACGAAGTAATAATCTTAAAGTAATCCTACTAATATTATAAATGTGAAAGTTTGTGAAGATGTTTGGGTCAGGTTGCGAGCGCTCGCTGCGGGCGACGGCGATGTCGACGGCGCCCTGTGCCTTGTGCACCCACAAGCCGGACTCGAGGTCGCTCGCGGCATCTCGGGCTGGTATCGGTCCCGAGGACGCACTCTGCGAGAAGCGGTCGCTACTAGCGACTTAAACCACATGGTTACTATCAACAACCAACACAACCTACTGCGGACCACGGGCGATCCATTTTATAATTTTCCAAATATTTTATCTTACGAGGTTAATTTTCCAAAAGTACATGATATTAATAAAGTGCCGGAAATTCTCATTACCTTGTAGCGATATCTACAAAGACGCCACATGCGAACGACGCGTCATACTGACGTCACAAAATCTTGCATCTCGCAAGCAGAGTTTACCGCGCAACTAGCATAGATACAACGGCCCAACATGAATCATTGGCATAGAGTAAATATTAGGTCCTTACATATGAAATTAGCGTTTTGTCGTATTGACCACTTTGATCTGAAATATCTCCTCTTTGGTTAAAAATTCCAAATTCAAATTTATAAATTCATTTAGCTGGTACATTTGAGTTTTGAAAACAGTCATTCATTTGATTTTTCCTCGTTATTTTTTCCTTTGGCGTCGCTTATTACCGCACAATAGAAAACATGAAATATCGGTATATTTACGAGTACGAGTTCTACCGTGGCACCAGTGCTGCAGAAACAGCTCGAAGGATTAATGATGTGTAGGTACGGCGCTGGTGTCGCAAAACAAAGTACGGTACGTTTTTGGTTTCAACGTTTTCGTTCTGGAAATTTCGACCTTCAGAACCAACCCCGTGGACGGCCGGAGACCAAAATGGAAAATGAAGAATTAAAGGCTATTGTGGAAGCGGATCCATCACAAAGCACTTCAGAGATAGCTGCAGGCTTCAGGGTAAGTTATAAAACTTTATTAATCCAGTTGAAGCAAATCGGGAAAGTAAAAAACTTGAACGATGGGTACCTCATGAATTGAGTGAATCGAACTTGCAAACACGCGTCGACTGCTGTGTTACTTTGCTCAACCGACACAATAATGAAGGGATTTTAAATCGAATCATTACTTGTGATGAAAAGTGGATACTGTACGATAATCGGAAGCGCTCATCGCAATGGCTGAACCCTGGAGAACCAGCCAAATCCTGCCCTAAACGAAAATTGACTCAGAAAAAGTTACTTGTGAGTGTTTGGTGGACTAGCACCGGTGTCGTTCACTACATCTTTCTAAAATCTAGCCAAACGATTACGGCAGATATCTATTGTCAGGAACTGCAAACCATGAAGGAAGAACTAGCTGCTAAACAACCGAGTTTGGTCAATCGCTTTAGGCCACTGCTGCTTCACGACAACGCAAGACCACACACTGCACAACAAAAACAACCACTAAGTTAGATGAGCTACAATTGGAATGTCTGCGACATCCACCGTACTCCCCGGACCTTGCTCCAACAGATTACCATTTTTTCCGGAATTTGGACAACTTCTTACAAGGAAAAAAATTCAACTCCGATGCGGCAGTCCAAACCGCCTTCAAAGAGTTCATTGATTCTCGCCCCCATGGTTTTTTTAGTAAAGGGATCAATGAACTACCTATGAGATGGCAAAAGTGCATAGATAACAACGGTGCATACTTTGATTAATCTATACTAATATTATAAAGCTGAAGAGTTTGTTTGTTTGTTTGTTTGTTTGTTTGTTTGTTTGAACGCGCTAATCTCAGGAACTACTAGTCCGATTTGAAAAACTCTTTCAGTGTTAGATAGTCCATTCATCGAGGAAGGCTATAGGCTATATATCATCACGCTAAAACCAATAGGAGCGGAGCACTAATGAAGAATGTTTCAAAATCGGGGGATTTTTTTCCTATTGAGAGCTTCCGCTGCGTGCGCTGCGTAAACGGTTAAAGTTTCGCAAAAATCATATATGACAGAATTGTTCCCCTTTAAAAGCTTTAAAAAAAAGTCCACGACAGCATATGTCTATCTTTTAAAGTTAGCTCACTATAACCTCTTTTATGCTAACCAAATTTGTTCTAAAATAATGCATTATTTGCGAAGGTGTTTTTATAAACATGGTATTACGAGTAATCCTTATCCAAATAAATACGTTATTCATCACATGTATTTAATTTTGAACAAAATTGGCTCTGACATTATTTGATTTCAATGTATATCTTAGGAGATATCATAGTTTTAAAATAATACTAATAATAAAGCTGAAGAGTTTGTTTGAAACACGGTTTGAAAGGTCTAAATCTCTGGAAGTATTGGTCGCATATATAAAATTATTTTTGCGTTTGATAGCCCAGTTCTTGAGGAAGGCTATATTCTATTAAACTTGACGCTAGGACCCTTAGGAGTTGAGCATAAAGAAAAAAGTCTGAAGTTTCCGCCAAGCGAAAACAAAGTAATAGCGCAGGCCGGCGACACGTTGCGACGGGGTGGGTCGGGGAAACAAAAAAAATTTACGCGGACGAAGTCGCGGGCAGAAGCTAGTTAAATATATTTTACAAAAAAAAATTGACTTTATATTCCTTCCGTACAAAACGCCAATTTCATATGTAAGGACCTTATATGTTCCTTGATCTTTGGGCAGTTGTCCGCCAGACACAACTCCCGTCTGGTCGGAGGATCCTCCCTTTTCTATGCAGGATGAGTGAACTTTACACCCTGTTCCTCATACCTCTATAACCTTTGCAGTGGAATGAAAAATTGTTTCCGATAGTTTTTAGGAATGCCGATTAAATGACAGGTTTCCGATGGGTGTTATTGACGTGACAACGTCTTATAATTCGATGAAGCTAGCTGCACGCACGAAAAAACATGACGTCATGCGGCGTTACCTCGCTCTGAGGCGTTGCATTTAGGCTTGAAGTGCAAGCGAGAGCGCGGAACGAGCGACAAAAGGCACAATCGAAAAAAAAAGAAAAAAAAATAAAGAATGAAAAAAGTTTTTTTTTTTAGTATTTTCTTATGACGTTGTCACGTTCAACTATCGTCAGTAAACTGACTTTACAGACAACCGATTTTTTTTGCTACGAGAAACGATGTTCTGCCAAAACAAAATAGTAATTGTAATACAGGGTGCCCGTAATTACTCGATAGCCTGTATTTCATTCTTATTTTATTTTATATTGTACGTAAACACAGTTCATTTACGCCGAGTAGTGTGCTACGATGTTACTATTGCTACGAGTATCTACATGGCGAATTGTTTTTGGTTGCTCGTCATCTCAGCGAGATTACTGAAGATCATTGGACGCGTGTCTCGTTGTCGTTATCTATCGGATGATATGAATGTTATGTCACGCGACATAGTCGCTGGATACGAGGCTGCGCCAGTCTGCGCACACTCTCGCCCCGGACATGGCGCGCTACTCGACCCCTCCGCGCCCGTGCTGCGCCGCTGCCGCGCTGCTGCTGCTGCTGGCGCTGGCGCAGCCAACTCATGGTACTGCGCTACGAAACTCCTAGCGTTGCTATCACTTGCCGATCTTTGGTTAGAAACATTGACTATTAATATTTGTCATCAGAGCGAGATGTATACCACAAGTTCTCACGTAGCGTGGCGACATCCACGTCTAACGTTCCTGAAGTGGAACTGGACCCGCAGTACTGGGCGGCTGAGGCGCAGGCGGCCATCGAGGCGCGCCTGGCGCAGCAGGAGAGCAAGAACAAGGCGCGCAACGTGGTGATGTTCCTGGGCGACGGCATGTCCGTGCCCACGCTGGCCGCCGCGCGCACGCTGCTCGGTCAGCGACGCGGCGCCACCGGCGAGGAGGCACAACTCGCATTTGAAAAGTTTCCAACCGTTGGACTTGCTAAGGTAAACATTCCTTTTGTATGTTTGAACGTGTAGCCTTGCAACACTGCGGACCACCGGACTGGTGTACCTTGTGCTGGTATTACCGCACGGTGTCAATATAAGACCCGTGTGAACTACAAATCACTAAATGTGTTTAGCGTTCAACAAAATTAAAACAAAATCTCATTCGGTTTCTGTCAATCGTTTGGAACGTCGTTTTATATAATGCATATTATGCTAAGTGCCAAACGCATTTAGAGATTTGTTGTGCAAGTGTACCTTCATAATATATTTTCGATTTTGCGCCGGTCGTCTGCGAACGGCACGTTAATAACAACCGACTTCCTAAAAAAACACGTGAAAAGTAACTTTAATTTCGGAAGTCTGTGTCTTTGGTTTCTACCCGACTACGGCGAAGCCCAAAAGGGCTTATGTGTTTGACTTGTATGTAAGTATGTATCCGTTGCTTTGTTCCCTCGTAACTCACACGAATGAACGGATCTGGATAAATTATACGTCTTTAGATTTGTCTTGGTAGCGCGAGTGTCACTGGCTACATTAAGACAAAGTAAAATGGCGGATTTGGGATGCCATATTGTGGAGTTAGAATTTTTTTTTTCTATTGAGATGATATGATTTTAGATATCTCACTCGATGGAGTGACATATCAAAATGAAGGGTTTTAAAAGATGATAATAAAAATATATACAAAAAAAGTAATTCGAAGTGACAAATCGAAAAAAAACACAAAGTAAATCGTCTGCGAAACCTTTTACATTTGTAAACTAAAAAGCTGGAAATAAAAAAGTAATTAAAAAACTAAAAAATCCAACTGCGGTAAAAAAATTAAGAAAAAAAAAACTGAAAAGCTAAAATCAAGCCGATTTTAAATTAAATAAAAATTGGAAGCAGGCGGGACCCATTCCATTTTTAAGGTTCCGTAACAAAATGGTAAAAAGGGACCCTTATGGTGCGACTCATTCTGTCTGTCTGTCTGTCCGTCTGACACTGCTGGATATCTCGAGAACTACTAATGCTATCGACTTGAAATTTGGAATAGTTTTAGATGACGTTGGCACAACTGTTTTGCAAATAAGATAGAATTTTGTTTTGCAACAGGGACTGCAAGGGCGTCTTAAAAATTCGAAGTTGGTCTACTAAGGCATGTGGGCTGTGGGGTATCATATGAAAGAGCGCTGTTTGCACATTTACACACTTTTTTAGGCCGCATAGTTTTCGACTTTTGATGAAAAATGTAAACCGTCATTATCTGCGAAGTTTGCAAAGAGAAAAATGTGAAATAATTCTATGATATAGAAGTTTATGTAAATATTACGAAGAATATTAGATATTAGAAGTTTATGCAAATATTAGGAAAAATAAAACAATGCCTCTAAATTGCATACTTTTTCAGAAATTATCAACAAAAATGACATCAATTCCACTATCAGTCAAGAGATGGCGCTGACCTAAGACTGCTTGCAGGTTTCAGACTGGCTAAAGTAGACTCATCGTTCATGGGGTACTGTTTAAAATGTTACAATAAAATAAAACTATCTTTGCATTGCATAAATTCAATCTCTTAGTATTGTAGAATTGCATAGCAACGTGTAAGTACTATGTACCTCAACTATAAAGCTACCATTTACTGGGTACGTCTTTCATTGACTTGAATGTGTCCTGGCGGCTGACAGTATGTCATGCTCACTCAAATGTCTCGCTGATGGTGGCGTGTGTGTTGGATCATTAGGTTCCCTTCAAAACGGTTGAGCTGAATGGTGCTGATCGATACTTTCGCCACATGGGCGTAAGGTGGAAAATTTATTCACTGTTCATTACTTTTCTGTTATACAATAGTTCTTGTAGTAACAAAACGGCCAAGCCTCATATTTTAACTAAGATGTAGAGTTTGTGAAGTTAGAGCTTGTAGAGTTAGGTCGAGTAGAGTTAGAAGCTTGGCTCTACATGAGATCAGAAAACCAATTCTCGTAACTTAAAACGTTCAAAATCTAGTCGCAGTCTCATCTCGGCGACAAATAAATGTCAAAAACGTGTTAAAATGTAGGGAAATTAGAGGTATGTTTGATAGATTGAGACCGAGATCAGACTGTGAACGTTCTTAAAATTATGAGAATTGCCCTTCTGATAACTTTTGACAGTGCGAGCTTTAAGGGCTCGTCTTGGCAACATTTTACATGAAAATGTTTTTGGTGGGATGAATTTATCTCAAAAACACACTGAAATTTGTAGTTGAAAAAATTAACTCCCATACATCGATGTGCGTCACGGTCAATTGTCCAACTACAAATGTAAGTTTGTAATCCCAAAAAAATATTGTTTCATGTGATAAAACTACAAAAAAAATGTTTTTTTTTTAAAGAGTGAGTTCCTTTATTTACGAGTGTCAAATTATGACGCATAAATGCCGTATTTTTTTATTGCTTACATACCGACGAATATAGAACGTCCTCTTTCTTTGAAATCGGTAAATACACTCCCTACTCCGGCCTACCTGAGTATACCTGCATAATATTATTATTTGTGCAATGTGGAAATGGAAAGGCTTCGTAGAGTGAAGGTCGTTTGTGTTGCGCCCCGGCAGACGTACTGCGTGGACGCGCAGGTGGCGGACTCGGCGTGCTCGGCGACGGCGTACCTGTGCGGTGCCAAGGGCAACCTCGCCACCATCGGCGTGAGCGGCCGCGTGCCGCGCAGCCACTGCTCCGCCGCCGCCGAGCCGCAGCACCGCGTGCACTCCATCGCCGAGTGGGCGCTCAGCGACGGCCGAGACGCCGGTTACACACTTGTCTAGCTTTATACGCTTAATTCTCGCTTGTATTCCACAGCCTATGAGTTGCTAAGTAGTGCACTTGCAGGCATCGTGACGACGACGCGCGTGACGCACGCATCGCCGGCGGGCGCGTACGCGCATACGGCGGAGCGCGATTGGGAGAGCGACGCGGACATGGCGCGCGACTGCGCACTCGCGCCTGACGTGCAGCACGACATCGCGCTGCAGCTCGTGCACTCGCACCCTGGGGACCAGTTCAAGGTACGACACTTGACCACGTACCACTAGAATAATCTATCTGTACTATCTTTACATATCTACACTTTCTAATATTATGAAGAGGAAAGATTCGTTTGTTTGAAATGAATAGGCCTAAACTACTAGACCGACTTGAAAAATTATTTTTGGAACGAAGTTCCTTATCGCGCGTTGTGAAAGGGGGCTAGACGGAAAAAATTCTTACGAAAAGTTGTCACGACACTTTTTGCTATAGTAAGCTATTGTAAGCTGTGCGGCGTCGCATGTTTCTCTGTCTGTCTCTCTCTCTCTCTCTTATAGAAAGCAAGCCAGATATTTTCATTTCTATTTTGCATTGAATATAATTATTAATATAATTATTTTATACAAGATTCAATACATTACATTATTTATTATTATAACTTAAAAAAAATAAAATTTTATTACAATTCCTTCACTAATTAATCGAAAGGAACTTCGTTCCATCCGGGTGTCCCTTGACACCTCTCAAGTTTTTTTGTGTTGAATATATAGTCCATTTATCGAGGAATGCTATAGACTATATAACATCACGCTACAACTAATAGGAGCGTCGCACCAATGAAATCTGTTGCAAAAACGGGAAAAATTATTCCTTTTGAGAGCTTCCGTTGCGTGCGCTGCGTAAACGGTTAAAGTTATGCAAAAATAATGTATGACGGAATTGTTTTTCCTTAAAAGTTCTAAAAAAAATCTGCAACAGCATAAGCCTATCTTATCAGGTTGACTCACTATACTTAATCTTTTTTATGATAATCAAATTTGTTCTAAAATAATGCATTATTTGCGAAGGTGTTTTTATAAACATGATATTAATCCTTATCCAAATAAATACGTTATTCATTTTATGTATTTAATTTTGAACAAAATTGCCCTTGACATCTTTTGATTTCAATGTATATCGAGATATCATAGTTTTAAAATAAATCAACACGGCCGCCGCGCGCCGGTAGCTGTGCGAGGTTTACTATAGTTCCACTCTTACTGATCATAGCGTGATGTACCTAAAATAGCTTCTTAAAGTAATATACACACGGCTACACATCAAGCTATACATTTCCAGTTTTAGCTGACCTCGCATTGTATCCAAGCCAAGATACTTGGCTCTCCGCTTAATAATGCCAAGATACTTGGTTAGTAAGGGACATTACTAACAAAATACGTTCGTGTAAGGGACATCTATTTTATTAAATAGCTAACTTATTTAAATAAATGTATTGTACACAAGTAGATAGAGCACTAAAATACAAGATTATGTGTGAAATCAGATCCGAAAAAGATTAATAACAAAAAAAGTTATGGGCGATTTAGTCCGAAAAAAAACTTTGTCGGTCTCTCCTGAAAATCGTATTTTGTCCCTTACCTCAATTGAACCTTCAGTCGACGATATATATATATTTTTTAATTCTGATAAAACTGGCCAAGTCAAGTCTAACCTACTTTAAGATCTCACATTTTTAAATAACATCAATTGTTATAGGTATCCAATAAAGCAAAGAAATAGAGTTTAACACTTGTTCATAATGTTATTTTGTTCCTATAAATACATAATTATTTGGATTTTGCATAGAACTTGGCACTTATTTAGATCTCCATTCTTTTTGCGGCGAAGCCCACAGCCAAGCATAATTTTTGTGTTGAACTTGGCTCTCCTTTTTTACATTTATGTTTTTGGTGGGATCTATATACACTACAACTATAAACGCGTGATGTCTCCAAATAAATTGGTATAAGGAGAATGTCGACTAACACCATACTCAATTTAGTTCTACTTTTCCGTTCGGAACTACTAATACGAGGGCGAACTTATATGTACTTTTGTGGTACATCAAATGATCCACCATTTTCCCAGATAATGAGTGAGCCAATCTCTAAAATCGAAATAATTATAATCTAGGATATTTATTGTTTTATTTAGGTGATTCTAGGAGGTGGGCGCCGAGAGTTTTTGCCAAATTCTACTATTGACGAAGAAGGTTCAAGAGGCAAAAGATTAGATGGGAGGAATCTGATCGAAGAGTGGCAAGAGAACAAAAGGTACCGAAACGTTAGCTACCAGTACGTGTGGAACCGGGAGCAGCTGATGGATGCCGCGGCAGACCTTCCCGAATACTTGCTGGGACTATTTGAGGGCAGCCATATGCAGTACCACATGCAAGCGAACGCTGATACCGAACCGACACTAGCGGAACTCACTGAGGTAGCTATTCGCTCCCTTAGCCGCAATGAAAAGGGGTTCTTTCTGTTCGTGGAAGGAGGACGCATCGACCACGCACACCACGACAACCTGGTGCAGATGTCTCTGGACGAGGCCATCCAGCTGAGCGAGGCGGTGGAGCGCGCCGCCGCGCTTCTGAGCGAGCAGGACTCACTGCTGCTGGTGACGTCAGATCACGCGCACGTCATGAGCATCAGCGGCTACTCGCATCGCGGCCGTGACGTCATCGGGCCGTCCGACGACCGCGGCGCCGACGGCTTGCCCTACATGACGCTCTCGTACGCCAACGGGCCCGGCTACCGGCCGCACCGCGAGGACCTCACTCAGTACGATTACCGTAAGTAATACACATGTCACAAAGGGCAGTTCTTAAGGTGATGTTAAAGAAACATTTCAGGTATCCAACTTCACAATTATACAAGTTGTGCTTCGTTCCGTACTAAAAAAGCACACCAAGGTCCCGCCATGTGACCCAACTCGCCGTAAGAAGAAGCCTCTATGTTTCACGGAAGCCCACAAGACTGCTTTTACTAAACTCACACTTATACGCAAAAAGAAATAACAAAATAAATATTATTGAATTAGATTTCTACGGGGTAAAAACTAAAGTTAAAGAGTGTTTGTTTGGGCAAGAGTATGAGGCTGCTGAAGATTTGTTTACCTGGAACTGTTGATTCTATTACATAGTTTTACATCCTCCCAAACGGTAGCATATTATCGTACACAGGAACACCTAACACTTCTCACATATACACGTACACTCCACGACACCCCACACACACACATACACTACATACATAAGTAATGAATACATCTCCACACCTCCAATACACTCTAACATACACATGCTTTTCATACATTACGTTTTTCTTCTCACTAGTACATATTTTTACTTATCTATCTTTGTCAATTCTTCAGTTAAAACAACAAATTTAAATTTACTTGTAATTGATGTATGTCATGAAGGTTTAAACAATTAAAATAATAAACATATCAATAATAATAACATGCATGACAACAATCGGTCGACCTTAATGTAAGTAATGCGAAGTCACTGCCTCCCAAGATACAAGATTTTCCTAGTTTGGGGGGCAGGGTACTTAATTCTTATAGGACTTTTAACCCCACTACCTACCTTTTGTTGTCCAATCTATGTAGAATCTATTTATGTTTGCATACTTCTCTGTAAACTTAAATTATTGTCAATGTTTATGTTTTTGTGAATAAATATTATTATTATATCAGGTATGATTAGTGGTCAGTGAGATTTTTTCTTCAAATGTGTAATGTAATTTTCAGACGACGTGAACTTTGCGTTTCCTTCGCGAGTCCCGCTGGAGTCCGAGACGCACGGCGGCGACGACGTGGCGGTGTTCGCGCGTGGGCCGCACCACTCCATGTTCACGGGGCTGTACGAGCAGAGCCAGCTGCCGCACCTCATGGCGTACGCCGCCTGCATCGGGCCTGGCCGCCACGCCTGCCAACACTAATCTAATAAATTATTTTCATCAATAAATCATTATTTTATTATGTACCTAGGTTATATTTTATTTCATGACCACACGCATATTTATTGGGGTTAAAAATTGAAAGCCTGTCATAGGTGGCAGCACAGTTCTACGTCTACAAACCAACATTGTTTTTAATCGACTTAAAAAAAAACAACCAACTTCCAAATAAGACACTACAAAGTGAAAAATAACTTTAATTTCGGAAGTCGGTGTCTTTGTCTTTATGTATTTTAGTTTTTTGCTAAAATCGGGCACTTGACTATTGATAGGAATTTCACGCGCCCGGCGCCCCACGATTTTATTTTTTGTCTGATCAATGCCCTAGATTGATAAGGAAAGTGGTGTGATGACTGGTACCTAGGATCTACCGAACTATTATTTAGCTTTTAGTACATTATCTACATAATTATTTTCATTAAAAACGTTTAACTTAAAAAAAAATTACTTATTTTATTTTCAAGATTATAGTTTTTATTTAAACTCCATGATCCGCCATGCACTGTGTTCTACTTGTAAACCCCTTTTCGTTTGATACTACTTACCCATAGGTGCAGCGCAGACGACAGACTATCCGTGACGCACTTTTTAGTCTGTGAAAATAGAACCTATGCAATTATATGCAGTAACGCACACGACGCGCAAAAAGTCCGGCGCACAAAAAATCCGTGTAAGGTGCAACGCAGACGACAGACTATCCGTGACGCACTTTTTAGTCTGTGAAAATAGAACCTATGCAATTATATGCATTAACGCACACGACGCGCAAAAAGTCCGGCGCACAAAAAATCCGTGTAATTCGGGCAGACCGCGCCGCGCCGCGCCGCGCTGCGCCGCGCCGCTCCGCACAAAAAGACTGTGAACGTTTGCTTTAACGCGCGCTAACGCAGACGGCGCACACTTTAGTCGGCAATCTGCATTTGCTAGGGGTGGACGTAACGCACGCGATCTATTATCATGGCGCGATTTATTATCAAAATAATACTTCGCGATCTCTGCACGATTTCCATAGCGTCTACGTCCCTATAGCTCTGCCGACAAAATGATCGAAGATGTGCGTCGTGTGCGTTGAGTCTGTGAAAAATCCGCGGCCGACTTTTTGCGCGCCATGCAGACTTTTTGTGCGCCGCAGACTCGATCGCACAAAAAGTGTGCCGTCTGCGTTGCACTTAATTCGGGTAGACCGCGCCGCGACGCGCCGCGCCGCTCCGCACAAAAAGTCTGTGAAAAAAATGGAACGTTTGCTTCAACGCGCGCTAACGCAGACGACGCACACTTTAGTCGGCAATCTGCATTTGCTAGGGGTGGACGTAACGCACGCGATCTGTTATCATGGCGCGATTTATTATCAAAATAATACTTCGCGATCTCTGCACGATTTCCATAGCGTCTACGTCCCTACAGCTCTGCCGACAGAATGATCGAAGATGTGCGACGTGTGCGTTGAGTCTGTGAAAAATCCGCGACCGACTTTTTGCGCGCCGTGCAGACTTTTTGTGCGCCGCAGACTCGATCGCACAAAAAGTGTGCCGTCTGCGTTGCACCATATTGAAACTATGAAATCTAGCATTTAGTGGCGGCGGCCAACTTAGATTTAAATTTTTTCATAGTATACAGTATTCTACTAGTCAAGCCCTTTCATTACCGACTTCACAAAAAGGAGGAGGTACTATGTTCGGATGATTGTTTTTTTTTATGTTTGTTCATCGAATACTCCGCCAATTGTCGACGGATTTTCAAAATTCTTTTTTTTTTTGAAAGGGTATGCTCCCGAAGTGGTCCCGTTGTTACCAAATCGGAATCTGATGAGGGAATCCTACGGAAATCGAGGGAAACCCTCAAATTTTGTAGGCACACCTATAGTGATTTGGGTATTTTTTATAGTAACTCGTGCATTTGCTCTCAGAAAGCACCATTCGGTGAAGTGGAACTGATGATGAAGACTACAGATGGCCATCGGACTACTCAATAATAAATATTTCACGGTTTGCGATTCGATTAGGTACTTTAATGTGGTTGCTAAGCACAATGCGTATCGTGAAGTGGAGCTGATGGTGACTTCTCAATCAGCTCCAGTTCTCCTGGTTCTTACAAGGAGAACTCCTCAACAATTAACGTCCCTGCATCGGGACAAGCAATATTTTGTAAAAGGTGATGAGCAGTTGACATTAGGCTATTGTAACTTAGATAAGTTACAAACTGGCCCATTAAAAAGTGAAAAATAAAAAACTTTTTTACAAAAAAAAAATACCGACTTCCAAAAAACACTACAAAGTGAAAAATAACTTTAATTTCGGAAGTCGGTGTCAATCAAAGAAAATGCAGGACCAACGACACCGAATTCCAAAATTATGTAATTTTTCACTTTGTAGTGTTTTTTGGAAGTCGGTAGTTTTTTTTGTAAAAAAGTTTTTTTTCAACTCTTTATTAGTGGTTGTAATGGAAATCATAGCACTTGGTTTTAATAGGTTTTTATATTTTAACAGCACTTTGCCCGCGAATTCGTTCGCGTGTATTTCGTACTTTCCTCTAAAAACAAAAATGTATGTTTATGATCTTTATCGTTTATTTAGATAAACAAGTAGGTACTGTGTTTTACTATAAATTATACTTTTACTGTTCAACGTGCGTTCCAATAATTTTAATAGACCTCAACACACGCCCTGGGATAACTTCCCTTAAAGTTTGACATTATAACGTTTTCTTAAAGCGTATCATTTTTGTCTCAAGTTTAACAAATTTTTAACTTCGGCATAATGCTCTAACAATTTTTTACTAAGTCTTCTTCGATTTTTTTAAGGTTAAAAGAGAGGATCACTCAATCCACATGCACATAGTACCTAATACGTAACTGCGGGGATGGCGTGGAACTGAATAGAATCAAATAAAAGCCGCGATCGACGACTGCCGAAAGTACACAAACTTTGCCAATTACACAAATTGCTCGTCGCTCATTACGGCAGACCCCGCGGGCAGCGCCGTCCCTCCCGCGTCGCCCGAGTACCACAACCCGCGCACGCCCGCGACGCATCAGTATTCATTAAAAGCGCAATTAGCGGAGTGCATAGCCCCTCACGAAGGCGCGTCGCTCCTCTCAAAGTGAAACATTACGAAAATGTCATTCGTCAAAATTTCCCCGAAGACTGTCGGTCCGGGCGAGCTGTCGGCCGGGCGGCTCCCCCCGGCCCCGGGGCGGCGCGGCCCGGCGGGGCGAGGGCGCACTCCGGCAGTGGCGAGCGTCCGCCCTCGCAGCTCGCGCGCCCGGCGCCGCCTCCCGACACTCCGCGTCTCGCCCTCGACAAACTTTCGCGCGAACTTGTTTAGTGTCGTGTGATCGTGTCTCGGCACCCTAGTGCGATATGCGAGCTTGAGTCCAGCTCATTGGAAGAAGTGCAACTTTGTTACAGTGATAGTGCACGCCCTTGACATCGTGACGTGATAGTGAGTTTAAGAACAATCGGATAATTCAGAGGCATCTTTGTGACAGGTAATACCTACAATTAAATTAATATTTGAAATCCTATTTGGAAGTTGCTTGATGATAAATGTCTCATGAGTGTTAAAAGGACATCAAAATTTATGTTGTGGTAAATATTGGCAATGTATTAGAGAACACGACCGTAGCGTTCACAAGCCCGCGCTTTTCCAGTTAGTGGCGCCCACCGTGGGACTACTCATTGGCAGTTGTTGGCTGGCTATAATAATTATTTACTTGGGTTTTAAGTGATTGGTTTAGCTAAACTCTTATTCATTGGCTGGTGTAGTTTATACATAATCTGATAAGTGAAATTAAATGACATATATTTAATTTGCTAAGTATAAAGCTTATACTATAAAGCTTGGGACTGAGTTGCTCGCTGTGCTAAGCCTTGTGATAAAACTATAAAACTTGACGTTTGAAATATCATTAAAAAAACAAATTAATATATCCTACTAACTAATAACTAATATTATAAATGCGAAAGTTTGTGAGTATGGATGGATGGATGTTTGTTACTCTTTCACGCAAAAACTACTGAACGGATTTTGATGAAACTTTACAGTAATATAGTTTATACATCAGAATAACACATAGAATTCTTTTTATCCCGATATTCCCACGGGATCAAAACTTACGCGGGTGAAACCGCGGGGCGCAGCTAGTTATATATATTTTTATAATATTAATTTTATTTATATTATTATTTATTTCAAATCATCATTAAATGGCATTCTATGTACACATTTACATTGATGAATATTATACGCAAAATGACATTATTTATTTCGTAAAGTACATATTACTTAGATAACTTTAACTATTGTGAAAGTGAGCACTATAGTCTGGTTTACTTTATGCGGCCTACTTTGTTCACCGAGTCGTATGTCGATTGATTTGAGTGGACCTGAATCTATGTGTTTCTTTCCTAAAAACCCCATTTTAAACACTAATCAACATAATTATTCTTCACATGATCTGAACAAGATTATGTTTGGACTATAAAAGAGACTTTGTCATGTGACTTTGTTTCGGCACTTCTTGTCAGGGGTAGATACGAAATGTCGACTCCACCTAGTATAATAAACAAAATGACGTGTAAACGTGATTCTGATATATACTTTGTTTTGATCTGCATAAAATGATTTGTAAATGAAGCTTGTACTCAGTGGGGTGCGCTCAACTGAGGATACTACGTAACTAATCAGTTAAGTAGGTATACAATTACTTGAATAAACTATTGAAACTTTATGAAGTTGAAACGTTCATGACTTGAGGAATACTTACAGTAAGATGACTCGCGAGCGCGACAGTGTCACAGGAGTGACGCGCTGCACAGCCAGCACTGTCGACGTGAAGCGGCGACTCCTTGTGCTTCCACGCGATGCATGGGAGAGCTGCTTCATCCCAATGCTCTCAGAGATCTGTATGACACAATAAAGGTATTAGACTTTCTCTTACAAAAACATAAGCTCACAGTCCGATCAATCTTTGGTAGTTTCTCGGCAATAGTGCCTGAGCTTGAAGCTCCTGAACATCAGCTTTTAATGCAAGTATCGGTACAGTTTAATATCATTATCATGACATACCATATTATCTGGGGGCACGGTAGTGCCCCCGCCAAGACGAGCCAAGCGAAGCGCAAGAGCACTACCTACCTTTTCACGAAGCACTTCGTCGTTTTTTAAACCCTCATAACATGGGTTTGAATTATACCAGATAAACAAAATTTTCGTGATATGATATTAGTAGTAAAGTTAATAAACATATAAAGTTTCAATTGAAACACTCTTACACTTTTGATTTTATTGATATCTAAAAAACCCCGATTTCGTCACTGACTCACTGAACATCATCAAAACTCTTAGGGTACTTCCAGAAGTTCTAGAAAACTGAAATTTGTTATGTAAGCTAGTATTAGTACACAAACAACAAAAACATTCTAAAACTTGCAACTTTTATCCCCCAACCTCTTAAATTGGGGAATGGAAGTTTGTATGGGACTTCCGCAATTTTTTATGATAGAGGATCTGATAATTGATATGTGACTCCTTTTTATTAATAACAAAATACATATTTCAGGATTTTTAGTAAAACAACGCCAAAAAAGATTTTTTTTTTCATCAGCTAGAATGTTACCTCTATCTACACTTCTACATCTACACTAATATTATAAAGAGGAAAGATTCGTTTGTTTGTAATGAATAGGCTCCGAAACTACTGGACAGATTTGATAAATTCTTTTTGTGTTCGATAGTCCATTTATCGGGAAATGCTACAGGCTATATAACATTACGCTACGACCAATAGGAGCGTCGCAGCAATTGAAAAAAATGTTGCTAAATCGGTAAAAAATATTCCTTTTGAGAGTTTCCGTTGCGTGCGCTGCGTAAACGGTTAAAGTCACACAAAAATAATGTATGACGGAATAGTTTCCCTTTAAAAGTTCTATAAAAAAGTCCGCGACAGCGTATATATGTCTATCATTTAAGGTCGACTCACTATTGACTTATTGTGATTTTAATATGTATTCTTGTTAAATGTTTTATCTCATTGATTTGATTTTAATTCTATATAATTATGGGTCACGATTGAAAAATATATGAAATGACTGATTAATATACTTATTTAATTTAAAAATAAAAATAATATAATGTTTCAAATGTTTAATGATTAGTGTACTTAGTATAAGTTAGTAAATAAGAGTTTATCCTTTATAGTCTTTTGCTGTGCCCAACAGGGTCCACAATTGTGTCCATTATCGAAATGAATTTACCATCTATGTATGTACATTGTGGAATGCAATAAACATTTGAGTATTGAGTATTGAGTATGATAATCAAATTTGTTCTAAAATAATGCATTATTTGCGAAGGTGTTTTTATAAACATGATATTAATTCTAATCCAAATAAACATGTTATTCATCACAAGTATTTAATTATGAACAAGATTTCCCTTGACATCTTTTGATTTTAATGAATATAGGAGATATCATAGTTTTAAAATAAATCAGCATGGCCGCCGCGCACCGTTACCTCATCTGCCTAGCCTTTTCCCAACTATGTTGGGGTCGGCTTCTATCTAATCAGATGCAGCTGAATACCAATGTTTTGCATGGAGCGACTGCCTATCTGACCCCCACAACCCAGTTACTGGGTAATACGATACCCCTTGGTAAGACTGGTTGTCAGACTTTCGGGCTTCTGACTACCCATAACGACTGTCAAAGATCTACGAATGACAGCCGGGACCAATGGCTTAACGTGCTTTCCGAGGCACGGATGGATTTTGGTATGTAAAGATGGTCTCCCATCCACAGACCAACCGCGGCAAGCGTAGCCTGATGGATCGACCTGTGCGGCTGTTATTATTTAGCCACGGGCCACTCCGCCGCGCGCCGTTAGCTGTACGAGGCTTACTATAATTTCACTCTTACTGATCATAGCGTGATGTACCTAAAATATCTTCTTAAAGTAATGTACAGACGCCACTACAATCTGTAAAATTTCTTTATTGGATGTTTGTTACTCAATCACGCACAAACGGCTGAACAGATTTGGATGAAATTTGGCCCACAGATAGTTTATAATTAGGAATAACACATAGGATAGGTAATACTGGCTGGTGTCCGCAAGTACACGTTAATGCGCGTATTTTGCGTACGAAAAATTTGATTTATTCCGGTCTGATCCCCTAAGCCCCCCCTCCATCCCCCCCCTTGCATACCCCGCTAGATCTTTTAATACATAGGATACTTTTTATCCCGATATTCCCACGGGATCGAAACCAACGCGGGTGAAACCGCGGGGCGATGCTAGTCAATTAATAAATTAAAAAAAAGCATGTCAGATACGATAATAATAATAATAATTCATAATAGTTAACACAATAACACTACGCACACTGCTTCTGGGCACGGTTTGAAGGCAACACTATCGTTCTCGTCCAGTGCCTCCATATAAGGCCATCAGTCCTATCCGATACGGTCCTCAAGAGACTGTTGGCGCGGTCACGCAGCCGCCACATCAGGGATGCGTTACGCTTTCGAATAATGGCATAGAAGTCATCTATACGAGCCTCAGCGAACATTCCTGATGCGCTGCAGTGTCGCGGCAGCCCCGACAGTGCCCTGTATGCGTTATTGTATTGGACTTGCAAGGCGCTGCAAGCCCTCTGCGTGTGGTCGACCCATAGGCTGCAAGTATAAAAAGATTGGCAGTAAGCCCTCAACAGAGTACCCTTACAACACTTGAACACCTCGCAAATCTACGGATCAACATATTGCTCCTGACTGACAGCGCCCTACGTTCCCTCTCCAAGTCAATGTTATCAGTCTGTGTAGCAGTGACCCAGTGCCCCAGATATTTGAAAGATGTGACCCACTCTAGAGCGGTCCCCGCGAGTGAGATAGGTGGTGCAGCACAGGTCTTAGTGCCAGCCTTGAACTGCAGACACTCGCTCTTTTTTGCATTATATCTAAGACCCCCCAAAAAATCCAAATCATCCCCTACCCTTTAAATTAAGAAATGACTTGTTTCGGTTTTCCCATACAAACTTAATTTCATGCTTGAGATCTGAAAATTATACAAGTACATTCTTCTTACAAATTAAAACATAATTTAAAAAACAACAAAGCGAGAAGAGTTGTAATAGTTTTTAATGACGGTCTTAGACACGAACTAGCACCTGTAATATCTAAATTTGAAATTATCAATAAAGCATTCGTTCACCGAGAACAGTTCCCAATATGTGTCGCGTATGCTATCACCATACATTCAAGTCAAGGGCTAAGTTTGAATAATGATCTCATTGATATCGGGTCATCCACGTTCTCTTGTGGGCAGGCTTATGTAGCTCTCTCTAGAGTGCCATTTCGCTACATTTACATGAGCGTAAGGTGAAAAACTTTCATACTGATAAACAATAGTTCTTGTAGTAACGAAACGGCCAAGCCATATGTTTTGACTAAGGTGTAGTTTGCGAAGTTAGGCCTTGTAGAGTTAGGGCGTGTAGAGTTAGAAGCTTGGCTCTACATGAGATTAACAGTGCGAGCTACATGGTCTCGTCGTGGCAACATTTAACATGAAATGTTTTTGTGGGATTAATTATTACGAATTACGTTTAGGTACGAGCGATCTTAAGTGGGCAGACACGTGAGGGCAGACGTTGACAGTCAATTGTGTCGATTTTTTGGAGTAAATTCTTTTGTTACAATCTGCGACTACATCTGTTTTTCTCACTTAGCGGTCCCCCGACGCGACGACGCTTGGAAAATAAAAATATTTGAACTTACATAATATATGTGACGATAATAATTATAATAGGCTTAAAATATTATTTGTTAGTTTTTAGAGTTTATTTTTTGTGTCGGGAGGTTTTTAAAATTTTTATTTTACTTTTATTTTGTCCTTTTTAAAGTAGGTATCAATATTAGGAAGGTATTTATAGTGATGAGTTAGTTGAGTTAGTAACTTAGTTAGGTACTGGTATCATACTAAGTAGTTTTAATTTACTAGATTAAGTTTTAACTACCTACTCTAAGGTTAGGATAAATATAAGGTAGGTATTTGTGATTAGTTGAAGCAATTTAGGTAGGTATTAGTTTCAGGTTTGATATCTATTATTTTTAATTTGCTAGATTAAGTTTCAACTACCTACTATTAGATTATTTTTTATAATATTATAGCTGCATAAATAAATAATCCATAGCAATAAAATGGGTCTTGGGCGTAAAGCCAAAAATGCTAGAAACGAAGCCATAAAGCGCAGATTGACGCAGCCGGAGGAGAACACCCCAGAAAGGGAAGGGTTTTTATTATTACAAACAACTCGGAATAGTGAATTACGCAGCCAAGAAAGCTCCCAAGAAGAAAGATGCGGCGTCCAAGGCTTCGCTGACATCAAAGCAACCTTCTGTGAGACGTGCGCGGAATGCGCAGTACAGTGCTGAGTCTCGTTTGAATGAGACTCCAGAAAAACGATCATCTAGATTCACCAGGTCATATTTAAAGTCATGGTTACCTTACCATATACTTTCAATATCATTGAATTAACACGGTACCAAATTTCGAATCGATAGGACATATGCAAGGGAGTCAGATCCCCCGATCAACTATTAAAGAGCTGATGATCTTCAAACAGCTGATCAGGTTATAGTTACCTTACCATATACTTTCAATATCATTGAAGTAAAACGGTATTAAATTTCGAATCGATAGGACATATGGAAGGTAGTCAGATCCCCTCATCAACTAGAAAAGAGCTGATGATCTTCAAACGACTGAACAGATTTTCATGAAACATGGTTAAGCACACTCGGGATAAAATTATCTATGACCCAAAAAAAACTAAACGAAAATCGGTTCATCCTTTTGTAAGCTACGATACCACAGACAGACACACAGACAGACACGTTAAACTTATCTGAGCAACTGCAATATTCTATACCGCAGCGTTATAATTGAAGACATGAGTGGGTGACGGTGATATGTCGCAACATTCTAATTTCGAGAAAATTGAGTTCAAAGTTTCGCATTTAATAAAAATTTTAGGATATTTCAAAACAGAACAGCGAAAATCTAAAAATGCGATATATCACCATCAACCACTCATGTCTTCAATTCTCTGACGAATTCAGGCTCGCCGATGAAAATTTATAAATATTTCACGTTTCACAATACAGAACCCTCGGTGCGCGAATCCGACTCGCTCTTGACCGGTTTTTACCGACTTCAAAAAAGGAGGTTCTGTATTCGATCCGTATTATGCATGTTTGTATGTCCGCGCTTTTCTAGTCGCTGTCTTCAATTCTTCCATTCACTAGTGTTAATTGAATTTTTGTGAGGTAGGTACAACTAAAAAGTGAAATATAAAATCTTTTTTACAAAAAAAAAAAAAACAAACCGACTTAAAAAAAAACTACAAAGTGATAAATAACTTCGGAAGTCGGTGTCAAAAAACGAAAATGCGTAACCAACGACACCGACTTCCGAAATTAAAGTTATTTATCACTTTGTAGTGTTTTTTTTTTTAAATTGGTTGTTTTTTTTTTTAAAGAATTTTATATATTTTATAGTATCACGCCCGTCAGTACCCTGTGTGTCGTGAGCAGTCGTCAGCGACCGTCTGTTGGCCTTTCCATCCCTAACAACTACCACAACGTTGCTTTACTGTTCACAATGACTGTGACCATGGTTTATTAAAAGGTATCATTAATGTTGGAGCGTTGAACTATTCGCTGCAGTCGCGCTGTGCACTATCAGCTGATAGCCGGGTGTTGAGTATCAGATCACGGGCATGACTGATACCGTGCCGTGACTGCGCAGAACGTGTCTTGGAGTGACATAACGAGTATCGGCGGGTCACGCGTCACGCCCCCGACACTCCTGCGACACGCCGATAGCTGTGATGACGTATCCTGTAGTGTGGGGGGTACGTGTAATGGGTTTATTGCACATTTTCCCCACAGAACCAACGTCCGTCTGTCAAGACTCTTTTTCGAGAACGCGTAGAGTTATCAAGTTGAAATTAATATCAAATACTCAAGGCTGCAATTCCTTAAAAAGGTGATAACATTAAACTTCTAAGTCAACGCAAACAAAAGATACGGGTGTTTACGTTTCGTTTATGCCGGATATTTTGAGACCTAGAATCATGAAATTTGGCAAGAAGTAAGGTCATGTAGCACAAGTAAAGGAAAAGATCTGAAAACTGTACCTACAAATTTGTACGGAACCCTCGGTGCGTGAGTCCGACTCGCACTTGACAGTTTTTTTGTAGTAAATCGGTACAGTGATACTTTTAAGTAAAACTCAATTTTTACCCGATTACGGCGAAGCAAAAAGGAGGGTTATGATTTTGACCGGTATTATTGTACTTATGTATGTTCATCTGTTCCCTCATAACTTCTAAACTACTTGTCATAATTTGACGAATGAGGTATCGTTGGAAGTGTCTTAATTTTCCGCTAGTTATAGGTTATGTGACGACACATTAAATTGATTCTAGACGACATAAAGAGATGACCTAAAAAAAATCTTGCTGTGTTGGATATCAAATGAAAGGGTAAGAATTAGCACATTTCAAAAATATATAAATTGTCAACTGTTGCTCACGGCTTTGCTTGCATACACCTGATAAATAGGAATATTTTCTATAAAATCACGCCTCAGATTTGAGCCAAACATATTTATGTAAATTTTTTGGTATATTACCTAGGTACATGCAAAACAATACATCCTTAAAAAAAAAAATTAAGCGGCTCTGCAAATACTTTATCACGAAATTATATACTTAACTCCAAATAATTGAAATAAAAAATAAACTAAAAACTAAAATCCGACTACTGAAAAGAATGAAACAAGAAAGTACCTTCCCGATTCCCGTGATTGCGAACCCTTATAGTTTCGCCATGTCCGTCTGTCTGTCTGTCTGTCCACGGTTTAGCTCAAAAACTATTGGTACTAGAAAGTTGTAATTTGGCATGATTAAACATGTTAATGACGCCAAAAAGTGGTAAAATAAAATTTTGAAAAAAAAAACAATTATTTAGGATACCTCCCCTACATGTAAAGTGGGGATGATAATTTTTTTTTTCGTCCTTCCCATAGTGTGGGATATTGTTGGATAGGTCTTTTAAAAATATTAGGGGTTTGGCAAGACCGTTTTGTGATTAAGCAAACCGTTCGTGACTTATCAAACCTTTAAAGTACCTACTAATTTTCGTTAGAGTCAAGTGTCCCCCCCTCTAACAAATAAACGGTTGTAGTTAGAAATTCAAATGTCACGCAGGTAGTATCTATATATAACGAAGTTTAAAGGAAAACTATCACACTTAAGTGGGCTTTAAAAGTTTACGAGTAATAGTCGACCAATTGTATTTGACTCGAAAATGGTCGGATCAGTTGAGGATTTGTATAGGAAGTGAAATTAGGTAGGTACCTAGGCATGTTTGGTTTTTAGTTAGAACATGGTACGAAACTATCAGTCAGCGAATACGACCCGCACTTGGCTGTTATAAAAACTACGGAACCCTACACTGCGCGTGGCCTGACACGCACTTGACCGGTTTTTTAAGCTTCATCATCATCTGCCTAGCCTTTTACCAACTATGTTGTGGTCGGCTTCCAGTCTAACCGGATGCAGCTGAATACCAGTGTTTTACATGGAGCGACTGCCTATCTGACCTCCACAACCCAGTTACTGGGTAATACGATATCCTTTGGTAAGACTGGTTGTCAGACTTTCGGGCTTCTGACGACCCGTAACGACTGTCAAAGATCCACGAATGACAGCCGGGATCAATGGCTTTACGTGCTTTCCGAGGCACGGAGGGGTCTCGGAATGTAAAGATGGTCACCCATCCACAGACAACCGCGGCAAGCGTAGCTTAACCTGATCGATCAACCTGTGCGCCTGTTATTATTTAGCCACGGGCCCCTCCGATTTTTTAAGCTTATTTTTGGAAATACTTTCGTGTTTGACTTATAAACCTTCCCATATCACTAACGTAAGCTCGCCAACTTGTGCGTCCTGCCAGTTCGCTTTGGGAATCCCGGTCATTTATTGTTGAATTCAAGTTTCATCTTTGTATCTGTCTGAATAATAATATTAATATTGCTGTTTTGGTTTGTTGCAGATAATGTGTGGTGGTGATGTGAGCCAGTGATCAGTGTCGGTGCGGCACTTAGTGTGGCACGCGGCGCAACTGTGGCGCGACTGTGGCGCGACTGTGGCGCGGCTGGGGCGCGACATGGCGGACGATAGCACCATCATCGAGGGAACTGTCAAGTTCCGCGATGGAAAGAAGGTGAGCATCGTACGGCAGCATGTCGCACAGTTTGTTATAGCACGCAGTAGGAAGCGCGCGCACTTTCACTCGTGTTCGCGACCGCTGCCATCGCTGGTAAACTGTCACAGTGTATAACACCCGCGCCTACCAGCGTTGTGTTGTAAAAACACGCTGACGTTGACGTTGCTGGTGTAAAAAGACATCAAAAGATATAATGCGCTTCTCCTTTTAAGATCCACTTTGACCGACACTTTTATTGCAATAATATTATTTTGTGTTTATATTTATGAATGGTAGTATGTACAAACTCACGCGATAAGGGGATCTAACTAAACGGATCTTTGAATGTGTATTATATTTAATTAAATTATGTTTAAGTTAAGAGTTGTTGTATGTTGTGATCGATGAAGTAACGCTCTGTGTTGTCCGCAGTGGAAATCGCGCTGGTGCGTCATGCGCAAGCTGTCGCCGGTCGCAGGTGAGCACACAGCCTAATGTTTCAGTACCTAGAGGTGGTCTTGGGCTAGCACAGTGCCAGGAGCAATAGTTAGTATCAGAAAACAAAAACATCTGAACATCAGAAAGTAGGTAAGCCTCATTTCTGTAATGAAAAATTAGCTAATAGTCATTATTAAGTCGTAAGGCACATTCGTTGTTATTGTTATTTGTGCGGTGCAGCCCCACACGCCACACACCACTCCAGTGCACTCGCCTGCACCACACATTCACTGAGCTAGGTGCGTCACACCGATCGATAACTCACTGAGAAAGTGAGTAGTCCGCTAGTTCGTCACTGAACTTTGTTTGGCACTAAGCTATCAAATAATGAAAAGTGATCATATCTAATTTCACTGGTTTGCAAACGATTGCGTTAACACGAATTAAAACAGTCAAATTTAATTGAACCGCCAGCAGCTTTCGGTCACGCAACGTGTATCGTTGACAGTACAGTAATATAATGATTGGGATATTTGTTTCTAATATTGATCGTATTCAAATCAGCGACTTCGCATTGTTATTGAGCGTGTCCGTGAGTATTGCTCGAATGCAACTGTTCATGTTGACTCCTTACGCAACGATGTGAGCCTCGTTGTAGACTACTTCGGCGGCCCTCAGGGACTGGTGCTGAACAGCATGATAGCGCAACTGATGTTGACATATAGCGAGCGACGCGCCGGCGCCGGCGTCGCGGGCACAGATCATACATACCCGCTATCGCGACGTGACGAACGTGCATTATGAATATTTACATTATTTTTTTATATATTTATTTTTAATATTTAATCCGCACTGGGCCCGCGTGGTGGATCACGGCCCACTCCCTCTCACAGAGAGGAGGCCTGTGTCCCAGCAGTGGGAACATTAATAGGCTGATCCTTGACATGTTTTGATTTCAATGAATATCTTGGAGATATCATAGTTTTAAAATAAATCAGCATCCGCCGCGCGCCGGTAGCTGTGCGAGGTTTACTATAGTTCCACTCTTACTGATCATAGCGTGATGCACCTAAAATAGCGTATCAAAGTAATGTACACACAGCTCAAGCTATATGTTGGAATAATTTTTAGTCTGTGGTCAAGCAAGTGACAACACTGAATATAAAACTGCAATTAATTAATTTGCGTTTTATATTCAGTATTGTCACTTGCTTGACCACAGACTAAAAACAATTCCAGCATTAGCTGACCATTTCCAGTTTTTGCTGACCTCGCATTGTATAGGTTTTCCGTACAATCAGAAGTCAACTTATACTGGTTAAGTATAGCATGATGTGTAGCCGTGCGTACTAAGTAATTATCTTAAAGTAATGGAATATATTTTAGTAGTATAGCAGGTTTTTCCTAAAATTAACGAGGGTGAAACCGCGGGGCACTACTAGTGTACACATAATATTGTTTCGTGCTACATACAAACACATATATCGTAGTTCACGAACTTGCAAATGCATCTCAAAGTGTATGAACGACATAACAGTGCGTTAATCGCGTCGCGTGTGACGTGTCTCACATGTAGCGGGAACTTCTAATTAGGGTGTATTGTCGCGAGTCGCGACTAAGGCCGATAGTCTTGTTTCGTTGATAAAGCTGTACATTCATTACAACGTATTTTTTGTGACGAAATTTAAGGGCGACTACTTTTCTCGCGTCTGTGCGTGTGAGGGATGGCGCTCGCTAATGGCGCCTCGTTAGCGTTGATTTGTCGCAACTAGTTTGTTTGTTTGCCCCTGTAAGTGCATGCGCTGCACTTAAAGGGAGGCGCAACACCTGCTTCACGGAAACGGGTTAGCCTTGTATATATACTTACAGACAAAGGCACATCCCCAAACTATGTTGATACTGATCATTAATTCTGTGGCTCACGTCACATATTCAGTGGTCCAAGAAAGGCTAAGGTGTACGGCAGAAGCATGTCTTTTGTCACAAATTAGGATACCGGCATGAGGATGAAGATGATGGTGGTGGTCTGAACGACACTTGGCTACAGTGTCATCTCAGTGGCTCGCTAACTGAGAGCTGCGATAAGTCTCTCTCTACTGTTTCGTCTCAATCTAAGTCCCACATTTGTATTAGTGTTAGTGTTTCTCTTCTTCTCTCTCCATTTTGCCCTATTTTCTGCGACTGAGTAACTATCATTAAATCCTACACAGAAGTTTATTTCGTAAGATGAATACGTGTTTCAATCCACCGACTGTGTTATACAAGATGGATGTTTGAGGTATATTTTTTATTGGAAGTTACAAGACTACTCATTCTGCTTATCAAACTAAATTAAGTCCTTTATGCAAAAATGACCCACCAAAAACATTTTCATGTAAAATGTTGCCGAGACGTGACCATTTGGGTCGCACTGTCAAAAAGATATATCATGTAGAGCCAAGCTTCTAACTCTACAAGCCCTAATTTTACAAACTCTACACCTTAGTAAAAATATGAGGCTTGGCCGTTACTACAAGAACTAATAACAGAAAATTAATGAACAGTGAATAAATTTTCACCTTACGCCCATGTGATGGTAGCAATATGTAGCCGCGACTTCGTTGGAAGGCAGAAAAGAATAGTAAATAAATAAATAAAATAAAATAAATGAAAATATCATAAATGTTTATGTTATGTTTTTCAGACAAAAATAGGCATCGTTTTAAATCTGAGATGAACAAGGACAAAGTAGTAGGCAAAAACTATTTCTGCAATGTATTGGGTTCGGAAATCATGAGTCTCATTGCTTTAGGCGCGTGTCGCGATCTATTGAGTACTGGTTCACCGAGTGGCGGGCTACCGTGTGCGCAGGCGCACGAGTGGCGCGTCGTGTGTGGCGCGCCACACTTGCCGGCGCCCGCTGTGCGCGCCTGTACCGACTCTTTACGACTCACAGTTTGTCACGCGACTAATGTTCACTTCCGACGTCTTATTGCCCATAAATCGGTATGAAAACACTGTAACACTGATGAAAGGGTGCGTCCACAAAGTAACTAAATGAATACAACTACTTTCTACAAGACTGCATAGTCCATGAACATGGTGTTCAGGGGTAAAGTAAAGTAAATCCGAACGATTTTTGAATCAAAAATAAAACTATGCTATAGGTAGTATTGTGGTTCAAAATGTGGTTGGCAAAATTATTATCATTTAGCTATATATACAAACAAATTCATATAACTAAGTAAATATTATGTGCGAAACAAGCATTTTCCGTGTTGTAATCGTTCGAATTGCCGTTACGTTTACTGCGCATGTTTGTGCTAGGCCCACAGCTAGACACGACACGTGATGTACTAGAACAGCAGGCCAATTCTGGTAATTTAAAACGTTCAAAATCTAGTCGCAGTCTCATCTCGGCGACAAACAAATGTCAAAAACTTGTCAAAATGAAAAAAAAAAATGAAAAATGGAAAAATGATGAATGAAATTTGAGGTATTTTTGACAGATTGAGACGGAGATTAGACTGTGAACGTTCTTAAAAATTACGAGAATTGCCCCTCAGGTATGCGCACTAGGTATTGTGTTCGACTAGGCTGCACCTCGTAAAGAGGAAAGATTTGTTTGTTTGTTTGTATTGAATAGGCTCCGAAACTACTGAACCGATTTGAAAAATTATTTCACTAAGCTATAGAATATTTAAAACAAAGTTAAGGATCCGTATGAAAACTTCGTTAATGTAACCCAAGATGTAAAAAAAATACCAAAAAAAATCCTTATTTCGCGTACGCTGCGGAAACTAATGACAGTAGAGCAAAGTGATGTACTACAGTTTTATAGAGAATATCAATATCTACAAAAAAGTCCGCAATACTTTATGTATAAAAGAAAGAAAGAAAATACGTCTATTTGCGGTGAACATGACGCAAAAAGAACAAAAACACAAAAAATAAAATAAATAAAAGGTAGGGGGAAACATGCGTCACATCCACGCAAAACGACTATCGCTCACTAACTAACTATTTCAGTTAAGTCACAATAGCTACTTTTTCATGTTAAAATATGCAACAGTAACGCCGAAAAATCCTTATATCGTGCACGCTGTGGAAACTATTGACAATAGAGCAAAGCAAAATAAAAAAAAACAAAATCTATACATATAATAAAATCGTAGGAAAGTCAAAACTGTACATTGAATATTTTTTCAAAAGAATACTTGGGGCGTGATCTACAATCGATACCGAAGCCAAAAATATAGTTTTTAGAATTTTTGTCTGTTTGTCTGTTTGTCTGTTTGTCTGTTTGTCTGTCCGGGATAAACTCAAAAAGTACTGCATGGATTTACTTCAAATTTTGCATGAATATTACTAAGAGGTCGGGTCAACATATAGGCTACATATTATCACGCTATCCCCTACGGGGGAGGAGCTGTGAATCTTTATTTTTCTTACGCATTCTGTGACAGTGTGTAATCTAACGACGCATATCTAAATGTTGTTTTTGAGTAAGCCATGCTATTATCTGGCGTTACACTATAAAAACTACGCCATTTAAGTAACTTGGGCAGAGAAATATAGTTTAATGAATGTTAGTAGTATAAAGACAATTTTAAAACAGCGCCATCTATGAGATTTCATAAAAATCAAATCAAGTTACATGTTAACATTTTTTGAAAATTAATAATTTAAATTTGATCATGTTAGCCAGGTAAGTAGTTAGTTATTCTTAAAATTCATAGATGGTGATGTGCATTTTCTTCATAAAAGTTGTATCGTATAGTTCGTTTTGACAAATTCAAGTTCCAACAAAACCCTCAAAATCTTGAGCAGAGTTGAGGAAGACAATTAAAAAAAAATGCGGTGTTAAGTATTACAAAAAAGTTATGTTCATTGATGATGATCATTTCATTTCATGACACCCTCGCGGAGGCGAGCGTCAGTGACAGTCCCAGCCGCATGCGTCATCTGTTTGCCGTCATCTTGGTGTTTTGTGGAGTCGCGAACCCGGTAGCTTTGTGGGTGAAGTATCGCCATCATCTGTCTGAAGATTTTCTACGAGCTTTGAGGCGCGCTACTGGAGACGAAGTCGAAGTAACTGATGAACGCGTGCTGAACAACTGTCTCAGTTCACTTCAATATGTGATCATTTCTATCGGCGGCAATCCACTGATCGAATATGGGTTACCAGCTCCCCAATCATCACCGTATCAAGACCGTGAAAATCGGGAGTATAACGTTAAGACAAATTACGATCCAGGCGAAATGACCACCATACGAAATGACCATGTCGCTTTGTTCTCTTCAGAGCAAAAGCAAATTTATGACACCGTCCTTGAAAGCGTTGGGCAAAACCAGGGTAAAATGTTTTTCTTGGATGCTCCTGGTGGAACAGGAAAAACATTTGTTACCACTGGCATACTTGCAGAGGTCAGGAGGCAAGGCAAAATTGCTATTGCTGTAGCGTCGTCGGGAATCGCTACCACACTGCTTCCAAGTGGCAAGCCATGTTTAAAATTTCCATCGATTTAGAAAGCGCCGACGCCTGTTTGTGGTGTGTCACGTAACAGCGATAAGGGACACGTGCTCAAGGATTGCTCCCTGATCGTATGGGATGAGTGTACGATGGCCAATAGGAAGGCAGTTGAGGCCGTGGACAGAATCCTGCAGGACATCCGCAGGAACGAACATTTGATGGGTGGTGTAACAGTTCTGTTCAGTGGTGATTTTCGGCAAACGCTTCCCGTGGTGACGCTGGACTCGAGGGCTGACGAGGTGAATGCTTCGTTGAAACGATCTTCGTTGTGGTCACGAGTTCGTACGCTTCGCTTGGCCATTAATATGAGAGCTCGGCTCGGCGGCAATACACGTGCTCAAGAATTCTCCGATGTCCTTCTAAGTCTTGGCGAAGGCACTCTACCAGAAGAGATAGGTGGACAGGTGGTGCTTCCAGAGTCTCTCGGTAGAGTGGTATCCAGCTTAGAAGAACTAATTCGCTGTGTATACGGGGACATCAGTCGTATACCGCACCAGCAGAATTCTTGGGTGTGTGAGCGGGCCATTTTGATGCCCAAAAATGATCAGGCTGCAACAATTAACGAATGGATTCTCTCGAAAATTGAGGGGAATAAAGTGGTCTACACCTCGATAAACACTGTTGTCGAGCAAGATGACGCCACACATTATCCTGTGGAATTTCTGAGCTCCCCGTCAGCAAGTGGACTTCCAGCGCATACCATCAAGCTGAAGGTCGGTGTTCCGATTATGCTTCTTCAGAACCTATCTCCTCCGAAGTTGTGTTAACCGCCTTAAAGTCATCTCGCTTCACAGACACACCATTGAGGCGGAAATTCTTACGGGTTGTGGCGTCGGCGAGGCAGTATTTATACCACGCATTCCCCTAATACCTCATAACTTCCTGTTCCAGTTCAAGCGCGTACAGTTCCCCGTGAGTGTTTGCTTCGCGATGACCATCAATAAGTCGCAGGGCAGCGGGTGTCGACCTCAGGACGAGTTGCTTCTCACACGGGCAACTGTACGTCGCTTGCTTCCGCGTCACCAGTCCTGACTCTCTTTACATTTTGGCTCCTGGCAGCATAACTACCAACGTAGTTTATAGGGAAGTGTTGTAAAGTATGATACCTTTGTACGTATTTTTACTCTTTTGTGTCCTGGAATGTATTCCTGCATTATTTTCTCTATTTCCTTCAGATCTTATGACTGAACTCAGCAGGATTCCCATATAAATCTCTTCACTTGCTTTGCTTGCAAAAGAAAACTTATATTTTAATGCTATTTTAAAAGTTGTGTACTTATAATGCTATAGCGACACTGGCATCTTAGGTATTTTTGGTGCTGTAGAGCATGCACGCAGACGACGTCGCGGGCAGCAGCTAGTCAAAAATAAAGAAAATATTTCCTCCTGTTTTCTTTTTCTTTTTTTATCTTTTCTCTCTGCTTTTTTCTTTTCTTTCTTTTTTTTCTTATAATATTAGTGTAGATACGGGAAGTATTTGGCGAAGTACGTTCATAGCGTTCGGTTATCGAATCTAGTACCCGCCTATTCCAGGCTATTCATATTTTGTAAAAATAAACCTTATTAAATTCACATAAAAAAAAAATTAAATGAAAGAATGTTTCTTGATGGTTGACCTTGGACTTTCTAAGATGTTTATTTCGCATAATCGTAGTAGTGTGTAGTACAAAAATTAAAATATATTCATTGGAAGGTATAGTTTAATTTAACACAAAATAATTTGGTGCATGAAAGAGACGCGATGCATCGTAATCGATACGAGGTGGGACGACCACACGACCCCGCCGCACGCGACCCCGCCGCACGCGACCCCGCCGCACGACCCCGCCGCACGCGTGTACCTGAATTTCAGTAAATACTTCGTAGGTCTTCGGAACAGGTGGAGGTGTTCGGATTTGGACTTAGTATTTTTCGATACTCGTACTAATTGACCTAGTACGAATATGACCTAGTGCGGCACGCCTCTGCCCACAGAAGGTTCATAGTAAAGCTGTGTCAGGCTGAGCCGAGTCCACCAACACACCGACAGAAGATAACCACGCACCACCAGCCGCTGTAGGTATGGCGGACACGTCGTCAATTGTAAAAGCTTCTGTAAGGAGGTCTTACTGTTTCTAAGTTCATATTCGAAAGTGCGCTGGAATGCGTGGATGTGTTTATGAATGCCTCGCTTCGCGCAAAGAAAATAAATATGGTTATAAAAGCGCTCCGGGCGAATGATTCACGGGCGGATGGCTCTCTGTGGCGCCTATCTCCGGTGCCTCCAACTAAATGGCACACACTTCTGAATCGGACGTCAAACGCTCGCCGACATTCGCTCAATAGGGATAAGCTTTCATACCATGAGCGAGTCTGTCATCTGTGTTTTTATTTGCAATATTGGTTTTTGGTCTAATCTGATCAGATACAGTGGTACAATCAACCATTCGGCCATGGTAACTAGTTGACATTGAGAGCGCCTCTACGTCGAGGTTTGCATAGCACAAGTGTTACCACTGACGTGCGAATGACTGCACCGACTGAATATATCAATTTAACAGGCTCGTTATAAGACGTGTGTCTTGATGCTATATATATATGTAGATAACCCGAATCTCTGTTCCGAACCCCTCGGGTTTGATATAGTTGGTGGAAGAGACTAAGACTCGTTCTACAAAAAGAGTATAAAGTGTGTTCGTAAGGAGCGCGGCGCGACGTCGTCGTGTTTGATATGTAACGCCATCATGCGTACAGAGTGTGTAGGGCGCTAGGGTGCGTCGACTACAAAGGATTCCATACTTATTTTCGACTCCATAAAATACGAAGAATGTAAGTCGATCCCCAGTGAGCTCCCCTTTATTGCCCGCAATCGATAAGTTGAAATGTTACGAGCCCGGCCGCCCTATTCTATTGCTTTTAAAGTGCAATACGTTTGGGAATTAATATAACTGTAAATGGCGCGCTGATTTTGTTTTTCTGCGCGCCGCGCTAGCGATGCGCGCGCAGGTGTAAATAAAGTCACAGGCAAAACCGCTAAACATCCTTAAAAATATAATAAACACAAAATAATGTTAAGACTGATCGCAGTGTTGTGTATCTCAATTATAGTTTAGTTATTATGGAATAAGAAAGTACTATTGGCATAGAGAAATATACATTAGTTCAGTGAGAATCCGCAATAATGGAACGCCAGTCGGGGTGTTTTCCGTTTGGTTCCGGGAGGGACCACGGACAATTTAAGGTGGAAGGAATAAATTTTTGTTCATTTTGGGACCAAGGACAAAAGACTATTTAAAAAAAATGTGAAATATGTCCCGCGGATTGCTTTTAGCATGAAGTTTCTTTGATTAGATTAAAAAAAGCGCAAATCTCCGACTAGTAAATAATTATCTGTGGCGTTACCGCAATAGTGCGGTAACATAAAGTAAAAAGCAGGCGTGTTTAATACACCGCATTATGAACCTAAAAGCGGTTCATTAAGAGCCACTTCACGAGCAAGTGTTTACGGTTCAATTGGTCAATTTCGAATAGATGAAGATCTAAATTAAGACGATGTTTCGTTGCGTTTTAATCACAAATCACTAATAGAAATAATGTGATATCATTTTTTTACGAAATTACAGTGAGAAGTGTCATTTTACTGCAACTAATTAAAAGTTGATCTTTTTGACATACGAGTACATAGCTTGGGTACGATACAATGACGTTTATTTATTTATTTAATACTTCAAGCACCTATATGTACAGAGGCGGACTTAATGCCATAGGCATTTTCTACCAGTCAACCTTTGGGTGATGCAGAGACAAACAGTGGTAGGTGCAATCATGAAAATTGAGGAATAAATATTTCAAATATAAAGATACGCATAAACCTATTAAAACTATGAATATAATATATACCTAGTTACATATATATATATATAAATATAAGCACAAATAAATATATATAAATACATGAATATACTTACTAAAAATAAATTAGACAAACAATGAGAAAATATTACCATTGTGATGATACTGCCAGCTTCTTGCGAATGTGCTCACGAACTTTAACTTTGAAGTATAATCGGTTGTTTGCCATCCTGATTTCTTGGGGGAGCGCATTCCACAGAGAGATAGACTGAACGAAGAAGGAAGAGTGTATGAAGTCTGTGCGGTGAGTGGGACATTGGAGAAGACGATTGTGTGAAGAACGTAGATTTCTATTGTGGTTGGTGCAAATGTACTGAAAGTGGGGGGCTAGATAACCAGGGGAAGACGGAGAATCAAGAAATGAGAACAAGGTGGTCAGCGCCCTTAGCTCTCTGCGCTGGCGTATGGGCAACCACTTAAAGAACACGTCACGTTTAAGGTTTTGTAATAGTACGAGTATATAGTTTGTTTATAGGGCTTATCTACTTAATATCTCATTATGATAATAATAGTATAATTTTTTTAAGGACAGAATTACATGTCGTTAACTCGTGACGCAAAAGCATCAGCAGGTATACTCGTACATACATCAGTAGGTATACATACATCAGAAGTTATATATACATTAGAAGCCTCGATCGGAGTCATGTTCTGTAAAGAGCACACAGTTTACACTGCGCGCCAACTCAATAAGGTGTAAGCCTCTGTACTTAATATGTGATTAAAATATATGATCTGCCTTATTTTGAGTGAAGTAACGTGTTTGTGCAGACTGCGTGCACCTGCAGCTGTACCGCGACGCGAAGGCGCGTTGCGCGGGCGCCGGCTGCAAGGCGTCATTGTCACTGCAGCACTTCCTGGGCTGCGAGGCCGGCTTTACGCTCGACAAGCACTCCAACACTCTGGCGCTCGTGTGCCGCGACCTCGTCGCCATCGTCGCCTTCGAGACGCGCGAGCGCCTCATCCAGTGGCAGGTACGCTACCGCCACCAGTGTGTGCTCAGCGCGTCGCCCACACTCGTGTAACGCGCCCTCTGCCCGCAGGTGAAGGTGAGCGCGCACCTGGGTGAGCCGCGCCACTACCTGGTGCTGGTGGGCGGCGCGGGGGGCGCGGGCGGCGGGGGCGGCAACAAGCGGCTCCCCGCGGGCCCCGCACGCTTGCACCTGCACGAACGCCGGTTCGCGCTCACGGCCGGCGTGCCACCACGCCTGCTTGGCATATGGGAGCTGCCGCACCTCAGGTGAGTCACTGTTAAACCACTACTTATGAGGGAATATAAGAAAGCTGTTTACGGATTACTGTGTATTTTATGCTAAACGCAAAGTCAAAAGAATTCCTGTAACACTCTTTACATATGTGTACAGGCGTTACGGCGTGGTAGAGGGGAGGTTTTGCTTTGAGGGTGGCTCACACTGCGGCAAGGGCGAGGGCCTGCACGTGCTCATCACTGACCAGGCCAAGGAGGTGGCGCGGGACTTCGACCTCGCCTCGCAGGGACGACTCTCGCCACGGAGACGACCTCACAACTTTAAAAAAAATGAAGGTCTTGTAAAAGCTAAAATTAAACGAATACTAAACAATTCGGTGTACAAACTTGTCTGAAATATTATTAAAATTCGTTTATTTTGTGTTTAGGTTCAGATAGTCCAAAATCCCATAAGGCATACAGGCCGGACACCCGGCTCTCAGAACTGAACACGATAGACCACTCCCTGCCGCCCCTCGACCTCCACAACTACGAGGAGGGCTGCGAGGAGGCGGGGGCCATCTCCCCGTATTGGCCGTCTGCGGAGAGGACGCACTTCACGGACATGGGGCACGGGGACACCGCGTCTGTCAACGAAACCGTTGAGGACGCGGGTGCGTGGAGCGGCGTCGGCAACGTTACGCTTGAGCGCTGCATGAGCTGCATCTCCAAGCTGGGCGCGCTGTCCCGCTCCTCCACCGCCGCGCTCACGCCGGGCGCCAAGCACTTCAACCCCGCGTGGACCATGGAACCCGTTCACGAAACCCTTCCTACTGAGCCCGCAGAGATCACTCCACATTGTGATACGGCACCTAGTGCTACCGATAAGACTGAGGACGTGTGTCGCTGCACCGTGCGGCCGGCGCTGCCGCCGGAGCGACCCCCCAAGCCCACGCGGCTCGAGCTCAACCTGAGCCGCCAGCCGGCCCCAGCGCCGCTGTGCCGCTGTGCGCTCAGCGTACCGGACGACAAGCCCAGCAGAGTCGGACCTTACGAGAACTATGATGTACCCAAAGTTCCCTACCAAGAGGTAAAGTGTATTTTTATGGTATTCAACGTAGTAAAAATTGGTCTTTACTTTTTTGTCAGTAGCTTTATTTGTTTGTTGTTGTACAGGTGGACGGCGAGTACTACGATACACCGAAGCGACTCAAAGAGTGTCTCAACAATGAACTATTTAAAGTAACTAAAAGTTCAACGTCGAATGCCGTTATATTAAAAAAGCCTTGCGGCTGTTTATTAAAGTTTGGCAAAAGACGAAGAGAGCCGACAATCATGGACTCCGAGGAGAACTTCCAGCCGGCCAACTGTCCCTGCCAGCGCGTCACTGACTGGGCGAACAATTGGATCAAACTACCTTATTGTAGGAAAAACACTGTCTCCAGTGACAACTTAGTGCCAAATAAAGAAAACGTTACACCCAACAGTGGTGACCGAAGCGCTCTCTACGCTACTATCGACTTGTCGCGAAAGACTAGAAGAAAACAAAGGCCTTGTGACAAACACAACGACGCGCCTGAGAGCGAGCTCAAGCGCAGCCTCACAACCAGGTCCGTGGAGATCGACGACGGTCCGCTAGCCAACTATGAAAACCTCAACTTCGCTTTGTCTTTAGAGCATTACGAAAATGCTAAGGATTTATTGAGAAAAGTTGGGGTCACACAATCAGAGCTGGATGCGATTAGCGCTAATCTAAAACCGGTTTCCTTTGCCACCGGAGACGGCAAAAACATTTGTATTAAGTGTGGTCACCATCAGCAGCAAGGACAAGAAACAAACCAGGAGGCAGTCAGCACGAACGATGACTATCTTATGATGGCACCGAACGTAAGTAACACATTAGAACAAAGCAAGCTACTACCAGCTGGCTACACTCCGATGTCTCCAATCGGCGGTTTTGCGTTTAGCACTCTGAAGCATCCTGCAAGAAGTCCAATCAACAGGTTGCTCGAAGAGAAATCAGCAAGCAATCCGACGCTATGCGGACCCGAGGAAAGTCGACGAACAGACACGAGCGAGCTCGACGCACCCACGCCGCGCGCGGCCACCGAGCGAGTCGATAGAATAGAATACAGAAAACGTTCCAGTTCAGCAGACTCCTCGCGGTTCCTTGAAGACGTTAAGGAGTTCGATGGCAGCGTCGGTAGTCACGGCTCCACGTCTTCCATAGAAACGCTTCGTAATATTGCACTCGACGGGGAGCGGACATCAACACCGTGCAACTGTGCGGCAGACAATAAGCACTCAGACGCTGATAGTTCTGAAGCGTCTAAAGGCGTGCGCAGCAGGCTCCCTCCGGCTAAACGTTCCTCGTCAGTGCCGGGCAAGGCGGGCGGGAACAGAGACTCATCGAGTTCCAACGACTCCGGCGTGTCGAGCTGCTCGCTGCGGCGCGGCGAGTTGTTCGAGCTGCCGCTGACGACGGCGGCGGCGCGGCGGCACTACCGCAGCGCGCGGCGCGCGGCGGCCGGCGCCGGCGCCGCCCCGCCGCGCCGCTCGCGCTCCACCGACCCGCTGCGGGACCCGCTCGCGCTGCAGCGGGAGCGCGTGCCGGCCAAGTCCTCGTCCGCCGAGGCCGAGGTGCCCGTACTGTCGGCCAAGCCACTTAGAGGTAGAATTCACTTGATCTTTTTGTACCATTTCTTGTCTATACTAATATTATAAAGAGGAAAGATTTGTATGTATGTTTGTAACGAATTGGCTCAAAAAGTACTGAACCGATTTTAAAAATTCTTTCACCATTTGAATGCTACATTATCACTGATTATTATAGGCTATTTTTTGGAACGAAGTTCCTTATCGCGCGTTGTGAAAGGGGGCTAGACGGAAAAAATTCTTACGAAAAGTTGTCACGACACTTTTTGCTATAGTAAGCTATTGTAAGCTGTGCGGCGTCGCATGTTTCTCTGTCTGTCTCTCTCTCTCTTATAGAAAGCAAGCCAGATATTTTCATTTCTATTTCGCATTGGATATAATTATTTTATACAAGATTCAATAAATTACATTATTTATTATTATAACTTAAAAAAAATAAAATTTTATTACAATTCCTTCACTAATTAATCGAAAGGAACTTCGTTCCATCCGGGTGTCCCTTGACACCTCTCAAGTTTTTTTTTTTCTTTTTTCTCCACCCGTGCGAAGCCGGGACGGACCGCTAGTTGTATTATAATAATAGAGCTTACGATAATTGGTATTGCAAATCATTTCACTACTTTAGTTAAAAGTTAAACAAGTGAGTGACGTTGTCCTATCAGTCAGTTGTCCCCCGGTGTGTCTACCTCAGTGTGGGTACTGGATCTGTTTCACCTCAGTGTGGGTACTGGATCTGTTTCACCCGCAGGTGTGATGGACACGCACAGCACGTCGAGCGGCACGTCGGACATGTCGGACTACATCGAGACCCTGTCCATCTGCTCCTCACACTCCTCCACCGACACTCCAGTCACCATGAGGTAAGATGTCAAAACTAACTAACAGAGAATAATGCACACGTCTCACGCTATCTTCATGGGAAGTGTTTCATATAGCTAAGGAGTGTAATGCTATGACCGTTTGCGCACAGAGTGATGCGGCAGACGACGAGCACGCTGCGGCCGCGCTCCGGCAAGGAGTACGGCAACCTGGACCCGCGCCTGGCGTCCGCCTACCGCGCGCCGCCGCACCCGCCGCGCCCCTCGCACCTCCCGCACCTCTACTCCAACCTGCAGTAGCCCACACTGTGACAGGCACTCCGAGCAATACTCGAACCATTGATACTGCAGTCGAACTAAGTAATGCGAATATTAAACAGTTTCCTTTAAACGTTGTGCTACTCTATTCGACACGTAAGTCACTTTAAGTGCACGCATTTTCTAAAGTTGCATGTTTGGCATCTGTTTGTGGAACTGGTTTTCGAGTATTGCGTGGAGTGCACCTTCTGTGTATATTTAGTTGAGCTAAGACGTCTCCTACTCGTGGCGTTGTTATTGTCTGTTTCGGCCCAAACTGTTGCTAAGTGTAGTTTTGTATTTGAGCTGAACATCTCTGAGCGTTACTTTACGTGCGGTATGTTAAGTGTGATCCGTCCATGATCTGTCCTCGATGCGTCGGTTTGTTTGCCCTCTGCTTCCACTTTGAGAGTTTCACAGTGTTTGGGAGTATTGTTCGTTTAATCTACTTCCTTCTGTTTGTATTATCCTCCAGTGAGACAACAGTGCACGAGGAGCGCAGTCTCCACGATGTCTCGGCAGTAGTCTCGCATGCAGTGCCAAATGTTACGCGTCTGTGCGACACAGCGTTTTTATAAATGTTAGTTACCTTCACAATGGGAAACTGAACGAATTACAAGACAGGTGAAATAAAATAACTATTGTTAATAATTTTTGATTGCGTATAGTACAGTGAACACGTAGGCTAGGAGTCAGTCTGCGTAGTCTACGCCGGGCGATGTACATAGTGGAGCTCATAGGTAGTCCACGACTTGATTAGAACGATGTAAATTATATATTAAATATTATTACTAAAGTAATTGATATATAAATTTAATCTCTACAACGACTCTCTTGTCTCTACTTTGTTACGACGATGTAATATTTTGATATTCGGAGTTTATAACGGGTGCGAGCGCGGCGGCGCGTCTCAGTGAGCAATAAGCAGTGCAACCAGAGGTGATCCTTGTATTGTACAGTTACTTTAGAATTGTGTACTTGATACTCTATGGCGGAAGCGCGGTTCGTCTGTGTGGCAGCGCGCGCGCCCCGCGTTGCTCCCGTCCCGCTCCGCCGGACGCGGCGGGACGGGGGGGCGCGTGCGGCCCGCGTCGCTCCCGTCCCGCTCCGCCGGACGCGGCGGGGCGGAGAGGCGCGGTGCGCGCGCGTAGGCGGGTGCTGTTGGCCCGAAGACTGGAATTGTAAGCAGGTTGTTTAGATATTACGCTAGCAATGAATTTATATTATGAAAAAACTAATGTTAATAAACTTGGGATTTCTGAATAAAATGAGAATAATGATTTATTTGTTTTATTGTGTCTACAATAATGATTTTGGAGAACAGTTAATATCCTCGTATTAGCTTCCCCTCATCTTGCTAGTAGCTACTGACTGGTTGCTGCAACACGACACTGGTGATCACATCTTGCTAGTAGCTACTGACTGGTTGCTGCAACACGACACTGGTGATCACATCTTGCTAGTAGCTACTGACTGGTTGCTGCAACACAACACTGGTGATCACATCTTGCTAGTAGCTACTGACTGGTTGCTGCAACACGACACTGGTGATCACATCTTGCTAGTAGCTACTGACTGGTTGCTGCAACACGACACTGGTGATCACATCTTGCTAGTAGCTACTGACTGGTTGCTGCAACACGACACTGGTGATCACACTGCAGATAACAGACACATGAACTGAACGTATTCTGTAAATGGCGAAATTGTGCGAAGTAAGTACATATGTCTTTACGTAGATAATAAATTGTTTCATAGTCTACATTTTAATCGTTTTTCTTTAGATCTAATTCCCAGTACTAATTGTAGCAAACTATACTAATATTATAAAGCTGAAGAGTTTTTTTGTTTGTTTGGTTGAACACGCTAATCTCAGGAACTATGGATTCGAATTGAAAAAAAAAATTGTGTTGGATAGTCCATTTATCGAGGAAGGCTATATATAGGCTATATAAACACGCTACAACTAATAGGAGCGGAGCATCGATGAAAAATGTTGCATAAACGGGAAAAATATTCCTTTTGATGGCTTCCGTTGCGTACGCTGCGTAAACGGTTAAAGTTACACAAAAATCACGTATGACGCAATTGTTTCCCTTTAAAAAAACTTTTTTACAAAAAAAAACTACCGACTTCCAAAAAACACTACAAAGTGAAAAATAACTTCAATTTCGGAAGTCGGTGTCAATAAAAGAAAATGCGGAACCAACGACACCGACTTCCGAAATTAAAATTATTTATCACTTTGTAGTGTTTTTTGGAAGTCGGTAGTTTTTTTTTGTAAAAAAGTTTTTTATTTTTCACTTTTTAGTGGGCCAGTTTGTAACTTATCTAAGTTACAATAGCCTAATGTCAAATGCTCATCACCTTTTACAAAATATTGCTTTTCCAGATGCAGGGACGTTAATTGTTGAGGAGTTCTCCTTGTAAGAACCAGGAGAGCTGGAGCTGATTGAGAAGTCACTATTAGCTCCGCTTTACGATACACACATGCATTGTGCTTAGCAACCACATTAAAGTACCTAATCGAATCGCAAACCGTGAAATATTTATTGTTGAGTAGTTCCGATGGCCATCTGTGGTCTTCATCATCAGTTCCACTTCACCGAATGGTGCTTTCTAAGAGCAAATGCATGAGTTACTATAAAAAATACCCAAATCGCTATAGGTGAGTCAATTTCAACAACTCGAATTTTTACCTAATTTCCATGGACATTTTCATTTTCAGGTTTTGTAAAAAACTGTAACAATAAAATGCAAGATATCCACATTTTATATACATTTTCTAAAAGGGGATTATATAATTATATATTACTAGAGAGTTATTTGGGCCACCGAAATTTGCGAGCCACAGAAATTTTATTATCGCCACCGAAATTGTATTGGTGACACAGAAATTGTATTGGTGACACAGAAATTGTACACGGAAATAGTGAATTACTAAAAATGAATTTTAGTAATATGTAGATAAAGATAAGGTTTAATTAAAAAACTAAAATAATACGAATAATTTTAAATAAGCATTTATAAAAAGAAATAGTCTTACAAAATTAACAATCAAGGAGTATTTTCATCAAATTAACAATAAGTAAATTTTACCCTGTCATAGCAGTAAAAACATCAGAGGGGCTATTCTCGTAATTTATAAGAACGTTCACAGTCTGCTCTCAGTCTCAATCTGTCAAAAATACTTCAAATTTCCCAACATTTTGACAAGTTTTTGACATTTGTTTGTCGCCGAGATGAGACTGCGACTAGATTTTGGACGTTTTAAATTAGCAGAATTGGCCTGATGATTATGTTTTTGGTAATGATGGTTTTGATGGGGTAAAACTTACGTATTTATTAAAGTAAGTACCGAAACTAAAACTTAAAATATTAGCACAAATTCTCATTAATATAATGATTAATTTGAAATTAATTAAAAAAAACCCTAAATAATAATATCTTTGTGGACAAAATACAAATTTCTTCTTAAAATCAAACAAAACTTCTTATATTTTCAAATAGTTAGAGGTATAATCTTTAAACTAAAAATGCACAGTCAATCAGTTAGCATTAATTTTGATACCTTGTGCGTATCAAAATTACAAATTAACAACTAATTTAATAATCATAAGAGCGGCTCAATAAAAGCCATCGCTCTCAAGATAAACTAGAAAAAAAAAATAATGATGTTAGACATCAATCAACTTTTAGATAACTGTAATAATTATTAAGAAATTTAAACAAATAAAACATGGCAAAATCTTCATAAAATATTTTCATCATCACTATCAAAAATGTCAAAATATTTATTTCTTTTAATACCTAATTCTTTGGAATGTTCAACGTGAGCATCATTATCTGTAGTGGTTTTTGCACCGCGCAGTGATTAAATTCCTTGTAAAAAAAGGAAACTCGCCGAAAGACATATTTGAAGAAATGTCATCGGTTCTTCGGGATTGCGGGCCATCATATACCATGGTAAAAAAATGGGCTCGGCTTTTTCAACAAGGAAGAGAGAGCTATCAAGACGACCCCCGCTCGGGCCGACCTGTGACTCTAGTGACCGAAGAAAATGTGCAAAAAGTTGAAAAATTTGCATTGGCCGATCGAAGAATAAAATTGTGGCAGATAGCTGAAGAGTTACAGATTAGTAAAGAAAGAATCGGAGAAAGTTTACACCAAAATTTACACATGAAAAAAATTAGTGCGCGTTGGGTACCGCGAATGCTCACACCACTCGACAAACAACGACGACTGGCGAGTTGTAAGGATTTTATGGAGTTGTGTCAGAAGATTTGGACGAAATTTGTAACCGCATTGTGACAGTAGACGAAACTTGGATTCGTCAGTATGATCCGGAGTCCAAACAAGAGTCTATGCAGCTCTAAGATTATGGCGAACATTTTCTGGGATAGCGAGGGAATTTTATTAATTGATTACTTGCATAAAGGAACTACTATGAATGGTCAATACTACGCCAATTTATTGAGTCAGGCACGTGAAGCAGTCGTACAGAAGAGACGTGGCAAGTTGGCGCGTGGAGTGTTGTTTCTGGAAGACAATGCGCCCGTTCACACCGCTTGCGTTGCGAGGGATGCCTTAAAAGCCACTGGGTTCGCAGAAATTGACCATTCTCCATATAGTCCGGACCTGGCTCCCAGTGACTTTTTCCTTTTTTTTTAGATTGAAAAAGGAGTTACGGGGGCGAAGATTTTCGGATGACAGTGAGATGAAGTCGGCCGTGGAGAGCCATTTTCAAGAGAAATATTCAGAATATTATTTCAATGGTTTAAAGGCATTGTATTCACGACGTGAGAAGTGTATTTCACTTGAGGGGTATTATATTGAAAAATAAAAATTAAAAAACTAAACTTTTCTTTCATTAAGTACCCTAGGCCGCGAACTTATCAGCCGCCCCTCGTATATCTCCGCTTAGGAGTATAGTGTTCTGTGGTCTATATTGTCCAAGTGTTCATGTGAAGCGTCAGCTGATTTGATAGCCTTATCTTGAGGTATGTTCTTGGTTTCAAAGTAAAATAATTCAGATCCTTTAAATCTGTGAATTGTTGATGAATTTGGTTTTGACACAGGTTGAACGACCGTTGTATTATCTGGGTTTTCTATTGGCAATTCATAGAAACCTAAATGCTTTCCATGAATGCATTTTATAATGTTTTATAGACAGTTTTCATAGTGCAAGACCGTGATCGCATTGCAAGTGCTTTGGATGTTTTTGCCCAAACGATCTGATGGATCTTTATAGATCCTGGGAAACATTTTAGGACTTTTGGCAAAAGTCAATCCTTTTCATTCACTTCATAGTCAAGAAAATCTTTATTTTAACACATGTGACGGTTTTTTGAAGACCTTCCACTAAAGCGTTAATTTCTGTGGAGTTTTGCAATTTCCGTGGACACCGAGATGCCACGAAAACCACAGAAATTGGCCCACAGAAATTGGAAACGTGGCTATTTTTTTTAAATTACACGAAACTATCAAGGCTATGACTATTGTTTTCTATAATCATAAATGTGTACCATAGACTACTTAGCATGCATAAGAGTGATATTTTTATTTCTTGATAAAATCTTTTTAAAACCTGATCACTGAAATTGCAAAATTTTGTTCCGAGTAAACTGAAATCACATGTTTAAATTTTTGGCGGGAAGACGTGGCGATATGGTCATAGATTAAACAGTCTATGCGTAAGCGCACCACTGCCTGTTGTCGGGCAGGGATTTATCGTTCGCTTAAACCCATTGGTGGAAGCTCAGGACGGCGAAACAAAATGACCACAGGAATTGGTAATTTCGCTCGGACAAAACTACCTTTGACATGTACTCATTAATTATGAGTCTAAAAATTCAAAAATAATTAGTTTCTTGTAGGTCAATTATTACTTCACGCAATCAAAATACTTTTTCATATATATGTTGGAGAATATCTTCCTGAGAGGTAAATGATGTGTATGAAAGTGATTGTGGACAAGACACAGAAATTGATAATTCGACACTTACTGATTTTTTTCTTAAAAAGTAATAGTCTTATAAATATAATTTAAGTGGCTTCATTTAGATTCACGTCTCTTTAATTCTAAGAAAAAAAATCGTTGCATTATCTGTAACGCAGCATGGCGTTTTCAGCCTAGACGCGTAAATTTTTCGCCTGAGAAATTCACTCAGGTGTGCCTACAAAATTTGAGGGTTTCCCTCGATTTCCACAGGATGGGAATCCTATGGAAATCGAGATCATCAGATTCCGATTTAGTGACAATGGGACTACCTAGGGAGCATACCCTTTCAAACAAAACCAGACTCCCACTCACTAACAGCCAGTAGGAGCCTTCGGTTAACTGGAAGCGGTCGCTTCTGGACCCGCGGTCAGAAAACGGCGGCGGAAAACGCGGTCAAATCACTGATGTGGTCAACTCAAAAAATAATTTTGAAAATCCGTTGACAATTGGCGGAGTATTCGATGAACAAACTTACAAAAAAAAAAAAAACATACAACCCTCCGAAGTATCTCCTCCTTTTTGTGAAGTCGGTAAAAAAATCAATGACATCATCCGTCATGCTCTTGTCATCACGGGGTGCCAGCTGTTTCAGAACCTAATGGTTTGACAAGCGAAGATGGAAAGAGACCAAACGGAATGACCATAATGCCTTGGAAGGTAGATAGGCCTTTGGTATGGGGTGCAACGTGTGTCGACACCCTTGTGTCATCCCATCTTCCAAGCACGGTGAGCTGTGCTGGGGCAGCTGCTGCAGCTGCGGAAAACCTCAAACGGCGCAAATACTCCAATCTCTTTGGAACTTATATGTTCGAGCCGTTTGGGGTTGAAACACTAGGGCCATGGAGTCCGAGTGCCCACTTAGTATTTCGAGACATCGCCAAGCGGTTGGTCAACTTTTTACGTGACCAGAGGGCTTGCATATTTTTTAACCGACTTCAAAAAGGAGGAGGTTATCAATTCGGTTGTATTTTTTTTTTTATGTTTGTTACCTCAGTACGCCGTCATTTATGAACCGATTTGGATTTTTTTTTTAATTTGAAAGGATATGCTTCCAGATTAGTCCCATTCTTGTCAAAATCTAGTTCTGATGATGGGATCCATGAGGAATTGAGGGAACTCCTCAAATATTATAGGCATACATATAGCAATTTTGGTATTTTCATCAACATGTCAAGCATTTGCATTCAAAAAGTATAATTTGGTGAAGTGGAACTGATGAAGGAGACCACAGATAGCCACAGGAACTCTTCAATGATAATAAGTATTTCACGGGTGGCGATAAGATATCTCGATTAAGATAGTTAAGCGACTATGACGAAGCAAATTTAAATAAATGGTTCTGACGAAAATGGTACCATCAAACCGATCTGATGATAAAGCTGGAAGGTAGGTACCGGAACTTCGTAATAAAACCATGTATTCTAGCCGTGTTTGGGCTTATTGGAATTGTCATGAGATGCACTCTGACTATAAAAAGTAAAAAATAAAAACTTTTTAACAAAAAAAAACAACCGACTTCAAAAAAAAAAAAACAACAAAGTGTAAAATAACTTTAATTTGAATTTTGGAAGTCGGTGGCAAAAACGTAAATACAAAACCAAAGACACCGACTTACGAAATTAAAATTAAAGTTATTTTACAGTTTGTAGTGTTTTTTTTTTTGAAGTCGGTTGTTTTTTTTTGTTAAAAAGTTTTTTAATATACTGGTTTTAATTACCCAAATAGATACAATACAGGTCGGTACTTTATATGAAAATCACTACGTCCCGGAAATAGTTTCAATGATGACATGTTACTGTCATCATTACAACGGCCGGCTCACTGTCGCGTGATGGCGGCTCATCTGCCTGACAGGGACACCGGCATCGGCAACCGGTACTTGTGCGCGCGCAGCATTCGGAGCAAAGGCTAGCACAATGTCGGAATACTTCCCAAGGAGAGGAAACTGAAAACTGCCCACAACTTAGTGAAACTAGCTCTACTAACAAAGCTCTTACCAATAATAAATAAAATTAAGTTACACATATTTGAAACACATTTAAATTGGATAAGATATGTTTGGAAATTTTGATATTAAGGTCAGAGTGGCTTAATTTAATAAATTTGATTATATATTCTCTATAAAATAGTTTTCTTATTAATGGTACACACTTGTGCAATTGTGTGTGTGTTCTTTCACGACGACATACACTTTGAAATATTTTTTATACCTACTTATAGCTTTTCATCAAGTGATGTCAACTGCTAGGGAAGTCAACTGTGCCGAAACACAGTTGACATCCCTAGCTTTATCCAAGTGATACGATCACAATATAATGTTAAGTGATAGCTGTCATGTTCGACAGTATATCGTCGGCACGTGGCAGATAAGTGGCAGTTCCTAACACTACAAGCAGTTCAAAATACTTGCGTACTTGAATAGATCCTAATCGTAGGCTATCTAAATTACAGATCTTAATATTAATCTATGTAATCTAATAACTCGTATGAATTATTTAGCCGCTTAACTTATACCAAATTGATGTCATTGTGTTTTATTGAACTGAGGATAAGTAGGTACCACTTGGCCGTCAGGGTGCAACAGTCTACGAACTGTTTGAAGTTCAATTCAAGATAAAGTCCGATAGTAGGTATTGTGATCATGGAACAAGTAAAACATTAAAGAGTGGTCGCGCGGTCTGACGCGCTGTTGTTGATGCGGTGCGGACGTCGCTTGTTCGCCCTTGGCGGTACAGCGCAACGACTCTCAGACAACTGCTTTGTTTTACTATACATCATTACATTGTTCTACTCAACTCTGTGTTCATGACCTCAAATAATTATATAATAATTCGCAAATAAGCAGCACGGAACGTAAGGACGCGATGTCCTCTTCGTTGTCATAATTTGTTGGTCTACAATAATACACTTCTTTCGGTGTAGGATTTTTAATGACATAAACTAACAGATTATTGACCAAGATATAGTTAAGTACCTACTGTGAAAAATGCTCACTATGAGATTATGTAAATTGGTATTATTTTATCTTTTAAGTATTAATATTGTACACAGTTCTCATCAGCGGCTGAGTTGAGTTACATGCTTGCAGACTTGAAAACAAGCTTCAAAATTGGGCTTAAGATGAACATGTCAAAGGCCAAACTCATGACTAACAGCATCAAAGGAGACTGTATATTGAGAGTGTGACTATATCTATCTGAACCAAATAGTCTCCTTCCAGGCGCGACAAGACAAAGAAGTTGCTCGACGCACCGAGAGCCCCCGGAGGAGCTGTCAATGAAAATCTTCTCCCTTGATAATTATGGACATGTGTACTCTCCCCATTCCCAGATATGATGCCCAAACCTGCTCTTTGAAACTTTAGCAGAGGTCCAAGCTCGAGGTTTGCCCTCGAGCCATGGAGCGCACAAAACCTTGGGGTTTGAATATTTGACCGTATAAGGACCGCAATACTGCGCTCCAAAACCAAGATAACGGACGTTACCCAGAAAGCCGCTAAACTTAAGTGTGACTGGGCCGGACATGTCTGCCGCATATCAGATGACAATTGGGCTAAGAGAAACACCGATTGGGTCCCACTAAACTCACGACGCCATCGTGGCAGGCTGAGACGAAGATGGCGGGGTGAGCTTGACTCCTACTGAAAGGTCTGGCAGGCCCTGGTAAAAGACAGAATTGTGTGAAAAAGGCAGAAGGAGACCTTTGCCCTGCAGTGGGACAACACAGGCTAGTTAATAAGTTGTATATGTACATAGACCGTGTTGGGTCAGGCCGCGTGTCAGTGACCAAATAGACGTCATACGTCTTATAATCACGCCGTTGGTTATTAAGTTGTTGTTTACATATGAAACAATGTAGTGCGTTTCAATGTTTTCCTAAAACCTTCAACTTTATCGCTAGCGATATGATCTTGTAATCCGTCTCAGTCACTTTCCGAGAATATCAATCAGCTGATGTTGTACCTACCGATATACAAAAAGCATATCTTTTTGTGCAAACAAACAACACACTTGTCACGAGCTCACGACTTTGAGTGTGATCGTATCGCTGAACAATTATATCTCAGAAAGATGTTTGATAAAGGGATACGCTACATCTAATATTATTATGTCAACTATATGCAAGTACCTACTAAGACTAAGAAAAAAAGTTTGATACAAAAGAGTGAACGATGGTTAGTACCTAAGTGTGACAAATAGAAATGAAAGCATTCCGTTAGGTCCATATGATTGATGTAACAATGTAGGAAGTAGGAAGGTGCGGCAGTGCGTGCTGTGTGTTGCGGACCCAAGAACGTGCCAGGGCTCTCCTTATCACCTTAACACACACCCACCTTATCACACGTTATCAGACGGATCCGGAGATTGCCGTAATCTTATTAAGTCCGTTGCCTTGACGTTATCACAAGCAGCTCTCAAGATAAACATGTAAATTGTTTTGCCATAAATAAATATTAATAAGTAATAATAATACTGACAAACCTCAAATATACTGTGTGGAACTGTGGAAATGCTGGCTGAAAATAGATCGGAGGATGATATGAATCAAAAGTGATGGTGCTGTCACAATGATCGAGAGTGAAACATCGTGGGTGTGTGCTAGTGTGTAGCTCAGTGGAACAAGTGAATAGTATCGACTGAGTCACACGCTTACTTGCGTTTCTGTTTCATTGTCTGGTATGCGATTGCAAATTAATGAATTGCTTGTAAACATTACAAGATAGATACAAGACAAGCGTTTCATTGATAAAAACTGATTGTGACCGTGACTCGGTTAAACTTGAGTTATCTGACGCTTGTTACTACTCATATAAAGTCAAAGTCAGTGGCTTTACTTTATAAGAATGTGCGTTTCTTCGTAATTTATGTCGACCACCTTAACTTTTTAGAGTTTTGACTGAAACAACCAGTCAAAACTACTTTTAACGAAATTAGTCAGTCAAAACTAGGTTTAACCAGTTCCATTAGGCAAAACTAGTTTTGACTATAATTTCAGCCAAAAGTACTATTTGTCGAGAGTTTCCAGTCAAAAGTGCTTTTGACTAATTTTTCTAGTTAAAAGTACTTTTGACTGGTTATAAGTTTTGACTGCCACATAAATAATGTTTTGAATTCAAAAAACATAATTGAATATTGTAAACATAAAGCTACAAGAAGTGGAAGGTTAGTATGGAACTCGCAACCATGTTTACATAGATTCACAGTTGCAACCACTAGATCAAATAACTAAATAAATATTGTTGAAATTAACAAGTCCATCATGTAACAAAACAGTATTCAAACGCTTCCAGGCCCTACCCTACCTACCCTAATGTTACGTGTTAAAGACCAAATTGGCATAACTGTATTCTATAATATTTGCCTACATTGAACAAGTCGTTCTAGTTCGTGAAACTCGAAATCGAATATCACATTTATCTACTGCTAATTGCAGAAAGTTCAAATTCGTCTAACTTTTATTTATTTATTTATTAAAACTTTATGCATAAGTAAAAAACTGTACAAAGGCGGACTTAATGCCTTGGGCATTTTCTACCAGTCTACCTTAGGGTGATGCAGAGACAATACACAGTAGGTGCAATAACAGAAAACAAATTATAAAAAAAAAAATATAACTAAAAAAAAATTCTGTGGGTTAGCAACGGCGGGGTGGGTCGGTAATAGCTATCACCGACTGTACGTACACCGTACAGACACTCTCTCATTTTGGGTTAACCCATCCGTAATAAATAAATAAAAATATTACTAAATCTATGTCTCCTCTCTAAACAATCCCACCAAGAACATTTCATGTAAGCTATAGGTTGCCAAGACTTACAAAACACTTTCTCGTCACGAAGCTCGCGGCCGTCGCACTGGCACTCTATGGCACTCTATGGCACTCTATGGGCTTATGGCATGACATAAGTCACTGGTCCTTAATGTCGTGTCATGTTAAAGTTCAGTGGAACGGCCAAGCCATACAATTTAACCAAGATGTAAGGTTTGTAGAGTTAACTTGGCTCTTTATCAGTGAAAGCATTATGTAAGTCTTGGCAACCCACTATATGTGAAATATTTTTGGTGCGATTTCATTTCTTTTGAGGGTGCTCTATTTCTTTTTATTTTAGCCGTGATATTGTTACCTATCATCTGCGGTTGGAGAATGAAAGTTACAGATTTATTTTCTTTCTTTTTTGTTTGTGTGCAAATCATAGCCGCCACACCAACTTTCTGCATTCTAGGACTTAGGGAAGTGCCTTAGAGGTTGTGATGAGTGAGTGAGTGAGTCAGTCTCTTAGAGGTTGTGATGAGTGAGTGAGTGAGTCAGTCTCTTAGAGGTTGTGATGAGTGAGTGAGTGAGTCAGTCTTTTAGAGGTTATGATGAGTGAGTGAGTGAGTAAGTCTGTTAGAGGTTGTGATGAGTGAGTGAGTGAGTCAGTCTGTTAGTGACGAAACTAACGTATTTTAGGTATTAATAAAACCAAATCTTATCCTGCGAATTCGAACTCTCTAGCATTATTATTATTCAGGCCGAAGCCATGAGGATTTGAAAATACGACGAAACGTTTCGAGAAAAGGTAGGTAATGCCCCGGCTATTTGTTCTGGCTCGTCTTGGCGGAAGCACTAGCGTGCCCTCAGATAGTCATTGTGCTGTAGGTATTTATAGAAGCCACGACGCGATGGCGGTAACATGTTATAGAGGCTACGACGCGATGGCGGTAACATGTTATAGAGGCTACGACGCGATGGCGGTAACATGTTATAGAGGCTACGACGCGATGGCGGTAACATGTTATAGAGGATACGACGCGATGGCGGTAACATGTTATAGAGGCTACGACGCGATGGCGGTAACATGTTATAGAGGCTACGACGCGATGGCGGTAACATGTTATAGAGGCTACGACGCGATGGCGGTAACATGTTATAGAGGCTACGACGCGATGGCGGTAACATGTTATAGAGGCTACGACGCGATGGCGGTAACATGTTATAGAGGCTACGACGCGATGGCGGTAACATGTTATAGAGGCTACGACGCGATGGCGGTAACATGTTATAGAGGCTACGACGCGATGGCGGTAACATGTTATAGAGGCTACGACGCGATGGCGGTAACATGTTATAGAGGCTACGACGCGATGGCGGTAACATGTTATAGAGGCTACGACGGGAGGGCGGTAACATGTTATAGAGGCTACGACGGGATGGCGGTAACATGTTATAGAGGCTAGGACGGGATGGCGGTAACATGTTATAGAGGCTACGACGGGATGGCGGTAACATGTTATAGAGGCTACGACGGGATGGCGGTAACATGTTATAGAGGCTACGACGCGATGGCGGTAACATGTTATAGAGGCTACGACGCGATGGCGGTAACATGTTATAGAGGCTACGACGGGATGGCGGTAACATGTTATAGAGGCTACGACGCGATGGCGGTAACATTTTAGTGGGTATTAGTCGCGTACAAAGCGTCGCCTTCGGATGCATGTACACTTTATTGGACACTCGTTATACAGTCGACGAGCTCGTGGCGAGTGTAGCGAGAATGAGACCACTGCCACGCAATGAATAGGAGTCGTACTCCGGGTTGTATCAGCCTTGCACCAAGCTATCGACGCTTGTGGCTAGGTCGGTCAACGGCTGTCTAGTTATTTTACAAAATTCTTGAAGGCAGCTCATCATAACAGTCATTACAGTGTCCAATAACAATGAATTTAAAAATACTCTGTGTTGTAATAACTCTGTACTCGGTATTCCCATTGTTGCGGAAGAGTTTACAGTAGGTATCAGAAAAATGCAAATAAATACAGATTAACCTTCATTTATCAAGTAATACTGGGTCTTGAAAGTGACCGTCATAACTGTAGGTAGGTACTTTAGTACTACTGTAGGCATCTCAAAAGTTTTCACAATATTTAATCAATTCTATAAAATGTCACAAAACTCGGACAGAAACGTGGCTAATCTAATAATTATAATTCGTCATATTACGGAACAACATCGCTCGTTATCGGGCATCGTAGGCAAGGCTCATTATCTAATAATTAAATGATCACTAACACAAACATAATAGCGATGTACAGATAGATACCATCAGTAATTACTTCTAATCTGATTAGTTAGTGCTCAAATGAGCTCTATAACTTTGATGGCTACACAGCTTGACCGCAGCGCTGTCACGCTCGCGGGCGGGACGTCCGACGGGCGACGTGCCCAGTCCAGCAGCCTGTAGCGTGGCATGTTTAGTCATGTCTGGAAATAACACGTTGCTTCCTAAAAGACCTGTCACAGCATAATGAGGTGTTCCTGTGAGACTACCCTACTTGCAGGTGACAGCTGATCGCGTGCGGCAGTGCGTGCTGTGTGTTGCGGACCCAAGAACGTGCCAGGGCTCTCCTTATCACCTTAACACACACCCACCTTATCACACGTTATCAGACGGATCCGGAGATTGCCGTAATCTTATTAAGTCCGTTGCCTTGACGTTATCACAAGCAGCTCTCAAGATAAACATGTAAATTGTTTTGCCATAAATAAATATTAATAAGTAATAATAATACTGACAAACCTCAAATATACTGTGTGGAACTGTGGAAATGCTGGCTGAAAATAGATCGGAGGATGATATGAATCAAAAGTGATGGTGCTGTCACAATGATCGAGAGTGAAACATCGTGGGTGTGTGCTAGTGTGTAGCTCAGTGGAACAAGTGAATAGTATCGACTGAGTCACACGCTTACTTGCGTTTCTGTTTCATTGTCTGGTATGCGATTGCAAATTAATGAATTGCTTGTAAACATTACAAGATAGATACAAGACAAGCGTTTCATTGATAAAAACTGATTGTGACCGTGACTCGGTTAAACTTGAGTTATCTGACGCTTGTTACTACTCATATAAAGTCAAAGTCAGTGGCTTTACTTTATAAGAATGTGCGTTTCTTCGTAATTTATGTCGACCACCTTAACTTTTTAGAGTTTTGACTGAAACAACCAGTCAAAACTACTTTTAACGAAATTAGTCAGTCAAAACTAGGTTTAACCAGTTCCATTAGGCAAAACTAGTTTTGACTATAATTTCAGCCAAAAGTACTATTTGTCGAGAGTTTCCAGTCAAAAGTGCTTTTGACTAATTTTTCTAGTTAAAAGTACTTTTGACTGGTTATAAGTTTTGACTGCCACATAAATAATGTTTTGAATTCAAAAAACATAATTGAATATTGTAAACATAAAGCTACAAGAAGTGGAAGGTTAGTATGGAACTCGCAACCATGTTTACATAGATTCACAGTTGCAACCACTAGATCAAATAACTAAATAAATATTGTTGAAATTAACAAGTCCATCATGTAACAAAACAGTATTCAAACGCTTCCAGGCCCTACCCTACCTACCCTAATGTTACGTGTTAAAGACCAAATTGGCATAACTGTATTCTATAATATTTGCCTACATTGAACAAGTCGTTCTAGTTCGTGAAACTCGAAATCGAATATCACATTTATCTACTGCTAATTGCAGAAAGTTCAAATTCGTCTAACTTTTATTTATTTATTTATTAAAACTTTATGCATAAGTAAAAAACTGTACAAAGGCGGACTTAATGCCTTGGGCATTTTCTACCAGTCTACCTTAGGGTGATGCAGAGACAATACACAGTAGGTGCAATAACAGAAAACAAATTATAAAAAAAAAATATAACTAAAAAAAAATTCTGTGGGTTAGCAACGGCGGGGTGGGTCGGTAATAGCTATCACCGACTGTACGTACACCGTACAGACACTCTCTCATTTTGGGTTAACCCATCCGTAATAAATAAATAAAAATATTACTAAATCTATGTCTCCTCTCTAAACAATCCCACCAAGAACATTTCATGTAAGCTATAGGTTGCCAAGACTTACAAAACACTTTCTCGTCACGAAGCTCGCGGCCGTCGCACTGGCACTCTATGGCACTCTATGGCACTCTATGGGCTTATGGCATGACATAAGTCACTGGTCCTTAATGTCGTGTCATGTTAAAGTTCAGTGGAACGGCCAAGCCATACAATTTAACCAAGATGTAAGGTTTGTAGAGTTAACTTGGCTCTTTATCAGTGAAAGCATTATGTAAGTCTTGGCAACCCACTATATGTGAAATATTTTTGGTGCGATTTCATTTCTTTTGAGGGTGCTCTATTTCTTTTTATTTTAGCCGTGATATTGTTACCTATCATCTGCGGTTGGAGAATGAAAGTTAGAGATTTATTTTCTTTCTTTTTTGTTTGTGTGCAAATCATAGCCGCCACACCAACTTTCTGCATTCTAGGACTTAGGGAAGTGCCTTAGAGGTTGTGATGAGTGAGTGAGTGAGTCAGTCTCTTAGAGGTTGTGATGAGTGAGTGAGTGAGTCAGTCTCTTAGAGGTTGTGATGAGTGAGTGAGTGAGTCAGTCTTTTAGAGGTTATGATGAGTGAGTGAGTGAGTAAGTCTGTTAGAGGTTGTGATGAGTGAGTGAGTGAGTCAGTCTGTTAGTGACGAAACTAACGTATTTTAGGTATTAATAAAACCAAATCTTATCCTGCGAATTCGAACTCTCTAGCATTATTATTATTCAGGCCGAAGCCATGAGGATTTGAAAATACGACGAAACGTTTCGAGAAAAGGTAGGTAATGCCCCGGCTATTTGTTCTGGCTCGTCTTGGCGGAAGCACTAGCGTGCCCTCAGATAGTCATTGTGCTGTAGGTATTTATAGAAGCCACGACGAATATTTAATCAATTCTATAAAATGTCACAAAACTCGGACAGAAACGTGGCTAATCTAATAATTATAATTCGTCATATTACGGAACAACATCGCTCGTTATCGGGCATCGTAGGCAAGGCTCATTATCTAATAATTAAATGATCACTAACACAAACATAATAGCGATGTACAGATAGATACCATCAGTAATTACTTCTAATCTGATTAGTTAGTGCTCAAATGAGCTCTATAACTTTGATGGCTACACAGCTTGACCGCAGCGCTGTCACGCTCGCGGGCGGGACGTCCGACGGGCGACGTGCCCAGTCCAGCAGCCTGTAGCGTGGCATGTTTAGTCATGTCTGGAAATAACACGTTGCTTCCTAAAAGACCTGTCACAGCATAATGAGGTGTTCCTGTGAGACTACCCTACTTGCAGGTGACAGCTGATCGCGTGCCAGCTCATTAGAGGAACACCTCCCTCCGCTCCCCCTCACCTCGTTACCCCTCCGTCGCCCTGTCTGTGTGCTCCTAACGAACCTTAATGTATTCTTTGCACTAAACGTTGTTTGAGCTTTGTTTATGACACCGACGCCGACCAGCATCACTTGAAACAGATGCAACGCGCTGGATTCTGAGCGGACGTCGCGAGGAAACTTCGAATCGCCGCAGTAAGTATTATGTGTGAAAGGAAACGAAATTGCAATTTGAAGACTTTGGCCGTCATTGAGTTCAGTAGAACCATAGGGTAGTCAAATGAATGAGCCAATTGCCGCTACTAGAAGAAATAAATTCGTTCACTTATTGATTCTCCCCACATGTCGATGACTGCCATTATTCTCCTTCTGTTAACCAATGGCGATTAATTACAACAGACAGTTGGCTTTCTGTTCAAAGCAGGAACGCAAGAGCTAACCTAGGCGCCATTCATTGAAGAAAGGTTTGGTTCAGTAATGTTATTGCTTGCTCTAGTACATCTGGCTCGTTTGGTAGGTAAGCATTACGCCTTTTAAAAAGAGTGAAGCAATCGGCGGATCGTCAAATGTAGACGTTTTACTACACAGTGACCAACCTAAAGTCTGCCATGGAGAAGTGTACGTGCGACTACCGACATGACCTACTGCTATAGGGACTAATGTTATTCATACCAATGTGTCAGTTATAAAATCAAAGGCCATTTATTCAATTTAGGCTGAAAATCAGAAGGCCAATTCTCGTAATTTAAAACGTTCAAAATCTAGTCGTAATCTCATCTCGGCGACAAACAAATGTAAAAACTTGTCAAAATGTAGGGAAATTAAAAGTATTTTTTGACAGATTGAGACTGAGATCAGACTGTGAACGTTCTTAAAATTACGAGAATTTCCCCTCAGAACTTAACGAACGTCAAAATTACATAAGACAGTCCCCCCGCACGCCCGCCCTTCATCACTTCCTACTGCTTCAACTGACGCAACGAGCTCCCAGCAGCACAGCTGTCTGTTCAGTAAGAAAAACTTGATTCTTTACAATAGTAGGTATGCAGAGTAATTATCATTACGAGACACAGAACATTAAATTAAATTATTTACCACATGTCAGCGCTAGCTGCCGTGTGCTAACACGGCAATATACCAACAAATACAATGAAAACTATGCTCAAGCAAAAAATAAAAACTGTAAACAAACTTAACACCTAAATACAAGCATAAAGGGCGTGCCCGCTTACATGTGCAGGGCTGGATTATAACATAGCTATAACTCAAAGTCACAAATGATAAACTTTGACCATCAAAGTAAAATAAATAATCAGTTTCATATAACAATTATTATTAATAACAATAACATTAAGTGGTTCGAAAGGTCACTGGCTCGCTTGGCATCCTAGTTCCTTAGAGTCAGGGTCGCTGCTCCAGTTCCTAATGACAGGAATAACCCAAACATAAATTATAAGCCGATTGCGTTTTGTGGCCTCATAAAGAAAGTATTTAATAGTCTTCTATCAGGCGGAAACAAGGTGGCGCCTTCAACGGTTGGGTCATACCGGTTTTGATGTACTCTTTTGGCATACTCAAATGGACTCAGACTGGCCTCGATGCCTTGGATAGGAGGGTCCGTACGCTGCTGACTGGTTATCGAAAGCATCACCCACGGTCATCAGTAATGAGACTGTATATCCCGCGAATGTGTGGAGACCTTTCAAATGGTAAGACCCTTTCCAATCACGAGAGATGCAATTCTTGACTAAAGAGAACTCTGCCATTCCTCGCAGGGAGGTACTTCTGATTCGGACCGCATTGTTTTTCACACTGGAGGTTTTGGTCTCTGGAGCCCTGACTGCCGGTAGCTTAGCTCCAGTTCCCGATACCGGTGGGGTAATCTATATACTACATATAATAAAATCGTAGGAAAGTCAAAACTGTACATTGAATATTTTTTTAAAAGAATACTTGGGGCGTGATCTACAATCGATACCGAAGCCAAAAATATAGTTTTTAGAATTTTTGTCTGTTTGTCTGTTTGTCTGTTTGTCTGTTTGTCTGTCCGGGATAAACTCAAAAAGTACTGTATGGATTTACTTCAAATTTTGCATGAATATTACTAAGAGGTCGGGTCAACATATAGGCTACATATTATCACGCTATCACCTACGGGGGAGGAGCTGTGAATCTTTATTTTTCTTACGCATTCTGTGACAGCGTGTAATCTAACGACGCATATCTAAATGTTGTTTTTGAGTAAGCCATGCTATTATCTAGCTTTACACTATAAAAACTACGCCATTTAAGTAACTTGGGCAGAGAAATATAGTTTAATGAATGTTAGTAGTATAAAGACAATTTTAAAACAGCGCCATCTATGAGATTTCATAAAAATCAAATCAAGTTACATGTTAACATTTTTTGGAAATTACTAATTTAAATTTGATCATGTTGGCGAGGTAAGTAGTTAGTTATTCTTAAAATTCATAGATGGTGATGTGCATTTTCTTCATAAAAGTTGTATCGTATAGTTCGTTTTGACAAATTCAAGTTCCAACAAAACCCTCAAAATCTTGAGCAGAGTTGAGGAAGACAATTTAAAAAAAAAATGCGGTGTCAGGTATTACAAAAAAGTTATGTTCATTGATGATGATCATTTCATTTCATGACACCCTCACGGAGGCGAGCGTCAGTGATAGTCCCAGCCGCATGCGTCATCTGTTTGCCGTCATCTTGGTGTTTTGTGGAGTCGCGAACCCGGTAGCTTTGTGAGAGAAGTATCGCCATCATCTGTCTGAAGATTTTCTACGAGCTTTGAGGCGCGCTACTGAAGACGAAGTCGAAGTAACTGATGAACGCGTGCTGAACACCTTTCTCAGTTCACTTCAATATGTGGTCATTTCTATCGGCGGCAATCCACTGATCGAATATGGGTTACCAGCTCCCCAATCATCACCGTATCAAGACCGTAAAAATCGGGAGTATAACTCGAAATGATCATCATACGAAATGACCATGTCGCTTTGTTCTCTTCAGAGCAAAAGCAAATTTATGACACCGTCCTTGAAAGCGTTGGGCAAAACCAGAGTAAAATGTTTTTCTTGGATGCTCCTGGTGGAACAGGAAAAACATTTGTTACCACTGGCATACTTGCAGAGGTCAGGAGGCAAGGCAAAATTGCTATTGCTGTAGCGTCGTCGGGAATCGCTACCACACTGCTTCCGAGTGGCAAGACATCACATGCCATGTTTAAAATTCCCATCGATTTAGAGAGCGCCAAAACGCCTGTTTGTGGTGTGTCACGTAACAGCGATAAGGGACACGTGCTCAAGGATTGCTCTCTGTACGATGGCCAATAGGAAGGCAGTTGAGACCGTGGACAGAATCCTGCAGGACATCCGCAGGAACGAACATTTGATGGGTGGTGTCACAGTTCTGTTCAGTGGTGATTTTCGGCAAACGCTTCCCGTGGTGACGCGGGGCTCGAGGGCTGACGAGGTGAATGCTTCGTTGAAACGATCTTTGTTGTGGTCACGAGTTCGTACGCTTCGCTTGACCATTAATATGAGAGCTCGGCTCGGCGGCAATACACGTGCTCAAGAATTCTCCGATGTCCTTCTAAGTCTTGGCGAAGACACTCTACCAGAAGAGACAGGTGGTGCTTCCAGAGTCTCTCGGTAGAGTGGTATCCAGCTTAGAAGAACTAATTTGCTGTGTATACAGGGACATCAGTTGTATACCGCACCAGCAGAATTTTTGGGTGTGTGAGCGGGCCATTTTGATGCCCGAAAATGATCAGGCTGCAGCAATTAACGAATGCATTCTCTCGGAAACTGAGGGAAATAAAGTGGTCTACACCTCGATAAACACTGTTGTCGAGCAAGATGACGCCACACATCATCCCGTGGAATTTCTGAGCTCCCTGTCAGCAAGTGGACTTCCAGCGCATACCATCAAGCTGAAGGTCGGTGTTCCGATTATGCTTCTTCGGAACCTATCTCCTCCGAAGTTGTGTTAACCGCCTTAAAGTCATCTCGCTCCACAGACACACCATTGAGGCGGAAATTCTGACGGATTGTGGCGTCGGCGAGGCAGTATTTATACCACGCATTCCCCTAATACCTCATAACGTCCTGTTCCAGTTCAAGAGCGTACAGTTCCCCGTGAGTGTTTGCTTTGCGATGACCATCAATAAGTCGCAGGGCAGCGGGTGTCGACCTCAGGACGAGTTGCTTGTCACACGGGCAACTGTACGTCGCTTGCTCCCGCGTCACCAGTCCTGACTCTCTTTACATTTTGGCTCCTGGCAGCATAACTACCAACGTAATTTATAAGGAAGTGTTGTAAAGTTTGATACCTTTGTACGTATTTTTACTCTGTTGTGTCCTGGAATGTATTCCTGCATTATTTTCTCTATTTCTTTCAGTCACATCTTATGACTGAACTCAGCAGGATTCCCATATAACTGTTTTCACTTGCTTCGCTTGCAAAAAAAACTTATATTTTAATGCTATTTTAAAAGTTGTGTACTTATAATGCTATAGCGACACTGGCATCTTAGGTATTTTTGGTGCTGTAGACCATGCACGCAGACGACGTCGCGGGCAGCAGCTAGTATTTTTATATTTTTAAATGGTTTTTTAATAAAAATATTTTAAAATGTAATTTACAATTAGTATTTAATGAAATAATGCAGAGAATAGCAAAAGTATGGACAGCAAGACGAGCAGTAACAACAAACAGCACCCGTTCAGGAGCATAACGTAAAAATCAGCCATTACCGCCTCGCCAACAACGAATACCTTGTGAGATATTGCAATTAAATCTACACTAATACTAATAATATAATATACACACATCAAAAGTGTCTAGGGATCAAGCATTTTTATGCGGATTTCTTGAGATTGAGATGTGGCTTTGTAATAAATTTATGATTTTATAAATTTATATGGATCCTTTTTGGTGCATTTCATAATTTGAATCAGGAACTGTGAATCAAATTCGAGTAAAAGATGAAAATCAGCTGTCAATATTTTCCCTATAAAAACATACAACGCATTGAAGACATTATTAGTGCTACTGTTTCCCTACTACTGATTAAAACCAACGTTATTATGGAGCGGCGACGTCATTTAAGCAGGGAAGAAATGCTCAGAGCCGTGGGAATGATAGAAGCTGGTTCCCGGCAACGTACTGTGGCTTTAGCTCTGAATACAAGTCAGAGTGTTATCAGTCGACTTTGGACACGTTACCGAAGCACTGGTACCGTGGCTGAGCGCCATGGAGGACGGTATCGCTGCACCACACGGAGACAAGACCGATACATTCAAATCTTAACTCGAAGAGCTCCAACAATAACCGCCATGATGTTAGCCGTGAGGCTTCATCACTCTTCAGGGAACTTAATTAGCGACCAAACAGTCAGAAACCGCTTGCATGAAGTGAACCTTCATTCCCGAAGACCGCTACGGGTACCACCTATAGCAATGCACAATCGTAGGATTCGATATCAATGGGCTCTTGAACACAGAAATTGGGCAGAAGAACAATGGCGTTTCGTGTGCTTTTCTGATGAGTCTCGTTTTGGTATGAGACCGGATACAAGACGTATACGACACTGGAGAACCCCTGGACGCCAACAGCGATTAAAATCCTGCCAGGAAGTCCATCCTTATAGTGGTGGAACCATCATGGTATGGGCGGGTATTTGGATCGGCGGAAGAACTGAGTTGATTTGGATCAGAGGCAACCTCAACGCTCAAATTTATGCTGAGACGATTGTATCAGACGTCATCGTTCCTCTACAAGTGCAAATCGGTCCCTTATTTCAGTTAATGCATGATAATGCACGACCGCACACCGCAAGAGTTGTAAGACAGACTCTCGCCGCAGCTAACATCAATGTCCTGCCCTGGCCTGCTCAGTCGCCAGACTTGAACCCGATTGAGCATGCATGGGATATGCTACAGAGAAGAGCTCTGCCGAATATGGAGGGTATCCAGTCGCAAGAAGACCTTTTTTTGTTGTTGCAACGAACATGGGCGGCCATTCCACAGCGTGATTTGGATGAACTCATTTTGAGTATGCCAAACCGATGTTCTTGTGTTGTTAGTGTTCGCGGTAGAAACACGGATTATTAATTGTTTAAGTTACCCAATAACATTTTAGAGAAAACTGTTATTTCAGTCTTTTTTTCGAACTTTTGTGTTAGTGGTTCAAATGTCAAAAATCCCTTTATTAGGAAAATGGCAAATTTCTTTATTAATGCAAAGGTGACTTGGTTTATCGTTACTGTGACAAACGAAAACACTTTATTTGATGAATCCTTAAAGAAAATTTTAATTAATATCAATCAGGAGAAAAGTTATTGCAAAAATATATGTTGATCCCTAGACACTTTTGATGTGTGTATATATATATATCGAAGGGTGAAAGGCTAGCTGTTTGAAGCGACATTTTACAAACTTCACAAGAGAGCCATATAAAGATTCACAATTTGGAAAAAAAAATCGTTATGAAAAAAGTACTGCTCTTACTTAAGAGGGTTTAGGAGGGTTGTGATTTTGATCGGTATGTATGTATGTTCATCGGTTCCCTCATAACTTCTAAACTACTTGTCATAATTTGACAAATGAGGTATCGTTGGAAGCGTCTTGATCGTCCGCTGGTTATATGCTATGTGGCGTCAGCGTCAAATTAAATTGAATGTGGCGCCCTCTAGCGGACATGAGGTCATGACAAAAAAAAATTGTTTTCAATCATGCTTTGGTGTATATCATAAGAAAGGGCTTAATTAGCACATTTAAAAAAATAACTATATATTGTCGCCTGTTGCTCACGGATTTGCTCGCATACACCCGATAATTAGGAATATTTTCTATAAAATCACGCCTCAGATTTGAGCCAAACATAATTTATGTAGGTATACGTTTGTTACATTACCTAGGTACATGTAAAAAAATAAAACCTAAACAACAAAAAATAAAAAAAACTAAGGGGCTCTGCAAATACTTTGTCACGAAATTAACCCCAAAATCTTCTATACTTATAATAAATCTGTAGAGAGGTCAATTCTGTACATGAAATATATTTCCAAAATAACTATCAGCGGGTGATTAGTGATCGTTACTGACGCCAAAAATGCAATCAGTAAAATTTTTGTCTGTCTGTCTGTCTGTCTGTATGTTCGTTATAGAAACAAAAACCACTCGACGGATTTCAACGAAACTTGGTACAATTGTTCTTCATACTCCTGGGCAGGTTATAGTATACTTTTCATCACGCTACGATCAATAGGAGCAGAGCAGTGAAGGAAAATGTTGGGAAAACTGGATTTCTTTTTAGGTGAAGTACTAATAGGTTAGTAGTAGTTAGTTAGTAGTAGTTAGTTAGTAGTAGGTAAGTTTTGGTTAATTTATGTTCAGTTTTTTTTTAATATTAAGTAGGTAAAAGCGTAGTTACTTTTATTAATTATAGGTATAGGTATTATTAATTATAGTAGTTATAGGTATTTAATTTTAAGTGAAGTAGGTTTTATTATATATTATTTTATATATTAGACGTAGTTATATATTTTTAGTTATTCAAGTCTCAAGCGGACGCCGGCGTCCGCCCGCTATTGTCTTCAAAAACGCGTTGAATGAGAAATACGCGTTCTCAAAAATCGGCAGAAGAAAGAGCACATCGGTTAAACTCTATGAGAGTTAGTGCCTCAATTTCCGGAAGTCATTATTCCACGCGGACGAAGTCGCTGGCAAAAGCTAGTAATTTAAATAAAATATTAGTTCAAAAACTAAAACCCGACTTCTGAAAAATCACGCTCTAAAAAGTATGAAAAAAAATAAGTTTTAAAACTAAAACCCGACTACTGAAAAGAACGAAATAAGAAAGTACCTTCCCGTGATCGCATGCCGCTGTACGAATATACTTATAAACCATGGTAGCATCCGTGGTCGCATGCTACCATGGTTCTTTCTTGTTTCACCTTTTTCAGTAGTCGGGTTTTAATTTTTTTAGAGTAAAGAAAAATGATTCAACTTCCAACATGGTCACTAGTCAGCAGCAGGCAAAATGGTATAAGTGACCTTACAGTGCTTATGCAGGAGAAAGCAAAATGATTGAATGGACGCTAGGTACTCAATGATTAGGCTATTTTGTTTAATTACCAATTGGGTTTGTTCACGATACAGGCAAGTTGGCTTAAGCAACCATGAACATTCTTAATGAGTTGTTTGATGTCTCAGGTTTCGAAAGAAGTTTATATACCTAACTTTGTTGTTATTACAAGATAATAATGACATAATAGGTCGGGGCAAAAATATTTTCGTATTTTGAATCTATTGTTAGTAATCAAACCTCTTTGGCAGTACTAAATGTAACTGGCTGGTTTTAATACTATTAAATGTTGACATTCTAAAGATGCAATAAATAAAAAAAAACTAGTTCCCGCCATTTCTCAATTGTTTTTCAAGCAAGCAACATGAACTTAAGTGACGAAGAAGAATTTCTTCGTCACATACGTTCATGTTGCTTGCTTGCTTGAATGGTACATTTTAAAATTTTATTACAAAAAAGGTAAAAATGCGACGAACGCCGCGAATAAAATTTGTGCGGTTTACGGACCTAATGCGGTATCAATACGAGTAGCACAAATGTGGTTCAAGCGTTTCAAGTCAGAAAATTTTAGTGTGAAGGATGAAGCTCGCTCGGGACGCCCTGTCACGGATAAAATCAGTGCCATTTTTGAAAAAGTGGAGCAAGATCTTATTAGTTATGATATTGCTGAAGAACTGGATGTTGATCACAAAACAGTTTTACGGCATTCAAAAAAGTCTGGGTACAAGAAAAACCTTGATATTTGGGTACCAAATGATCTCACTGAGAGAAACTTAATGCAATGTGTTTCCATTTGCGATTCTTTGTTGAAACCTAATAATTCCGACCCATTTCTCAAACGGATGATTACGGGTGATGAAAACGGATCACTTACGATAAGAATGTCCGAAAAAGATCGTGGTCGAAGCATGGACAAGTCCCACAGACCGTGGCAAAGCCCGGCCTGACTCGGAACAAAGTGATGCTGTGTGTTTGGTGGGATTGGAAAGGAATCGTCTACTATGAGCTTTTGCCGCCGGGTAAAACTATCGATTTTGACCTCTACTGTCAACAACTGATAAGGTTAACAGAAGCTATTGAGAAAAACCGGCCGGAGCTGGTGAATAGGAAGGGCGTGGTGTTTCATCACGACAACGCCAGACCGCACTCATCTATAGTCACTCAGCAAAAATTGGGAGAGCTTGGCTGGGATGTGTTGATGCATCTTCCGTATAGTCCTGATCTTACTCCATCAGATTTTCACCTGTTTCGGTCACTTCCGAACTCTTTAGGAAGCATAAAGTTAACCTCAAAAGAACACTGTGAAAACTACCTGTCAGATTTTTTTGATAAAAAATCTCAAAACTTCTACAGCAATGGGATCATGGCATTGCCCACAAGATGGCAACAAGTCATCGATCAAAGCGACACATACATATTATAAATAAATAAAAAATTAAACCTAAATGAAAAAAAAAATTGTATGAAAAAACACTACAAAGTGAAAAATAACTTTGATTTTGGAAGTCGGTGTCTTTAGATCTGTATTTTAGTTTATTGCCACCGACTTCCGAAATCAAAGTTATTTTTCACTTTGTAGTGTTTTTTATGGAAGTCGGTTTTTTTTTTTGTTAAAAAGTTTTTATTTTTCGCTTTTTAGTGGGACTGTTTATAATGCATCAAGCTCATCGCCTTTTACAAAATATTCCTTTTCCCGATACAGGGACGTTAATTGTTGAGGAGTTCTCCTGGTACTCCACCATCAGCTCCATTTCACCATTCGCATTGTGACGAGCATAAATTGCTTAGCAATCATATTAAAGTAATCGAATCGCAACCTGTGAAATACTTATTATTGAGTAGTCCCGGTGGCCATCTGTGGTCTTCATCATCAGTTTTACTACACAAAATTTTGCTTTCCGAAAGCAAATGCACGAGTTAGTATAAATATTACCCGAATCGCTATAGGTGCGCCTATAATATTTGAAGAGTTCCTTCGATTTCTCCAGGATCCCGCTGATAATCCTGGCAGCATCAGGCCAGACTTATGTCAACATTGCATTGAACTTAAAATTTAGTCCTGTTTAAAATGAGCCCAAACACGACTACGGTGCTGTAATTTCAAGGTTTGTACTTTTTCTGATGCTCCTGGCATCAGCATCAAGTCTATGTGTAGGTACTTCGGTGTTTCTCATTAACAGTATGTTTATCCACACATCGAGCCCTTTTCAATGAGCCTAAACACGATATATCTGCTGTTAGTTGTCGAGGAGTTAGGTACTCTGCAGACTATCCTGACTGCAGCATCAGGTCATGACTTGATGATCATGAGACCAAATGTGGCAAATGCCCTATCAAACATCAAAACAATTTACTAAAACTGTCCTTGTCTGTTCGAGTAACTTCTTACTGTTAAGGAGTTGTACCTTCCATCATCAGCTCAGCTACCTGAGATGATGACAACCATACGCAAATACATAAGATACTTCATAAAATATGCGAAAAACAATAAGTGAGCCTATAAAATTTGAGGGTTGCCCTCGATTTCTCTAAGACCCCATCATCAAATCCTAATTTGGTGACAATGGGACCACCTCAGAACTGTCTACTTTCGAACAAAAAAAGAATTTTGAAAATCCGTCGACAATTGGCGGAGTATTCGATGAACAAACATACAAAAAAAAAAAAAAAAAAAACATACAAACATCCGAACATAGTACCTCCTCCTTTTTGTGAAGTCGGTAAAGAGTTTCGTTTCAATTCAGTCATATGTAATTCCGCACGAAACCCGGAGTCACACATAGTGTAGATACGAATAAATTATTTGTGAAATGATAACATCGCGATGTTTCACTCGGTAAATGAATTTAAAAGCGGGGTACGCTGCACAAAGCTCACACAATAAATTAGCGAAGTGAGCGGTACGTGCGCTGTGAGCGGTACAAGCGGTGTGAGCGGAACGAGCGCAGTGAACGTAGGTCCTCGCGGACGCTGCCGTCTAATTTGTTTATCTCACAAAGCGAAACTCATTAAAAACTCGAATTTGTGTGTGTGGGCACGAGAGATTATTTTTAAAATATGAATCTAAACTCAGTGCATCCGGTACGGCGTCGTTCGGTAAAGTGCTCGCGAAAAAATCAATATAAGAAAGAAAGAATAAATAAAATAAGTTTGTTTGACCCAAGTTAAGTGAGAGCGGTTAAATATGAGCGTCACTGAGCACACTATGACTTCAGAGCTTGACTATAAAGACCTATCAATTTTAATCTAACATAAATATTCGTTGGTTTCCGGCTCAACACAACACTTGCACTGTACTGAAAGCCTCAGCTCAAGCGATATGAACTCTACAGTCGTCTTTATTATGTTTGATTTGCGAAGGTAATGTGAATAAAATAAATAACGTATGTGTTAGGTGTCAGTCAGTGTTCCCTCACACAAGTTAATATAACAATAAGATAGTCACTCACGACCTTCTATTGTTGTCTCTTCGCGTGCTGTAAGCTTTAAGCGTCCCGACCGGCTCGCTGGCAACACTTCACGTGTGAAGTCACAGCACTGTACGCTGCACTCACAAACAAATAAACCGCGCGCTGTTAGCGCTGCCACCGGTCTGTGCCTGTGCCACGTGGGAGGGCCTGTGCCGGGCTGTGCCTGTGCCACGCGGGAGGGCCTGTGCCGGGCTGTGCCTGTGCCACGCGGGAGGGCCTGTGCCTGTGCCACGCGAGAGGGCCTGTGCCGGGCAGTGCCGGTGATTTTCCGTAAGGCATCCACTTTCTATATAAATATGGGGACGTAAAATACAAAACCAGAGATCATTATTGGCAGAATTTCAGTGTTATTCTAAGAGTAATAAATAGAAACGTGTTGGCGGTTCTCCGTTCATCATAGCCAGTGTCGTTGTTTCCGCATTTTCGTTTTTTGACATCGACTTCCGAAATTAATGTTATTTTTCACGTTGCAGTTTGTTTTCAGAAGTCGGTTTTTGAGGACTGATTTTGATAGGACTTTCACTGACAGATAGTTGACGTTACGGTGTAACATATAAGCTACGTTTTGTCCCGATAGTGTGTTCCCGTAGGATAATTTCCAATAACCACGCGGGCGAAGTCGCGGGTAGAAACTAGTTTATTGTAATATATATATATAAATAATACGAACCCTGATTTATATACTACACGATATAATGTGCCATAAAGTAACAGTAATTTGATACAACCAATTTCAATAATTCAAAATTAAAACAACTGATTTAATAAAGTGGAAAACAAAATTACCAAGAACCGATCCCTCATAAATTTGATCAACAGCGACGAAAAAAAAAACAATCAAGCGTAATTGGATAGATGTTGGGTAGGCTTTCCTCCGTCGTAACATAATTGGGCACACGCACGGCCGAGCGCTCGCGTGCACGAGAATTAAGATAAAAACAGGTAATTTATTCAAAGAGTACATTCCTCCCTTATTAATTCTCGTCCAATCTGTATGTGGGGTGTCAATAAATCTAAATATTCATCAGTGGGCGGTTGCGGTGGGGGGAGTGGGGAGCTCATTTAGACGCATTAATTACACGCGCCCTCTGCTGCACCGCCTAAACCCTTTTAATATTCGCTACGCGTAGATCCATGGCGCTCCGTAGCGCTTCGTAGGGTGACGGAGCGGTGGCGTAGCTCATAGCTTTATCTGCACAAGCCATGCTTACCTGGTAAAGTGGATAGGTTACAATGGAGAAATAACCTTATTTAGTTTTAAATTACACAATATTGTGATAGTGAAAAATAGAATATATTATATATTTTTTTTTTATGTTAGAATTTTCGGCATATTTTATTTAATGACTTACGATTATCAGCAATAATTTGAAACGTTGTCAATTCAGTGGCAAGCCTGGCTACCCCACTGGACCTAGTGTATCAGGCACCGGTCTGCTGCACCAGTAGAACGTCGTCACTCACATAGTGTATCAGGCACCGGTCTGCTGTACCAATAGTACGTCGTCACTCACATAGTGTATCAGGCACCGGTCTGCTGCACCAGCTGTACGTCGTCACTCACATAGTGTATCAGGCACCGGTCTGCTGCACCAGTAGTACGTCGTCACTCACATGTATGACCGCACAGATGTATTACTTTGATTCGCACCCGAACATTTGCTTTATTGTAGAAACTAGTGGAGCTCGTGATGCGTACATTATAGTAATTACTTTGGGTAAGACGTCCACGTCTGGTAGTATGACACCGCTGAACGCTTGTGATTACTAGGCGTCTGCTCCAAATGTAATAATCAGAAGTGAACATTTTCTTATACGTTACAATACGGAGAAGACTAGACCAGACAGAAACGTCTATTAAATGTTTGTCTTCCGAATTAATGAATTATTTTTCCTGATAATACAAGTAGACGCATAGTGAATTCTGGTCGATTTATAATTTAACTTTAAGAAAATCCTAAATCCTTTAATTCATCTGCAATCACAATACATAAAAAATGAATGGCATCAATACTTGGCCCTCGGGCTTCTGGCTCCCCGGCCCCGCACGGTGGGCCCGGAGCTGTAGGCCCCGAGCTGTGGGCCCTTGTACAATCTGCGTGCTGAAGGAGCCGGAGGACACCTCGCATGCTGGTCACGCGCCGCGCTTTATTCTAATTCAAATAACCGGCGCCGGTGGGCGCAGGCCGGCCCGGCCCGGGCTCGTGATTACAGCGCAATACTGCGTAATGTGGTGAAATATGAATAAGCCATGCTCGTCACATACACTAACCTGCCCGATTGATCGTTGTTTCCCCTCAGCTCTAGCTATTTGCACATCTATACTTTACTAATATTATAAAACTGAAGAGTTTGTTTGCTTGGTTAGATGCGTTAATCTCAGAAACTACTGGTTCGAATTGAAATAATATTTTTCTGTTGGATAGTCCATTTATTGAGGACTAGCGGCCTGTCCCGGCTTCGCACGGGTGGATATTTATTTTTTAAACATTTTATTTTTTCTGGCAATTAAAATAGCCTATATTAATCAGCGATAATGTAGTATTCAAATGGTGAAAGAATTTTTAAAATCGGTCGAGCACTTTAAGTGCCAATTCGTTACAAACACACATACAAATCTTTCCTCTTTATAATATTAGTATAGAAGACTATTAAATATGACACTAGGATCCTTAGGAGTTGAGCAAAAAGCAAAAAAAAATCAGAAATGTCGCTGAGCGAAAACGAATAAGTAATAGCGCAGGCAGGCAATGCGATGCGACGGGGTGGGTTGGGGGAACAAAAACTTTCACGCGGACGAAGTCCTGGGCAGAAGCTAGTGTACAGACAGCGTGGAATGGATGAATACATTGACAAGAAGTGATTTCTTGTCTACAATTGTATTCCATAGGTTTATATCAGCTTGCTACGAGTTATAGACGCTGTGACCGGTCCCTCCGTCGTAACCGGCTGTTGTAAGTAGTGACTGGTGCTGGTATAGTGACAATGTGTTGCGAGTACACACACAGTTGGTGGCCGCTGAGCTTCACTGACTAGAGCGAAATGTGCGAACGATCTGGTATCCTTTGTGTCTGTGAAGGTGGCAGATACACTTGGTACGATCGTAAAATTAGTGCCTAGTTCAGAGTAAACACGATACGGTGATTGTTTTACTAAGTACTTGAATCTAGACAACACATATTATAACAGACAAGACAAGACATTTCATAATATTACCGATTTCATAATGGAAAATAAAATTTGTTAATATTTTAGGCATTTTACATTTGTGATTTGAAAGTGGTAATTTAATATTCAATTTTTAATTTGGAAATCTTATTTTTGACATTTAAATTTTGACATTGAATTTTTGACATTTAGTTATTTTTTTGTGAATTATATTATTTGTACATTTGCATGCCTAATGGTAAAATATGGCTGAACCCACATTGTACCCTTACACCACAATTATGTTATTGTACTACCCATATTTGCAAAATAAAATATCTTATCTTATCTTATCTAGTATTCTTACAAGGATTTGGAATCAGAGTATGATTTGCAGAAGAACAGTGTGTCGCTATAAATAAATCAAGAACACATTGCTATTCAGTGGCGCGGCGCGACGGGCGCGCGGCTGCCAAGCGGCGCGGCGGCACATTCCCATAGATTGTTATCGCGCCGCGCGTCACGTGCGCGGTACGTTGCGGCTCCACTCCCGACACGTCGCGCGACTTGTGACCCGCACATAGTGCACGCGTGCTTATTACTTGTGATTAAGTCCTCTCGTACATAGATGTAACAAGGATGAGTCTGTTGCTGATACTGTGACCTCTACTAATACGTCATATAACAGTGCAATGTTGCAATTATTTATGTCAACATTTCCATTGAACATTATAATGTACATTATAATGTACATTATAATATGGTATTTATAGTAGTAATACAATCTTTATATTAACCGATAGTCATCTCGTTCTACAGAAACATATCAACATAACGACACACACTATGTCGGCTGAGCACTGTCGCCTGTGCTTGCTGCTGGGTGGGTGGTTATGTATGTGTTGGCTGGTTGTTCGTTGGAGTGGGTCGTCCACCAGCTAATAGGTGTCGTCACACGTCAGTCAGCTGCGGTGCGTGAGCGCGATGTCAGCGTCTGCTACACTATCAGATGGCGTCACAGGCCAGACAGCTGCGGTGCGTGAGCGCGATGTCAGCGTCTGCTACACTATCAGATGGCGTCACACGCCAGACAGCTGCGTTGCGTGAGCGCGATGTCAGCGTCTGCTACTCTATCAGATGGCATCACAGGCCACTCAGCTGCGGTGCGTGAGCGCGATGTCAGCGTCTGCTACACTATCAGATGGCATCACAGGCCACTCAGCTGCGGTGCGTGAGCGCGATGTCAGCGTCAGCTACACTATCAGATGGCGTCACAGGCCAGTCAGTATTGATCAATACTTTTTAAAATGCAGATAGTAGAAGATGTTATAAGAATCTTGTGTTTTAATCGTGTAGTGAGTTAAAGAATTCGATGATACGCATAACTCAAAAATTGAGATTTACGAGTTAGCTCTCTTTAGATCTAGGTGTGCGATATACTCGTAAGTAAAGCTGTATCCACACGAGCGGTAATTAGAGCGCCGTTGCTTATGACGTCGCCATTGATGTTTGTTAATTACTATTAAAATACCTTGATATGTGATCTGCGAGCTATAAGTACATCTACACACTGATTTTACTATTATCTATCAAATAGTCACTTCACTGTTGTAAATAAATTGAATCAGAATCAGAACTTTATTTGCTAATGAATGTAGGTACAGGTATAAGATGTTATACATACATTAAAGAAATCGGCTACATGTCAGTCTTATCCAGTTCTTTATTTGTTACATGTCCAGCGCCCGGCTTGTGCAAAGAGCACGGGACAGGGTATAAATAATATCGATACAAACTACGACCGATAGACCAAAGAGCTGAGAATTTGCATTTAAAACTTCTGTTGAATGACTCACCGAGTTTATTAATTTCCGATTGCAAGAAAAACTTAGGAACTAGCAGAGTGTTTGAGATCGCTCCGCTTGCTCCGAGTACTATTTGCCGTCGCCCGGTACTTGAGTGGTTCGAATCGAACTCGCTCAGCACAGTTAGCACAAATGTCATTCTGTAATCATAATGATTTTAGTACATAGGTGCAGTCTAGGAAACGGACAGTTCAACAAATTCACTGTCATCGTTAAGCTGTTCAAATATTTAAATCACAGCTGCCATTCTTTATGAAGTGGCAAAGGAAATCGGTCATATCGTACCCAAAATATACATATTTTCTAACCGACGCCGTTGTTTTAATTTCGGTATAATATGCTCCTCTGAATGATCTTCAAAGTGTGCCAATCTGCTAAACAATTACGTACCGCCTTCATTCCTCAACACTGAAGCACTGCAGACCACTCGCCTTCAAACGGCTGAAATAATGCTCTTATCATTCGGCGCTTCATTTGTTGTAGGCTGTTGGGGCTCTTCGTTGCTATCGAACATTCAATGGATAAGGATTTAATGGATAAGGTAAGCATCGAGTGCGGCCGGGGGAGGGGAGGGGGGCACGCTGCAGAAGGGGAGGCGGACAAACTGCTCCAGATCTAATTAATATAATTTAGTTCGGCTTTGATCCGCCGCCGCGACTACTTTGTGCAGGAATCCTCAAGGAGTTTATCTTGTAGTGATGCGATGCGACGCTGTATCGATATATAAGTTTCGTAGTGTATGAATACATACAATTAGATCAGTTGGTTTAATAATTATACGAAGCGATGTCGTTAATAAGTATACTGTAGGCTGGAACAGTATAATTAGTAACGACGACTGTTACTATTATTATTTATTAAGGGTTACGGGTATCGATTAAACGTCAACTCAATGAAAGTGGAATAAGATATGGGTTTTTTGAAAAAACTTGTCAAGATCAGTGTCATCCTGAGTGTGTATCAATTTACTTGTCATCAGTGCTCGGTGCCGCCCAAACAACACGATAACATACACAGCCTCTCGCCCGCGCTACAACACATCTCTCTAATTAGTAGAACATTGCAAAAAGCCTCCTCAGTCATTAGCTTTGACGGATCTTTACAACTTTGTCTGCTATCACTAAGAAGTAAAGTTTTAATTCCATGAAACATCAATCCCACCAAAAACATTTTCATGTAAAATGTTGCCAAGACGAGACCATTGCTTGGCCGTTTTGTTACTACAAGAACTATTGTTTAATAGAAAAGTAATGAAGAGTGAATAAATTTTTCACGCCCATGTGATAATAGCGAAAAGGCTCAAAGGCGTTTTTATAATTTCTAATGTGACGATGTTATCGTGGGCGTCTACGGAGTCACGATAATACAGAGAAGTAAAATTTAATGTAGTCATCTGCCTAGCCTTTTCCAAACTATGTTGGGGTCGGCTTCCAGTCCTATCTGACCTCCATACCCCAGTTACTGGGTAATACGATATCCCTTGGTAAAACTAGTCGTCAGACTTTCGGGCTTCTGACTACCCATAACGACTGTCAAAGATCTACGAATAACAGCTGGGACCAACGGCTTAACGTGCTTTCCGAGGCAAGGAGGGGTCTCGGTATGTAAAGATAATCACCCATCCACAGACCAACCGCGGCAAGCGTAGCTTAACCTGATCGATCGACCTGTGCGGCTGTTATTATTTAACCACTGGCCCTCAAATGTAATGTAGTGCAAAAGTAAATGTAATTAGTACGCAGGGCGCGATGTGGTGTGGACACCACAGTATGTACTGGTATGTACTTACTACTCACATGAAGCCGAACATTCGGCGCAGATAATATTCAACATTCGGTCTGCAGAGGGCGCGGTGGGAGGCGGCTAACGACTTCCGTTTCCGGCGGCGGTGGACACCGCTACGCGGCACGCGCTACGCCGTAGCCGCGCTACGAGCTACGAGCGTAGCCACTCCGCTGAATGGCCATGTCAGAATGAAAGTCGGAATTATGAGTTTACTTCGTGAAATACGAGTGTTTTTATTACGTTTTCAATTTTATAACGAACAATAACACGCGCACAGTGCTCAGGGCGGCGGAAGTACCGGCTGACGTCACAGTGTGTGTGTGTGAGGCTCGTGAGATATATCTGCCGTTCATTCATCGATACGCTTCATCAATATGCAAAATTTATATTTCCATACAGCCCCGCTACACAATCAACGCTTGATCATTCAAACATACTCTCTGTAGCATTCATAAATAATTGAAATATCAATTTCAATAATAATTTTGTATATTTTTTTAATATACGAGTGCGACCCCTCTGTCGTGCTAATCCCCATCCAAATCTCTAAACAAAAAATACGTCCCCGTCGCGAATCTCAGCCGCGGAGCTGCCTGCTTGTGGCGCGGTATGCGGGGGAGTGCGGGGCCGGGCGGGGGCGGGGGGTAGGACACTGAATATTTATGCAGCTCGCGAGTGACGTGACAACTTTCCTCCATGAATACGACAATTGAAATTACAGTGAGCAACGAAACAATTTTGTTATTCAAACGCGGTTCGGAATAGGGGTAAGGGGGGGGGGGGGAGGTGCTATCTAATCAAAACAATACGTGATTGAATACAAACAGTACTGTAAAAACGTCAGTTATCGTGGAGCGCGGCCCCGGGCCGTGGCTCGCGGCCCGTGCCCGCGCTATTGATACGTCGACGCTAATAAGTTTATCTCCCCTCGACTGTGAACACTGGACCCATTCACATTCATATTCAGACTGTTACAAAAATAAGAAATTAAGCGTTATCTTGTGTTCTCAGCAGCCGTGGCCGGCGTGCCTGCACCTACTATCACCTACTGCTGAGGTCACTAGCGCGGGCGGAGGTTGTGTCACTGATAATAATAACTGTAAGAGGGTTGCTACACTATTGTAACTAAATACGCCACCGTCGCTGTTGCACCTTCGAGGCCGTCCTGCGCATTTCTGACAGTTTGAGGATATCATCAATCCATAGCACATACGGAGAAACTGTCTTAGGAAATGGTAGCTCTTTTTTCCTGAAAACAATTCCCCCATTCTTTTATTCTGTCAAATGCGAGTTGTGCATCAAATGGATAAAATTCTCTTATAGATCGGATCGCCCCATACTGTCTTAGTTTTAAAACTGCACTCTGTCTAGCACTGCTATTGAAACAAGCATTTAATAACAACACTTTTCCCGCACCGAGCAAACAGGCTAACTGTTGGTAGACGACACGATAACGCGTCAACTTATAACTGGTGCTTCGCTTCGTGACGCGCGGTACGCCGCGTAGTGCCACGTACGGCGTACCTGCGATATGCCGGGACGTGCTATTATGTACACAATAGTAATTGATTGCCTGTTCGAGATAACAGTCGCTGTGTGAGCAGTATCAACAACATTCATGGTACCATTGTTTGGTATGTAAATACTATAAGAAAGTGATATATACGAGAATACAACAATAATGATATATGTATTCATTTTTTCATGTAAACGAAATAAAAATAACACGTACCTGGAAATTCTAAGCCAAAAGTACAAATGGAACAATAACCTACACATTGATGTAGAGAACAACAACTATTTTACCGCTTTGATAACATTATTATCAAAGCGGCCGTTTCTTTTGAAGCATTCTTTAGCTCGCTCGGTCGGCGGCAATCCCTTCGAGTTGAAGGGTATCCCTATCGGGAGTAATCATCCCTTCCTCCCTCCCCCCGATCCACGCCCCGCAGCTTATCGCGCTACAAAAGCGAGAGATTGTGTGGCCGCGGGGCAGGCTGGGCCACACGCGGCACACGCGGCGCTCGCTCGGGGATCACAATCGACTTCAAATAAAAACGTGAACCTTTGTTCCTCACGTGAGCTAAGATGACCTCCCTCCCCCCCCTCCGGGGCCGCGAGCGACGCGAACAAACCAAATAAAACAAAAGATACGAGTGTAACTATTAACTAAACATGCGCTGTACACTTCAAAGGGAGCCGTCATAACACTCGCCTTACAAAATTTTGTCACTTTGACAAAGAATACAATATGCGAGATGGTGCGCATCACAAGTGTGTACATAAGTGCGTGTCCCTCATGACAAGGCGATTAGGAGACGAGCGTCAGGAGGCAGGCGAGAGTCCCGGCGACACACGCACGGAGCTACGAATACACTTCTGTAATTGTAATTTGTATATCAGCAAAAGTCTACAACGTAGTTTACTTATGTAATAGCGAGTAATTAAAGCTATGTTCTCGCAAATGTTGTTTGAAGCATTGTGGAGGCGCCTCGCGTGTTGCGTTGTACTGTGGAGCGACGGCTGGCGGGGTTATATTAATATTAATCAAATAAACAACACGCTGTGTACTTACAACACACATTCAATTAATAATCACTTGAGATTAGCGGATCGCGTTGTTATGAGCAAACTTGTACAGTTCATACATGAGTACACATCTACTTCACGTGAGTCCTTATTACTGAACGATCTACATACGATATAATTAGTAGACAACGATACGCTTACTTGAGTATTTACGAGTTTAACACATAGTAGTATTAAGTAAAGCCACGCCAGCTGGTAATGTAAAGCCTTGATGTCAGGTGGACGTGATAAATATTATGGAAAGCGTCAACTCAGACTGGTTGTGGGTTAGTTTACTAGTCCCGACAACACAGATTGATCGCGTCAGTGGTTATGTTTTACAGAATGGGCTAATAAATATGTATACCCATGCCAATATTGTCAACATTGTCAGAAATTCAAATACAGTTCCATGGTAACGAAAGTTTCGCACCTCATTGTATCTGCGGCGACGTGCGGCTGCGGATAATTGTCGCAATTACCTACACCGGCGCGGGCGGTCGCACCTGACCGCACGTCACCGCACCGCGCCGCACCGCACCGCAACTGATCGGTATGCAGCGGGGTGGTCGCGAGCTACGTTTACTCATTACCGCGCGCCGCTTTACATCTGATGCTGTAAGTGGGCGGAGAATTACACGAGCGCACTCTTTTGTAACCGACGGATGTAAGCGCGGCTTATATGAATGCAGCATTAACTTATGTAATCTACTAATAATAAGGCTTATCCGCCGATCGTCCTGTTTCGAAAAGGCAATTCTGAAAGCTAAATATCTTTAATACACCTGAAAATACTACAGTCTTTAAGTAATCATTTACATTCTAAGATGTAGCTACTGAATGTAAACTTACAAGGTAGTAATAATAATATTAAAGGCAATGTATTCTTATATCATTAGTAATTCACAAGTTATATTATATTGTTAAAGTATGCCGCCTCGCAATGCCGCCGCTAACACCAGTTAACTACAAGTTATACGTTATCTATTAGAGGCGGCGCGGGCGCCGCGCCACGCGACGGTGGCAGTGTCGAACTTCTTTATCCCCAACTCACTTGACTTAGTTCAAAGTCAAAGTCAAAGTCAAAGTCAAATCATTTATTTCAAATAGGCACTTAAAAGGCACTTTTGAACGTCAAAATTTAAAATGAAAAAATAGAATTGATTCTAGTCGCCCATTCCAAAATGTAGTTTTCGTGTGGAGAAGAATGGGCAAGAAACTCCACCGTTACTCTTTTAAAATGTTTTACAAGTTTTTGTATACATTGTTTATATAATTATATGTGAAGACGATGCACCTAAAATAAAATTTAGTCTACAAAAAATGGTAAAAGAATTAAAAATATAACAGACTACAGGTAAATCAATTATGTGATAGATACATGGTGTCCACATATTTACAAAGATTGAAAAATTTTACTAGTATTTTAAAAAGTGTGTGAGTTACATTTGTCAAAGCATGTAAAAAACAATGTAAAAAAAAAAAATGTGATGTATAAATTAAATTAGCAACCAGTTTGATTTTGTCTAGACTCTAGATTGTCCTATGGAGCAGGACCAGCATGTTTCCAAACATTGTTATCTTGGATATAATCCTCCAATTTGTAATATCCTTGTTTACAAAGTGTACTTTTTATATGAGTTTTAAATTTTCTTTCATTTAATTGTAATATATCAAAAGGTATTTTGTTGTAGCATTTAACACAGTACCCCATAAAAGATGTTTGCACTTTAGATAATCTGAAAAAAGGTTGATCTAATTTATCTTTATTTCTAGTATTAAAATTATGTCTATCACTTATTTTATTAAAAAGATGTTGATTTTTTCTTACATACATAATATTTTCATAAATGTATTGGCAAGGTACCGTCATAATATTAACATTTTTAAATAGTTCCCTAAGAGATTCACGACGACGTAGATTGTAAATGGCTCTGACAGCTCTCTTTTGCAAAATAAAAATTGATTCAATATCAGCAGCCCGACCCCACAGTAAAATGCCATATGACATAATACTGTGGAAGTAACTAAAATAGACCAAACGCGCGGTTTCTACATCTGTTAACTGTCTTATCTTTCTAACAGCATAAGCGGCCGAGCTTAGCCGCCCCGCAATAGATGTTATATGAGGCCCCCATTGTAATTTCTCGTCTAGCGTGATTCCTAGGAAAACTGTCTGATCAATAAACTCTAGTTTTTGGCCATTCAATATGATGTCACATTCGCTGCTTCTAACATTAGGCAATTTAAATTTAATGCATTTGGTTTTTTTTTCATTAAGTACTAAATTATTTACCGTAAACCAATCTTGGACCTGAAGAATAGAGTTATTCACGTCGTCAAGATTTTGTGACCGTCGGTCTATTTTAAAGATCAATGATGTATCATCTGCAAATAACACCATCTTTGGTTGATTTTGAAGTAATTGTAATTGTAGTAATTGGGGTAAATCGTTAATATAAACTAAAAAGAGGAATGGACCCAATATCGAACCTTGAGGAACGCCCATTGTCATTTCAGACCCTAATGAGTTTATGCCGTTTACTTGAACTTTAACCTTTCTATCTTTCAGGTACGATCTTAGCAAATCAAGTGCTTTTTTTCTAATCCCATAGTGCTCCAGTTTCATCAGAAGTGTCTCATGGTTTACGCAATCGAACGCCTTAGAGAGGTCGCAAAAGATTCCAATGGCATCTTGTGCTTCTTCCCAGGCGTTAAAAATGTTCTTTATTAGGGTAACACCGGCGTCAGTAGTACAACGCCCTTTGGTGAAACCGTACTGGTGTTCATGAAAGATGGAATTTTTATTAAAGTGACGTAACATTTGATTGAGCATAAGCTTTTCAAACACCTTACTGAGAACTGGCAGAATCGACACAGGCCTATAATTGTTGGGTTCTTTACTGTCACCGGATTTGAATAATGGAACTACTTTACTATGTTTCATAAGATCCGGAAAAACTCCTTGATCAACACTGGTGTTAAATATGAAAGCTAAATAAGGCGCAATGGTTTCTATGAGAGATCTACATACTTTTACAGACATTCCCCAGAGATCTTCTGTTGATTTAATTTTAAGATCTTTAAAAGCTTTTATAACAGCCTGGGGATTTGTATGCTGAAACCTAAACTCCAAAGGGCATGGCTTTACATTCTTTTTAAGCAAGGCAGCAGAAAGTGTGGGGGATGAATTTAAAGCTTCAGTAGTTTTAAAGGGAATATTCGCAAAAAAATTTTCAAATTCCTGAGCTATTTCTACATCTGAGTTGATGGGGCCATGTGCAGTCTCTAAATTAAATTCAGTATTACGCTGTTTTTTCCTACCTGTTTCATTATTTATTATTTGCCAGGTAGTCTTTATTTTATCATCAGCTGATTTTATTTTATTGCTAATATAAAGAGCTTTAGCTATTTGGCACACACTTTTAAAAGTTTTTGAATATTTTGCAACATACCGATGAAAGTTTTCATTTTTCAAATGTTGCTTTAAGCCATAAAGTTCAAAAAGTTTTTCCCTGCTTTTACGAATACCTGGAGTCGCCCAGTCACTAAATAAAAACTTTGTGTAAATGCTTTTAGTTTTTAGTGGAAAAGTGTTATTAAACTGGTCGTTTAACAGTGAAAAGAACTCGGCATAGAACTCATTTGGGTCACCTATATTATTAAAATTCTGGTCACATAATTTACTGGCCAAAGAATTATTTAATTTTTCCAAATTTTTACATGTAATTGTCCTAAACCTTATTTGAATTTTTTGTAACGGCATGTAGGAGCTAAATGTAATTGTTTGTCCACTGTGATCAGACGGCAACTTATTTACAATTTGTTTGTGTAAGTAATCACAATTACAAAAAATATTATCTATACAAGTGGCAGAGGAAGCTGTCACTCGGGTTGGTTCAATGAAAACATTTGACAAATCAAATGACCTAAAAAGGCTTAACAATCTGACAGCATTCAAGTTATTTTCCAATAAATTAATATTAAAATCTCCACATACGATTATTGATTTAGTACTAGTACTAAGTTTCTTTAACACATCTTCCATTACAGAATCAAATACAGATAGATTCTGGTAACTGGGAGGTCTGTATACGCATACTATAACATGCTTATCAAGCTCAACACAGGACAATTCAATGGTGTGTTCAACAGACAGCCCGACGATGTCTTTTCGTTCTTTCGATTTAATAGAATTTTTAAGTAATATTAATGACCCGCCATGTATCATACGTTTTCGGCTGAAATGGCTAACTACACAATAATTTTCATAATTAATTGACATTACTTGATGATCTTTCAGCCAATGCTCTGTTAAACAAATTACATCAAACTTGGTGTTTTCCAAAAACAATTCTATTTCCAATAATTTGGAAGCGCAACCTTGGATATTTTGATGAAATAATTTTAAATTATGTTGCACTCCCTTTGGTTTTTTAGTGTTATTAAATATATTGCCAGAAGATACCTTTTTATTATTCTGTAATAATAATTGGTTATTTAAAGGGGTAACTTCTGTTGTCTCACTGACTAGTTTAAATAATTATCCGGAGTGACCTCCACAACTACAACTGGAGAGTCTAGATTGCCCGTACAAGTTCCAGCAGGAGGAGAGAGCCCTATCTGACTGGTAGTGGTCTCCAAGGATGTTGGTGTTATAGGTGGATCCTCCTTCGTACAAGCAACAGTTCGGTTGCTTCCTAATTATGCTCATAATTAGTTGGCGCTAAGTTGTGTCGGCGCTGCGTCATCTACGCCTAGCTATGACTAGCTCTAAGCGAACTGTAACGGTGCGACAGACAAACTAGTATTTAGGTGAAGCTAATAAAGACGATGTTCTGCTAACACTCAAATAATACTAGCAAGTTATTAATTGGCTATTTCGTTTTCTTTGGTGAGGCCGTTCAAAAATATTGCGGGAGAATGAAAACTGTTTTTCAATTCAGGGATCCGTTTGCGAAATATTAAGCTTTAAAATGCTAGTTTTTGTTAGAGTCAAGTGTTACCTCCCCCTCTCAGTTTAATGGCTGTTTTTGGATATGTGAAAAAAATCACGATGGTAGTATATAATTATCACGATGTTAAAAGGAAAACTATCACAGCTAAGTAGGCCCTACAAGTTAACGAATAATAGTCGACCGAACATTTGCAGTTGGAATATATAGGAGAAGATATTTTTAAACTACTATTTTTTTTTTTTTTTCCGCCTAAGGATGATGGGCAGAAATGTATGGAATCTGGTACCCGCTCCAATAGAAACATGTTATACATCATTGAAAAGGTATTTTTGTGTAGAATAATGTAAACTTGAGTGCTTGTCTCAAATATTAGTATTTAAGGAGTTAGAGCGATTTATATGTCATGCGTTTTTGCTTTAACATGCGGGTGTGAGTAGTCACTAAGAATAAAAATACACGTTTATTTTTTTAAATCAGGCACGTATGACAAAAACGCATGACTCAAAGTCATTTTACGCTCAAGTTAGTTATTTATTTGAGTAAAAAAATACAGGTATAAATCAAAAACAACTTTATTTTTTATAGTTTTACAATTATAGACTGTTTTCGTTGTCTACAATGACATCATTGAGAAATGCTGCTGGAGCAAGGAACCCTTCGCGTCTGGCATATCCTAAGTACCATATAATAGAAATAATATGCGCGCAAGTGCCCATTGTACGTCGCCCAGAGCATGTGCAATAATAATGTAATATATTGTTGTTTTGACCTAGGTTACATTTTATCATAATATAACAATAATACGTCCTAGAACGTACATGACGCGACTGTATTCGTCCGCGTAATAGCCAGACGGCATCATTTATACCATAGTCTGATAAGTCATCAAGGTTATATTGTTGATATATTTCTATTAGATAGAGTCCATTTGTTAAATGTTCGTTGCAATAAGAACGGGCGAGTTTCAATTGATAAGTACCCAACGAAAGTAAAATAACTTCCTCTTCAGTTAATTCTGGGAAGTTTTGAATATCATTAACTTCTATTCTTTCAAAGTTAGCTCTACGCGCATTCAATCGTTTTCTTTCGACATAAGTATATAAAATATTTGGTGTATCTATTTTAGTCTCGATTATGTTGAGAAAGGATTCTACATGTATGTTGTCGGTAATAGGAATATGAAAATGATTTAACATAGCTGCAGCAATTCTAAAGTCAACAAACATGTTTGGAAGCGTTTTATTAAAGTATTTTTGTCTTAAAAGTTTGAGATCGCGCTTAAAGCGCCCGTTAACCACCTCGACAACCCAACTGCAAATCGTAACTGAGCGCGACTCATTTGCTTGCTCAGTGGTTAACTGTGTCTCGTTTCTATTTTGTGTTGGTGGCATGTGGGGTTCATAGCCATTGGCTTCAATGTCACCTACGCTGTCCCTAAAACCCCTGTCCAAAATAAATACGTCTTCCGGATGTAACAAAATATGTATGGGATTCTCCCCATCATTCATTACATTAGACATAATATTCGCGTCCGTTTTTGTTGCAGCATATGGGCCAAGTACTTCTACAATGTATCCATCTGAACATACGATTAAAAAAGGTTTAAGTAAGTTTTGGAACTTATGTAAACTGTAAGATTGTCTTTGAAATAAAAAATTCGAACTTTTATTAACATAAACATAAGTTCCATCAAATATTAAAATGACCTTATCGTTATTCTCATTACCGAACAAAGCTTTTGGAATTGAGAGATTCCTCTCTAATATGTTGTTTCTAGTTATGTGGTCAAAACCTAGGTGTCTTGGAACATATTCGAGACTAAGGCATTCTCGAATTATTTTCAAAATTCGCTCTAACTGTCTGCGGGACATATTAAATAGTGTGGATAACCTGTTATTTGACAGGGAATTCAAATTCTTAATTTTGTCAAATAGATACCTAGCGCATTTCTGGGTTCCTTGCATCTCACACTAAGAGAAGGTGTTTCGTCTAGTATAGCGTCAAACTGGTCTGGTTTCCGCCCTGTCCAAAAGTGCATCTCTTCTTCAGATAAGGCACCTCTTACATTGAAATCTAACTTTATTCCATTTTGTACAGCTGTTCGCAACATGTCACATATGTCAGTAAATTGCTGCGCATTAAAACTGTGAGAGACATTGAGGCAAATCATCCCAAGCATTGCCCTGAAGGTGTTCTGCACAGACTCGAGCACTATCAGGAATGTATAACGAATACGCACAAAAAATATATGTCTTGATAGATGCTGGTATTCGGCATCGGGTTGCATGAACACAGTTGTTGAAAATACAATGTCTTGGTGTATTTGGTGCTCGCATATAACCTGGGACCTGAATCTCCCCATCATTTGGTCTTCTTTCGGGTGCAGCAGGTCTTCTTAAATCGTTTTCGATTCTCTGCCAACAACGATGACACATACGTTGCGTATTGTTAAATACCACCTGAAACCAACATGTAATAATATTAATTAGTTTTATATATACTTATAGGTCTGGGAAGCGATTCCACTATTTGGTCATTACGTTTACAATGTTCATTCATTCATTGTAGCCACCTACATAAAAGCGTAAGCTTATTAAATAATATCAATATTAAGTGCCTACATATATATCTAATAAAATATACAAATACTCGCAAAGACTACGCCAGCTCCTAGAGCTAGAGGGATAGATAATTATATTCTGTGTGTACAAATCATATCGGTCCTTAGATGCTTCTATACGAACGGCTTTGATAGAAAGAGACGAGAAAGCAACAGTAAAATAGTTTTAATGTTGAAGTTGGATGGTAAGAGGAAAAGTATAACAGACCTAAAAAGTGTATAACAGTAAAAGACATTTCTTAGAAATGCAGTTTATTGAGCGCTTTCATGGGCCTTACAACAAAATATCTTTCCAGGTATCTGTTGTAAATACCACTCCTATTGTTACCGCCTAATGACCGCCTCAAGTGAAATCCTGTCATTTCATTTGAAATGGACTATCCGCCGTATGTTTAATATTAATAAGTGAATATGATTTAACTATTTAAGATGTAATATCATTGATTAATGGTACCCCTCTACATTAAGATATAATGTATTAAACAAAAGTAAGAAATACAACTTTTACATACCTCTAAAACAGCATTTTCTTGAATATAAGTGGCTAACTCAGGACGCAAGCTAGGTAAGTCGTCACGTAAAATATGTTCCTGATATCTTTCATGATATAAACCTCGCCGACACATCACACAATTGTGATTTCCTTCCATTTTGGTAGAAAATAAAGTCCATAAAACAAGCCGAAGTCAACGATTTTAGCGGGTAACGGAGTCCAAAAGAAAAGCACAGGTCAATATGAAAGATAAAATAAAGTAGTAGAAAGTAGCGTAACGTAGTCTCACGAACGGAACGAACGAGCGACTGACTGACTGATAGATGGAGATGTATCAGCCGATCACGCGCACTGCACCCCCCACTCCGCTCCCGATATATCCCGTGGTGCCTCCTAGGTTGGTTGGTATCAGTAAATCAAGTTTTCAGTTGTATCGCTTAAGTTTTTAATACGATACTTATATTGATAAGTTGAACAAATGAAACATATTCATATATCAATATCTCTGAAGATACTAACATTCAGGTTTCGTCGCCATACAATTTTTTTCTCTTATAGGTTAGACCAATTCAATAATACAATAATTATTGTTATTGGACCGGGTACCAAAATGTCTCATCATCCTTTAGCAAAATTACTGTTAATATTAGCCACAAAGCTTTTCAAATACTACATTAGATCGGAAACCGTCAAAAACAATATAATGATTGTATGGTCGCGTTTATAAAATCACGATAAAATCCCAAATATGCTATTGATGTCAATCTAATTGAAAATAGGGTCGCGCGTTTCCGTCGCTGTAAATGTTTCCGAAAGTCCGCAATAAAATAAAATAAAATCAATCGCTCCACAAGTGTAACGAACTATACGAAGTGCGCGCAACATCGCCCAACAATTAAAAACTCCGCAAAAGTGTTCGCTTTTTGAAGATAAAAGCGTCCGAATTCCTACCAACATTAACCGTGGACCAGCCGGGGACGGGCGGGGTCTGAGAGGGGCGCCGGGGCAGAGGGAGTGAGGTGCGGAAGTTTGTGCTCCAGATCAAAGGCTTTTGTCTGTGGATTAACAAGTCGATGTACAAATTATTTGGGTCGCGGGACTATCGCGGTCGTCTCGTCGTCGTGTCGTCACCGTGTCGGGTGCCTGTTTTACACGGTCGTTCCTTAGAAAATTACAAACAACATATAGGGTTGTCCACGACAACTAAACAGTATCCCAACGTATGTGATTCATGTCTGTTCCACGTCCACTACACCTAGAAACTGTACGTATTACGTACATGTAAAAGAAAGAAAGAAAGAAAGAAAATACGTTTATTTGCGGTGAACATGACGCAAAAAGAACAAAAATACTAAAAATAAAATAAAATAGACGGTAGAGGGAAACATGCGCCACATCCACGCAAAACGGCTATCGCTCAGCATTATGCTGCGACCCTGTGCAGGACAGAGCCCCAGCGCTGGTTTTCAGCGACAGCCGGCGCCGACGTAATGACGTCGTTCGGTGCAGCAAACACTTAATAGGATACTTTACCGGCACAGCGTACTTAAAGAAAAATTATTTAATTGAATTAAAAGTGATACAATATTTACTAAACAGGACATAGATACATGCTATGAGAATATCATCCTCAATAAAATGTTTTACTCTTTATAGTGGCAACATTGAACATTTCGAAGCGTCCTCATTTGACATAACCTAACATGCACCAAAGAAATTATGATGTAAGAATTTACAAAATGGCCAAAATTATGCAATGTGTTATGTTAGTATTAATTATGCAATATCTTTATGTGTCACTGTCAGTGCGTTTATGAATGAATGTGTAAGATGAGATGGACCCATTAAAAATGACAAAAAAAAACATGTGAGTATGCGGTGGCACATGTGCTACTCGCTCGGCACCGATGTATAGCTGGGTGACGTCATCAATGAGTCAATTAATTCCGCGGCCCACTGATCGCAGGCTGTGAACACTCCCTCCGACGAGACACTAATTTGTCTGACGTTGCTCCGTCAGCGACGCTCATTTGTTTCACTAATTGAGGGAAGATATTGAACTTCACAATTTTGTTTAAACTTTACTAATTAACGCAAAATGTCACAACGCAAATAGGTACAGTTTCAATACCAGAATCAATATTTTAACGTAGGTAATAGAATGCTAAAAAGTTCATTTGTTGGTTGGTTTGCTTGTAACACTGTGGAAAATTGAACATTATGTACTGGGATAAATCTAGCACTATAACGTAACTTATAACTTTGTGGGACGCAAAGTCATTATTAGTGCCGACTGTATTTAAGTATTATTATTACGTATCATGGTAATTTATAACCGACTTAAAAAAAAAAAACATACCGTCGAATTGACTACTGCATCTCCGGCATTTCTATGCGAATTTTGATGATTCTTCTAGTCGGTGTCGTCAAAAATACATGTGCACCTGCACATGTATTTTTTTCAATGAATTAGACTCAGGGGTCGTCTCAAAAAAACAACCGGCATACAAAAATAACACAAAGTGAAATATAAATTTAATTTCGGAAGTCGATGTCAAAAAACCAAAATGCGGCGGAACTAACGACACCGACTTCCGAAATTAAAGTTATTTTTCACTTTGTTGTGATTTTTCCGAAGTCGGTTGTTTTTTTTTTATAATCCAACTTTAAGTTAATCAGCTGATTTTATCTCAGTAGATATATATAGTAGATATAATTACATCAAAAAAACGTTGCGATCCCGATACAAGCGCGGTCGTCTGGCCTGCACCTAACCAAACACTTACAGTCTCGAGCTGGAGATTGGCTCTAGATACATCTGTGGCGGCTCGAGCCGGGCGAGTGCGTGAGAGGCACGAGAGGCACGAGTGGTCGAGTGGCGGCACACACACTGACCGGTTACTTCGCGACCGCGACCCGACGCTCAGCGGCTGAAGTGAAAGAATTAAGGTATTTACGATGTTCTTGCTAATTGGCAATAGAACGTTTGACTCGTGAGTCGTGTTACATTTTAAATATATTTTCCGGCTACAATCGGCTGAATCACACCAGCCGTGGTCTCTATTTTGTTGTTTACCATTGTTTGTGCTTGCTTTTATGTCAGTCGTATTTATTTAATATTTATCATTAGGATCAGGACAGAGAGAGTAAAAAGAGTAAAGTATGGGACGACGACGTACGCATCCAACGATACGAAAGGATGCGTATGTCGTTCCATACTTTGTTCTCTTTTTGTATGAACAAACACGCCGTCGATCAATGTGTCCAGACCCTTAATAGTTCGATTACCAAATAATATAATTTCAGAGGTTTTCCCGATACCTATGGTCACAATGAGGACGTACATAGCGTACAGTAAGTTTTGTCCAACAACTTTTATTTATTTTATTAAATAAAAGTTGTTGGACAAAACTTACTTGCATTGCAAAATTATGGGTCAAAGTTACATTCTACTTAAACAATATTGTGAGATTCCATTTTGAGTGTAATAATGCTTGACCGCGCTAGTGAAGTCACGTGGCGGCGGTTGGCACGGCAGAGTCTGAACTTTGTCAATTATGCAGGTCAAATATTAACCCGCAGTTAATCTATTCATTGCTCTTTACGTTTTATTTGTTGTCTAAACCCTCTGCTCGGGTTTTTGTCCCTCCGACCGATTTACATTTGATGGAGTTTCACCGATTAGCCTTTTTGCTCTCGTCCAACGGCACAACTTCAACTAACTTTCTCTTTTTTTCAAAATTTTTAAAGTGGGCCTGCATGAAGTAAATGAAGGGAGCTTTCTCTTATTTTTAAATTTAATTTTAATTCGTTGATCCATACAGGAGCGTTGTTAAAGCGCTCGTGAGACTGCACTAGAACTAAATCTAACGTTAGAGCATTATCACATAATCACTCCACTAATAACATCGGTGTGACACGCGGCCGCGCGGGGGCGGCGTCAGTTGTCATTTATATTAGGTGTTAACTAATTAGCATGGCTGGTAATTGTGCAGTCACCGTAAGTATCCAATTTGAAATAATGACGTCGCGTCGTGTGGTGGTGCGCTGTCGAGCTGTGATGGTCACGTCGGTAGGGCTACACTGATTACACGTTTTACAGATCATATTGATTGCCACTCGTAGCCGGTCCATACACACTCACCCCAATAATAAAGCATAAGTTAGAAGAAAACATGATAATGAATTATGGGAGACTTCTGTCCTTCCCATTGCCGAATTAACGGTCCTTTCATCTTACTTTGGAATAAAGATCTCTGTGATTTGTCAGACTTGTCAGTGGCTGCAACCCAACTGTAACCATATTGCAAAGAAAATAAAGATCAGTGTGATTTTGGCACTGTCGAAATGAGAGGTAAATGTTTCCAATGTGTGTCTTTTTGATAACTCATCCGACAGTATAATAGCTCAATATTATATTGGACCCCTCAAGTATCTGCATAGTATACAACGTGTGAAGGCGACCCCTGCTGAAGTATCGGCGACATCTTTATGACCGCATCTGTCCCACCACAGCGCTACCGGCTTCATTAACATACATACAGAATTGCTAATGTAGGTATGTCATCATAAGGGACCGCAGTACCTTAGGCGGCGGGTTTGAAGTCTCCATTGCACATCTCACATATATTTAATGTCTTAGGCGGCCGGTACGAAGTCTCCATTGTACATCTCACATATAGTACAACACACACACAACAAGGAGGAGTACAACAACAACAACAATAAGGAGTTTATACCTATAATAAAAACTTTTTAACAAAAAAAAAACAACCGACTTCAAAAAAAAAACACTACAAAGTGTAAAATAACTTTAATTTTAATTTCGGAAGTCGCTGTCTTTGGTTTTGTATTTACGTTTTTGCCACCGACTTCCAAAATTAAAATTAAAGTTATTTTACACTTTGTAGTGTTTTTTTTTTTGAAGTCGGTTGTTTTTTTTTTGTTAAAAAGTTTTTATTTTTTACTTTTTATAGTCAGAGTGCATCTCATGACAATTCCAATAAGCCCAAACACGGCTAGAATACATGGTTTTATTACGAAGTTCCGGTACCTATCTTCCAGCTTCATCATCAGATCGGTTTGATGGTACCATTTTCGTCAGAACCATTTATTTAAATTTGCTTCGTCATAGTCGCTTAACTATCTTAATCGAGATATCTTATCGCCACCCGTGAAATACTTATTATCATTGAAGAGTTCCTGTGGCTATCTGTGGTCTCCTTCATCAGTTCCACTTCACCAAATTATACTTTTTGAATGCAAATGCTTGACATGTTGATGAAAATACCAAAATTGCTATATGTATGCCTATAATATTTGAGGAGTTCCCTCAATTCCTCATGGATCCCATCATCAGAACTGGATTTTGACAAGAATGGGACCAATTTGGAAACATATCCTTTCAAATAAAAAAAAAAATCCAAATCGGTTCATAAATGACGGCGTACTGAGGTAACAAACATAAAAAAAAAAAAAAAAAAAAAAAAAAATACAACCGAATTGATAACCTCCTCCTTTTTGAAGTCGGTTAAAAATATACTAAGACTTTTGCTACTGTGCCTGGGTTCCAAAATAATACATATTTTTTGATCCTCCTAATAGAAATGATTGTTTTGCAACAAATACTCGTTGTGTTATTCGGTTGAGTCCCAAAAAACCAGCCAAGTGCATGTCGCACCACGCGCAATAAAGGGTTCCGTAGTTAGGATAAATTTATCCCAAGAACAAACTTAAAGTCAAAGTCAAAGTCAAAGCATTTTATTTGTTGAACATAGGTAATATGGCACATGGTATAAAATTTGCATTGTATCACTATGTTTTGCCTTGCAAGGCGTACTTTTATAATTACTTTATCAAAAAAGTAAACTTTATTTCTAAAGCGATTATGAAACTAACCGATTTATTGTTGTGTGTTGTGCGTGTTCAGTTACTGCCGACTTTGTGACAAACAGCTGTGCTGATGCAGGTATATGTCCGGTATGTTGATACAAACATGTGCATCATGTGGCGGGTCCCGCGCGGTGGTGTTCATTACTTTTTTTTTGTGGATGGGAAATCATCAAATGAAGGGGTCATCCCACTTTGGGTGGAGCAAAAGAGAGTGTCAGACTCTTACTGACTAAAACCCACCCGTGTTTCTTCCTTAGCCCTTTATGTTCCGTGGCAGAGATAACCCTTTCGGACAATCCCGATGCCCGGTGTTCATTACTTAAGGTTAGCGATACATATTGCGTCATGTTCGTGAACGGGCGCTGTCAGTTGAGACTGGTCATCTCTTAGCTGCCAGGGCTTCTTTTTAATCGTATACCTATTTTGAATTGTTTCTTCATAACATTGTTCTCACATATAGAAGCAACAAGAATACTGTACTAAGGATTTTGTAATATCTTAATTTAAAAGAGTGTCCTTGGAGTTTCTTGCCCGTTCTTCTCCAAGAGATCTACGTTTTGGAATGGGCAACTAGCTTCAACTTTCTGACTAACTGACCGACTAGTTAATTTTGACAATTCAAAAGTGCCTGGAAATGGTTTAATTGAAATAAATGCTTTGAGTTTGAGTTTGAGTTTATTACCCGCTCCCGCTCCACCCGTCATGTTGCACTCACCTTATAGCTCCCTATCCGTAGGACGTGGCACGTGACGCTAAGGAAAAAAATAAAGCTTGTCATTATATCGGTAATCCTATTTCTAATTAAAGCCACGCTCTGCAGTAGTGGTCAGGCGTTCAGTATTAATTACCTTTTGCTCCGCGGTCGGAACTCGACGGTGATTTTTCCCACGAGCCCTGGAGACATTCAGGTAGATAACCGCTTAATTGCGTTCCGCTGCAGTAAACAAGGGACGATAAAACATCTACTTGTGACCGAACAACGGCAATTATAATACGAGTGGAGAGACGGTAGGAATCGATCATCATTAACGTGTGGCGGTGACGCGGATGATTCGCTCGTGACCAGTGACGCGCTCATTTGTGACCACACTCTGTAATCTGAGCGAATCAATCTGATAATGATACGATGTCGTTCTTATAGTTACGATACATGCGGAAATAATGTAAGTCCTGAAGCCATTTACCGATAAGTTGTGGTGTCTACTACGACGAGCTGTGACAGCGCTCGGACAAAATTAAATAATGCATCGGAGTGTAGCATCAGCTACGAGTGCTACGAGAGTGCTACGAATGAGCGAGCGGCCTCGTTCTACGAGAGTGCTACGAATGAGCGAGCGGCCTCGTTCTACGAGAGTGCTACGAACGAGCGAGCGGCCTCGTTCTCGTAGCAATAACTACATTTAGTGTGTCTATCAACTCCAGGTTATACGCCACCCTTAGGATGTGCTTCTTGTCTACATCACCTTCTTCCAATTTTTGAAGTGAAAACTTCTTTAGCGGCGCTGCGTATTTTTTTTGGAATGGGTAAAAATCTCTAAACTCGCGTCAGGACACGTGACCTGATCGAGAATTCGTAAGACGGATGGAGAGAGGGCAGGCGGCGCAAGGCGCTTGCGCGAATGTTCGATAATTGTCATGTTTGTGTACGATAGCGCAATGAATAAATATTGTATCCTACCACATAAATAATAATACTTTTATACTGATAACGAAAGCAATTCGTACAAAATTATTCTCTAACCATTCCAAAATATCAAAAATGCAGAACATTAATATTTAAGTTTTCACTTCTGCCGGCACTCCCGGAGTGCAACCCGTCGATTTTATTTTATGAATTTCACTGAACCAATTATTACTATCACAGCCTCACACTGATGAAAATAAAGATGAGAAGTAATTTTATGCTTTACATCTTTTTCACCAACAATGTTCTATTACTATAATATGTGCCATATATGTTCTGCAAAACAAGGATATCACCGTTGTTGTCCCGTATTCCGTCTGAGTGAGTCAATAAAATGAAACATTGACTGGTACTGTCCCAGTGAGTGTCACTGAAACGTAACTCAAATTTCAATTTAGACATATTAGCTGGACAAATGTTCCGCTCACATAATATGTGATGCTAATCGCTTTTTATTCACCGGCTTTAGAGCCTTTCATGAAGCCAATAACAGACCAAGCATACAACGTTTGTATGCTTGGATTTCATTATAATATATTCATGTATTAAAAGTCTGTTTACTGTAGCCATTTAGTAGTAGATCGCGTTCAGCAGAGGACTAGATCTATTGAGATGAGTTTTTTTTAGCTCGGCGCACAATTGTAATCACTACTCACAATTATTGAATGAACTCTAAAAGAAGGAAGTAACTTCTCAACACGTATGCTATTGAGTGCATTTTGTTAGCTAGTGTTGCTATAGTAAGCACATTATATGACGAGCAGGCGAGCACATGAGCACACGAGCGCTCCCGCGAGCAGCCGCGCAGCGCGGTGGCGGAGACAGAAAGCCATCGCGAGTGGATTACTGCTGACAGACGTAATACTGCGCTCAGGAACCGGCTTATTGTGTTGTTTAAAGGCGTTGCTCAAGAACATCCTGGAAGTAGTACGTGCTACAACGACTACATCACGGTGTATGGACGTAAGAGGCCCTGGAACTGTTTCTATGCTTGAAAAAGTCCTTTATTTATATTTAATTGAACCGGAAACAGCGCGATAATAACACAAGCATCCGCAATCGGTTTGTTTGTGTCGGAACAAAGCAGAGCGATGATATTAGCTATTATTTACAATACAAAGGTCGCATTAGTGGGCGCGATAGCATCGCGGTTCAAAGCTCTCAGGTGACGAGACAGAACGCGCTGGTGAGGAATTATCGCACAAAACAACTGAAGCTCGGAACGAAGTTGTTCAGACACCCACACCACTGTTTGATGCAAAGTTTTGCATTGAAAATGATTACAGTGACGATCTGTTAAATAGAGAATACTTTCAGTCCACAGAACCCTATTACTCGACTGACATGTGTAATATAGACAAAATGTAGTAGCTTAGACCCGCCCATGCTGTATGCATTTTGTAAATCAGCAGTGAATTGTGATGAAGCCTTAAATGTGACACATGTAATCAATGAATTGTCAAAAAACTAAATAAACGAAAACAACCAATCTCGTTTAGTCCTTTTACAAATTGGCCATTTTAATAACTAGTCCTTTTGCGAATTGGCCATTTTAAGAACTAGTCCTTTTGCGAATTGGCCATTTTAAGAATTAGTCCTTTGTAGAATGCTAGGCATTTTACGAATTGGACATTTATCGACTAAACCACTGGATTCAATATGATTGTGTCTCTTAAAAATGCTGTTGTTATAAAGATTGCAACGGGTATTCTGCCATTTCGCCGCCCTCGAACAACTATTTTTATGTATTTTTTACGATCGCCGTTAACACTTGTATAAAAGTCATTTTTAACCATTCGCCGAAATAATATCAATTTCGTACGTCGCTTTAATTGCGCTCAGGACATATATTTTCTTTTATTCGTAACATAAATATTGACATCGTTTTCATAATTGAAACGTTAAAGCAAGCATCCGATACGTTCATAAAAACGACGTGCGCGTTGCGTTTTTCATGCGGCGATTGCAGACGACCGAAATGTAGACAGCTACTAGAGAGTAGATCGTTACAGAAGGATAACCGAAATATAACAGTAGAGCTCGCTAGACTAGACAGGAACTTATCATTACTAATGAAAGTGTAAATACATTCATATTGTTAGGTACTCATGATATAAAGCTTCGACTTTATATCTCACGACTTTTTACAACATTATTAAATAGTAATTGAAAAATTGAGGTTTTAAAAATAACCTCAATTGTCAAAAAACAACCATCCATAAATGGTGATTTAAAATGAGAATTTAGAGTTTCTGTATTCATTATATAATTAAATCAATCATTAAACTTCTAAGTGGCACCACAATATTATATTTGCCAGCCACAGGTACGTTTTCTAACCCATTTGTTTACGTTTTCAGCAAATTGTTTTGGAGCAGGGTATACCTAACGTTACAATGAATAATATTAATATTCGTGGTCGCAAGCGTTACTGCTAGCATGAGGTCCTGGGAGCCATTCCCGGGTCAGGTAAAGCGTTATCGGGTTTTCCATTATAACATTCTCAGTAGAAGCCCGGAGTCTGGATTTATGGCCAGGCAATAGGCTGCGACCTGTAACATGGGACTTCAACAATCGACCGATATTATTGCCCTACAGCCATGTCTCAGTGGTGTCAGTAACGTACATTCATGTCAATGTTCGTAGTAGATATTCTGGTGTTTGCTGTCCACTGACACAACGCACTACGTATCAATTGGAATCAATTGTCGGGCATCTGCATTGCGATGCGATAAATCTGTTGGTGGCAGTGCGGGCGAGGACGGGGGTGCGGGCGGTGAAGGGGGTGTACGATCATACACACTGACGGCAGTGAATGATGGCTCCTCATGTGACTGCGAGGACTGAGCCGGTCAACTGCACCTGCCGCTAACGGTCACTGGGTATCATCTGTATCTGTAGTGTTTGAGGAATCAGGAAATCGTTTAAACATATCGATGTCTATTTCACTGTGATGGCGGTGTTCATTTAGGTACTAGTTCCACAAATGTTTGTGTGACATGTATGTAAGATTCAAACAAATGAAATGTTACGCAAAAGATAACAAGCACAAATCAAATTGCGGCAGAGAAAACAATCAACCGGGACATCATAACATCACGATACTGTATGGGACGTGGACAGAAGCCAGTGACAGACAGACACACAGCCTGCACCGGCGCACTGTCCCACACACGTCACATTCCTCTACGTCACAAGTAACTACTTTCATTTGAACTTTCTGTATCAATGTAGGAGCTCGACAGAGTTTACTAAACGAACTCTCTATTGCCTTTTAAAAACAAAAAGTGATATTGATTAAAAAAGTTTGAATGGACGGTCAAAAACTTTTTAATTGTCGGCTGCATAAAAATATCTATTTTGGTATTTTCCTTCCCGGTAATAATATGGCGATACCAAAATAAATTGGGGGTTTTATCGTAACCATTTATTTCGATGTATGGATTTGATTTTTGGTTATATGTTTATTGACTATTCGATTAATACTGACTGAAGGAAAACGCAATTGGGTTAAATTTCTTCGATAGAATTAAATTCCGAAAAGACCTCTACTTTTTATATTTTTGTCTGTAATTCTGAAATCCTAAGTAATTGTAGCATTCACACATTTTGAATGCTACAGGTAGTAGGTAATTGAAAACACTGGCTGAAAATATTTTTGATACACACATTAATTTATTTGGTTTGGCGCTTACGTTGTTTTATTTTGGTTCCAGCGCATTGTTGCGCCCTCTTTTTTCGCAATTACCTGTCACTTTGCTCGCCCAGTTCGCCTGCGGCCTTTCAGTTTTCGTCACTAATATTTTACGTATTAGCTTAAAATTTTCAAAAGCTAACCGAGGCTTATTCACAGTTATATTGGTGGACGCTTTCAGCGATCCATTTCCGAGTAACAATTTATTTTACGCAACTTTTATTTGAACTCAACACAATCTCGGTTGTAACGAGCGGCGGCGGGCGGCGGCGGCACAACTCACAACATAGACTACAGAAGATCCACTCGATGCTAGCATATTGCCTGTACTAAGGTGCGAACAGACCGCGGTCTCCGTTGATGAATATGTTGATGATATTTTGAGAGAATATTTTGTGATGTATTGGTATACCATTAATATTTGGTGACACATTTTGTGTGGACGGTCGGCGTCGTTCGATTGTGTTCTGTGAGCCTAAACCAATCACTGCCTCTTAAGATACAGGATTCCCTAGTTTAAGAGACAGAGATTAATCTATTGTGTACAGATTTCTGCATCATCCAAATGTTTTATGTAAATGTTCTCTATTCTGTATTTTTGGGAAATAAAGATATTATTATTATTATATTATTAACGACTTTCAAGTTTCGACAGGATTGACAAAGCTTTTTGGTAATGTCATCTAGTGCATTTTTCAATATATATCAAGGTCTGAATTAAAGTATTTTTATTTTTTACTTTTCCAGTATCGTTATCGCTGATATCATTATGTTTTATTTACTGGGTCATTTAATATTTTACTAGCTGCTCCCCGCGGTTTCAACCGTATAAGTGTTGATCCCGTGGGAATATCGGAATAAAAAGTAGCCTATATGTTAATCCAGGGTTTCAGCTACCTCCATACAAAATTTTATCAAAATTGATCCAGCTGTTTGAGCGTGCAGAAGTAATAAAGATATAAACACACCCTCACTCACAAACTATCGCCTTTATAATATTAGTGTGATTATGATTTGCTGAATTCACGTTAAATTAATTATATTGACTTGAAATTAATTATTAAAAATCATAACTATTGACATTTGCACTCCATAGCATGTGGCAAACAAGTCTGAGCTTGTATTTTTATGTTATTCTGCATGTTTCTATTCTAGTATTTGAATACATGTTTGAGCAAATACATATATCTTAACTTATCTGGTAGCAGTCAGCACCCAAATATTGAAATATTTGATTAAAAGATGTAACCTGGTATTGTAATCTAAAATTAATCTTTCAATCACAACTGTGGCGTGTAGCTCTCAAGTGACATTGAACGGCTCTGGACTATCAGAGATAAGAAATTCATAATGATCCCGCAACTTTTTACCTCCGGAATGTGCCTTCTATTATTCTATTCGTTATCATGGAGCGGGTCGCCTGCTGCGTGCTCGTACAGTCCGTACGTTACGACTGCGCGCAGTGGGCGCGGGGCTACTCTCCCACGAGTAATGTTAGCCGATTGGAACCTATCACACATTGCTTATTTACCAAACGTTTCTTGCCCAGGAGACCCCTGAAAATGTAACATTCTAATTGAAACACTCGCGTGGTTTTTGTCCACATTTTCCATTGTAGGTACCAAATAAGGTGACGATGTACACAAAACGATTAATTCTGTTGATTATTTACGCGAAATTCAGTTAAATCGTAATTGTGAATTACAGCGTTGTCATTGTAGGTATTAACGTGAACAAGCGAGCAAATTAAGCGGTAAGCGGTGAGTGCAGCGCTGGAGCGCTCGAGCGAGCGTAGCGGAGACGCGCAGTATTTATCATAATCCCAGTATTTAAAGAGCTCGCCCCAAGAATGTAATAGAGCGGCTTGAAACCGCGTCCGCGGGCCATTGTGCGCGGTGCAGGAGGCGGGGCGGTACAACTTTTGAATACATTCGCCGCGCGCGCAATTACTGAGTTTTATGCAGTCCCGGCCGTGTACACTATGCACACACACACACATGCACACTGCGATATTACTCCACATTCTACTCTGCGTTAGATTCCTGTCATTGTTATGAAGGGTGAACGAAAATTATTAATTTAAGTAGTTGAAAGTTATTTAAAAGTATCAAGCAACTCTGATGGTATTACTTAGAATTAGGTATGTTTGACCGGGCTCAATAGCATAATAAGATTCCATCGTAGATCCTTAATATATACAAATATATAAGTAAACGATAAGTGGTTATATTCTGTACAGTAACTGATGAAAATCTTAGTTCAGGAAGATCAGAACATAACGCACAAAAACGTACTTTTGGCAAAACAACAAATTGGGGTCAAAGTCAGGAAGTTATCCATCGGTTACTGGTGCCAATATTGATTTGGCGCAAGTAGTTAGTTTTTATACTTTTTGATTTTGAGTAAACAAGAGTTATCACGGAACGTTTTGCAGCATGACAACGACAATATGACATCGTGATCCTTCGATATTAGAATGTTGGCACCAGTTCAAGCGGCACTACACCCCGACTGGGTGCACTCCGGGCGGCTTCGCTCGGGATCTGCTACATCGTTGTCTGCGAGTACATTTATGATGTCCTTTGAACTGAACCTACCTACGTTGGTGGTTTGTTACCTTTTTTGCACTTCGCTGTGTAGATGAAGTTATTTTACATTCGACGGAGAGATGACGTTGGCCTTACGGTGCCATTACAAGACATTATTCATGGGAGTATCGCACACAATTTACTGCAATTGCATAGTTTCTAGAAGTTTGGTTCTTACTGAGCGGTACATATCAACCTCATGGACCCCTAACGGCTGCCCCTTTACAAGCAGGATCGACCATCGCCTGACATTTTATAGCCGGTAGGATTATTTAATGCAGTACAGAGCTCTGGATGAACATAAGATAGTGAAAGTTAACTGGCGAAGTTGGAGCTCAGTGAGTGTTCACGTGATGCTGTGTGAATGTTACAATGTTTCGAATGGTTAAAGTTGGCTTTACAACGTTCCTTGCGAAGGAATCTTCTAAATATTGTAGGATTCGCATCTCACGAGTAGTGAGGACCCGTCTAATGCGTACTGCCACCGATATTGAGACAGGTAACTCCTTAAGTGCTGTATCATGATATTAGGGCAGACGTCCAGTGGTGGCCGGAGTTAAGCCTGCCGTAATTCCGGGGATCTTGGCGTAATCACCGCGCTTGGCAGACACCGCGATGTTATTAGTTCGCAGGTAGGTGCTCTCGAGTAATCCTTTAGTCGCCCCTACGACACCCCGTGTACTATTGATGGGACGACCTGGTTCCTCCCGGGGACGCACAGGTAAGTAGAAGGTAGAAGTGATGGTAAATAATTATACTGCTTGTAGAGATCTATATTTTCAAAATAAAGGTACAAAATGATTAAACTTCACACTGAACTCACTCACTGTTACAAAACATAGTTCTAAACCCGGCGCCAACATTCGACAGTCAAATAGACATGTAACGAAAGTTTAGTGTTCGACTGAAAAACTACATTTTCTACTTAAATGGGCTGTGGGGAGCCCTCGTTCGACAACTGGGAAAAAGAGAAAACAAAACCTACTTCCAGTTTTCAACTAGTCCCTCCATGTTCGTGCACTGAGTTAGTAGTTATTTATTCGGGGAAGTGTTGACTTTGGTATTTTTGTAGTAATTACAATGAAGTCATTGAAATGAGGAAAATAAAAAATCTTTTTTTTTTTTTTCTTTCTTTTTCTTCTTTGTATTTGTATTTGCATGCCTATTTAGTTTTAGTTACATATTTTAGCACATTATTTACGATAATATTATATAAGTATTCATTGCAATCGCACTACGTACATTAAAAATTCCTTTTTCTTATAATCTGTGGAAAATGTCGTGGGTTATACACTTGCTCCCTCTGTATGAATTAATTGTTTGTATATTACTGTAGTGTGTAACTGTTTATTTTCCTAAATAAATAAAATAAAATAAAATAAAATAAAGTAAGAGTGGCTATCACTGGCTAAATAAATCCGTTACAATAATTGTCCTCGTCTGCGATTATATCAAGCTTCGATAAAATGAGCTTAGGATAAATCATATTATGAATCTTCTTTGTCATTGACTTCGTGTCGTGACTTTGAATTCTAAATGAATCTTCATTAATGTATTTTTACAACTTTACGTCATATAACATCATGCATAACTGTACAAATAAGAAGTATGGCATGCCTTGCATTATGTGTACGAAGTCCTGCTATCATAGCATGCATTCATCACTTGAAAACAGTGAGTTCAGTTGCAAGTTGTATAATATGATACTGTTGCGATGTGTCCTTGCCACCGCACTGAACCGCACCGCACCGCATCGACGATTGCGACGCGGCTGTTATGAGGACAAGTTACTGCTCGCAGAACACTGTTTTGTTCAGGAAAGCTTTATTATTTAGATTTATATACGAATCTTCACGGAGAAATAGAGTTTTACGTAGCTATGCTTTCCTAGGTTTTCTTTAGTATACGAGGAAGTTATCGTGGCTAAATAATTAGCGGCTGCAGTCTGTTGGTGGCTTGCTTACCCTACTTCTATTCGAGTTCTATTCTGTTACCCAGACATTAGTTCTAAAACATTTACCAACTAGGTGCGCGTGAAATATGTTCGCTTACTCTTACCATTTTCATTTACCGTGAGAGCGAGTGCGTACTTGTTCAGAGCACTTTCACAAAAACGTGGACCTTGATTCACGACGGGTTGCCCGGAAGGTAAACGGCTAACTAAACGGCTTAGAATATGAGGATTTCAGCTAAAAATCAGTGAATATTATAATAATTTTCATTAGATGTTTAGACATTATTCAGAGACAAACTGATTAGGATGAATGTCGTATGGAATCTTTTCATGCACTAAATCAAGAAGCGTGAACCCCTTCCCAGTGCATCTAATTGCTGAATAATAGTATACAGTGCGAGACACAGCGACGCTAAGGCCGCTGTCTGGAACTTTGCGGGCAGCAGGGCGGCAGCGGCGGCGGCGCGGGAGTGGCAGGATCTTATGCGTACATTTAAATGGACCGGTTCTCAGTGGCGGACTAAGCCCGCCAGAGGCTCGGGGTGACAAAGCTGAATGAGGCCCTCCAGCTTTAAAAAAAAATTAGTTTTTTTATGTTTATTTCGTTAAAATTTGGCAAGTGAAATTTAAATTCGAATTAAATTATTTCGGCTAAATAAACATACATACCTACAATATGGAATGGATATGGGCAAGGAAAATAAAATACGAATAGATCGTCAAAACAAAAAATCAAAAATAGTTTTTTTTATTTTTTGTAGCGTGTTATATGTGTTTTCGTGCTTTAAATTTACTGAACTCCTCAATAACTTCTGTGAAATCGATTTCTTTGAAAATTTTTCTTTCTATTGGAAGTACGGCTAGATTAACCAGTCGCTCTTGACCCATTGTAGATCGAAGATAATTTTTAATTACTTTAAGTTTCAAACAGCTCCTCTCTCAATTAGTATCGCATAAAAAGTCTAGATGGCTGTAGTGTTTTAATCTTGATGAAATCATGTAAGAACTAAGCACATTTTTAAAGTCTTGTTTAGGAAATCATCAGGGGAACGCGGAGGCATTTGGGGGCCCCCCAAGACCGGAGGCCCTGGGCGGGCCGCCCCTTCCGCCCCACTGTTAGTCCGCCACTGCCAGTTCTCGAAAACAGCGGCGCGGGAGCGGGCAACGAGCGGTGCACTCAAGGCAACCGCCCGCGCCGCCGCCGCTGCCGTCCCGCTGCCCGCTAAATTTCAGGCAGCGGCCTGACAGCTGTAGTTAGCGCATCGATACAGACTCGCGGCAGTGCTCAGTGAGTGCAGTACCAGGGCGCGAAGCAATCGATCACCTGCCTCCAGTCACATGACACTGGTACCAGGAACTAAGGAGAAGCAAGAGCATATGTCAGCGATTCACCCCGCACTTACACATTACAGATCCTAAGGAATCAGGGTCTCCTAAGAAAGCGGCCCTGTCATATTATATTGTAACAGCCGTCACGAACATCTGTCAGCTTCATCAGTATTTGACATTGACGTGTCAAAAAACCTCTGGTATGACCCAATGCGTAAAAACTATGTGTACTCAGCGCCCAAAAATGTAAATAAAAGATTGTAATAGAAATATGAAGTTTTGCCTGTGTTCCAAATAGCGAACAATGATTGTACCTGCTCAGAATAGTCTGTAGTAGTACCTGTTTGCTGCTGGTTCTAAGTCGGGTCAGATGTCATGTTTCCGTGGTAAGCTCAGTGCTCGCAAACACGACGCGACAGCTAACAGCGCTAGACGCCTTATTGTAATTATAGCTCAGGACGTAGCTGATGTTGCCGCTTCTCACTATATGCATGTGTGTGCTCTGTATGCGTTAGGCCTAAGCCTCATATCTATTCCTGCGGTGTAAGTACACTAGTCAGCAAAGTAACGTAGTACCCGGCTGTTCATATTTGATACATGGAGCTGTAGAAAGAGACTGTCAGACCAGCATAAGTGACAGAGACGGTAATCTAAAAAGCCGAACTTTTTCTAAACAATCGATATGCATACAACGTGTCCCTTGGACATTTCTTCATGAGGTACATCTTCAAGAAGACAGACTATACTGATTATATTTGTTTGATGCAATAATCACGATCGAAAACGTTTTGCTGTTCTAGCTAACCAATTACGTCGCGCTAAGTGCGGCGCGGCATCAGAGCATAGTCAGACAGCACATTAACGGGGGCATTCGTACTTATTAGCCTAGCAGTGACTGTAGTGGTAACGACTTCAGCAGCAGTGTATTGAGTTGAGGCGTTCGATTTATTTTACCAGTAAGTTATAATTAGATCAAAAAAGCAGTACTTGGCGGAGTACGCCGTCAGCAGCTGTAAGCATCCTGCTCACACTAACAACAACATAATATTCCACCAGTTTATAAACGCGGACGATGTTTATAGTTCGATATGATGTCGCTGGTATCAAATATGTATAGCTAGTGACAGCATCCTGTCATCGTTACTTGTCGAGTAGTACACTACACTATACTTAATAACTCATATCTTATGCATAACGATACACAGAGGTTCCATAATACATCAGAGAGTTGAGCATCTTACACAAGGGTCACGGTACAGGACCTCGTAGAGGGACGCATACATAATGTACGCGGGAACGTGTTTATTGCATTAATGTACGCACAGTGAGCTGATATTGTTTCCCGAGGTCGTGGGTCGCCTCATCGCACAGAGTGCTGTGAGCAGGTTCATTAGGTAAACATGTTAGTGTCCTTCCACGCCCCGCTGGCGGCCGCGCGGCCGCTGCTCGCGCAGTGCGCTCGCGTATTGTTCGCGCGCCTAATGTAACTAAACTGTTGTTAATATTTAACCACCTCCGCCCCCCACCCGCCGCACATACCCCTCTAGCGCCTGCAGCGGGCCCCGACCCCTACTGTTTGACTTTCGCGAAATTAACTTAATAAAATTGAAGGTAGAGGTTTAATAACCGCTATAGTGATAGTTGATTGGCTGTCGCGGTGTGATCACGCCGTGATCGGGCCTGATCGCGGTGTCATCGCGGGAACTATACCATCGAAGCGATGTCAACATTGTTACGCAAATGATGTTATTTTTTGTTGTTTGTTGGTAACCCGTTGTTTTTTGTTTGTCCCGCGTCACGCGTCGTAATAGTTTTGCAACCCCGGGATTACGGCGTCCGCATCCCGTCGTCCGCAGGCTGTACAATCTGTGTACAGACTTCGGGAATATTATATGGAGATATGACGTTTGTAGAAATACTCCCTGAAGAGGTAGGCAGAAGTGTAGCTTTACTAATAATACTAACTATGCTCGTTCAGTACCACTAGACCAGTGTTAACATTAATACATGTGATCTAACATGTATTCCAACTGATATTGTATTTTTATTAAACTTTAACTCAAATTCAAAGTATTTATTGCAAAAAACCAATTACATAATTATACTTTTAAATTGTCAAGTGGTCGGTCAGTCAGAACGATGAAGCTAGTTGGCCATTCCACAGCGTAGTAGGTACGGTCAGCAACAAAAGTCGATTAACACTTCAGTTTTTTAATCTCAGTTATTGAGCAAAATATTTGTTCAAAATTGCAGCAGAGGTACTTTAATATTTGGTAATTTTGAATAAATATTTTGCTCAATAACTGAGATTAAAAAAACTGAAGTGTTAATATTTTGCTCAATAACTGAGATTAAAAAAACTGAAGTGTTAATATTTTGCTCAATAACTGAAATTAAAAAAACTTAAGTGTTAATCGACTTTCGTTGTTGACTGTACCTATGGAGAAGAACGGGCAAGAGACTCCATGGACACTCTTTTAAATCAAAACATTGGTTATATCATTCAGGTTGATTAATTAATTGCGATAACAAGGATCCATCTGCACATGTGCTTACCCGCAATTAACTCGATCACCCGCGGTCTGATTCGACGACCACACGCGAGGCATCGTTCTGCTCCCCCATCGGAACACGAGCATTCGTTCCACCGACAACGTAGGGTACAGTACGACCTGTATTTGTGACAGTGAGTACCAGGCGCACATGACACACGAAGAGCTGCCACCATTAACAATTCAGATGACGCGCAAGAAACGGGGAACTGATCCCAACGTAAGAGTACCTAATTATCGTAATGTCGTAGGTACGCGTTCACATTTGACTGGAAGTACGTCACTGTTATTGAGTACGTACCCGTCGGCAAAGAATTAGATACTCAATATGATCGCAGTACTTATTTCAATAAATGATGCTCCTATCAATCCCTGCGATATTCCTAAATTCTTCTACTTTTATAACTATAAAAAAAAACACTAACACTATTATAACTAAAGAGGCTCGTCTCTAAATAATTTATTTATTTATTTATTTATTTATCCAAGTCTAACCTACAACTACCATTACAGATCAGCGATCCAATGCGATAGAGAGGCCATGCATGCTAAATCCTTAATCTACATCCTATAATGACATATAATATACTAAATCTTAACCTACATCTAAATAACATATTACATAAAGCGTAACTTTTGCGAATTCACTCAAGTTGCACCACAATACATCAACCCTCTCGTGTACCTCGTTCACCACACGCATGGCTCTAGTGAGAGGAGTTTTCGCCAGTAGGTTGGTTCTGGCTGCAGGCACAGAAAGCAGGGGCGGGCACCGCCGCCTCCACACGTACCGGTCTGGCACGCAAAGCTCCAGGTGCCGTAGCACTCCCGGGTTATGCGCCCCGCCACGCAGTAGCTTCACTACATACGCTGCGAGTGCAAAGTCCCGCCGCACCTTTAATGCGTTGTACCCTACCATACCCAGCACAAATAGTGTAGGGTACATCAATGGGTAAAATGGATATACCCCATACAACTTGAAGTACAAGTGCCTTGTGAACTTATTTTGGACACGTTCCAACATGACACTATACTTCGCCTCATGAGGAGCCCATATGATTGCACTATGTTCAAGGTGACTCCTGACTAGTGCGTCATACAACACCTTGAGCGTCATAATAAAAGCCGCACAGGCTGATCGATCAGGTTAAGCTATGCTTGCTGCGGTTGGTCTGTGGATAGGTGACCATCTTTACATTCCGTGACCCCTCCGTGCCTCGGAAAGCACGTTAAGCCGTTGGTCCCGGCTGTTATTCGTGGATCTTTGACAGTCGTTACGGGTCGTCAGAAGCCCGAAAGTCTGACAACCAGTATTACCCAGTAACTGGGTTGTGGAGGTCAGATAGGCATTCGTTCCATGTAAAATACTGGTATTCAGTTGCATCCGGTTAGACTGGATGCCAACCCCAATATATCGTCGACCGTAGGTTCAATTGAGGTAAGGGACAGGATACCCAATGTCCCTTACCGCAATTGAACCTACGGTCGACAATATGTAGTTAGGAAAAGGCTAGGCAGATGCTGTATTCTACTTTTATAACTACTTAAACCATTCGTCAGTACTAGCACGTCCCGTGGAGCCGTGTGTCTTGTTGCTGACCACAGCGTGTAACGCTGCATAGTGTCCACACACAGCACGGTGCGCGAGTCTGCTTGCGGTAATTATCACCATCAGTAGAGCGAGCGGCGCCTCGCTGTGGCGGCCGCCGCGGGCGCCGGGCGCTGGAACAAACTCAACCGCTACACTCCCCAGTTTTTTTGCATACAATCATAAGCTCTCTCACAATTTCACAATCCTGTAGTTTTTACTTAATTAAATAACCGCTGAAAAGGTTCTTGAGCGCGAATGTTCAACATTTAGGCCATGCTTCATGTCTCGCCGCTCGCGGATAAACTTGTAATTTAATAATCCAAGGGATACAGGTAATGGATTAATTATTCCGCTTTGAGTTTGTGCTGTAGTTGAACTTTGGAACTACTTCACAGGCGACGTGGAAATGGATGATGTCTAATGAATTACCTTAGTTCACTACAGTGTTGTCACATCCCATTTTAAGTACTTTAATGTTTGGAACCTACTTTGTAAAAATCTTTTATAAATTTAAATAAACTTGATGAGTTGCTAATTCTGTCTCACGTTAACACACTACAATTTGTCATAACTAAACTCTGTGCTCATTTCCAAACTATAACTTGAAAACTGTATTTAACGGCACGAAATGCACAAAAATATTCTCACTTTTAAAAGCCAGTCGCTAATAACGGGCACGTTTCACCATTATCCGGATGGTCCAGCATTTTTCCGCGTCACTCATGGGAGCCTGCTGGAGGTGGTACGTTCACGCTGTAACGGTAATATAAGCGGTCCGGGCTCACCGCGCGTACATATTTGATGCGGCCATCAGCGCTACCTCACTCACATCACACTACAGATTTACAGGTTTACACTAAACGTTTAATATTTCATGGCAGTTTGAGGCTGGGAAAAGGTATGTGAAACATTTGTCCCTTTCCTTTCCTGTATGTGCGCCTTCATAATGACAAATATTATAAGTAGGTACATTTATCTATTCTACGTCAAACTTATATTGCACTGCAACTTATTTTCGAATTATATTATTTAGTAGTGACAGAGGAAGCAACTCTTTTACAATTGCTACGAAAGTGCTACGAGCTGCGTAGTACTACGAGCTGCGTAGTGCTACGAGCTACGTAGTGCTACGAGCTACGTAGTGCTACGACCTTAGTGCTACGAGCTTAGTGCTACAAGCTACGTTGCGCTACAATCTAATTATAGTAATAATCGTGTTTTGTGTAATGACACTGATTCTCTATCTTTCATAACTTCTCAAAGAAGTCACTAAATTGGAACATTCACAACACTCAGTGGTACAATAAGAGACACAAAACCAACAGAAATGGGTCAAAAATCAACAATTGAAACTGACGCCTGTTCGCAAAGTACGTACAGGAAATGAGCCCGATTTACATTAAAATTCAACGGAACGGTTTGACTTGTCCCGGAGGTCGGCGCGGGAGAGCATTGTGCGGGGGGGGGGGGACGCTCGTAATCTCGCTTAATATAAACTAAATAATAAATCAGCTTTGTTTGTTCTTAACTTTACATAATTCAAGCGGCGCTAGGTGATCCGCTCGGCGCTGCCCTATTCATAGATTTCTATAACAATTGTTAAGCTTTACAAGTTAGCACTGAGTACTGCCAACTAGTTGGCACTAGTTAAACTAACCGTGAGTTTCAATGCAACCCGTATATTTATTGTTGGAGTGCTTCTCAGAAATCTGCTAATTTCCAGTTACAGAAGTTCTAGGTAAGTATATATCAAGTGCTATGCACTGCACCACGCATGGGGTATCTAATATATTTAGATATTCAGCTTTTGTTGCAAGCGGCGGTTAAGTCGAGGTGGATTCTTTTTAGGATAATATTTGCATATTTGTAAATGAGCCCAATCCAACAAAACATCGACACTATCTCAAATCACCGATTTACAAGAGAAAGAGAGCACACGTGGGATCATTTTCCTCCGTGTAATGTAATGTATCTTAGCAAGCCTTTAGTAACTTTCATTGTTTTTTTATGTAATTATAAATCTTACCTAGTAATTGTATATTGAAACTGTTACTATCGTAATCATTTTAGTGGCGACAACAATATTATCATGTCGGTCCCCTATCAACACTATACATAGCTTTATTATTATCTCTGACCTACTCGAATTTGTAGGCGGGATTTCCACGCTTGTGTTTTTATTGTTACAACGAATCTATCCGTGTTCAAATTGACTGCTAACGAAAAAATACAAATAAAAAGTAAACGTGTCGAGAGTTTCAATATTAATCCGCTCACCTAGCGCGCAATGTATGTTACGAATCTAAATTATGACTCGGATGAACGGTTTGTCGCAATGTACTGCTCATTCTATTAAAAGAGGAAGTTGGTTTCAGTAAGCCTTGTGCTTTGTCTTCTTATTGTAGCGGAACAGTCAGGGCCGGTCAATAGGAAGGTGGACGGTCACAATCTTCTTTCTTCACTGTCTCTTAAGATACAGGTTTACCTAGTTTATAAAGCAGGGTTAATATACTTGAGTACAGATTTAAACAAAGAACTACAATGTATAACCTATTTTATAATTCACCTTGATTCTTATCTGCATTTTTTTATGGCAAATAAATGATTAATAAATTAAATTTTAATTATTATATTTACGGTCACAATACACCACTTTTGCCATTTTATAATTTGCCATTGAAGAGCGGGCCGCACAGATATAATATTGCAGTACACCTCATTTCTCAGGCACGGCAGTGCCCCGTCAAGACGAGTTAAGCGAAGCGCAAGGGCACTACCTACCTTTTCTCGAAGCGCTTCGTCGTTTTTTTGAACCCTCATAACTTGGTTTTGGATCATACCAGATAAACAAAATTCTCGAGATATGGTGTCAATAGTGAACTTATTAAACTTAAAATTTAAATTGCATAGCTAATAAACTTTAGATTTTATTGATATACTAGCTGACCCGGCGAACTTCGTACCGCCTTAGCGTAGCTTTGATGCACTACTTTATTTTGTATAGCTGACCTATCTTATGTATGAGTACCTATTCAATTTGAACTGGAATCTATAATATCCTCCATATAAAAATGAATCCTTTGTAAAAAAAAAAAAACGAAAAAAAAAATGAAAAAAAATGAAATGGAATGATTTTCTTTATATTTTTTTCCGTAAGAACCTTGTACAGAGTATTATAAAACTACAAAAAAAAAATCAGCCAAATCGGTCAAGCCGTTTTCATGTTATGTCGTGACAACGGAAAACGGGTTTCATTTTTATATATATAGATAAAAAACCCCGATTTCATCACTGACTCACTGATGATCATCAAAATTCTTAGGGTACTTCCAGAAGTCCTAGAAAACTAAAATTTGGTATGTAAGCTAGTATGTATGTATGTACACAAACAACAAAACATTCTAAAACTTGGAACTTTTACCCCCCAACCCCTTAAACTAGGGGATGGAAGTTTGTTACCATCACATGGGTGACGCCGACGGTCGTAAGGTGAAAAATTTATTCACTGTTTATTACTTTTCTGTTACACAGTAGTTGTAACGAAACAGCCAAGCCTCATATTTTGACTAAGGTGTAGAGTTTGTGAAGTTAGGCCTTGTAGAGTTAGTGCGTGTATAGTTAGAAGCTTGGCTCTACATGAGATCTGAGGGGCAATTCTTGTAATTTTGAAGAACGTTCACAGTCTGATCTCAGTCTCAATCTGTCAAAAATACTTCAAATTTCCCTACATTTTGACAAGTTTTTGAAATTTTTTTGTCGCCGAGATGAGACTGCGACTAGATTTTGAACGTTTTAAATTAGCAGAATTGGCCTACTGATAACTTTTTGACAGTGCGAGCCATTGGTCTTGTCTTGGAAACATTTTACATGAAAATGTTTTTGGTGGGTATCTTTCACTTAAAAGGAGGTCCCTATACTGTACAATTTGTACAAGTTTCTGCAATAAAATATTGTATTTTTTTTTTAAATATTACTAGTGAACGACCATATTCTAATAAGTATAAGTACCAATAGGTAATGTTTGATATAGGTATCACACGTTTTTGTTAAATGAATTTGTTGTTTCTGGTGTGAGTATATCTTTGGCAATCGTATTGGTGATAGCATTTTTGTTTTCATTATGCCTCGCATAACGAACTGATCATTTAGTCGTCTTCTATACACCCCCTGTAGAGATGAGCTCCCGCGCGACCCGCTTCACTGAAACCAAACCAATTCGTATTATATTCTGATCTGAAGGAAATCATTTATTGTTTCGTTGCTCACTACGTAATACGCAATCTTTTCCTTCGATCTTTCAATCATCTATTATCAACTGAGATTACATTTCCTTTTCTTTCCGAGATATTATTAGCTATAATATTATCTGATATGTAGCAAAATGTAATATCGAATTGTCTGTTGGCAACTGGGAGACATATTATCATTATATGAACATCGTTATATGTCGCACAGACGATGAAGAGTATGTGACGAAAGAATTGTAACATCGTAGACAATTACTGAATTGTGTACTACTTTCACGAAGTCACATGAAACAGTAACTCACTGCGCAACCAATGAGTTATTTCGCTATTTAGTAGAGGGTGTTGTTACACACGGGTGTATGGTACGCATGACTTTGAAGACCTTTGAATAGCTGCGAAAATTATTATTTCCCAAGGTATACACAAAATAACAAAACACTAAAACTGTACAAACTAGTTCATTATAATTGCGGTCTGTTTCTCTACGATACTAATTGCGTTTCATAGTAGCCTGCTCGGCCGCGGCAACTCTTGTTTTGTCTTTATTTCCACATCTTGTGAATTTAGACGCGACGTTTATTCTGATGCAACGAGATGTCGACAAATGTTGCACTCATCATTAGCTGCAGATTTGTAGTGCTGAAGCGTATGTATGTACCTGTAAAACACAAATATTGAATATTAACAGAATACTAAATAGCATGAGTTTTACATAAATAATTCAGTCAAAGGTAAAGAAAAATGTGAACTGAACAAAGAAAGACCTGAAGCTCACATCATATCTATAAAGAGCTCACTATATCAGATAACAGCGTGAACGACACTAAGACCTCGTTACAGCCTAGATACAGATCACATAAATATTATTCATGTTTCAATTCAGTTTCAATAACGCACGAAATCCGGCGCCGTCTCCGGCCGGCTCCGGCCCGCAAGACACTCGTGAGACGCTGCTAAATAATTCTCTGTGTGTCGTGAGGACCGTGCCCCCTCCCTGCCACTGTGTCTCCCGCCCCCCTTCCGGATGGCCGGCAGACCCTCTTGTAATCGTGCTAACTACAGGAGACGGATTGTGTGAGCAAACCCTCGGGATAAGCGAGCGCGTCGTTTAGTTGCGACTGGTTCATTGCGTGCGAGCAGTGCTTGCACATTGTCGGAATTGACAAGACGTTTGTCCCGGCTTCAGTCGGACGTCTCCAACCAGATCTGTTTGTTCATGTAATTGTTTTGGAATGCGGATGACGTCGTGTGCACGTCGCACTGTTTACAGGTGCCCTGTTGGTTCAGCAACGTGTCAACATCGGGAGAGCATGTTGCATTATGTTACATACTAAAACAGTTGTATGCTGTAGTTGACCATCCATTCTTGCCATGTACGGGACATGATTCATTTGTAAGTGCCCTTCCAATATTAATGTTACTGAATTCGTCAAGTATGTTTGAGATTAATATGAACATCACGTTATCACTAGGTAACTTGACAGTTGCACTAAGTAACTCATGACCTACTTAACAAGCTCGAAACACAACACCGACACTCCTAAATTACATAACTTGAACATCAACAGAGGCCGAAATTAGCGTCAAACCTGGTGACGCTCCTCGGCTCCGTTTCTTTGACGTAGCTCGTAATCAAATCGCGTTACCTCCGGTACAAACAGGCTCAACCAAAACTTTAAGATGGAGCTATTTTAAGCTTCTTATAACTTGACAAGTTTAAACGTAACCAACGCATAATATTGACGTAGGATTGAAAAAAGAAACGGTAGTATAGATTAGTGCTTGTTTGTTTTCTTAATAATTTAAAGTTTTAATACTAAAATAATTGAATGCTTCGGTTTTCTATGGGATCATGCGAGTGTCTGGTTCACAGTTGTGTTGCTATAGCTGTTAGTGAAGAAGCCTGAACGCAGGTGACCGGGAGGCCTACCCCGCAAATAAGAAGCGACGCGAGTGCTGCCGGCAACTGATATTAGTTGTGAAGGGAAATGCTTGTAAAATACTGAGTGACATCAAAACGTGTTGAGTAAAATTCTGTCGATGTAAGTACAATGCCTCGTAACCAGCTTAGACTACCCAGTCTAAACGTACATACATACTGTATGTTTCACAAATATACGCACTCTTGTGAAACATACAGTACGTTTATGCAGGGTCAAATTAAATTAGTTAGCGAAACTCCGAAGATGTTATTTGTATCGATGTTTAAACATGTTGAAACAAAAAAGAAAATTGATTTGTTGACATTTTTTGGTATTATAGTTACTTGAAGTATGAGTTGACGAAAACAGTTTTCTTTTGTTTTATCGTGTTTAGATTACAATACCCATCACGGTGGTGAGGTTGGCAAAAAAAACAAGTAACAACACCAAAAAGGTATCATATTTTTTATGTTTGCGGTGCGGAAGTTTGCTAGCTAATTTAATTTAACCCCGCATAGTATTGTTTTTAAATTATTAATGGAATCCCGTAGTTCAACCTATGAGGTTGTCGTCTTGTGTATGCCCCAATAAATCAAGGCCTCCAGCAAGGCTTAAGATACTTAGAAACTAAGCGACTACACGTTAAGGGCTCCCCCTGTGGGCTGCGGACCTCACCTTAGGGCGTCACGACGGGCCTCGACGTCGAAGACGGAGGGACGGCCGTCGGGACTTGTATCTTCTTGAGAGTACTGGTGGTGTTGAGGACAGAGGTGTAACTGGTAGTGTTTGAATGAAAGCCAAATCAATGTGAAACTATACTAGCTATTATCCACAGGTTTTAGTTTAGTATAATTACCTATTACATACACTAATTTAAGGCCGACATGGCTTCAGTTAAAGCTACCATGTCCTTTAATAATACAACAATTACGAGACTAGTGAAGATTTTTACATCTGGAAGCGAACTAACAATATGAAAAAATGACTGGGCGGACACGACTTTGGTTTAAATCAACTTCCGGCTTCTAGAAAATTCGAGAACATTCCAGTATGCTCTACAGTGCTGCTGCCGATGTTGAAAAGTGACAACTACAACATTCATTAATGACTAAACAATGATTCATTCATAAATCGTCCCTATAATGACGAGAAGCGTAAGCATTTATCGAATATTTCATTCTATATGCTGAAGCCCTCTAGCGTTGTATGGTACAAACAGAGGGACACGGCTACATTGCTTACGCCACCCAACAACAGAGGGCGCTATTATGTATATCACTCCCGCCGTGTAACGCTTCAGTTTTTTTAATCTCAGTTATTGAGCAAAATATTTGTTCGAAATTTCATTGTACTTCAGCTGCAATTTTGATCAAATGTTTTGCCCAATAACTGAGATTAAAAACACTGAAGTGTTAATCGACTTTTGCTGCTGACCGTACATAAAGGTATCACTCTAGTACACACTTCACAGATTCAATCAATTTATTGAAATTGATTGAATTGATTAAAAGATCAATTTAAGTTACTCTAAACTAACGGAAGCACTATAAGTACAAGAAAGTACAGGCGTTGTTACATAGACACAGGTCAGTTAGAGAAGCTTTCTGTCGCTGGATAGAAACAAATAATTTAGAGAACCCCGACTTCTTGTACAATGCGATGTGGACTGATGAAAGTACATTCAGAAGGAACGGTATATGGAACCGACACAATCTTCGGTACTGGAGCCGCGTGAATACGCATCTAGTACAGAAGACATCGCACCAGTACAGATTTGGCACACATAGGAATACCATATTTGGTTCGGTTTTTATTGATGGCAATTTTAATGGCGTAAAGTTTTTAGAACTCCTCAATGAACCCGTTTCCGAGTACACGGACGAGCTGTCGCTAGACATACACAGCCGGGAGTGGTACCTACCAATTAGACGGAGCACCAGCTCATTCAGTGGTGTAGAGAGCGTTTGTCTCAAATTTTCAGGCAGCAGTGTTTTGGACATTCGCTTAAAGATGCAAACAGTTATCGATTCGCTGGTTTTCAGTCCAAAAATGTTCAGATAAAACATGTTTGGGATGTCATATTAAAACTTTTAATATGAGAAAATATCAAAATTTTCGCAGCAGTCGTCTTCGATTTTTATTTTGACCTCAGCACCCTCGAAAACCATGAAAACGACACCAATGATGAAAATTTTGCAAAAAGTTTCGCAGCCGCCATCTTGGATTTTCATTTTCGACTTTATTACCGGCTTCAGCACCCTCGAAAACCATGAAAACGATACTCATGACGAAAAATTCGAATTGAACCCGCCATCTTGGATTTTCATTTTTACCTGACTATCGGCGACCCCATTATAAATCCCTTTCTTTCTTCGCATGGCCAAATTACGAAGTATCATTTTAACATTCATACTCGGTTAGTTATTTGATTAGGCATGCCTACTTAAGGGTGATAAATTGCGAAGATCGAACGTCATAGTATTTCGCGTGAGACGAACGTATTTTTAATTTCGTCGTATTAACTTGAACGAGTAAAGACCAATGACAATGTGCGAATAGCACGGGAGCCGAGTAGGTCGTCTGGCGACTGCCTACTGCGGCGCGCGTTTATATGAAGATTTTGTTTTTTGTTATGTATGATAATTTAGTGAGTTTCATAATTGTGGGGTACACACACTGAACTGTATTTGTTTATTTTTTTTTAAAAAAAAAACGTTGCCCCACACTAGGAATTTCTCCTGTATCGTGGGCGCGTTTACAAACATTTAAACTCAGATACACACACAGTCAGACCTGGAACAACTACTCGTAGGTCATACAAATATTTGTTCCGTGCGGGAATCGAGCCCGCGACACGTAGCGCAGCAGACAATCGCTTCACTGCACCAACCGTGCCGTCAATTGACAGGCTTATGGTGATTTATCGAGCTAGGCACTGCTTATATGCCTTTATGCAATGTACAGCACTGCCGGGTGGTTAATTGTAGACTTTCGTTGTAATAGTTAAAAAGATTGGAAAATCCAAAAGTGCACAACTCATAATGCTGTTTTTATCGCATAAAAAATCATAGATATTGATATTATATTAGTTTTTAGGGTTCCATAGTCAACAAGGAACCCTTATAGTTTCACCATGTCCGTCTGTCTGTCTGTCCGCGATTTAGCTCAAAACTACTAATAGTTTTTGATTTTTTTTTTTTTTTTGCTATTTGGTATCAAACAAAAAGCTCCCCCAGGTATAGTGAACTACTTCCTCAATTCTTTTTTTTGTAGTGAGTAGTGTAGCTCTGTGTCCTGTATTTAAATTCAAAAGACCGGCTATGACAAGTCTTATCCAAATCTCAAAAAAAAAAAAAAAAATCCGTGCAAAATTGTCAGATCAGGTGAGTATTTGTATAGGAAGTCAAATTAGGTAGATAGTCTTGTTTGGTTTATCAATCAGCGAACACGACCCGCACTTGGCTGGTATAAAACTACGGAACCCTACACTGTGCGTGGCCCGACACGCACGTGACCGTTTTTTTTATTAATTATATTTCACTACTTTGAATAAAAGGGCCATTTTCAATAGGGTTCCTCCTACGGGTGAAAAAAATCTATTAAAAAAAACCCCAAACGAACAGAAACCTCTAAAAACTAAAATAACAATATAAATTGGCTCTATAAGTTTAATGTAAGTTTTAGGAAATATTTTGATCCGCGCGTCCTCGCGTCGGCGGACGGCTAATGTAAACAGCAGCAGATATGTTTTCTACAATAGCATACAAACATTATTGCTGGGTATAAGCTTCATCTGTTTGGAGTTTTCATTTCATAAACACAGAATTAAACTCCATTAAATTATCTAAATAATGGCATATGAATTAAGTAGGTTCTATGTACTAGCAGGAGTATAACAATACAAACTTTTGCAGAATGGAGGCAATTTTTTTATCGACCGTTAACCACTGTCTAATGCTTCGCAATTTGAGTCGTGCAATATGCTCAAGATGTTATTATTTCTCATAAGAAAATAGTACTTCTTTTTCGATGCGGCACTTTAATTTTTAAGTTTAAAATGTGCGACGATTGAATGATGTCTTGTGTTTGCATAAAGTATGACAATTCCTAAAATAAATCTGACAAAAAAATGATAGGAACATAACAAACTTTATAAATTCCAGACAAGTTTCCATTGTGACTTGAAAGTACAGATTGTATTGAAGTCGAGCTGAACACACGCTGAAGTTATAACAAACTGAGTTTTTCTCTTGTAACAGAGGATCATACAAATTGAAACTGCCGATCGTGAATAAATCCCACGCACAAGGGCGCGCAACTTGATGAATTTGCAAGGATTATGAAAATCCAGGTTTCAGTCCTCCCGGTATCCCGGTACTGCGGCACTCCGGTACCGGTACTGCGGTACACCGGTGTACCGGTATTCATATCAAAGTTTGCCAAAAGAGTTCATTAAAAAAGTTTGGTGTGTTGCTAAATCGTTGAGTGCGGCGACACTAGCGCTGTCTCGTGTGTCAGAAGGACCACTGCACTGCACCGTGTAACACAAATTGACTGCAACTTGGTTGGTTTGTTTAAAATATACACTACTTTGCTGACAGCTTGACGTTGTTTTTTCCTTCTGATATTCCTCAATACAATGACGTCAATCATATCCCTTTATAATACAATGACGTCAATCATATCCCTTTATAATCGGTCTTCAGATGTGAACCTTTTGCATGTTATTGCTTCACATTCAATGCTCGGTAACCGAAAATTTTTAACAACCGCGTGCGGCCCGGGGAGGTTCATTAGTGGGCCGCACAACGGGCCCACGCGCCGAAAACAGGCCGCATGGCACCGCACGGAGTCGTGAGTGTACCACTGTGTGTTAACTACGAGCACCAGCCTGTGGAACATGTGTGTGTGTGTATAGTAGAGGCAACGTACTTATTGTTGTTCAGCCAACCAATAAGGTTAGAGTTGTCGAAATTCTTCTTTAAACCATGTTTGGTTTAGATGTAAAACGAAAACTACATTTTGGAATGGGCGACTAGAATCAATTCTATTTTTTAATTTTTAATTTTGACGTTCAAAAGTGCTTATTTGAAATAAATGATTTGACTTGACTTGACTTGACTTGCACCAGTAGCAGAGAGTTGAATGTACGTGGTTAACATACTTTCTTCTACTTTGAAATGATTTCAACACACAAAGGAAACAGCAAAATAGTTGCTTGCGGTTTGAGCCTCGGTGGAAGCTATTAAATCTATAACAAATCTTAGTATAAACTAAACCAATTACGCCGCAAGGGGAGGAAGATCATCCAAGCTGAAACCCTCCTCAATATAATTTGATCAGTAATGTTGGTTCATCGCACTTCGTCCAGAGCTTCAAGGAAACGCTTTCTAATATATCCTTCAGATGTCCAAGGGTCACGAGATTGCATTCTTTAGAGGACACGTCAAGTGAGGTGCGTGCGAGCGTTATGAGGACACAGCCCAGGGCACCGCGCGACAACAGAGTCGCTCGCGTGTTGCCGGCGAGCGCCACTGTCGCCACTACACTCGTCGCAATATTATGAGTTCAACAAAAACGTTCTCATCTCTCCATTCATGTGAAGTAAAAGTACGAGCACACTGTACGAGGACGTACGTGTGACACAGTTTCTTTGAACGTTTCTGGAATGTGTGTTGATATGAAGCATGTATAACATATCGCAATAAATTACACTTTTCTTGTGAATGTTCTGTAGTATCAAGCAAAATTGCAGGACGTCGGGTGTGCCTCGCATGTGACACAAGGTACGTTATTCGGCTCCATCGTGTGGCGCACGATGGTCCACAAGCGGCCCGCGCTCAAGGAGGCTGCGTGCCGGATAGCTCCCTTGTTACACTATCGCATGTTATTTAAAGAGACTACATATTTTGTAGTAACTATATTGCCAGGACAAAAAATATTTTAGGAAAATTATTTCACGCTCGGAATTTTTAAGAAAAAATATACTTAATTCAAAATAAGTCATCGCCAGATTTATTTTGCACATTTGTTTTCCACCGGAAGGAAACGCCAAGAGAAACAAGGCTACATTCGCAATGAGGGCACAATGCTCTTCGTACGTCGCGGTACGAACTCGTGCGATACTCTGCGATGTTCCGCGGAGGCATTAAGTTAACGCGCGTCGCCGCTTTGATATGCAAATGTTCGTCCGCGCGGGTGGCGGGGCTCACACGATGTGTCTTAGGGTTACGTGTGCTAAAGATGCCAACGGAACGGCTACTGCTGAGCCTGCCGCGGTCTATCTTTTAGGGATGTACCTATCTTCTACAGCCCATATACTAGTAGTTAACCCCAATCCGAGGCGATGCCGTTACAATGCTTATATGTAAGTGTACGTTGCAGGAAGGAGTTTCATGAATGGTGAATGGCTCGAGTGGAGGCGACGCTGATTCAGGGCAGTGTTAATACGTGTGTTTCGAGTTGAAACTACATGCCGCGGAATATAACCTATGGCCTCTGTCATAGGAATTAATATAAATAAGGTAGGTAAGGTAAAATAGTTTTGGTGGTACGGATCCCGTAGCGACTTACGGACTCACTCCTGGCCCGTTTTCTCTCCGCGCCTGTTTACTTTACTCCGTTATTGCTATTCAAGGAGTATAACAATGTTATTGGGAGCGTGACGTCACACGAGAAAAAGTTCAGCTTGTTGAAAAGACTCAATTTTGATAATTATTTTTACACGCTCTTTCGAAAGCCTTTTATGTGAGATCAAATGGATTCGACTATGATATACACTTACTATGATACCTACCACTTGGTTTTTAACCGACTTCAAAAAGGAGGAGAATCTCAATTCGACTGTATGTTGTTTTTTGTTTTGTATGTTTGTTACACGATGTGTCAATTGCAAATCGAATTCAAACAATTTTTTTTTAATGGTTAGGGTATGACTCAGGGGAGGTCCCATATACATTTTATTAACTTTGCTTGGGTAGTTTTTGAGTTAGCTTCAATAATATGTATTTTTGCCACTTAGTTTACAATGGTGATGTTACAATGACTCTCTGTCACTGATATTTACATAGCAAGTAGTGTTATACGAATTTGTGTGGGGTAAGTACAACTTAAATGTGAAAACAACAACCGACTTCCAAAAAAGACATTACAAAGTGAAAAAACTTTTTTACAAAAAAAAAAAAACAACCAACTTCCATAAAAGACACTACAAAGTGAAAAATAAAAATAACATTAAAAACTAAAACACGACTACTGAAAAAAATGAAACTAGAAAGTACCTTCCCGTTATCGCATGGCCACCATGCCGCCATGGCGTGACCATGGCTTATAAGTGTGTTAGTACAGCGGCATGTGACCACGGAAGGTACTTTCTTGTTTCATCTTTTTAGTAGTCGGGTTTTAGTTTTTAAACTTTTTTTTTGACGTGATAACGTCTTATAAATCGACGAACATCGGCTGCACGCACGAAAAAGTGTCACGTTCCGCCTGAGCCTGAGCGTGCAAATGAGAACAAGCGATAGAGAGGCCCGATCGGCCCAAGCGTTGGCTTGTGACACATTTATTCATCAATGTTTCTTTGTGACGTTATCACGTTAAACTATCGTCCTTAAACCGACTTTACAGACAACCAATTTTTTCATATATTTTAAAGCGTGATTTTTCAGTAGTCGGGTTTTAGTTTTTGAACTTATTTTTTATTTCAATTATTTTAGGGTTATAATTTTGTGATATAGTATTTTCAGAGCCGCTTATTATTTTTTTGTTTAGGTTTTATTTTTTTACATGTACCTCGGTAATATACCAAACATATACATAAATATGTTTGGCTCAAATCTGAGGCGTGATTTTATAGAAATTATTCCTAATTATCGGGTGTATGCAAGCAAAGCCGTGAGCAAGTGCTGCCAATATATATATATTTGAAATGTGCTAATTAAGCCCTTTCATTTGATACCCAAAACGGCATGATTAAAAAAAAATTTTTTTTAGGTATGACTTTGACGTCACATAGCCGTCCGCGGACGATCCAGATGCTTTCAACGACACTACATTTGTCAAATCATGACAAGCAGCTTAGAAGTTATGAGGGAACAGATGAACATACATACCGGTCAAAATCATGACCCTCCTTTTTGCTTCGCCGTAGTCGGGTAAAAAAACATTAATTTCGGAATTCAGTGTCGTTTGGTTTGCATTTTCGTTGTTTGCCACCGACTTCCGAAATTAAAGTTACTTTTTACTTTTAGTGTATTTTTTGGAAGTCGGTTGTTTAAACAACGTGTCTGAAATACAGGAGCTCGTTAAGCCGTTGGTCTCGGCTACCATTCGTGGATCTTTGCCAGTCCTTACGGGTATTCAGAAGCCCGTGACAACCAGTCTTAACAAGGGCTATCGTATTACCCAGTAACTGGGTTGTGGAGGTCAGATAGGCAGTCGCTCCATGTAAAACACTGGTATTCAGCTGCATCCTGTTAGACTGGAACCCGATCCCAACATAGTTGGGAAAAGGCTAGGCAGGTGATGATGATTTTTGTAAGATCTATGAGTAGGTAGGGTTAGGGGGAAACTGGCCTCTGGTCTGGTCTGCTAGTCAAGGAGACTGTCTAATCTGCGGCCCACGGTACACGGAGTAGGAACAATAGTGGTAAAGTCGGCCGAATGCGTGGGCTAGAATAAGGCTGAAATTAAAAGTAATCAAATACTCTCCGTTACTGTTAAAATTTAATCTTTCTTCCAATTAGGAATCTTATCAAACTGTAACTTTTTGTTATAGTATTAAAGATTTAAATTAATTCAGTTAACAAGTTTTAACCTGGATACTTTTATTCCAATTTTCCCAATGGAATGACAAACGCTATCAGTTTTGCTCATCACTGCACACCACACAACTTCTACTAAAATACCTGCGTAAAAAGAAGGGTATCCAATTTTCCAATCGACCGACTCAATTTAGCCTCAGTATCAGCAAAAAAAGGGCTCTCGAGTAGGAAATCGTCGTAGCGTTCGTAGGTGGCGTAGCGACGTAGCCTCGTAGCGCCGTAGATTGCGTAGCTCCGGATTACGTAGCGCCAGCTACATCACGATTAGTGGCGACTGAAACTAACTGAGTCTCGGGTCGCTACGAGCTACGGGGTGCCTCTTAGACGTAGCCTTTTCTATTTAGGGGTATTAGAGAAGTAAACTACTTGCACAGAAATGAGGGGACTATTTTAATTGGAATTAAAGCGGTATCTTGACTCACTTTGGATGACGTATAGAAACCGTCTTCTCTTTAACCAGTTATAAACTTCGCCATTATTGTTCCAATTTTATCACGGCCAATGACATAACTGTTTAAGTACTGTACACCTCTACCCACAGCCTCTACCCCCGCTTTATGAAATTCCAATGGTACCTATATGTATGTATGTTGTAAATCTGTCGCAAGTTAAAGATAGAAAATATACACCTACCTATAATAGCCGCCCAACATTCCAACATCTACATTAAGTAAAGCCTCACCGCGCAGGGCGGGCGGCACGCAATGCCTGCGCGATTTATTGCACAAACAACCTCCGCCCTACAGCGTAAACGATTTCTTATTGCTCCTCTTATGAAAATTATTACAAATAATTGTAAACATTACTCAGAGGCTTACGTTCTTATTAAAAGCAGCCATTTATAAAGGTTTCGGGAGATTGTTGGCACTTGAAACAGATTTTTGTGGCTTGTATTAAAAAAAATCGTAAAAGGTACGTTTTTTACCTTTACTTGAAATTCTGAAAACAATGTAATAAAGAGGACGAGCTTGCAGTAGTAATAACAAACTGCTATTACCAATCAAGCGTGTTGATTGAGGCTATTTTCTCGACTATGAGAACCATTCTAGTGGTAGTTACTTTTTTTGCTTAGATAGAGGTGTGCCAATGCACAAATAAAATTCCAAAAAGTTTAAAATTTCAATATGACTGCCTATAGTGGTCTAACCCAGAACCCGACGGTCTGCCGTCCTGCTTGCGACCACAACTACAACAGTATTCAGGAAAACGTCAGCTACACTCATTAGAAACAAATGAGTAAGTGCAGCGTGGCAGACTATACTGTTTTGATTTTTGCATTATCGGCTTGTGATTGGTTCCGTTAGACCAAATCCTATCAATGCGCTCCCTCATAATGCCAATTAGAAACAAATGAACAGCGCCACTCGTGCGGCACAATAACAATTGTTGTCATACTGTATGTTGCCCCCCCCCCCCCCCCATCGGCCTCGTACACACCCTCAAGCGGAACACGGGGGGGGGGAGGAGAGAAGTTAACCCGATCCCTTTAATTGAATCTCAGCGCGGGACGGAACGAGCTAAACATTTTCTTTCAATTTTCCGATCAGCGTGGAGGAAAATATTATGGCGCGTATTGGATAATTTACCATGTCGCGTTTTAGATGAGGGTAGTTACAGCTGATGGGTTTAAGCTGTCATCGCTCGTGTTGTAGGAAAAAATTGAAGATTAATTTCCTATTATTTATACTATAGAAATATGAGAATTTAAAGTTCTGCAGGATCAGCATTACTTCCAAGAGGTGTAAATTTGCGAAGACCTTTATAAACATAAGAGCTCGCTTTCAAATCGTGTGAGGTAACTATGCAAGATCCATCACAGACACAGAGCGTCTCTTCAAGAAAGATTGGATTCCCGATGCAAATAGTAATAATACTTAATAAGTATGTATTATTGTTATAATAACATCACCTCAAACGCATGGTTACTACGTAACGAAGATTTGTATTGTTTGTTCCAAAAGTATCTGATTAAAGTTCAAGCTCAGGTTAAGTTCTTACGCAATCACTCATTAAGGGTTCGAATGTTTATATTTTTTTTATGTATGTTCGGACATAAGTCCTTCGTGTATAGACGGATATGCAAAATTATTTTTTGTTTCAAAGATGTGTACTTATTCCGAAATGCTCCCATTTAAGTTAAGTCAAAATCTGATGATGATTTTCGGAGACAGACAACAGAATTCTTCAATAAATGCTAGCAAATCAACCGCGATTGCTGTTATGGCATATGTATGCATTGTTTACGCAATCACACAACATAACATCACGCATGTACCCTCTAAAGGGGTACGCAGATGTGTTCAATAATAGTATTTTTTTCCACTCAAGTAGTTTTTATTGATGATGTTTTAATAGCTTCCTGTCACTGATATTTACATAGCAAGTAGTGCTATATGAATTTTTGTGGGGTAGGTACAACTCACCTGCCTAGCTTTTTCCCAACTTTGTTGGGATCGGCTTCCAGTGTAACCGGATGTAGCTGAATACTAGTATTTTACATGGAGCGACTGCCTATCTGACCTCCACAACCCAGTTACTGGGTAATACGATATCCCTTGGTAAGACTGGTTGTCAAAGTTTCGGGCTTCTGACTACCCGTAACGACTGTCAAAGATCCACGAATAACAACCGGGACCAACAGCTTAACGTGCTTTCCGAGGCACGGAGGGGTCTCGGTATGTAAAGATGGTCACCCATCCACATGGGGTAGGTACAACTAAAAAGTAAAAAATAAAAACTTATTTACAAAACAAACAACCGACTTCCAAAAAAACACTCAAAGTGAAAAGTAATTTTAATTTCTGAAGTCGGTGTCAAAAACAAAAATGCGGAGCCAAGGACACCGACTTCCAAAATCAAATTTATTTTTCATCTTGTAGTGTTTTTTTTTTAATACTATTGAAACAGACCATAGATAGATACACAGCAGACGGATTGGTGTCGAATGTCGTGTGCTGTAACACTACGCCGCGAGCCACTACACCGACCGCCCTCGCGACCTCGCTCACTTGTAACTAAATCCGTGCCGTTTATTGATATCTGCCGACTGATACATGTAGCATGTAGCCAGTCTTAGGCCGTTCATCCACCGCCACCGTCATTGAAAAACGAGATTATTCGAACCAAACGTGACGTCCCGCTGACGGCGATCGTTTGTCCATCCCGACCGATTTTAGCGATTCAGTATGCTATGATAAACCGAGCGAACGCCGCCGGTGCGACGGTAGTTAGTGAACAAGATCAAATGTTTCCGGCACATCGACCCGTCACAATCTCGGGTCAAGTACTTGGCAATTAGGGAGTCAGGATCACAGCGCTCCGTTCATGGAAGTACGTTGGACACTTGGTCATACTAAATGTATGTATCACTTCTTCGGCGCCAACATCTCGTTCTGGTTGACGTCCCGTTGACAGTGGCGGTGGAGCGGTGGTGGCTTAGAATATATGCAAAGTTTTGACTGGACTTTGCTTTAAATTCGTATTATATGCGTAGACTATCACTAGACACAGTCACTGGTAGTAGTGGGCTTGTATAGAGTGCACGATCTTTTAAAAATCGTATCAGCTAAAGAAACAAACAAAACAAGAAACAAATTAAGTTCTTACTCCCATTGTTTGCACAGAAAGTAGTTTCATTAAAAAAAAAGAACGTTGTAAAACTGTCGACAGAGAAATCCTCGGACAGCACGAATAAGTGCGGTATCTGAATCATTTAACCCTCGCTGTACCGCCGCCGAGCAAACAAACACGACCACTACTCGCGGTCCATAAATCTCGCGGAAAGGCGCGCGGCGCGGAGGGGCCGGCGGCGGGGGGCAGGGGGTGGTATTAAGACGTACTCGTAATAACAACGCGCGTCTCGCGGCTCATTAATAACGTGCACTCGCCGCGAGCTCGCCCCGTGTGTAGTCAACACACTATACTTACAACACGAATTGAGGGAAAAGTACTTTTCAAAAAATCTTATATTTGGCATGGGACTTGGGAGTCAGGAATAATGCATTTACTGCCAATGTAGAACGGACATACACGTATGTTCACTCAATGAAAACTAAGTCAAAAATGGCAATGTTCTGTCAATGGAAAATTGCCAAAATAATCTCTATGTAAGTAATGTGCATTTTTTGAACATGAAAATGATTCCGGTAATTAACTACCATTCAAAATCTAAGATTTTTCTGTAATTTAAAATATTTGTATTATTATTAGTTCTTATGCCTATGGCATTAAGTCCGCCTCTGTACATTTATGTGCTTGAAGTATTAAATAAATAAATAATAAATACTTAATGCATATTTTAAAGCTAGGCACTTTCCAAAATCCTTGGTTACTCAACCAATCCGTGTCTACGTCATTCACTTCTGCAAACCGGAAAAATCGCAACGCATCGCAGCGGTCCGCCCGGCTTCGGTAGCCGGGCTAGTGTGAAGACTGTAGAACCACTTCCTCTGTATTATGTATCGCCCGTGCACTCCACTGCACTCCAGTGTACTCCGCACTGTAGCTTAGCAAACACTCGGCCACCGACAGTCGGCGCTGATCGCACGCCATCGACCGATGCCGAGTGGTGCCGGACGAAACACATGGATTTTTTTTTATCGATTCGGAATTCACGCATGCAATTGAATTTTAGACGACTAGCTCGTACGCTTGAAAAACTACAAACAGTTAAAATATGTCAGGAAAAGTCTATTTATACCAATTCACCTGTCGTTATTAACATTTACTAATACTATAATATTCCCGGAAACTATTTATGACGTTTGCCAGATGTGCGCTGGAAAATGTAAGTGCTTTTTACCCGACTACGGCAAAGCGAAAAGGAGGGTTATGATTTTGACCGGTATGTATGTTTGTATGTTCATATGTTCCCTCAAAACTTCTAAACTCATTGTCACAATTTCACAAATGAGGTATCGTTGGAAGCGTCTTGATCGTCCGTTAGTTATAGGCTATGTGACGTTCCATTAAATTGAATATGGCACCCTCTAGAAGACATAAAGTCAAACCTATAAAAAATGTTTTATAATCATGCCGTGTTGAGTATTAAATGAAAGGGCTAAATTAGCACCTTTCAAAAATATATATATATTGTCAGGTGTTGCTCATGGCTTTGCTTGCATGCACCCGATAATCTGGAATAATTTCTATAAAATCACGCCTCAGATTTGAGCCAAACATATTTATGTATACGTTTAGTATTATTATCTAGGTACATGTAAAACAAAAACCTAAACAAAAAAAAAAAAACTTGAGAGGTGACAAGGGACACCCGGATGGAACGAAGTTCCTTTCGATTAATTAGTGAAGGAATTGTAATAAAATTTTATTTTTTTTAAGTTATAATAATAAATAATGTAATATATTGAATCTTGTATAAAATAATTATATTAATAATTATATTCAATGCGAAATAGAAATGAAAATATCTGGCTTGCTTTCTATAAGAGAGAGAGAGACAGACAGAGAAACATGCGACGCCGCACAGCTTACTATTGTAAGCTGTGCGGCGTCGCATGTTTCTCACGACACTTTTTGCTATAGTAAGCTATTGCTTACTATAGCAAAAAGTGTCGTGACAACTTTTCGTAAGAACTTTTTCCGTCTAGCCCCCTTTCACAACGCGCGCTAAGGAACTTCGTTCCAAAAATAAATAAATAAGCGGCTCTGCAAATACTTGATCACGAAATTATAACCCCAAAATTATTTAAATAAAAAATAAGTTCAAAACTAAACCAGACTTCTGAAAAACACGCTCTAAAAAGTATGAATAAAAAAAATAGTTTAATAACTAAAACCCGACTATTGAAAAGGATGAAACAAGAAAGTACCTTCCCGTGTGGTCGCATACCTGTATATACATATAAGCCATAAGCATGCGACCACGGGAAGGTACTTTCTTGTTTCATCCTTTTCAGTAGTCGAGTTTTAGTTTTATTTAAGAAACATTTTTTCACTTTTTAACCGACTTCAAAAAGGAGGAGGTTATCAATTCGGTTGTATTTTTTTTATTTTTTTATGTTTGTTACCTCAGTACGCCGTCATTTATGAACCGATTTGGATTTTTTTTTTTTATTTGAAAGGATATGCTTCCAGATTGGTCCCATTCTTGTCAAAATCCAGTTCTGATGATGGGATCTATGAGGAATTGAGGGAACTCCTCAAATATTATAGGCATACATATAGCAATTTTGGTATTTTCATCAACATGTCAAGCATTTGCATTCAAAAAGTATAATTTGGTGAAGTGGAACTGATGAAGGAGACCACAGAGAGCCACAGGAACTCTACAATGATAATAAGTATTTCACGGGTGGCGATAAGATATCTCGATTAAGATAGTTAAGCGACTATGACGAAGCAAATTTAAATAAATGGTTCTGACGAAAATGGTACCATCAAACCGATCTGATGATGAAGCTGGAAGGTAGGTACCGGAACTTCGTAATAAAACCATGTATTCTAGCCGTGTTTGGGCTTATTGGAATTGTCATGAGATGCACTCTGACTATAAAAAGTAAAAAATAAAAACTTTTTAACAAAAAAAAAAACAACCGACTTCAAAAAAAAAATACTACAAAGTGTAAAATAACTTTAATTTTAATTTTGGAAGTCGGTGGCAAAAACGTAAATACAAAACCAATGACACCGACTTCCGAAATTAAAATTAAAGTTATTTTACACTTTGTAGTGTTTTTTTTTTTGAAGTCGCTTGTTTTTTTTTGTTATTGCAGAACTGTTTCCCGTTAAAGTAACAATGAATTTTTCTTTACTTTTTCCAGGAATCTCTTAATAATGTCAAGTCACAGAAATTGCATTAATAAAATAACATTGTGTTATTTTAAGTAGTCTGACTGTTGCGGGGCTCGGAAGACGGTCCTACAACGATGTTTGAGTGGCAACGACTAGTTTTTCCAATAGAAACAACGCGCTCCGTACAACTTCATTGAACATTACGACAAGACAAAGCAACTGTAGTCAATTGAAGCACTTGTTTTGATGAATGAGCGTGGACGCATGAAGTCGGCGCGCTTCGGGAGTACTCGACGCGGCGTGGTTCGGCTCGACTCGTGTAATGAATGTAAGAAATAAAAGGCGCGCGCGGTGATTGTCGCGCCCTCCGCGCCGCTACGTGAATGTGTGCTGAATGCTAAAGTAGAACAACTTAGTTACGATAAGATGTATTGAAATATCTTGGTTACATTTTTAACAAATTCTTTGATGACGTCGCTAAGGCGTGCTACACACTTTATCGAGACGACATGATTCGGCCTACCCGGCCGGCAAAATCGAATATATTTTGCCACCCGGGTGTTTATTTAGATATTATGTTCGGGAAAAGCCGCTCGGCTAAGCTGTAATAGTTCAATAAATACTGCCGAATCGGATGTGCTGACCCAAATATATATCACCCCTTTTTCTTTTTTTTTTTTGAGGTTGGGAAATTATCAAATAACTTCGCCCACTCTGGGTGGAGTGGGAGGGTGTGTCAGGCTTTTACTGACTAAAACCCACCCGTGTTCCTTCAGTTGCCTGTAGCAGGGGCCACGGTATCTCTCTCGAATAACCCGCTACACAAAAAAAAAAAAAAATTATGAAGTTTCAAATAAACGTTTCGACGTTTTTTTGAAACTTCATAATTTTTTTTTTTTGCGCTTGAGAATAGGTAGGTAGTGCCCTTACGCTTCGTTTGGCTTGTCTTGGCGGGGACACTGCCGTGCCCCTAGATAAAAGAGGTGTACTACAATATTTTTTTTGAACCGCAAATAGGAGATTCTCATAGACCCGTCTGTCGTCTAATAAAAATAAGCCACTTTATAAAAACAATTTGTCTATTAAACAGCTTTTCAAATGCGAGTGAGTATGGGCGCGAGATGCACGTCGCGGCGCAAAGTTGTCATTCAGCGGAGGCGCGCGGCGCGTCGGGTTGTCACGTGTGGGACGCGCGCGGCATACAGCGGCGCTTTATCTGCGATTCTGCGCCGTGTTTGCGCCGTGTTTGCGCCGCGCAAATACACGTCGTGACGGCTCGAGACGTCGCGACGTGAGGCACCACACATGACGCCCGTATTTTTTTAACGTTCAACTTGAGGTGGGTTTTTTGGTTTTGCTGATCTTAGTTCTTACTGTCATTGATTAATGTCATTTCAGCAAAATTTAATTCAAATGATAGTCAAACTCCAAAACCGTTTTTGCTGATCTTACTAACTGTCAGCAAAAACGTTAAGACTGACAATTTATTGTTATTAAAATTCTATAGCATTGAAGAAAGAACTAATTTAAATTAAAGTGATAGCCAAACTCCAAAATTAATGAAAAAATAAATCTACTCAAAACACAAGTACTCAGTTGTAATAACTAAATAAACCATTTAAGCGTCTACAGCAGACCCAATCAATATAGTATAGTCCCGCAAATAATCTGAGAGCACAGATTTAATATTAATACGTGATATTTATCAACGAGCACCGATTGTGGCGCTTTGTGAGAGGTCTTAACATTAGGGCGAGCGGCCGCGTAATCCCGCCAAATGAATGTTTGCGAACAAACGTCATACCGCGCTGCGAGCTGCGAGCTGCGAGCTGCGAGCCACGGAACTGTTATATGCATCTACATGCACACCATGACGTCCTTCTGGAGAAGTTGCATGGAGATTGGTACAAAATAAAAAGGGGCCTATGGACCCATCAGTTGTGGGTGAAATATAATGACATTGATGATAACTTGGAGTTTCTGAGAAGGACTTCAATTGTTTTCCTTCATTTGTTTTACAAAATTTTGGAGCGCATAGGAAGTATCTACTCAACATTTTGAGGAACAAAAATATTTTAAACAAGTCTTTTGTCAGATATTTGTATGCATGTAAGATTGATTCTTGTCTTATCGTGTATCTTAGAGAGGGAAAACCTTAACTCGCTAGAAAGGCCAAGTGACCCCGACTCTAGTAGTGAAACCCACTTGCTAACACAATAGACTATGAGCGGAACTTCTGCATGGATGTCGTTCGTGGTGCGTGTTTGAATAGTGAATGTTAAACTAGGTCATATGATAATAATATGAGTGACGTCACGTGCCACGCTAAACGTCACCATGTCGCACGCATTGTTTTACATCTTGTATAATAGACAGTTGGATACTGCAGGTTATGTCACGCCGGCATTATGCGCGGTGGTAATTTAGATGGATAGCTAAATCGATGTTATTTTTATTAAACTCTATGAGATAATAAAAGTACAAGTAAATGTCTATGTGTTACTACGTAATCATTCTAATATCTTTAAAAGGCAAAAACATTTAAAAAATCTTCAGTTTTGGCACTGCCCACACTACACCATTATTATACTTCGGACGACGCCAAAAACCAAGTTGCCTCCACATAGTGTTCCGCAGAAGTGCGTCATAGAGTATCGTGGAGGGCATTTGTAGCCCACAACAAGGGCAAGGGAGAGACGCGCCATGTGCGCGCAATGGAGCGGAACGCATCGTACACTATCACAGTTATTAACAGCGCAGTCGTTAGTCAGTGATTACGTACTCACAGTTACTGCTCTGTGGCTGCAGGGAGCCCACTGACCCTTACATTGTGGTCGCAGTTAAGGGGTTCGCTGACCTGAACATGATAGAGATGTGTGTTATTGGTCACTCAGCTGGTGACGAGACAACTATAGCGATCTTTACTCTGGACGTCTTCTTGTTGGAGAAGATGCCGATGGGATAGTTATTGCGGTCATTGTCAGCTCGCGTTGGCACAAATAATACAAGTCTATGTACTTAAAAATACTGACGTTAATTCAGACTTGTATTGTTGACAATGGTCACCTTTTAATCAAGTTTTTGACAACTTTTGTATACTAGTTTTTGCAACTTGTTTTTGTATACACGGAAACAGTAGACGCAACAAGTTGAATCATAATACAATATGTTGTATCCTTGGTGTAAACGAGAGTAAATAAGCCACCGACTACTTCGAGGGCTTTTTTGCTAAAAACCGCCGCCGCTATTTGTAAATAGCTTCGTCAACAGCAATCAGGTTTCCTCTTCATTCAATTATTATTAACAACACACGAAATCATTATTTTGTCTTGAATAACAAATGTATACTTACTCACACGTATCGTACCCATCTTCAATCGAGTGTGTAACATTCACTTAGAAAGTGTTTATTCAAATTGCGCCACACCGTTGTCCACTGCCACAAATTCGCTGCTTACCGCCCTCTGGCAAGTCGTGAAGTGCTCCTAACTACCTCCGCCGCCATTACCGGGAAATTGAATCAATTCCTCCTGCCTCCAGGACATATTTCTTGACAAGCACCCCTTCACCCGACATGTAGCAATTTACTGTCTCTTTATGGAGCGCCAGAATTCAGAAGTCATTTTGTGTGACCCATACTTTTGTTAGGCTTATTGAAATAGTAAAGCGATGAATTGTCTGCTTGCTAAGTTAATCGTTAAGGGTTTCTTGACCTGTGTAATGAATGTTTATAACAGTCTGACATAATAAGTTGTTTTCATGAGTAAAACTTATATGTAACTACACATAAATCTCTTTAAAGCAAGGCTATATTTTTTCCTCCTTCATCGGTCCATTGGTATAGTCCTGCACTGGGTAAACTTCTCACTTTCACTGTTGTTTTAAGTTTATTAGTGCACAATGGCACAGCGTCGCTGTAACTCGTAGTTATGTAATTCAGCGTCAGTCATTACGCTGAATGTTTAGCGCTGTATGAATTTACGATGTGCAGCTGTCAGTTGAATGTAACAATGCACACAGTCAGTTAATATGCACACAGACCAACAACGTTGTGGTGTTGTGGTCTGTGTGCATTTTAACTGAACATAATATTCGTTGTACAACTAAATGGTAATGTGCTTGTGACGAATGTTCGTGAATAATAGTTGCTTTACTTTTGTATGCATCCGTAATAAGTACGGTGACATTTGGAGGTCCCATGTGACAGGGGTCGCACATTGCCAATTTCTTATAACAACTTTAGCCTCAAGTTATGACAAGTTTCGTTTGACTAAAACCGTAATCATTCTTTGTATACTTTGAGACAAAAAGCCACGAAGATTATCAGCTGAAGATATGAAAGAATAATTACGAAAATAATAAAATGAAGTATCAACTTCTTTTCTTTCTCGCAACGCAAATTGCGGCCCATTTCTACCTGAGTCAATCCTCGGGGCATTCAACACGGAGTCCTCAAATTGATATAAATGTCCGAGCGGGCCCACTTCGCGTCACAGACAATAAATCAATAGCTGTCGCGAGTGACGAGCGACTGTTTCGTTCGGTTCCGCGTCCATCGCCCGCGGGACAGCGGCGCGCGCCCCGTGAAATGAAGCTCATGCCGCCTGGACTGATACATTACGGGATCGTCTGACAACTTGCATACGTATGCGAATTGTTTCTATTATTTTTTGACGTGGTCGCGGATGTGGAAAATGTAAAGGAAACCTGTTTCAAAAATATGTATGACAGGTTTGTTAATGTAAACTAGTCTTTTGGTAAATGGACACTTGGAAAGATACAGCAGTGCTATTCTGTAAAAATCTCACCGTGAAAACTAAGGTGAAGTGAGCTATCATTCCGCCCATAATGATAGCTCACTTCACGCTCACGTCACCTAAGTTATCACGGTGAGATTTTTACAGAATCGATCGGCTGGATCGCCCATTTACAGTGTCTTTTTCGAAACAGTCCCATGTATGTTCAGTGATTATTTATAATGCACTGTTAGACTCAATATCTTATTAAAAGTGTATTTTGAGTTACCTTGTTTCGATTGTATTTTCTTTTTTTTTTTCTCTTTTTGTTATTTACCTATTTGTATGTTTATGGTGTAAGGGAAGAGTGGAAATGCCTTCAACTGCAGGCAAATTCTATGCCTATATGGAGACTCCTCGATATGCATAATGATATGATTTTGATTTGTTTTTAAACCTTTGTGAATACAGGTTGGCAGGGAATTTGACGCGGAATCTGCTGTAATGCATTCAGTACCAAGGAGTATACTATTAGAACATCACATTATTAGTAGGTACATTACACGTTAGCATGTTGAAATTTTTCGTTAGTTATTGAAAAATGTGTCATGTCATAATTGTGACTAAGTGATTTATGTGAAACATCTCAGTTCATGTAAAAATAGTTGTACTTATCTACGAACAGAGCTGCGGTGATAAATGAGCTAGTGAGGTAGTAGCGGGTACGTACCAGCAGTTGATCCGCAGTCTCCTTTTAGTAGATTGAGGCGCAGAGCCGCTGAGTTATTGTTGCGCGCCACTGCACTCGCTAATATTGCTGCTGAAAACCAATGTATTCTTTTTCTTACAGTGTCGATGGCAAAAATATAGTTTTTTTTTTTTAATTGATTGGCCCAAAATTTAGTAACGCGGATAGCGTTCGCTGATGCAGCCATTAGGTCCTCGCGTGTGATCCATGAACCCCCACTTGTGGAGGTTGTCCTTGCTGCGTCTTCCTTGGGTACGAAGTCTATTTAAAGTTTTGCAAGTGTATTTACAGGAAGTACGGATTTTTTTCCCGCGTTTATATAGTTTATTTTTCATATAGTTTATAAATATTTCATATAATTTATAAATATTTCATATAGTTTATAAATATTTCATATAGTTTATAAATATTTCATATAGTTTATAAATATTTCATATAGTTTATAAATATTTCATATAGTTTATAAATATTTCATATAGTTTATAAATATTTCATATAGTTTATAAATATTTCATATAGTTTATAAATATTTCATATAGTTTATAAATATTTCATATAGTTTATAAATATTTCATATAGTTTATAAATATTTCATAAAGTTTAAAAAATCAAGTCTTCTATAATATTCCCTTTCTTACTAAGTGTAGATACTTCGCAACAATAGTAGGTATGGTATCTTTAATAACTATGACAAGAATAAATGTTTGCTATGAGATCGCACACAAATGTCAGCTGCGACTCAATCCACTGCCAAGCCGGTGCGTTCACGCTTCATATCTGACTGTGCAGCCGCTGTAGCGCTGCGTCGCTGGGTCGCTGGATCGCTGGATCGCTGCCGACTGCCGGCGCTCTTTGTCATTTTCAATTCCACAAAGCGCCGTAAAAATGTAATCGTATCGGAACCATTGTGCGCCCCGAACGCGAATATTTGAAAGGAAGTCGTTACTTTATTGCGCCCTTATCTGAGAGATTTCTCTTAGAACTTCTAGCCCGCCTGTGTCACCGCGTCGTCGACGTAGTCAGCTACTTAGTTCATGATGGAGAGTTTTATACGTAGTTATGTGCTGGCATTCGGTAGGTAGCTACTAGTACATACGGTGGGTGGCTACTCGTACAAACGGTGGGTGGCTTCTCGTACAAACATAATAAGTATGCAGTTTGTGTATTTAATGTGTTTGTGTAGTTTAATCACGCCTGATGGAAAGCGACGGATGAGGTATAAGATGGAACGAGCGTGCCCAGAAGATGCCTAAGGTACTGGAACTCCCACGCATCGACGAAACAACAACAGGCTGCTTGACGCCGGACTGGTGGGAGGGTGGTCGCAAACCAGGCGGGCGTTAGCCCTACCACCGCAAGGGAAGAACTGGCCGGTCAAATAAGGTGTTGGGTGTGACTGTCCAATACTGTAAGTATTTAGTGACTAACAATTCTTCTGCAACTTACAAAGTTAGTGATATTGTAAGTAGCCTCGAGCAAATGGGCAGTCAAGTTATCGAACTTGACATACCATTTTCTCATACGACAGCCACAGTAAAACTGGTGATAGTAAAGAACCAAAAAGTTATCGACAATGATCTGTATTCTATACCCATCTACCTGGACGCGATACAAGTCAGTGCGCACTCAATTGATTGTTCAAGCATTACATTTGCGTGAGGTGTTGTTGTTGACTGGTGTTAGTACCACGTTGTTAGCTAGTGCGGTGACAATATAGTAGAGATGCGCAGCGGAGCGGTGCGTGGCAATACGTTTTGCGGTTCGATGCGGCACAGTTTTACTGTGCAAGTTTGCCCGCTGTCTGTTCCGCGCCGGTGAATGCTCAGGTTAGGTCTTACCGAAAGCGAACAGCGGCTGAAGGCGGACAACGATATAAATGAAAGTTGTAGTTTCTTGTAAAATAAATAATTGTGGGTCGACAGATGTCTGATACTAATAAACCACTACCATAGCACTTACTTACCTACATGAACCGCAGACTACTATAGGTAGAATCAAAGTTGCGGATTCAGTATTGATAAAGTTCAATTTTGATATAAAATTTAATACTAGCTGCGCTCCGCAGTTTCACCCGCGTAAATATCGATTCCGTGGGAATACCGAGATAAAAGACTTTTTAACAAAAAAAAAACCGACTTCCATAAAAAAACACTACAAAGTGAGAAATAACTTTAATTTCGGAAGTAAAAACACACACACAAACTTTCGCCTTTATAATATTAGTGTGATGTGATTTCATTATACCATTATTATATTTTCAATACATACACACATAAATCTTCCAAAATAGATGATCTCAATGATGGTGAATATGGTAAGACGAAAACGTCTTCAATTCATAATATGTATACTTAGATGAAGAAGCCGTTCTAAAAAGATTCAGTGCTTGTACATTTGTTTCAAACACCTACATTTTAGTAAACCACTTCAGTTCTACCTCCGCTTTTACTCCGACCGAGTCCTCCTTGCAGTAGAACATAAAAACAAGGCGTCGAGCGTCACTCGACTGGTCTAATGCGATGTATTGAAATGTCCCGCGTCTCGATAACCACGCAGGGCTGCCGCGCCGTCACTCGCCAGCACTCGCCACTCGGCAACGTGTGGACGAATTAAACGCGGTGACAACCTTGCTCTCTGATTTAATTTTTTTTTGCTTATATGTGTTTCATATTCACACGTTGACTTCATATGAATGGGGGTGAGTTTGTTCGTGTATACGTTTGGGTATCCGGTGTATCTATGACTTTTAATTTTGTGATACTTTGAATAGGAATGTAAAGTAGTTGTAGGATTGTTTATGTGTGCCGTTAATAGTAACAATAAGGCCGTTCTACGACCTAGAGAAAACTGTCTTTCAGTCAATCACTCTATGACAACAATTACGGTGCTCATACCCGTACAAAACAGTTTTATTTTCAAAATGTACCGACTCAAAAACCTGTTTTGTCAATGACAGACAGAACTGTTTGGTCAAGGTCGCAGTACCACCCTACAGAAAGTTGCTGCTCGTTATCATTAAAATTCGACAAAATTAATTATTTAAGAAAATTCAACTTTAGGTGACTCTGGTTCTATTTAACATAGGAAAAAAAAAATAATATTTCGACAGATACCAATCCCTAGAACTCCACAAGACCACTCCACCACATTCTGCCGGCAAGTTTCCAAGCGATGTTTTTGCCAACCCGTGAGTTATGCTCGCCGCGCGCCTCCGCCCGAGTCCGCCCGACTTCCGACACACTCACACATAATGACTCCCCGACAACTGTTTTCGCAATATCCACCATGTCTTGTTGCAGTCAGTGTGAACGTACAGAAGGACCATATCTGATGAAATGACGTAATGCTACGGATGGACATATTACGACGGCAAGATATAGAAATAGATGTTCACTCATTCTGTGCTCATAACCTTCTTGGTCTATCATCGTCCACTTCTACGTTGATTTCGGTTTTGAGAGCTACTTGTTAGTTAGGAAAAGCCACTTGGTTATTAAAAAGACGTACCAATTTCTTGAGAACTATGACACCTTACAGTCAAAGTTAACACAAAACTTTATAAGCTTTTAAAGTTTCTTGTAAACAATTGCTGGCGTGTTCTTAAATGAACCTTCTACACATACCTATTGAATGCTTTCCTTGAATTTGCACAAGTTTATTTCAGCGTTATATTTTGTTGCGTCGAGACATTCGGCTCTACTTTGAACGTTTATTTCCGTCGATTCGAGATGAAGAATAATATCGAGTGTAGCGGTTGCAGGCTGTTATGTGCACGTCGGGGTATGCGTTATTGCATGTCCTTTATCAGACGGGCTACACTGTAACAATAATAGTTTGATAAGTCACTGGCTTCATCATTATAATCGCTGCTAGTGAGATTTACAATAAGCCGGAAACGGATAGTAGCGAAACTTCCGAAGATGACATCGATAACAGCAACATCTAACACAATACAGCAGAACAATGACATACAAAAGAACCGAGAAAGCAGTAACACTCCGCCAAAAGACTCGCCGATGAAGCTCGACCTGAGCCAGCCTGGCGGCAAGGTCGTTAGAAGATGCCCATCCATAGATAATAATTACCCATCTCTCCACTAGTCCAATGCTTGCTCTAGGATGCATATCCGGTAGGCTCTTAAATCCTTCCCTATCCTACGGGCACGTCCTCCTTACCAATTACCGCGCCCCCCGGTCTATTCCTTGATATGCAATGGCCGCTGTAGCACCATGATCATGAGGCTACAGAAGCTAGTGCGAATCTTGGGGTTCATTCGATTAATCGAGTCTGGTTTAACCACGCTGGGATCGGTGCAATTCATTCATTCATTCCTGACTTCAGCGTCAATCTGCAGTCAGACCGCACGAGCCGGAGTATCTAAAGTTACAGATAGATAGATAGATAGATTTATTTATTTACATAGAATGTAGGTAATACAGTTAGGTGTTACAATATTTTTGCATCCTTATACATTCTGCCTCATGGCATGCACAAATGTTTAACTTATACTACAATTATTCTATTTACTTGAAGCTATATAATTACTTAATTAAAAATAAAAAATAAAATAAAAAACTTTGGAATTAAGCACTGTAAATTAAATAGTTTTGTCATTTAGAAAATCTGTTACAGTGTAACAGCACTTTTGAACAAGTAATTTTTTAAGGTACTTTTTAAATCTTATTAAAGGTTGCTCTTTAATAATTTTTGGTACATTGTTATAAACAAGAGGAGCCTTGCACATAACACTCTTTCTCAATAATGCAGTTTTATATTTATTACCTATGCATACCTGACTTGTCTTCGTATTGAGTTCTTAAACTTGTAGTCCTGTTTCTGGTATAGTACAGTACAGCAGGTTGACTAATAAGTTGTAACAGTGGGTCGTGTCGATTTATTCCTAAGTCACAAGTTATAAGTCACCTAACCTACCTTTCTGTCATCATCCAATTTCGTATATACGTGTAATCATCACAAAGTTTCTATATTCATTCTTCAACGATCACAATAACATGATCTATTATGGTTTTGAACTAAGTTCAGCATAGTTATGATAGCAGTTCTAATAGCGATAACATTTGTATTTATAACGCGAGAACTTATAACATTGACGCGGACAAATCTTTCCCTCGCCTCGGAACCAAACACGCTTTTATTACAAGTCGCCGGAATATAGCACTACGATTTGTTCCAACAAACTATTGTTGGAGAACTACTGTGTTTCTCACTGAGGTTTCTTGGAAAGTGTGTACCAGTTCTAGTGAACATTTTTCATTCATGGATCGTTTATGTGGATTTAAATCGTCACTTTGTGTTAAAAAACGACGAAGCTTTAGAAAAAATACATCGAATTAATCTTGACCAAAGCAAACTGTCGAATGTAGTAGTATTTTGATTAGTTCCGTGCAAGCTTTTTAAGAAACTACTTCAGCACATACCTACCTAGGTACTATAATCTCTTCCAAAGCCAAAACGAAAAGGTTCGCAGTCTACTCAGATAAACTCAGCAAGCAGGTCGTGTATCTCTGTCGTACACTGGCGTGCCGCGTCAGCCACTCTCCACCAAATTTATTTAATCCGTCAAAGCGCAGACGCGGATATGTTTATTTTCAATTTGCGACAGCGACAACTAAACGCCAGGAAAAATAACGCGGCAAAAAGTCCGCTGTTTACCTAAATAAGTTAGTTTGATGATCAAAAGAGCTTTGAAACGTCCAATTAGCTGCGAGCCGCTATCTGCTACTTATCTGGACAAGGTAAACCCTGTTAAAAAACATTGTGATTCGGGTACACAGGATTTTGCCTCATTATAAAGAAAACTTACGTAAAATATAAAACAGACACTGTGATGGTTTTCGTTAAAATATTATCAATATCCCCACGCTATGCTTTTCCCTTCATTAATGAGTGCGCGTCTGGCACAATAAGTTATGAAGTGTACTTACAACATGCAAAAGCATCTTAACAATAGAAGATTTTAAAAATGTCTTTCCGAAGGACCCGCAACCCGTTGCACAGAAAATGGACGTCCGACCACTTCATTAAGTAGGTCAACATTACAAAAAGGAATGAATATCATTCCCTTTGTACCAGTGGAGCTACTCAAAATACACATAACAATTAAAGGAGAACACAGCGCTCCACGGAACCTCCCAGCTGCAAAAACTTGATATTTCCATAAGAAAATGTATTCTCTTTGTCATTCATTTACTTCATAAAGCAAAACACAATTTCTCAACAACTTGAGCACAAATGGAAACAAAAAACACGCTGAAGCCGGCACATAAATAACTCGACACAGTTCACAACTACTTAGTTATGTGGCGAGCCAACACATTCATAAAATGTTCATTGCTGCTCATAAACGACGAGCGGTTTTGGCACAGGTTTAAGGCCCGCGATGAATTATGAATCGCCGGGATTACCTACACATCAGCATTACGTCACGGGCTCACACGGCATCGCTAATATGTCTGTTTAGTCCACTAACCGAGAGGAATATGTTAGGAATTAATCTAGCAAATTGCCAGGGTTTCACCCAAATTCAGGAGCATACATTATGGAGCTGGAATCAGGTCACTGATGTTATAGTGCATGTAATACGTTCTTGACATTATGACATTACTAACCGGTAAGAATATCCAACAAGGGTCTTGTCCTAGTTTTACGCACTCAAAGATACTCGTAATGATGTCATTAATTAGGGCCGTAATGAAGTTTCCAATATTAATCAGAGCTAGAATCACTCAAGACCTGAGCACAAACTAAATGTGCTTGTTGTAATAATATAAATGTGCTTGTTGTAATAATATAAATGTGCAGGTTGTAATAATATACATAAATGTTTTTGTTGTAATAATATAAATGTGCTTGTGATAATAATATAAATGTGCTTGTTGTAATAGTACCTATAAATGTGCATGTTGTAATAATATAAATGTGCTTGCTGTAATAAACAACTTGGCACGACAAAAGCTGACACGATAAGCTGTAACTCACTAGAATTACTAAAGTTTCTCCTAATTGTGTTTTCTGGAACATTGGGAATAAGAACTACTTTAATTGTTCGTTAGGCCAACCGTGTTTTTCAAGCTAACTTAGTATACCTAGTGCTAACTTATTTAGTTACTTTTTAGGTTAAAAGGTGTTTCATTTTTGATTTTATTTGTATTGCTTTAATAAAAAAATACGCATAAAAAAATTTAGACACTTATGATAAGCAGGAATTTGAAAAGGGTTTTATTTGTAAACGGTAGATAACATACAGATATCTTGTCCTCTAGCGCATAGCTTGTCGAGTTACCAAATACTCACCAAGTTACAAGACTTGGCGGCAATAGCGCGCTCATTTTATTTTGTCAGCCCGATACAACACAGTGTTCCTTTGCCAAGATTCGTTAGTGGAACATGTCTTGTAGTAAGTAGCTCCTTAATTTAGTGTCTCCTTTTTTGCTGACGACAGTTTGAAATAGTGAGACTATTATTGTTAGTTGTCGTATTAATTATACGAAACTCTGCACATAACACTGTCACATCACCAATTTATCCACGTCAATGCGCGTATTTTGCGTACGGATAGATATATATAATTAATTACTATAGATTGTTATAATTATTTAAAAATAATAATATAAAATATAATGCTAGATCAATAAATTAGAATTAACAAAATAAAATAAAATTGCAATTAAAATAATTTAACATTTAAATTCAAAATTAACAGTTCATGATTATGTCAAAAAATTTCAATCCAATAAAGTTACAGCATATAGCTTGTCGGTATAAAGAATCTACATTGTGGTATTATTGGATTTAGTTCAGATGTAAGTTTAGCTGCTTATTTAAAGCTTCCTCTCTCCTACTATTTTTTATTGTGCCCGACAGGGTCCATAAGAATCACTATTTTTTAATTTACGACCTAAGTACACACTGTGGAATGAAAATAAAATTTGAGTATTGAGTATCTCGTCTGCTCAAAGTCCTTGTGTCACTGCAGGGATCCAGCAGAACATCAGCGTCAGGTACATTTGCCTGACACACGCTGAGCTGGACTCCCATTTGGTGCAACCTTGAGAAGCACACCGCACTGTGTATTTTCGTTATTAATTTGATTTTAAGTAAGTATTCGTCATAGTGTCACTTTTACTTCGATATGTATGTTTTTATATCAGCACCTTGTTTTTATAATTATATTCATGTTGGTAATTGGTTATAATCTAATTGTACTTTTGTGTGTTGGGCTGTCTTTTGTGTGCGCCATAAATGGTTTATCTATCTATATAAACAATTCAAAGTAGTTTGTTGGTAATCAAACTAACTGCGACACAATGCTACAACAGCAAACATTTTAGTTCGGTGTTTATCATTCTGCCGTCGTCCGCAAAAACCTAATAAGATCGAAAATAATTTGAGAAAGCACAAACTAAACCAACTGAGCAGTAAGGCGCAGAAGGAGAAGGTACACTACATTTGTACATTCTCACGCACATCACTACATAGTATAAAACAAAGTCGCTTTCTCTGTCCCTTTGAATGCTTAAATCTTTAAAACTACGCAACGGATTTTGATGCGGTTTTTTTTATAGATAGAGTGATTGAAGAGGAAGGTTTATATGTAGTGTATTTAGTATCAGCATTGCACCCGTGCGAAGCCGGGGCGGGTCGCTAGTTTTATATAAAACGGGGTGCCATAAAAACCGGTAGGTAGTAGTCATTCATAGTCCACACTGATGTGTTGAGAGTGGATTAGCTATGTAAGGTGCGCCCGTAGATACCTAATATACTATCAACACTGATGCTGACTGAATACTGTTTCAAAATTTTGAAAGTCGCGCATTTCATTTTTGGGTATGAAATGCGCGACTTTAAACACCTATGTACAGTCAACAGCAAAAGTAGATGATGAAAATCAGAAATTCAATACTAATAAACGAAGTTCGCGTCAGAGCTGTGTGGCGTCGAAGTAGTAAATGTGTTTGGTATAATTTACAATCATATACTTTTGAATCACTTCGAAGCCATCCACACAGTTCTGACGCGAACTCCGTTCATTAGTATTGAATTTCTGATTATCATCATTTACTTGCTGTTGACTGTACTATGAATTTTGCGATTCTAAAAATTATCTAGTATACAGTAGCACTCAGTAACTACTTCTAGAATGTCAAACTTAAGAACTGTTAATTGACTTAGTTGCCCTGACTAAAACACTACTATTAAGTCAGGGCAACTAAGTCAAGTAACAGTGCAAACCCTGTTTTCTTAAGTTTTACATTTTAGAAGTACTAAAGACTTTAGCTTCTGAGTTCATCTTTGCACTATGAAGTCTACATCATGTTTCAGTACGATGGCGCGATGTATGGAGCCGCAGGCGGCGACGATTGTCACAAGTGTGCTGTACATCGCCGCGCCGCCGGCTCGCAGGGCCGCGCCCGTCCGCTCAGCCACGCGATAACAAGCGTAATTGGATAATGAAGTCGCCGCCATGAATATTGTATTAGTTACTCTCGCTGCGGGCAAAGTTTCGGCTATTCAATAATTTATTTATTTTGCCGTTCACCGCTAAACTCGGGAGTTAGAGGTGAAACGTGTATGTATAGCTATTATACAGATTTATTAATGTGTTATTCTAAATTATTTTGTTTATGTCGGCGTTTTGTCAAGATCAAGATGTAGGAACTGTGTGTAACTATAACTGTATCTGGGATATTGTACAATGGCAAGACGGTCGATGACTAACATTCACCTTTACTGTTTTTAAAATAATTTGAATTAAATAAAATGTATTCAAAGCAGAGAGAGAGAGTTTATATTCAGAGCATAATATTGACGTACCGCACCCCATGAGAGTAGGTGCCATCACTATGCAAGTGGGTTCATGAGGTATTGAGGTGCATTATGATAATGACGTCACTAGCGGTGCACTGGACGGCCGTACATAATTGATAGTCGGACACAAACAAGTACCTACATCACGTAGACATCACGTAGACATCACGTAGACATCGCACAGACTACTGGGTGGCAGGCAGGTGACCGCGCCGTGACGTCACTGGAACACGTTGTTGTGACGTGATTGTTGCACTACCTTGTGTACTAAGGTTTGATCCATATCAAGAGGTATTTTTGGAAGAGGCCTATCAGATAAGGGTTGCAATTTATTTATTACAAGAGAATCGTACACATAACGTGTAACGCTTTTTGCTTGGCTGTAACTCTTAAGATTCCAATAAGGATTTCGGTTACCCACCATCCGTAAAGCACTGTAGTGTTACCTCTACTCATAAACATACATTAATATAGCACAGGTGACGTCACGTAACTCGCACATAAACACGTAAACATCACAATAAACAAGCTCATGTACCATGTATACCGGCGACAGTAACATCACGCTACCTAACGTAACAACAGCGGTCACGTCGGGAAGGTATTCGTAATGTGTACGTTTAGTTATTCGACGCGACGCATTTTACGAGCGATGCAAACGTCAAGCACTATCGGTTACGTATTTCATAGTGCTGTGCTTAAAACTGATGCTTTTGGTGACGTCACATAGTACAGAGATTACAGAAAATTAATTATCGAAACCACTGCAACGCGTCCTTCAATTCCCTTCTTATAATAGGAATATCGTTTTTGTTTTATGTGATGTGCAATCAAGTGTTTATAATAAACAAATAATGTCGCTAGTTCCTGTTGATTTAATAATTTGTTAATTAATCAGCCTTGCTCTGCATGTCAATTATTCTCAGAAACAGTAGTCGCAATCGCCTACACTGTGTGCGACCGTGAGCTTAAGACCAGCGTATTTCAGGATTGTCAAATGAGATATAATGCACACGGTATTGTCAATTGCACACACTAATTGAATTGGTTTTCACCGCATGTTTGAGTCAGCCTTCTGTGTAAATTTTCCATATTCGAGTGTATATGATAATTAGACAGCTAGTTCGCAGGTATATAAACTCATCGCTACAGCCTCCAGCCTCGAGTCGAGAGCCGCCGACAGACGACGAGCACTACTCACAGCATCACGGCACAGCCACGGATTTGATCATAATTATAATATTAAACAACGTTTGTGAGGACACTCGTGTTTTTTGATGAGATAATAACGTTAATAAAAGTTACCTATAAAAAGTTTTTATATATACAGTTTATTTTATAAACCGCTTTTAGAGGGTAGAACATATGAATCAAATGAAAAAGTTGTTGGTAATTGATGATGATCTCTGTAAACGCAATCCAATGTACTAACTTCGTAGACGTGTTCAATGTCATTATGACAGCTGTCTGTCATCTGTCATGTCTCCTTTTTTTTTGTTCTCTCTGCTAAGGTGATGGTGTGCCTCAGTAGGCCAATTCTGCTAATTTAAAACGTTAAAAATCTAGTCGCAGTCTCATCTCGGTGACAAACAAATGTCAAAAACTTGTCAAAATGTAGGGAAATGTGAAGTATTTTTGACAGATTGAGACTGAGATCAGACTGTGAACGTTCTTAAAAATTACGAGAATTGCCCCTCTGGTCGTTGTGTAATAAATATCAAACTGAATCTTACACAGTACTTTTCTTTTATGCCCATATTCCATCAAAAGTTTTGAATAAGGTGAATTAATGTTCGATTTTTCAGATAAACACAAATCCTTTTTACACCATAATCAGGCCCACAGGTGTTCCCAGTGCTGGGACACAGGCCTCCTGTCGGTGAGAGGGAGTGGGCCGTGATCCACCACGCGGGCCCAGTGCAATTTTTTGGTTCGACGATATGCCGGTTTCCTCACGATATTTTCCTTCACCGTTTTGAGAGCAGTGGTGATGAAATAATTTACACAAAGTAAGCCGCCTGACGGGGTTCGAACTTACGACCTACGACTCGTATGTCGCGGCCACTCCCACTGGGCACCACTGCTGTCATCTCTCTACTTCTTACAAGCTTTCATTAAACTTTCCTTGTTAGTTGTTATGTATTGGTCAAATATTGCAAGCTGAATTAAGACCACTTCCTCTTATCCAGCGGAGTTGAGATGTAACATGTTGAATTGTTGATTCTGTTCCGTAGGAGAGCTCTCCTCAACGGTCAACAGCGAAGGCACAAAATGTTGTATACTCATTCAGTTGAGCCCAGAATACAGGCAAATGCCTTGTCTGCTGTCACCGTCCAATCAATTGCTTATCTATTTTTTTTTTATTATAATTATTAGTAAATGAAATTATGATAGCCTGTTCTAAGTTATGGCATGACTTGGACAGTGCAACTTGGCTTCACACCACGACTTGTGTAAATTCAGAAAAAAAGGAAAGTTTCGGTTCGTTGTAAAGGCTCTTTTAAACTTCATAAGGTACACTTTTCTAATAATAAAATTGTTTTGAAGCTTAACTCGAAAATGATATTTGCGCAACTCGAAAGACCGGTGAATATTGTAAAATTCTTAAACTGACATAAACCAAGAAAAACGCTAACTTGCTGAAACGCAATTTAATTTCAAATATTAAACTCAGGCTTAATGGAGCGGAAGCACACCGTGCCACTAAACTAAAACCAATAGTGAGGCGCGATCTCGAATCAATCGGAATCACGCCAGATAGACTACAATTTTATTATAGACGCTTAAACCAAGTATACTTAACATCGGGGACTAATGTTATAGTTTCGGGATTTAATTTCGCCATATCAAAGTTAATGGCCCGAGATGACGCGCCCGGCTCCGGCACAGTCATAAAACAAGGCGCACTCAACTTAAATATTAAACTGTTACTGCTCTAACAGATATTATTTATTCTATTATTTTGCCTTTGTGTTTCAGAAGTGTAAATTAAAGAAAAATACCGATACTGTTTAGTTATGATCTTAAAGTTATTGCACTTGCAAATGCTGGTTTTCTTTTAGAATATAATTATTTATGACTTAGGGAGAATGCGCAATAACAACACAAATTGCAATCCCTAATCCGTTCCCTAAGAATGCTGGTTAATGAAACAATAATAACAGTTCTAGAAGCGTTCATGAATGAAACTTTTGTACCTACATTATACGAAACAATTTATAGTACTTTACTTTGCATTTATTAGCTTTATTATTAAGCTGCACAAAGAAGAAGCGCATAATTATTTTATTAAATCTGACTAACAATGACGTAATTATTTGCAACATCTAAACGCAGATCCTAGGAAGGTAGCAGTGGAGTTACCATATACGCCAGAATATGGCTTTTATATTTTTAAAACATTATGCTAATTAGCAGGATTTTGGTGGTAGTGGTTTTATGGTTTATTCGTTTAAACTACTAAGGGACTTTTTGAGGAGTATTACAGGACAATACATTAATTAATGCTATGACAGATCTTTTCTGTTCTATCAAATCTAACTAGATTTTGGAGAAGAAGCTCCTGTCCTTTGAAACATAAAGTTATTATAATTAGTTTTGGAGCCAGTGCCGGTCCATGTGTAGCGGGCTTAATATACAAAATGGAGTACTAGTTACACTTAATATACAAAATGGAGTACTAGTGACACTTAATATACAAAATAGAGTACTAGTTACACTTAATATACAAAATGGAGTACGAGTTACTCTTAATATGCAAAATGGAGTACTAGTTACACTTAATATACAAAATGGAGTACTAGTTACACTTTTCCCTTCACTAGTAATTGTCGGAACTGTCCTGTCGGAATTTCCGACATATTATAATGTCGTACTGTTTTCAGCATATCTTTGGTTAACTGTCATGTGGTCCTGGGACCTATAAGCGAAGCTACCCTTGCTCGTTAAACAACGTTTTTCTGGCGAAACCCAATATTAAAAACATATTACTATGATTACCTTTTATCTTAATTTGACAGAGATCTATCTTTTGATAGATTTTTTACGAATGTAGGCGAATTCTAAATGTGACATATACGACACCCAGATTACATGTAGTCATGCCGTTCTTGTTTTCAGTCGCGGCAATTTTTTTCGACTTCATGTTTTTCTTACTATCTCATTTGATACCAGAATTTTTAACACAAAGTTAAGTCACACGTCTAGCATTTTTTTCTAGATCAGCGCAAAATAGGTTTCCGATAAACTAAGGAAACGACTGCGCGCAGACTTTTTGTTCCTGTCAGTGGGCGTTATCTCGTTTGTAGGCGGCCGAGTCTCGCAGGCGTGCAGACGTACGCGGAGGTAGGCCTTATCTCTTTGTTGTCTTATTATTTATGTATACACGCGACGTCTTAGAAACTAGATACCACACATTACATGCGAAGAGAAATGTGGATTTCTTACGTGGAACCGTCGCATACACACTAAGTGCTTTCTTCGCGGAATTTAACACTAAATAGTCTACAAAAGATATTAATTTGCAAAATATTACTTAAAATTCAGCGACCTTAACCAATGTGCGCGTGTGGCCAATATAAAAAGTCAGTTATCTATCTACGTAGGTGGGCTATATGTACCTAATATATACTTTCCTCACAAAAGTTCCAATCGCCTCACGTTAAGCAGATTGTGTTTGTTCTGGGGACCGCAAATCGTACGCTTCGCTTGTAAGGCAAATATTGAGAGAATCAGCTTTTTATTCTACATGTTGTAATGTCAGCTCTAGATATGGAATGTATTACAATGTACGTGGGAGAGCAATATCTCAAATGAAATTGTTTAAAGTGCTCGTTTAGTCGTTCACTTTATATTACCTAGCTATTTGCTGACTATGCACGGAATAATATAACTTGTCTGTGAACAGCAACCGGTTAAATAAATTAATTCACAAATGCGACGCCCACCAGGAGTCATCATCAGCATAATAGCAGTCCACTTGTGGACACAGTTCTCTCCTGCACTCCAAATTGGACGCAATTTAATTAAATCTAAATTTTAATTATTTTTAACAATAGCCGAACCGCGTGTCTTCATTAATTCGTTGACAATACGTTTGGACTATAATCCCAAAAGCTTAATAATCAGAGTTAAACGCATAGTCCCATTCATAAATTTCTTTTTGGACTAATTCATGTACATAGCACGTAAAGCGTTGTGCACACAGTGGCTGCTCGCCGCGCTCGAGAGCCGCGGTGCCGCGGTCGTCCACTCAGCTTAATATTTTCCTTAGCGAGCCTTTGCGACGTCTCAAGTCTGCGCCTCCTTCAAGTCTGCGTACTAAGTCATTCGGTTCAGAGGATCAACTTTTTGCATAATGTGGAGAATGATAAAACGACCTGATTGTACTTATTACCAAAAATCCCACTATTAAATTATATCACTTGATATTCGCGTAGTTGGTTATTACTAATTCTCTTTCACCTCTTCTCTTTAACTCTTTATTTTGCTACTTTTTCATGATTATTTCGGAGCTTTCTCAATGATTTTAACATGCAGCTCTTCTGAGTCTATGTGCATTGCAATACAATATAATAAAGTTAAAAGCAAGGCAATCATAACTGGCAGGCTGCACACATTTAAGCGATATTTTTGTTTGTTTGACAATTTGAACATTCAAATGATTTAGCTTGTTATCTTACTTAGTAGACCGTGAAGTGCTCTGCGCTAAAAATATTGCATATTTGACAAATTATTTGGCGAAGTTTTTGATGTTTTGTCACAAATATGAAACATTTTTTACTAGTGGAATGTAGCTTATAAAATGTGTCATGTTGTATTGGTTAGATTGATCTTTTTTTGAAGAGTTTTGTTTGAAAGTGGACCTTCTGCCCCTGACTGCCGCAGCTCGTAAGCCCAGATCAAAGCTCTCGTCTTGAGAGCATCTAAATCTAGCTAGACTCGTACCTACCTCTACCTAGCTACAGAAGTAGGTACTCTGTAATGAATCACTGTACACGCGATTGACGTACATCTACTGATTTTTTTTATTAATTTTCTGAACAAAGGAAAAGCAAAAGATCGCTATAAGATAATGTAAACGGAATAGAATCGTATCTATAAGTATAAGTTAATTAATAACATTAATCCTCTTACTTGAAATAAAAATTGATCTAGAATGTAGGAAAGTACTTTGATAGGAAAATGTAAGTACCTGTGTGTAAAATAGACCATTAAAATTACTCACATAATTATATTTGTAATGTAACATAACAGAGTTATGAGTAAGTACATATTGACCTAAATAGCCATACGTCGGCCAGTTGTCAAACAAAGCGGAAATGTCAAGGATCACGGCGGCCATCGCGACGCTCATTAGTGAACTAGCCTCCTACTTATATTTGTTAGTTCCACAGATTAGTTCGCACAATCTGACAGAACGCCCGGCTGCAGACAAAGGAAACAATAACTTACAACTGCCAGGTGCTTTAGTAATAATAATAATTGAGTCCACCATAAAAGATAAAAATAAAAGTTAATTAATATAAAGATGCTTTAACATTGCATATAACATTTTATTTTTGTTTGTACTAGAACCAACAACCCACTAAACGTCTTCTTTTTTAAAACTATTTTTTGATTTGTGAGTCTGAATTAAAGATTAATTAAATAAAACTTAAGGTTTCCTCAGTTTTCTCAGACCATACTACAGGAAAAGCACCATGACATGAGTAACCATGAACTACGATTGCGATAGATCACGATCACCGTCACTCCAGCCTTACATTCAGCTCTTCCACGCTCATTCACAATTACCCGATGAGCCTCATCTAATTGGTAGCTAAAGTTGTGTGCAGTCAAAAACACGCGCCCGCATGAGGCGTCAAACAGTGGGCGATGTGGGGATACACAGCAAACACGTGGGTGCTGCGCCGAGCTGCACAAACAAAGCAGACGTACTTTACTGTAGTGCTAGTACTGCTTCTATTTACCACTGTTGTTATATAGAAGTTAAGGTTTTTTTTTTTTAATTCGAACAGAAGTTGCCAAGTGCTTTTGAAGAAAAAGAAAGAGACTTTTGACTATGCAGTATTAATTTTTGAGAAGGTAATTACCCTACAAAATAAAATATTACGCTTTTTTTATTTTTATGGCAATTATTTTATGTTGGTAATTTTATTTAATGGTGCAGTCGACATTAAATATGTAACAAAAAGACTAAATTCCTAAGCCCGTCTTTGAAGTCCCTTTCCTTGTATACTTAGTCCCAAAACATTGTCGTGTGTAAAGTACTCGGCAAGTATCGGGTAGCACAGAGGCTGCTCAAGAGGTGGTTGCCTAACTACCAACGCTAAGTAAGATTACGTTAATTTGACACGGACTTAATCGCAGCGGAACTTCGTAACAAGCTCGGGATCATATAGATGAGACAGGCGACTTACAACACATCGAACTATGCGGAACTGTCGCCAATATCAGTTCCGTGTGGCTGGCGGTCTGTTCCGAGCGAACACAAATGAACTGTGGCAGCTGATCGACGGGACTGTGGAATGACAATCACGTCGCCGCGGTGTTATTACTGTAAGGTTGTCGAGAGTCGTGACGTCACAGGCTCATCCAGCGGCTTGCGGCACGGTGCGGCGCGTCTGCGGCGGCATTGGTCCGGTGACGCCGAACTGTGCTTTAAAGCGCTTTGAAGCGCACACTGTCGCCGGAACATTCTCAACTTCAACCTACAACATTGCATCTGCATTCGAACCAATTTGAACTCCCTTATGATAAGGTTTGTTATCGTTTATGTTGAGAGCATCATTAGTGTGGTGTAACTTAACTCATTACGTAGTAGGCAGAACTATGTTCCCCGAGCGCGTTTCCCCTCGGATTCGTTGAGACAGAAAATCAATGGTGGTGCCGATAGCCCTGTTTTAATGTCACATTGTTATAGGGTACGATTCAGTGAACACAAATTATTATAATTGTTCAATTGAAAAAGATAAAGAAATAATGGTCTTTATCTTACAACAGTTCTTTCGACGTTTTATTTGTCAATGTAGTGAATTTGTGATGTAATAATTTCTATGATCTTTTTTTGTTGCTGTTCCTAATATTAATAAAGTTTGTGTAATTTGGATGCAATGGCTTTAACATTATCAACACAATGCTCAGAAATGTCATCACTGACAGATTGCAGTGTTCGAGTAACGCATTACTGTATTAAAAGTAATTAACATCATGAGGGAGCGACACCCCACACCCACCCACACCGCACGCAGCCGTCTGTACCTCGTGGGTATTAACTTACTAAGTAAGACCCCTCACAAATATGGAGTTGTTGCCAATTATAAAATTCACATTTTGACTACTTACGTACGAAACTCAATGCCAAACGAAAGTTCCAGAAAATGCAAGGAAAAAAAAAGAGAGAGAAAATCTTGGTTAGTGATGCATGAAGAAGCTTCAACTACTAACTGAACCAAGCTCTCGGCACATCATGGACAGTCACGCCCAACACCTTATTTGACTGTCCAATTCTTCCCTTGCGGTGGTATGGCTAACGTCCGCCTGGTTTGCGACCACCCTCCCACCAGAGTCCGGCGTCAAGCAGCCTGTTGTGTTTCGTCGATGCGTGGGAGTTCCAGTGCCTTAGGTATCTTGTGGGCACGCTCGTTTCATCATAGACCTCATCCATCGCTTTCCATCAGGCGAGAGATCAAGAGCACGTAACATAAGATAAAATGAAATGTTGATCACTCAATGCATTCCCGTTATGCAGCTAATAGCGATTTGTACAAAAAATGCTGGACTGATATCTACCTACTTAATATCAGTCAGGTTCTTCGAAAATATAATTCGAGCTTACATTAAACACTCTGTCTTCTAACAACTTGCGTTTAATAATTTCCTTAATAATTCTTCATGAACCAAAAATGACTTTTTTATCGTTCATTAGGACAACTCTCGGGTCAACCATTACTCTCTCACAACTCAAATAATTCCTCTCAGTAATGAGCATCATTATTACCTCTACGTTGAGGTGGAAGCCCATCTCTCGTCCGTGGGGACATTTTCATATAAATCGAAATTATCGCCTCACCAAGCCGATCTGACGCCGCTTTTTATTCGATTCCGATACAATATTGCCGAAATACTTTTTTATTGGCGTTATTAAATGTTATCTCGAATCATTTAGGTCAAAATGTAGGCACATGGCACGCCTTGGATATGGTGTGTTACCGCAAATTACTGATATTGTGAAACCTGTAATGTCTACAAAATAAATTATAAATCCTCAGGTTTTTGCTTCCTTTTAAATCTTTTTTTGTGGCGCGTAAGGTCGCGACGCTCGTTATCGCGGCACGTTAACGCTCGCACTAACGCGCACCATCGTTAGCTCTAATGCGATAGCGACGAAAACAATCCCTCTCGCCCTGCGCTCATAAAGCTGTTTCATCGCCATATACATAAAACACAACGATTTATTAACGATATTATTTATGACGTATTTTTTCATGACGAAAAATGTTATTGTAATATATTTATTTATTTATTTCGTAATAACTAAATAATTTGTAATAAAAATCTAGAGACGGTGGGAAAATGGCAATAGAATTTTATAAAAATTGTTGCCTAGTGTATTTAAGACTATCGTTGTGAAAAGAAATAAAAAACAATTAAATCAAGTGCTCGAAACGAGTTCATATCATAAATTATCTATTTGGGCTGTTTGCAAATGTGATGCTGTTTTATTCAGACCGTTTCACATCACCTTAGTTCTGACAATCCTGCAAACTAACCTTGAACGTTTAAATGTGCAGGAGCTATAAACAAGTAACAAAACGGCGCGATGCTCACACGGGCCGCGGCGCGTCATTAGCCGCGCGTGCCACGCTCGGCCGCGCGTCCCCGCGACGCTATCGCACTATCATTGTCTCAGGATTAAGACACACAATGCTCTGAAAAACATCAACTAAATGAGGTTTATATTGACTAGAATTAATATTTTGAAAGTATGTAGAACGGTTTGTCCTGTTACTTAAATAATATACAAGTAACTCAGACTTAGAACATCTCATTTCTGTACTTCTGATGGTGTTTAACTGAGTATCCAAGCCTATTGTAATAAACAGAATACACCTTTGAGTAAACAAATAAGTATAACGCTCTACGAATTAAAGATAAACATGGCACTGCATCAGCTGCCGCATCCCACGCGACTGCAATAACTAAATAAGGGGAATACAATTCTATTGTGCAAGAGATTTTCTAACTAAGACCCTTTTTTTTTTTTTTTTTTTTTGTGGATGGGAAATCATCCAATGACCCCTCCCGCTCTGGGTGGAGCAGAAGGGAGTGTCAGACTCTTACTGACTAAAACCCACCCGTGTTCCTTCCTTAGCCCTTTGTGTTCCGGGGTAGCGGTAACCCTTTCGGACAATCCCGCTGCCCCGGCAGGCTTCGGCCCTTTCGGGCCCCTTCCTTGCTGCTGACATCTCTTTGAGGCGCGCGTGGAACACGTACGCGCCGTCCGGCACGGGCCTGGTCCTGATCGGACGGAGAGTTACCCATTACTCTCCGCCCGCAGGCCCGCGCCTACGGTGGCCGGGAGTCGTCTCGCGGCTCCCGACGCCCGGGGCGTCTCCCGCGGCGGCTGGGACGTGAGGCCCTCTCCCTCATCCGTCCCGCCACCTCCTTCGCTAGCATGACTGCTTCGCAGAAGGAGGTGACTGCCTCCCACTCCCTCTCGCCCCGGACCATGGCTTGAACCAGGGCCGGGCGCGAGAGGTCGCCGCCGCTGCCGATCGCCTCTGCGAGAACACGGCGGTGCTCCGCCCAATTGGGGCATACCGCCACCGTATGCTCCACCGTGTCCTCCGGGCGACCCTCGCAGTGGTGACACCCGGGCGTTTCCTCCCGCCCGATAATGTGCAGGAACCTCCCGAAACACCCGTGTCCGGTGAGGACCTGCGTCAGGCGGTAGGTGAGGGCGCCGTGGCGCCTCTCTAGCCACTCCTCAAAGAGGGGTCTTACCGCCGCTATCGCGGCGTGCCCTGCGCTGGGTTGCGACAGTCGCTCTTTCCATGCCGCCATGAGATCGCGCCGGAGGTCGGTCCGCTCCGCCGCGATTTGCCGCGAAAGCGGAGTTTCCCCCCGGCGTAGTGCCTCCGCGCGCCACTCGTACAGGCGCGCGAGGACTATCGCCTCCAGATCCCACGGCGGCAGTCCGGCAAGGAGGCTTGCCGCCTCGCCCGAGATCGTGCGGTACCCCCGGATCAGCCTTACGGCTACCACCTTCTGGGGCGCGTTCAAATAGTGGGCGGCTCGCCGCCGCAGTGAACGCGCCCACACCGGGGCCCCGTACAGGGCCATGGACCGCACGACCCCCGCGTAAAGCCTCCGGCAGGAGGCGTTTGGCCCCCTCAGGTTGGGCAAGAGCCGCTTGAAGGCGGCCCCGGCCCGTTCCAGCTTGGGAGCCAAACGTCGGAAGTGCTCGACGAAGTTCCACCGGCTGTCGAGGACGAGACCCAGGTATCTCATCGTTGTCTCGACGCCGATGTGAACCCCTCCTGCCGTTATTTGGGATCCCGAAGGCGGCCCGTTCCGAGGCCCATGAAAAGACATGGCCTCGGACTTGTGCAAAGCCACCTCGAGACCCAACTGCCGGATCCTCTCCACGACTATCGCAACCCCGCGTGTCATCGCGTCGGCCGCCGCCTGATGCGACCTCCCCTGCGCCAGGACTAGCGTGTCGTCAGCGTAGCAAACCACGCTGACTCCATCAGGGAGATCGGCCCGCAGCACCCAGTCGTAACCGATGTCCCACAGGAGCGGCCCCAGAACCGATCCCTGTGGGACACCGCACGACATCTCTCGCCGGTTCCATTCCCCGTTGCGACCGGGGTAGATGACGGCTCTGTCCGTCAGATACGCCCCGACTACTCGACGGAGGTAGGTCGGCACCCGGTGATACCGGAGTGCCTCCCCAATGCAACTCCAGGGCAGGGTGTTAAACGCGTTGGCGATGTCGAGTGACACCGCCACGACCACCCCACCCCGGGACACCGCGTCCCCCGTCGTGAGGGCCCTCACGCGCATGATGGCGTCCACCGTCGAGCGCCCCTTGCGGAAGCCGAACTGGCTGTCCGCAAGATCCGGCCCCGTCCTCACCAGGTGCCCGACGAGGCGGCCCGCAATCACTCTCTCAAAGAGCTTGCCGACCTCGTCGAGCAGCACGATGGGCCGGAATGCGGACGGAGAGTCCGCAGGGCGCCCTGGCTTCTGTATGAGGACCAGCTTCCCCGTCTTCCAGCGGAGAGGAAACTGGCCCCTCTCCATGCATGCGCTTAAGAGCGCCTCTAGTCGGGGCCCGAGAGCCCCTGAGGCCAGGACCCAGGCCTTACCCGGCAAGCCGTCGGGTCCTGGGGCGGTATTTTTGGCCTTCAGCCTATTTACCGCCACTCTCAGATCTACCCCGGTCACTTCAGGGATGTCGTCGTCGTCCGCGTGGTCCGCTTCAGGCACCGCAAGTGGCGGAGCCATGGGCGGGGGAGTATGCTCCGCCCGTGAAGGGAACAGAGCGCTCACCACCTCCTCCACCAGCTGGGGGCGGAGACTCTGCGTCAGCGGGGGGGCCCAGGTGCGGAGTTTATTCCGCACCATTTTATAAGGGCGCCCCCATGGATCTCTGTTCAGAGTCTCCACCATCTCCTCGCGGGCCATATCCTTGGCCCGCTGGACAGCCTCGCGGAGGGCGGTCTTCGCCGCTCTGTACCCCTCGTACAGCTCCGCCTCCGTGGCTTCCGCATCCGGAGGGCGGATGCGGAGCCTGCGGTGCCTGGTGTACAGGTGTCGCGCGTCGACGCACGCCTTGCGTAGCGACTCCACCTCCCGCGACCACTCCACCTAAGACCCTTTCGTTTAACTCAAAAGGGGTACTTATACTTTTTGATTAAAAATAAACACCTACCAACTATCAGCTCGTTGTTCATACCGACACACATACACGTACATTATTCTGTTCTTAATTAAACAGTCACAGCGTATCTCAGTCTCCCGTTGATCTCCAACTACTAACTATTTTGGCTGGCCATCCTCCCCGGCCGTGTGTCCCAGTAGCCGCCGCCGCGAACAGCTGACTCATGACTCATCGACACGGCGCTGTCGCTTTTTTGCGCGATAATTATCTGAGCGATGACGTCATTGTTCGAACGCACTAAGTACCCCACTCCATCACACGCTGCAAGTCACTACCGCCACAATATTAATGGCTGCAGAAGGTCCGTTTTGTAATGCGACAAGTTTCACAGATAATTTTTCAAAACAATTTTAACACACTCAGGTCAATATTACACAAAAGTGAAGTGCCATGCGGTATTGTACCACGCGCTCACCTGCACACAGTGCGCACTAACTGCAAAAAGTCACCTTAACATATGCTGCACTTCCCCACAGTGAGATCCGTGCAAGTGTACTCGTACAAATAAATTGTTGCAATCCAACAGGTTATGGAAATATGACTTTCGTTCTTGTTTCACTTTCATCTAATGGTATCATCAGCATCTATTTAGTTCCAAACCTTATACCAAAAACTGTAAAATTAGAGCATTTTATAGGTATAAATTGTTGTATGCGAAATGGTAGAATTTTGCTGGAGCCAAGCAGTATTTTGTAACAACTCGCCTACATTATATGCAAATCAACATTTTCTATTCTATTCTATTAAATAATATATATTTTATATAAGTCTGTTTAAAGTTACCGGGCCTTCTGCCCCATTTGTTAAGTGCAGCCCGATCGAGTCACGTCGTCGCACGTCGAGCAAGCCACGTACGGTACGTGCGAGACAGGTGATTCTTATTGAACATGTAATCTGCGCGTACTGTGCACTTGAATACAACGGCTTTATCTCTTACGCTTTGAGTTAGTGCGAGAGACGACTTTGTCACTCACGCTGTGAGTTAGCGCAACAGATGACTATGTCACTCACGCTGTGAGTTAGCGCGAGAGACGACTATGTCACCCACGCTGTGTGTTAGCGTGAGAGATGACTATGTCACTCACGCTGTGAGTTAGCGGGAGAGACGGCTATGTCACTCACGCTGTGAGTTAGCGCGAGAGATGACTATGTCACTCACGCTGTGAGTTAGCGCGAGAGACGACTGTGTCACTCACGCTGTGAGTTAGCGCGAGAGACGACTATGTCACCCACGCTGTGTGTTAGCGTGAGAGATGACTATGTCACTCACGCTGTGAGTTAGCGTGAGAGACGGCTATGTTACTCACGCTGTGAGTTAGCGCGAGAGACGACTATGTCACTCACGCAGTGAGTTAGCGCGAGAGACGACTATGTCACCCACGCTGTGTGTTAGCGTGAGAGATGACTATGTCACTCACGCTGTGAGTTAGCGGGAGAGACGGCTATGTCACTCACGCTGTGAGTTAGCTGGAGAGACGACTATGTCACTCACGCTGTGAGTTAGCGCGAGAGACGACTTAGTCACTCACGCTGTGAGTTAGCGCGAGAGACGACTATGTCACTCACGCTATGAGTTAGCGCGAGAGACGACTATGACACTCACGCTGTGAGTTAGCGCGAGAGACGACTATATCACTCAGGCTGTGAGTTATCGCGAGAGACGACGACTATGTCACTCACGCTGTGAGTTAGCATGAGAGGCGACTATGTCACTTACGCTGTGAGTTAGCGCGAGAGACGACTATATCACTCAGGCTGTGAGTTAGCGCGAGAGACGACTAAGTCACACAAGTAGTAGTAGTAGTTTTTCGATTCTATTCGCCATTGACGTCAACTGTTGTTATAATTAATATACCTAACACGTTCGTTACATGTACGCGCATCACTCATTCATGAAATACAACTTCAATGTATGTGTACAAATATAAATACACCAACAGATTAATGCAAAACAATGCCTGAAATAAGAGCATCCGACGATATTTAAATTGGACAAAAGATTTTCTTTTAAAGTTCTTTCTGCGAGCACCACAGATGTACATCAAGGGCGTATTTCTTAAGATACTCGTAACATAAACGGAGATCTATCAAAGGCTCTGACTTTATAGAATCTCTTTGTTCTGTTTAACGTAATTGCATCCAAATGAGTCCGGTGAGATCAGTCGAATACCCATCCGTTCTGTTTATGCGCCGTTTGTTTCTATAAAATAAAACGGAAAATTCGGATCTTTGGGGTGCGAAGTCGAAGGGGGGAGGGAAGGGGGCGATTGTTTCATTTTCTCTGATTGAACCCACCAATATTGTATTTCTGACATCAATTTTGAGCATTCCCGGTAATGACGCTCGCTTTGACACCCAACGATTGCCCAGAATACTTGAGCAAGTCAATGAATTAAGCTCCTCTTTTAACGAAAAACATCTCGTTGTTTACAGTTTATTCTCTCATAATGATTAAAATAACACTTCGGAAATGCACTGACAGCTAGTCAGAAGCAATATAATAAACCACACCATGCTATCTACAATCAGTTTGTATGCAGTCGTTGTGCACTGATGCATGACGTCACTGGTGCACGTGACCGGATGCACTATCGCGTGCATGACTTACCCTAATTTTCATTATTTATATTTTGGACATTATATGTTTTATAAGAAGTCTGTATAGGTACATATGTATGTCAAGAAAGACATCGGAATGAGGATACGAGAGAATATATGCTCATATTTGGTAAAAATCAGTAATAACAGCGGCTTATCCAGCTTGTACCTCCAAAAAGGCCGAAAAAACCGCAATATGAGAGATATCTCTCACATACAATACAGTATTTATTACATTCGGGGTAATATCTGTATTTTTTGTGATTACCGCGAGTGCGTTACTTGCTGCGTTTGCGACGGCGCTATTAATCTAAGTCAAATTATTCTATATTAATAAATCACTCTACGAAGCTTCGAGGCGCTACGTAGGCACTACACCGCGGCGTAGCGCCGCAACTGAAATTTTCTCTCAAATGAACATTGACACGATGTTTTGTTTTAAAACGGACGCGATGAATCGAAAACGTATTGTTTTGATAAAGACGGTGGACAATAACGTGGTAAATTGTACCTATGCCTTGTAATAACGCGATTGTATGTTTTGAAAATTTTAAATCACATGGGCGTGAGGTGAATAATTTATTCACTGTTCATTACTTTTCTATTATACAATAGTTCTTGTAGTAACGAAACGGTCAAGGTTCATATTTTGAATAAGGTGTAAACTTTGTGAAATTAGGGCTTGTAGAGTTAGGGCGTGTAGAGTTAGAAGCTTGACTCTACATGAGATCTGATAACTTTTTGACAGTGCGAGCCATATGGTCTCGTCTTGGCAACATTTTACATAAAAATGTTTTTGGTGGGATAACTTTTGTCCGAGAACCTCAATAGATACTCGTAAATGCGTTTCTTATTCATTTATCTATTGATTCAAATCCTATTCAGTATTCAATAAGTGAAAAGAATCTATTTCAAAACTAGAAAAAGACACATTTTGTATTTTTTTCATAACATTATTTATTTCTCAAAGACTTACTGAAGAACAAGCTAAACCAATTCAAGAATTTTCATACAACAAATAAGAAATATATTTTATTCGACTTTATTTTGTAGAACTCAACAAATTGTTCATTTGAGCTGCAAAAGTCTCGCTGTGAAAGTAGGTATTCATACATTTTATTGAAGCAACTTTGTGTTGGGGACACGAAAACTTCGGCTAGTCTTAATAAAATAAACAAGTAAGTTTTAATTATGTTGTACGTTTAAGTGAATAATTAGTTGTTAGTTTAGGATAATTATTAGTTTAATTAATGTGGTTGAGAAGTGACGAATTTAAGTTTGCGTACGGGTGGGAAAATTGATTATTCGATCTACCCCAGCTCCTCAAGGAAGGCCAGCAACGCCTTAATGTTACTGACCGTCTCACGTTAGGTACCTGGGTTACCGAAGTACTTTGCTCTGTACGTGGCGACCACCGGGCTGCTTAGGAGCACATGTGCCGCTGTCTCATCGTCCTCCATACAGGCCCTGCACAGCGGACTGTCTGTTCCTCCTATGACAAAGATATGTTCATTCAATAACCCGTGGCCAGTTAAAGACGCAGTAACTATACGCAGCTTTTGTTTAATTAGACGGAGACCCTGTTTTATGAGGCGGCCATCCAATGTGGGAAGTGCTTCCCTAGTCTGCCAGCATTCGCCCTGTTCCGTTTAAAGTTTGTTATGTTGGTCTCTGGTGCGTTTCTTTACCAGAGTGCGTAAATATCCGAAGGGGAGTGTCGCGATGGGCTCAGGTCCCACTGGTGCCATGCTCGACCCTTCTGGCAAGCTCGTCAGCTGCATCGTTACCTAGCGAACCGTTGTGTCCTTTGATCCATTGCCTGGTTATTTTATTGAGGTTACCCACCTGGTTGAGGCGCTGGTGACACTCGTGTATTAGCCCAAAATCAACTATATAACTGATCAGCGCTTGCAGAACAGCCATGCTGTCTGAGAGTATGCGGATTGAGTGGTCCCTTTACTTCCTTGGCCGTAATGGCTGGAGCGGCTAGAGAAATACCCATGCATTTGGGCTGGAGAACTGTGTTATGGACCCCCAATGGTGTGCAAAGCCCGATAACAACTTCAACAAAAATATAATAGAAGGCGGTATACTTTCTCCTCTTCTGTTTTCTATTTTTATTAATCTTATAACATCCGAACTGCAGTGTGCGTATCATCTGTTTGCAGATACTTGCACCTGTACTGTCAAGGGAAGATTCATAAATTACGTAACGCTATTGATAAATGAAATAAGGACTTAATAGCCATAAAAAAGGTGGGCTGATAGATTTGGTTTAGCTATAAACCCTACGAAGTGTCAGGCGATCATCATTGGCAGTTCTCGTAGTATTAGCAAGATAGATGGTACAAGCTTGCCGCCAGTTCTATTCAATGGTACGATCGTTCCTTTTGGTACTGACGTGAAGGACCTAGGCTTGCACTTTGATTGTACCCTGAACTGGCGGACTCAAGTCGCTAGGGTGAGCTAAAAAGTTACTGGAATGTTCTGTACCGATTGTAAAATGTATTATCATCAAGTACGAAGACAACGCTTATGCAGTCCCTTATTTTCTTTACCATCGATTATGGTACTATGACCTGAACGCAGATCTCCTCGACAAACTTGATCGTCTTCTCAATAACTGCATTCGATTCGTTTCAATCTGCATAAATATGATCATGTCTCTGCGCATCGGTCACTTCTAAAGTGGTTGCCCATATGCCAGCGCAGAGAGCTAAGGGCGCTGACCACCTTGTTTTCATTTCTTGATTTTCCCTCTTCCCCTGGTTATCTAGCCCCCCACTTTCAGTACATTTGCGTCAACCACAATAGAAACCTACGTTGTTCACACAATCGTCTTAACCGATTGTCCTTTAAAGTTAAAGTTCGCGAGCACATTCGCAAGAAGCTGACAGTATCATCACAAACGCTAATATTTTCTCATTGATTGTCTTATTTCTTTTAAGTATATTCACGTATATATGTATGTTTATTAGTGCTTATGTTTATAATTATGTAATTAGGTATACATTATAGTTATTGTTTTAATAGGTTTATGCGAATCTTTAAAATATTTATTCCTCAATACGACTGTTTGTCTCTGCATCACCCAAAGGTTGACTGGTAGAAAATGTCTATTGCATTAAGTCCGCCTCTGTACATTTACCTATGTGCTTGAAGTATTATAAATAAATAGAAAACTTTGATTTGCATAGAATGTAGGTGAGTTGTTACAAAATAATACTTAGCTACAGGTAAATTCTACCATTTTCCACACAACAATTTTTGTTTCTTTTTTATTAACTGCGAGTATGGCACAGATCTTCTAGCCATGTTCCAGTAAGAAACATACTATGTCATTTACGACCAAAAGTAAAAGTTAAAGGTTCTTTGGTTATAAACTCAGCGAGGCAGACACCTACATACATTCGAAGTAAAAACAAATAAAGACAATGATCGAAGACCCAACCGTCGAGATGTTGTCAAGTTAAAAGTTTGTGCTAACTTCCTCTGTAAATACAAATCAGATAATATTGAATCCACCACAAAATAATACATATCACCGAACTTTTTACGAAAGTAATCCTTGCTGTTACCATATTGCAAACAGCGCGAAACGAACGGCGAGCCATTCCGATGACGAGGCGATTATTACTGATATGACAGAGATAGCAATGCTATCATCACGTAGGATTATCGTAGGAGTGAAAGAGATAGAAGGCGGATACAATAGTAGGAAGTTGTAAAAGTCAATGTTACGCGACCGAGTCCGAGTGGGCAAATGATATAAGGGTGGGCGTCCAATGGTGTGTAATGCAAGTTATACAAGTTATGGTGATTACGTGTTACGACTGTGATCACCTATAACGTGATAAACTATTTACGTACCTACACATTTATACAGTACCCTCGGTGCGCGACTGAGCGAGTCACGCATTTGACCGGTTTTTCTTTATAGAACTACATTGCTACAACAATTAGGTTCCTAATTCACTTGCTGGCTGGTGGTTTAAACCTGCACCCTAATTGCGTAACATTATTAATCTCAATCTGAATCTTTTGAAAGATATTGTTAAACTATTGCTTCATATGCTCTAAAAATCTGTCTGCTCAACAACGTAAATAGCGCAATGTATGTTGTTGAACTGTCAAAATTAAACACATTGCTACTGATGGCGTGTTACGCAACTACCCCGCTGATCTGAAGAAAAACCTTGTTTATTATTAAGGGGGAATATGATTACAATTAAATACATCAATGTTAGCACAAACTGGGGACACGCACAGTCGCAGTCGGCACCTTCGGTACGTCGCGTGGTACGCCGCGGTGGGCGCGCGCCGTCACTCTGTTCAAACATATCTGTTCGCTGTGCGGGCTCCTACAAACCGTATTACGTTATTTGTTCTTCATATTTGAGTTGCGAACAACCTTAACATTGTAGAGCAGACCTGCTGTGTTGGCGCTTCTTTTATTTGAGACAACGTTCCTCTGTTTATGTGGGATCACTTGCAAGGATTACTGAAGCTTTTCGGGGAAATTAATCATGGGAACTGGTTTCGAAATGTTATTTAGCTATGTACTAAAGCTATCAACTCTATTGTATACATTGATGCAGGTGTGAGCTTTTTTAAACGAAACTAAATCCTTCAACCAAAAGATGATATTCCGACCGTAAAAGCGTACTTACTTTTACTTTCAATATGTACTTATTTACGAAACTTATGGCGATCACCTGGCAATTTTTTTTCTGTATAGCAGTCAGTTGTCCCCATAATGATCTGCCAATTACATCACCATACCGTGCTGTATTATACCTTACAAGAGCATCTCCTCCAGTTGTTCAATCCAGTGTACGGCTGTGTATGCTGTAACCTTGTTGTGTAAGACGACTCGCCGTGATCCTATAAAGGCACCGGGGATGTGCGAGCGGCTCGCAATCTTCGCAGCTAAGTCTCCGGGGACTGAATACTGTATCGTATGAGTTTGGAGTACGTGCAGTACGTGGTGCAGTACCAAGCACATGGGGTTTGTAGTTCTAATGAGAGTTGTAATTAGGTAACTAAGAACTTAAAGCACAAGGAATCTTCCAACAATTTTCCTCTTGGATTAGAATTTTCGACGTTTTTAGGGTTCCGTACCAAAAATGAAAAAACGGAACCCGCAGAGGATCACATTGTTGTCCGTCCGTCCATCTGTCTATCAAGATCCTTTATCTCGGGAACGCGTGGAGGTATCGAGTTAAAATTAAAACCATATATTCAAATCTGCGGTCCCTTGAAGCTGTAAAAAAATCAAACTTCTTAGTTAACGTAAAAAAAAGATACGACCGTTTATGCCGCAAAAAACGAATATTTCGATACTCTCAAGGGAATCAAAATGTATAGGGTACTTCTCGTTGACTTAGAATCATGAAATTTGACAAAAAGCAAGGTCATATAGCACAAGTAAAGAAAAAATCTGGAAACCGTAAATTTATAGTTACATATCTACTTTATTTGGAAGAAAATTCAGTAAATAAATTCAATGGAATTATGTCTTCGTCGTATCTAATGTAACAACGTTTGTATATATAATTATAATCGTTTAAATAATAGAATACGTAAGTTATGCACGTAAGCGCGTGTGGTAATCGTTTCTTCAACAACAACCTCCTCGAATTCTTCCACAATGACAGCGGGACAGACAATTTGCGCTCACATTCATATTCATGCGCTATTCACCATCTCGCGTAAGGGTGGGTGCACACCGCGCCACCACGCGACCGCGCGCCGCACAAACGAGCGTTTGATGCTGCAACACGCGCATAATTACCGTGCCAACTCTTTGTTCACGTAATTCGCTAATAATGGCGATTTTTTACGCGTCCCAAAGTAATTTCCTTTTCTATGGGAGGCTGTTCAATTGTTATTCTTTGTCCTTTCACAAGGATGTGTTGAGTATTTACATTTTTTCCTGTTGATGTTCCATTTTTACCTAAAGTGAGTTCCAATAGGTGTGCATACAATGGTCAAATTAAGAATGATTACATCTAAAATTACTCTTTGCGCAGGTATTAAAAATTCGTCCTTTTATGCAAATTAAAACACACTTCAGGTATCAACATCGTATATTTTCAGTTCAAATGGACGGAAAATGAACGTTTATGGAAAACGGCCAAATTGAGTTTCAGGAACTGTCATCATTACTCAACTCGGATTTTTCCTCTCCGCTCTGTTCGGAAACACGAACTTTCTTACTTGGCTGCGAAACACGATCCACGACTTCCAGAGCTCGATCCTACATAGATAGCCATCTAACTACAAAGCGCGCGGAATATTTCACATTTCCATTTCAAATCCGAATCTTTTAGTCTCAAACCGTTTTAAATTCATTCAACACAAACACCAAAGGATGAAGGCGTTCGAAGGAGCTTATGCTAATAACTCATTATAACGCGAAGTGTGCGCGAAAACTTAAAACTCCATCACTAGTAGTTTCGCAACTAAGTAGGCTTTTGTGAAAGTCGCGGGAACATTCGCAAAGGAACTGTGTCGCGGGATGCGAGTCCCGGGATGATGAAAGCCTTATTGTAAGCGCTCCTAGTGCTGGTGTTTTATTTCGTGACACTAATTTTGGCACCTAATTTAACTTGATGGAAAAGCAGCAGCTGTGTTGTTTTAGCCTGGTTTTAATTCCTAAGAATCATTTCGTTTCCTTCTCTGTCTGTTATATTCCCTCAAGAGGCGCGATTGTCTTTATTATAAAACTATGAGCTCACAAATTAAGTGCCAGTCGTTATGACAACAAGGATCTAGGTGGGTATTACATTGTAACACATAACTCAAACTTCAAGAAGGAACTTACCTATTATAAGATTGCTTCAAAACGCATTTCCTCCTCGTATTGAATGAGCGCGAGCCTACTCCGACGCATCTCCATATTTAATGAGGCTCACGTCAAATATGTGGAAGATGGAAGTTGCTAACAAAAACTTGTAACAAACAATATGGCGCAGTTCCATTAGCATAATATATCTCTTATTAATAATCCCGGGAAGCATCTCGCATCGATTAACGCTCGCGGGATGTTCTCGGGCGATCCCGGGGCATGCGTGCAGCGCAACCTTACTAATTCAACGTGTGCAGAAGGTTTACTTCATACGATGACGATAACAAGCCACGCGCTACGAGCTTCGCTATTGAATCAGAATTTCTTTCCGCTTGTCTATCGGCTTTATCTATGGTATATACTTTGTACGTATTCTATATCCCGCAGCACCTTTATCTCTGTAAATTAATGACTGACTGAGGGTAAGTATGTACGATCGGACTAACTCGTCATTTGCAAATTTTCTTGTTTAGAATAGTGGTTCCATAATTACTACAGCCCATGGAGCTCCAGATGTAGCCGGCAAATACTATGAGTTGTAATTCATATAAGAGTTCTTCAGCGCATATAATAGGAATGGGTCTACTTTCCAGTCTTTATTCAGTAAGTCCATTACATTAGGGCGTAGAATGCGCGGTCACAATGAGCGCCCGCGAACAAAGCGCGGCGCGAGTGCAATCCCACCGGGACGACACTCCGGGCTTTAATAATTTTAAAATTGCTACGCCCATCCCTACACTCATTATTTTACATTTTGTGGGAATTCTGTCGAAAATGAAGTGTTCCGTCTGATTGCCGAGCGACGAGTATGAATATTTGATTCGTGTATCAGATTTATAATGCAATGTGACGATTAAATATTCCGTTTAACGTTTCATGGAGAGTTGAGGAAATCGTATCAGTATTTTTGTAAAGGTGAAATTATTTTATTATATGAATTTGACGCTTATTGGTTTTCAGTTGTTGAATAATAATAAATAAACACTTAATAAATAGAGTAAGAGAACTGTATTGAAGTTGTAGAAATTGTGCTGTAAGCGGTTCCGAGGTTGTTAAAGTGAAGATGGTCGTTCGTATCAAAGTGGTCTCTCTCAATATTAACTCAGCAGTCGCACTCGTACATAACATCGTCTGTACAAAGTGCGCACAAGTTGGCGCTGCGGTCGGCGGCGGAACTTGCGTCGTTACATTTAATAGTCAGAAACTCAAGCTTTTATGATTTCACTTAAAAATTTCCCAAGGAAGTGAGTAGTATAAAATAGTGGTGAAAAGCGGGAGCCGGATGCCGCCGGGGCACTCGGTACAGTCACGCGAAACCATTTATATAGTTAGCTAAGCTTACAAGCTCACAAGCGATTTTCTTCATGAAATCTTTGAAATTAAACCTTTTCTATGATATAGGGGTTCGATGACTATCTGTGCATACCACCTTACAATATTTTACTATACAATTTAGGAGAGAATCTCATTCGACTTTTACTAAGTGTAAGCTATGACTACCTAGTACGTACCTACATAAAACGCGGGCTCTTGTGGGTGGCGCTGCATCGCCGCGCTTACAGTGTGACCTTGCTTTAATAATAATAACCATTTATTTATCCAGATCATAGAATCCAATTTGTTAGTAATTACATACACATCTTAAATACTAGTATTAGTAAATACATTTGGCAAATTTTGGTAATAATTACTAAAAATGTCAAAACAATTAATAATAATGTCGAAATTACGATTAATTATGTCAAAATTATTAATAATACAAATCAAATACAATACAACATCAATAATCAAAAACGCAAAAGAACAACATCACCTAAATGTTATTTCAAGACACGATTTGAAAGCAATACTTGTGTTCTGGTCCAGTGGCTGAGTTTTAGTCCTTCCGCCCTATCGGCCACAGCTTTAAAAGTCCAAACTACATATGAGCTCGCACTGCCCCGCTAGCCCTGCCGCCAAGCTTTCTGTGTAGCTGAGCCTTAAATGTAGTTCATGAAAACTTACACAGAGAGATTTTCAAATATCATTTGAAATACGTATTTTAGTTGAAAGTGCAGTTTGGTCAAGTTAGTAATAAGAAGGCACAGTGAGCCACTCTACTCCACGCTCTCACGCTCTCCTCACTTCGTGATTGTTGCCGGCGACCGCGTGAAGGCGAACTTTAGAAATCAAATTATATTTCAATCGCGCCGTGACTTTTTACTGCTAGTAGTAAGACTTTGGTTAGTTTGAATAATTTCCATTATAGCGTAACTTATAATTGTATCATGGAGCAGTTACGGCAGCGTAAAGTTTGAATTCTTACAAATTACATTAATTATGAACTGAGAGGGATTTTAGAAGTTTATTTTGAGTAGTTGTTCATCCTGCTGTCGGGGCACTGTCTACTAACAGTATAAAACTTCCCACTTAGATACATACACACATCAAAAGTGTCTAGGGATCAACATATATTTTTGCAATAACTTTTCTCCTGATTGATATTAATTAAAATTTTCTTTAAGGATTCATCAAATAAAGTGTTTTCGTTTGTCACAGTAACGATAAACCAAGTCACCTTTGCATTAATAAAGAAATTTGCCATTTTCCTAATAACGTAAAAGCTCCTATTAACGACCCCCTAAAATGTGTACTCTATTAACGATCTAATTTTTAAATCACTCAAATTAGACATATTATAGGGTTTCAAAAAGTCATACCTTAAAAATTTGTTACGTATTTTTGTTGGACAGCAAAAAGAGTAAAGTTTGTGAATTTAAATAGCCAATGAAAGAAATAACTTGACAAAGAATGGGACGCACCCGAAGCGGACGCACTTTTCATAGTGTCGCGTCTCCAGCCACGTAAGTACACCTAAATATTACTTAAGGAAAATAACACACTAAAAAGGATTTTTCTTCTTGCTATCACATTACAACTGGAATGTATATATTCGTTTTCTAAACTAACTCTTAATATAATACTTTTTATTGGTTTTTGTGTTATAAAATCATGTTTTAATTTAAGGCGGTAATAGAATCCAAATTTCAAAACTTGATTCTAATAACGACCCATGGCGTTGTTAAATTTTGAGAATATTTAGTATTTTAAAATAACTATTATCTAGAAACTACCTCATTTGATTTTATATTTTTCTTGTTCAATTCTTAAAATTATTTTACTTCGTTAGATCTATTAACGACAAAGCTATTTCTTAAAGTTTTTGTGTAAAACTCGATTCAACGTTAGACAATATCCTTAGTATTATAATGATATTATACTGTAAATAACCTTTATTATCTAAATTAAAGACTAACTGACATTAAAAGAAATAATATAGCAATGAGATCAAATTTAACAGTATTCCATAAAGCGGATATTTTATCTGTTTATTATTAATTTTATTGGTCGCTAATAGAATATTGTTACCTTCATACTTGATTCTATTACCGACTCACAGCTGTGGCGATATTTTTGGCAATATTACAGTATAGAAAAAGAAAATGTATATTTTTGAACAAATTGGTGATAAAATCTCTTAAAACGTATGCAAGAAAGAATTCTTGCATACGTTTTAAGAGATTTTATCACAGGACATATTATTAATTTAAAATAATATTTTCTATCCAGTTTCATTCATGGCTTCATGGCATTGGCTATATTTCATATGTTTTCAAATCAAATAAAAATGGCGGGACGGAATGGGGGCCATGCAACTTTTTAAAGCTTCTTTCGAAGAATTAAATTCTATATCTCTTTAAAGATTTTGTTCTTTTATAGAATTATGGAGCCGCAGAAGCGCAAGCAGTACGCCTCTGCTCAACTAGAAGCTGCAAAAATAAGCATTTAATTATTTGAAGACTGTTTTCTGAGACTGATTATATTTTTTATTAATTAAAATAACAAAAAAATAATTGCTCTAAGCGTTGCAATAAATAATTATGTTCATATTGTAACAATGTTGATCTCATAACTATTGTTATTATATAATAAATACCTTAAAAACGATTTTTAATTTTATTTATTAGTATAGAAGAAGTGACAACTTCGTAGCGGTCGGTAAAAGAAGTAGAAAAATCGGTAATAGAATCTTGCCGCATTATATGGGTCGGTAATAGAATCAACCACTCTTTTGGATTAAATAATTATTTAGTAACTATTGTGTTATTGAATATTGAATTTAAGTACTGAATTGCAAAGAATACTTCGTTGAGATTAATTATAAATTATAACATCTTTCCTAACATATCAGCTTATATCTATTTTTTTAAAGTGAATCCTAAGACAGCTAAAACTGGCGGTAATAGGAGCATTTACGTTAAAGGGATTTTTGACATTTGAACCACTAACACAAAAGTTCGAAAAAAAGACTGAAATAACAGTTTTCTCTAAAATTTTATTGGGTAACTTAAACAATTAATAATCCGTGTTTCTACCGCGAACACTAACAACACAAGAACATCGGTTTGGCATACTCAAAATGAGTTCATCCAAATCACGCTGTGGAATGGCCGCCCATGTTCGTTGCAACAACAAAAAAAGGTCTACTTGCGACTGGATACCCTCCATATTCGGCAGAGCTCTTCTCTGTAGCATATCCCATGCATGCTCAATCGGGTTCAAGTCTGGCGACTGAGCAGGCCAGGGCAGGACATTGATGTTAGCTGCGGCGAGAGTCTGTCTTACAACTCTTGCGGTGTGCGGTCGTGCATTATCATGCATTAACTGAAATAAGGGACCGATTTGCACTTGTAGAGGAACGATGACGTCTGATACAATCGTCTCAGCATAAATTTGACCGTTGAGGTTGCCTCTGATCCAAATCAACTCAGTTCTTCCGCCGATCCAAATACCCGCCCATACCATGATGGTTCCACCACTATAAGGATGGACTTCCTGGCAGGATTTTAATCGCTGTTGGCGTCCAGGGGTTCTCCAGTGTCGTATACGTCTTGTATCCGGTCTCATACCAAAACGAGACTCATCAGAAAAGCACACGAAACGCCATTGTTCTTCTGCCCAATTTCTGTGTTCAAGAGCCCATTGATATCGAATCCTACGATTGTGCATTGCTATAGGTGGTACCCGTAGCGGTCTTCGGGAATGAAGGTTCACTTCATGCAAGCGGTTTCTGACTGTTTGGTCGCTAATTAAGTTCCCTGAAGAGTGATGAAGCCTCACGGCTAACATCATGGCGGTTATTGTTGGAGCTCTTCGAGTTAAGATTTGAATGTATCGGTCTTGTCTCCGTGTGGTGCAGCGATACCGTCCTCCATGGCGCTCAGCCACGGTACCAGTGCTTCGGTAACGTGTCCAAAGTCGACTGATAACACTCTGACTTGTATTCAGAGCTAAAGCCACAGTACGTTGCCGGGAACCAGCTTCTATCATTCCCACGGCTCTGAGCATTTCTTCCCTGCTTAAATGACGTCGCCGCTCCATAATAACGTTGGTTTTAATCAGTAGTAGGGAAACAGTAGCACTAATAATGTCTTCAATGCGTTGTATGTTTTTATAGGGAAAATATTGACAGCTGATTTTCATCTTTTACTCGAATTTGATTCACAGTTCCTGATTCAAATTATGAAATGCACCAAAAAGGATCCATATAAATTTATAAAATCATAAATTTATTACAAAGCCACATCTAAATCTCAAGAAATCCGCATAAAAATGTTGATCCCTAGACACTTTTGATGTGTGTAGATACCCAGAGTACCCATAATAACCATTCTCAATCGAATGTTGCCTAAACATCACTTTGCTTTGCATATTAATAAGGTAACTGGTATCAGGTATTACACAAAAAGAATCTAACATTGCTCTTCAGATCAGTAATATTACTTACAGAAAAAGAAACGTGAAAATACCTGTATTTCTGTGTAACTGTATAAAAACGGGCCACCACAACAGAAACTCGACCTGACGCAAACCTATAGGTCCTTCCCAAAGCTGCCTATAGGTCAAGTTATGTGCCCCCCATGCCCCCTTCATGCCCCCCTCGATATCAGAACAAAGCGCCTCCCGGAGATTGCACTCAAATACATTTTTCCGTTTCCGTCGGTCGGTGATGGAATAGAACCGGCTAACGAGCGGCTTTGTTGCAGCGCGCGCACTGATCACTGGGCCATTGTGCCGTCACAATAAAAATATTTCGCGTGTTACGTGTAAGGACACTCCTTTACAGTTGGGCTCAAAAGTGGGGATATTGGGTTAGAGGGTTTAAATTATTGGGGTAAAAGTGTTAAAGATTTCAATCATTAGCAGCTCTTAACTTGTCAGGTCTCGTTAATTATTCTGCTGCTCGTTTATAATTTGACTAAAGACCGACTTTCTTTCTTCATTAAAATAATAATTAAGTATTACATCTTGCACCATTTTCGTTACGACACAGATTTTTAAATGACAAACTGCTGCAATATCTACTATGGCTATAAATTTTTCAACATTGATTTTTAAATAAGTTATTAGTAATTACAAACGTACTCCTTGTATCGCATGTCTTTTCACTCATGATAGCTCCCAGCCTGCACAAGGAACAGGCACAACACGCCGTCAGCTAAAAGTACAACAGCACACTGCACCGCTATACTCGCAGACAATCCGTCAGACAATGGCGGCACGAGTGAGTGACGTCACACAGAGGTCGCTCGGCTGAGCAACCGTGATGAGCAGTCGAGAGAGTAAGTGACTGGAACGGGCACTGTCGTCAGAGACCACAGGCTGCGGCAGTGTGATTAGATCGCGAATAAATATCGATATACGGGTTAAACTAAATTCGCTGACGAAACTTTACAGACGTGTTGGGTATCGATGACTAATGAAGATATAACAGAAAAAAAAGATTTTCTAAACTTGTCATTCTAATAGTTAACAAAAGCTTTGTCGTTTTTGTTTGAACTTCAGTAAATCTCGATACCATCTTCGTCTGTGAAGTTTCAACAGCTAATTTAATTTGACCCTTTATATCACTAGGAGACTGATAATATAATACATTCTGTAGATAAATAAAAAAGGCACGTCGCTGCATAGATAAAACGTATAATTTTTTTATAGAAAAGGAACCAAATTTCTATTTAAAGTGTAAACAAATCTAAACTTAAACAGTCACTGAACAATATTGAAGCTAGTAAAAATATAATAGGAACACGAGAAAACAGTAGAGCGTATTAATTTTTGAGTATCTTCTAGGGTCAAATTTTATAAAGAATTTCACGAACTAGCGAATCGATTGCAATCGATTTTTAGGCTCCATACCATTAATTTGCATAGGTTTTAAAAATAACTCAATCTGAAATTACTAGATTAGCTAAGTTGTCCCGAAAATTAAAAGTACAAGCGCATATATGTTAATATAATATTAGATAAATATCGTAGTTTCCTGGACTCTGGCGAAGATGGCCTCGAAGTTCAGCAGCCGTCAACAGAACCGCTAGGTGAGGTTTTAACTGCATAAGCATAAAGAATAAGAGTTCTTAGACTTTATTGTCTAAAATAAATATGTATGCCAGTTAGCAAAACTGTTAAGTCAAAGCATTTATTGTAATCACGCAGAATAAAAATACTTCAAGCACTTTTATATACAGTTATGTAGCAATACTACGATGCAATATGCAATCAACACTTTTGAAATCAAAAGTGTTGATTGCATAAAGAAAGACGAACAAAAACAAAACGGTAACGAAGCAAATTCTTCTGTTGCATCATTAAGCAACGTTAAGTTTCTTCACGCTTTGTTCAAGAAAATGTTACTAACAAGTACCAACATTATTTCCTGCAATATCTTCTAAAATTCCACGAGACATCGCCATTACACGTGCGAGCGGAAGCACAGGCAACTGTTATAACAAATGGCGATAATATCCCAATACACTTGTTGCTTCATATATTTTGTATGGCGTTTGCAGACGATTGCGAAAACGTGCTGAAAGCGGTCAAGCTGCTTGCGGCGCTTGATGCAACATGTTACACGCACATGAGATAGTGGAGCTCCTCAATCGCTGATGCTCGGCGCTTGAGTTGTACTAAGCACTAGTCGGAATGATTACACATATCCATTCTATTACATAAATCAAGTTGATGAACGCAATCATTACAATATAACGGGTTCAAAAAACCCTTAGCGAAAGCGAGAGTCACTTGTACTCATTGTGTTTTTTTTTTTGTACTGAAGTCTAACTTTCTTTTACGAAACAATTTTGAAGTGTTATGACAACTTTAAATTCCCCTACAGCTCCAGTACCGTAGCATACACCCAAGATCACAATGTATTGTCCGCGGTACATTGCGCGCTGTTGTAAACAGCCATTTTTAACCGACTTCAAAAAGGAGGAGGTTATCAATTGATAACCTCCTCAAACATAAAAAAAAAAAAAATACAACCGAATTCGGTTGTTTTTTTTTTTTTTTTTATGTTTGTTACCTCAGTACGCCGTCATTTATGAACCGATTTGGATTTTTTTTTTTATTTGAAAGGATATGCTTCCAGATTGGTCCCATTTTTGTCAAAATCCAGTTCTGATGATGGGATCCATGAGGAATTGAGGGAACTCCTCAAATATTATAGGCATACATATAGAAATTTTGGTATTTTCATCAACATGTCAAGCATTTGCATTCAAAAAGTATAATTTGGTGAAGTGGAACTGATGAAGGAGACCACAGATAGCCACAGGAACTCTTCAATGATAATAAGTATTTCACGGGTGGCGATAAGATATCTCGATTAAGATAGTTAAGCGACTATGACGAAGCAAATTTAAATAAATGGTTCTGACGAAAATGGTACCATCAAACCGATCTGATGATGAAGCTGGAAGGTAGGTACCGGAACTTCGTAATAAACCCATGTATTCTAGCCATGTTTGGGCTTATTGGAATTGTCATGAGATGCACTCTGACTATAAAAAGTAAAAAATAAAAACTTTTTAACAAAAAAAAAACAACCGACTTCAAAAAAAAAAAAAACACTACAAAGTGTAAAATAACTTTAATTTGAATTTTGGAAGTCGGTGGCAAAAACGTAAATATAAAACCAAAGACACCGACTTCCGAAATTAAAATTAAAGTTATTTTACACTTTGTAGTGTTTTTTTTTTTTGAAGTTGGTTGTTTTTTTTTGTTAAAAAGTTTTTCACATAAAAAATAAAAGGCCCAACAATAATTTTTGTTCAATATTAAGTAGTATTAAGTAGTAGTTTGATGTACAGAATGGAATGGAATGGATGTAACGGCTGGCTCTTGTTGCACGTTGCTTAACATTTAAAGTTAATTTTTGCACAACTTACCACCGTTATTTAAATATTCATTGAAATTCGAAACTAAAAAGTGATACGAGCTCCAAACTAAAAGGCACTAGAGTTTGTATATTACTAAAACGCCAGCAACTTTTACTGCAATTTGGCTAGGTCAGCTTACTTTGCTAAGTTTCCGGTCAGTTGGCGCGCGGTCCCAACACACTCTAAATGTAAGCTCAGTGCGCCACAGTTATTAGTTCGACCCTAACACTTTGCTCACTTTATTATTTAAATTGATTGAGATTTCATTCAGCACAGTATACAACTCAATAAGCGCAAGCCCCGCTTTTATTCTCGCCAGTCAAGTCGAATCAATTGATCGGCTTCTGTTTTGACAAATGTGTAATCTATTAGGACGCGCCGGGAAGGCTTAGAACAAATCCATTTGCTGCGGCCAGAAGCCCCTGACCGCTTAGTTCTGCCACAAAAGACTCAAAGGCGGCCATCGGGCCTAGCTAACAGAGCCGGTAAGCCGATTTGTAGACAAATTTTATAAGATTTGTTACGACTGCCTGCCCATAGTGAATGGAACTCGTGTGATCACTCCCAATGAATATTGACGACTTAAAAGGTAGCAATCAGGGGCCTGGTTGCGTCATGTCGGAGAGATTGACAGGTTGTGACAACATATTTTCTATTTCTATAGAATCTCCCTCGTCGTATTTTCGGTTACCCCATCACCTTGGGAAATGATGGTGCATTCCGTCAGTTGTTAGGAAATGGATGCAATATTAATTCTGTAATGTTGGCATTAGGGTGGCTGTTGTGTAGGTAACTACAATATTTTATCCGACCCTCCATCGTTGTTAAAAATACGCACTTTTTAATCACAAACTATATTCAGAGAATATGTAAATGAGTCATGAATAATATATAAAAACAAATAGATGCTATTGTTAATAACCTCCTTTTTTTGCAGTCGGTAAAAATAGATAGAAAAGGACATTTAATAAATATTTAATAATAAGGAAAACCATAAAAGCGCTCTTCCTCTCTCCTCCTTATATAAAACTTTGCTGTGTCCGACAGGGTCCACAGTTGATTCTATTGTTTTATACTTACCAGCTGTCCGTGAACATTATGGATGCACTAAAGATTGGATTGAATTGAAACATTTTTCTCGCTTAAATAAAACTTAAAATAACAGTAATCCAAATAGGATGTGTTTGTTAAAATAATTCTTTTGTATGCTTGTTCAGGATTAGCGCACAAACGGCAGATCGGATTTGGATGAAAGGAGATGGATACCGGTCCCATACAAGCCAGGCCCAGAAATAGACAGAAATAAAACAAAATGTATTATGAAGCAATAATAGTATCTCAAAACCCTGTATATTTTGTTCGTCGTAAAACTTCAACAAATCTGATGAATTCAAACCTGTAAAAAAATAAATTCAAACTTGTCCATCACGGAGTAATCCACTGTCTACCAACAGATTTAATTTCACTTAAATCTAACGACTGTATCACAAATGATTCATTCATTAAGCTCCAGTATAAAGAACGTTGGATCTCAGTTGGAAACCAGGCAAAATCAGAGTAGTCCAAGATGCGAGTTCTAGGTATTGATATTGTAGCCGAGGTAGACTGCAATGCAAAAATCTATAGCCCAAGAAAGGTGAAGTAACTCAAAAATGCAAAAAAGATAATCAGAAACACAGCCAATTATATTTATGAACAAATTACAACAAAACATTCATGATGCTGTCACACGCGGCAAACAGATACTTTGTAATCTGGATTAACACATGAGGTACTTTTGATCCCAATAGTACGTTCCTGCGGGATGTTCCCTGACATCCATGCGGGCAAAGCCGCTTGCAAAAGCTAGTAAACTAAATAAATAACTACATTAATTTAAAATTAGCCCAATGACTGAACCCTATCAAATAAGGTCATGTAACTCTGTGATGAACGTGGATACCTGTATACTTGGCTCTTCAAATTTCCATCAGCTTTACCAATTTTATTATAATCGCATTACCAAAACAGCCAATGAAACTACACTTACACCGTCACCGCATAAATCGGTTACAGGTAAATAATTAATATTTGATAACCCGCCAAGCGGCAACGATTGCTTTTTACTGAAGCGAAACTTTGCATTAATTAATTTGTGGAACAACTCGACGAAAAACTCAGCGCCCCGGGACAAGACAGAGTGAACCGGTCCAGGGCCGCACCGCCGCGGAAACAGGAAACATTTACTGTAAAAAAGTTTTTGTGTATCGGTAACTGAATATCGATTGTGGCGAAGTTCGTTTTTTATTGAAGGGGAATATTGGTGTCGATTTATTTCGGGCGCAAATTGAGATATTTTATTGTAAAAATATGAAGGGAAAACACAGTACCTAAGTACCTACCTACTATTTCTCTTCATTTTATGGTATGTATCTATGGGTCTTTGTTACCTGAAAATAAATGGTTTATTATTATTATTATTATTTTTCCTAAACAGGGATTTCGATAATTTTTAGATTCTATACGTACAACGTACATTTATATATATAAAAGGAGAAACTGACTGACTGAATGACTGACTGACATATCAACGCACAGCCGAAACTACTAAGACTAGGAACGTGAAATTTTGCATACGGCTTCCTTATATTATGTAGGGGAGCACTAAGAAGGGGTTTTTGGAAATTCGATCTTTTAGGGGGTGAAAAGGGGGGATTTTGTTTGTATGAAAATCTTATTCCTTGAGTTAATAAACTTCAAACTTGGCACGAATACTTATCTAAGTACGATTATGAAGTTTGGCATTTTTTGTTTTTCAAAACTACTCCCTAAAAGGGGATTGGGGGATGTGAAAATTTGTATGCCAGAATTTCCGATTAACTCAAAACTCAGTAATAATACTTAAGACCAAAAATAAAGAATAAAGTGTATCAGGGTTTTTCGAAAATCTACCTCTAAGAGGGAGAAAAGGGGTAGTTAATTTTACAGGAGAGGATACTGCGTGGCTTGATTAACTCAAAAATTGGTATAAATAATCTTTGAGTCAAGTAATGAACACATCACAAACGATTTTTTGAAATTCCACCCGTGCGGGTGAAAAACGGGGATACAGTTTATATGAAAAATCTTATTCATTTGTTTAATAAACTTGAAACTTGGCACGAATAGTTATCTATATATAAGTATATTATGAAGATCATAAACATACATTTTGGAATTTTTTAGAGGAAAGTACGAAATACACGCAGACGAAGTCGCGGGCGAAGTGCTAGTGAATCATATTCATACTTTTCTGCAGGTCACTGTTCTCTCCAACATAGCAGACACTGAACAAAGCACGAGTCGAAAGAGTTCTCATTTAAATGTGAGAAATCAGCGTTCATTTACATCACCCGTCACACTGTGACGTCATTTGAATTGCTGACATTTTGCTTCAGAGCACCTATGTGGTTGCGGATATTAAAATAGACGGATATTAAAATATGCGGATAGTTTAAAAAAAAAAGAATTAACTAAATAAATTAATATCAAAAACAGATGGCCCTTTCTTTCTTTTTTTTTGTTTTTTGTAGGAACATGTAGGAATGATGGAAACTGTCGCAAAATTATATTCCAACTAGCGAGCCGCCCTTGCTTTTCACAGTGTTTACGAAGTGACAAAACTTCGAGAACTCTTTATCATAATTATGTAAATTTCATATCTGGGAGCACGGTAGTGCCTCCGCCAAGACGAGCCAAGTAAAGCGCAAGGGCAATACGTACCTTTTCTCGAAGCGTTTCGTCGTTTGTTTGAACCCTCATAACTTGGGATCGGATTATACGAGATATACAAAATTTTTGGGATATCATTTATATAGTAGAGTTATTTAACATATAAAGTTTCAATTGCATAGCTCTTATACTTTAGATTTTTCTAATATCTAAAAAACCCCGATTTCGTCACTGTCTCACTGATGATCTGGGTATGTAGAGTTTGTGAAGTTATGACGTCTAGATTTAGCAGCTTGCTCTACATGAGATCTGAGGGACAATGCTCGTAATTTTTAAGAACGTTCACAGTCTGATCTCAGTTTCAATCTGTCAAAAATACGTCAAATTTCCCTACATTTTAACAAATTTTTGACATTTGTTTGTCGCCGGGATGAGACTGCGACTAGATTTTGAACGTTTTAAATTATGAGAATTGGCCTACTTATAACTTTTGACAGTGCGACCTATATGGTCTCGTCTTGTCAATATTTCACAAGAAAATATGGTGGAATTATTTTTTACAATTTACATAAATTAAAGTAAAGCATCTTTTAAAAAATGTATATACATAAACAATTTAAAAAAAAAACCCTCCGTATAAAATCTCTAGGTGACGGAGAAAATCGCAACCGCGTCAAAATACGTTGCGTTGTTTAGAAGAACGGCGTGGTCACGCAGACAGACAAGAACAGCGACTTTGATTTATATGTTAGAGATATAGATTATTAAAACAAGTAGAAACCTGTCTAATTTTTTTACAGAACTGCAGGAAATTGTTATTTAAATACATTTACAAACACATGTACATACGTGGTGATCGTATAGTTCCCTCTGTACGTGAATGTGGAGCAGGAACTCTTAGCATCGGGTGCGATGTCGGTCAAGTGTGCGACGCTCGTTGCTCGCATCGGGCGACAACTGGTGGCAATTTGCGAACACTCCACCGACGCAAACCGACGCAAACCTGCAAATCAGAGGATACGGCTGTGTACAAGCGTTACTAGATTGACTCAAAGGATGACAATAGGTTTTGAATAACTCGTCCAGCAATCTTGAGATATGGTTGAGTAGAGAGATAGAAGCAAACTAGACTTATGAAGTATTCTGACAAGATTTTCTTCTGTAATAAATATGTAAGGAAAATCTCATGTCCAGTAGAAGATCTTTACTCCCCTATTATAATATCCTAGCCCGCTTTTATAAATTGGATTTTTTAATTTGTTATTGAAAGAAAAACCTCTTTACAATTCAAAACATGTAGTAGTAGTAAAGCTATGTGAATCAAGTCCTTGACCCAACCGACTATTAAAAGCTTCTTCGGTGCCTCAGTCAATATCAAGTATAGACAAGTGATTAAATATCTAAATACTTAATTAGAAAACCCAGGTGCTAGTTTTCTATTAAGATAAATTCAGGCTAAGGCTTGGTAAGCGTTAGCAAAGAAACTGAAAGTACAGCGAGCTAATTAAAAGTTTTTTAGATTACTATTTCAGTCCAAAGAATTAATGTTAGATCTTGTTAAATCTTCTTCTTGAATTCAGCGAGTCTTTTTATTTTTTTGGGCAATATCTAGTTTTTTGTTTCAATTATTGAGGCATGGAGGGGACTCGATATGTAATGGATGGTCACTGACTGCAGCAAGCGTAGCTTAACCTTCGATCGACGTGTGGGACTGTTATCATGGAGCCACGAGCCTCTCTATTATTTAGCCACGAGCCCTTCTAAATGTGGCGATGTTTGTAATTAATTCAATAATTTATTACGTAATAATTTTTGCTTACTTAAATCGTAAGTGGTAGTTATCGACGACTTAAATTGTATCCTCTAAAATAAAAAAGAAAGGTATAATATAATATAGGTAGTCATGCAACATAACTTTTAATTTCGCCCAACATAGTTGCTCGATCGTATCCTCTTCTTCATACTTCTTGTCAGGGAAAATGCCGTTCTTTGTAACATGTTACACCGTACGCGATTCCCACAAAACAAAAGAACACAGAAGTTTAATTTTTCACAAACTATTGGATCAATATTTCGTAAATAATTATTCGACTTACAAAACAAGTGAATCACGAATGGTTTGCGTTATAGAAGCGATTTTGGGATGCATGAAGAAACCTCCGCAGTTTGTTCCGCCAGTTATTCAACTGAACCGAGCGATCGGCGCTTCCTGGACAGTCACACCCAAAACCAATTCTTCCCTTGCGGTGGTATGGCTAACGCCCGCCTGATTTGCAACCACCCTCCCACCGGAGTCCGGCGTTAAGCAGCCTGCTGTGTTTCGTCGATGCGTGGGAGTTTCAGTGCCTTAAGCATCTTCTGGGCACGCTCGTTCCATCGTAGACCTCATCCATCGCTTTTCATCAGGCGTGAGATCAAGAGTGGGCCCATTAAGCAATAAAAAAAGCGATTTCAATGGTTACTTACTGCGTTGTGCAACTTTTGTCCTCTTCGCGGTGATGAGGTCGTCACGAGCATGTCTGCGCTGGGCCACAGATTCGATTTTCGTGCAATACGCGACGGCGCTACATTAAGATTTCGTGTCAGCTGACAGCTGGGTACAGCATCCGACGGAATGTCCTTTGTGACACGATCGTTAGCTTCTTCATGAAAACAAAGCATTTATTATATTTACTGATAAATTAGAACAGTCTTGCTAAGGGGTATCGTGTTACCCAGTAACTGGGTTGTGGAGGTCAGATAGGCAGTCGCTCCGTGTAAAACACTGGCATTCAGCTGTTAAAGTGGAAGTCAACCCCAACATAGTTGTAAAAAGCAGGTGATGTTGATAATTAATAAAATAAATGAGTTCTTTTTTATAAGATTACGTAAATATAAAAACTTGGTAGCTGAACATAAAGTTTTAGTACGCTGTAACAAATCACCACGCTTTCTAGACAAAATCCTAAAGTCGTGCCTAATAGCCTGCACTTAAACAAAGGGGTGCTTATTCTAAGCTGTAGACTGAATAAACGGGATGATTATCTGCTAATAGAGACCACGCTTTAAAACATTGTCCCTGTACTGTCATTATTCGTGTTAAATAGCCTTAAAATTGCACAAAAAAAATAAGAATGTGAAGCGTAACAAATTTTCTATTTGCTACGAGAGAGTTACTGACGTAGCACGTCAGGTACGGCGTAGCACTCCAGCTACGCCGTAGCACCGCTTGGGCTTTTATTCATGCACCGAAATTATATGTACCAGCTGCCTCATACAATCCACAAAGGGAAAACTGCAAAGAAACCCGCATCCCCGGTAGGAAGTTACTGATACATTCCACACACGTCCGGGGAGTTGCAATGTTCGGCGCAAAGGACCAATTGTATCGATATACTTATACTATATCCGAGCGATCGATATTCTGTAATGAAACAGTGTAACAAGATATTGAGCCGAAGAAAATCTGTGTGGAGCGGCTCTTGACAATAGATCGCGACAAGAATCGATCTGGCAGCGATAATGCTATAAATTACCGCGCTCCATGACAGAATGGTGGTTGCACTACATTGTTAGCTGGTAATAAGTTTTTAGATAGTATTTTATTAACAGTGTAAGAATAAATTTATGGCGCTGCATCGTCCCGTAATAATATACTTAGACCTAGAAAATGTTGTTCTAATTCCTTCTAAGTTCAGGCACGTAAGTCTTAGGAATATAATTTACATTTAAGCAAAAGGGTACTAATTTTCATGCCTTATAATTTTGGAATAAATATATTATTATAATTACAACACCATCTTGAAATATTAATTACAGGGTGATCTGTATCACAGTCTCCCTTATCCACTTCTTAGTTTAAGATCCCTTAGTTCTTTGACTTATGGCGTCTCAACGAGACAGACGTCCACATTATGAGATTAAATGTATAATGTATGTAATGTACGTCTGCACGCGTGTCCGTATGGAAGGACCGTTAACTCTAAACGCCCCTCATCCAAATGCGCTCGTCGTAAAACGAAGAGTATTAAGTCGGTGCGAGCAGATAAGATCTTTATTCGGCAGATGTGGTAGAATTTCATTCAGTTTTATATGATAGTGATTTTGTGAAAAGGGGTCCATTTTTTTGGCATTCTCCAAAGTAGAACATAATTTTTCAAAAATGTTTGGCAATGATACGAGTTTATTGTGTTCCATATAATTTACGTTTGCATAAAAAAATTAAAGGTATAGCCGGCTAATGTTTGATCTTTTGAGTATCACAGCTATGCATGATGCATGCCAGGTAAACCCAAAGGACCAATAAACCCGCTAACATTTTAATAAACCTCGCAGTCACGTCCAAAGCCTTCAAAGCCGAAAAGTTTCCAAAATGAAACACAAAAGCAGCTAAAACGCTCACAATCTAGGCTGAAGTGTTTAATTTGGGCTCTGTTTAGCATTTTTCCGTCACAATCAGCAGCTCCTAGACTCAATTTGGTCGTGAGCGGAACGCCAAACAGTCTGCACGGCAGGGCCTACTCGCACTCGACGCTTTTAGCGACGCCGCCGGCCTGCAATATCCGGCGCAGGGATGCGACACACGGACACTATCCCGAGCTTACGAAGCGTCCCGGCTTAAGATCTCCAAGACATAGCTTGTTTAAAAAAATTTGATGACTTTTTTTTACCTTTTACTTCTTCTTCCCTGGTATTATACCAGGAAAGAAGAAGTAAAATGTGCCGCCAATATGGCGGCAATATGTGAGGCCCAAATTTATATAAATAAAAAAACTTGAGAGGTGTCAAGGGACACCCGGATGGAACGAAGTTCCTTTCGATTAATTAGTGAAGGAATTGTAATAACATTTTATTTTTTTAAGTTATAATAATAAATAATGTAATGTATTGAATCTTGTATAAAATAATTATATTAATAATTATATTCAATGCGAAATAGAAATGAAAATATCTGGCTTGCTTTCTATAAGAGAGAGAGAGAGACAGACAGAGAAACATGCGACGCCGCACAGCTTACAATAGCTTACTATAGCAAAAAGTGTCGTGACAACTTTTCGTAAGAATTTTTTCCGTCTAGCCCCCTTTCACAACGCGCGATAAGGAACTTCGTTCCAAAATTAAATGCTGTTCGTTGGTAAGTGCATCACTTGAGAACGGCTGAACTGATTTCGCTATAGTATGTTTTGAAATGTTCGTAATAGTCCAAAAAATGATTTTAAGCATAGAAAAATTGGAAAAACAATCCCGGAATATTGGAAAAATGGGCCACTGTTCATACAAAAGTATGAACAGTGGCCGGTCCGAACCTTGCGCAAAATTCTTAAAAAAAAACAATACTTAGTCAATTTTCTATTCGAAATGACGTTTAATCTTGTTTCCTGTACAATATTAATTATTACGTATCGAGTTTCCGCAATACCCCGGGTGCCCATCACTAGCACTGGCCGCGCGGGAAGACGTCGGTTATCGTCGCGGGTGATTGCTGCTTCTACACGCACGCGGCAATTACATCCCTGATATTAAAACTGTGTTGTACTGCCGCTGATGTTATCATCGAACCCATAGGGCTGTTAGGATCGAGAAACGACGTAAATGTTGCCAACATTTACTCTATTATATTATAATTAATAAGTCTCCTATTGAAATCACATCCCGAGAATTTTGTTTAATTGTTAAAATCCAATCTCAAGTTATGAGGGTTCAAAAAAAAACGACGAAGCGCTTCGAGAAAAGGTAGGTAGTGCCCTTGCACTTCGCTTGGCTCGTCTTTGCGGGGGCACTACTGTGCCTTCAGATTTACTATATAAATAAATATAAATACAAAAGGATATTTAGGCGTCGAAGTACTCGGCCGCATCGCTGTCATCCGGAAACGTGCCCAGAAGACTGGCAACATTGCCACGTTGAATAAAAATGCTATTTTTTTCTTTATGATTCACTAAGAAAGGGTTTTTCGAAATTCCACCCCTAAGAGGGTGAATGGGGAGGGTGAAATTTTACGCGGACGAAGTCGCGGGCAGAAGCTAATATCGTATGTAAACACACGAGTATTACGTGGATGTATATTGTATGTAGATGTTTACAATCTGCTCGGAGGCATTTTAAATCCCCACCATTACTTTGATCACCAGGCATTAGTGTTTGTGACGTATGTTTTTAAACGGTGCCGGCACTCGTCGATATAAATTTATTAGACACATGCTAAATCTGTAATATATATATATATATACAAAATCAGTATCATCCAATTTCGTCTACCCCAAAAACTGTAAGCCCACAAACCGGTTGCTACCAGTTAATTTATGTTTCGAAATTCAGTATTCAAGAGCTCTTAAAATGATGAGATAAAAATAAATGGCGAAGTTTCGATATACGAACATTAAACCACATTCATATAGTGTATAGAATCTATGAAGATAATGTACAGTCAATAATAAAACTGTATCATTTACCCGGCGCGACCACGGGAGACGCGCCGGTCGCGCGTCATCTGTCGCGGTGACACGCCGTCGCACCGCCATGTTTTGATCGCTCGCTGGAAAATCAACGCGCGGTCAACTGAGCCCACGACAGTTATTGAAAATAAATCCATTGCAAGTTCACCAGCCTTTTACAAACTAAATGATGTTATTTTTTGCTATCAGTATCGCACAGACGCGACGTGGCTCAATTTAATATTTTGTCTTATAATGTTATAGAAATACGGAGTACCTACTTACTTGTATCGGAAAGACACGTTTCTTGTACATAATGATATACCTAAAGGCAGAAAATGGTCCTCGCATCGATTAGTCCCATGAAGAAACTTGATCAGGTTTCCGTTATAATCGCTAATCAAAATCAATTATTATTCAATTAAAAGCTTGAAGCTAGTGTGTTAATTATTGTCAACAATGATGTTGACAGACTTGTATCAAAAGCGCGATAATCGCGTGAGCATCGCGTCAATGTGCCGCGTGACGCCGGCTTATGTCGCGCTTTAATTGCGTACTGCGAAATTCATTACTCGTTAATTTACATCCACAATCATAATAGATACAAGTTTATTATTATTATTGAATGGAATTTGCAATTCATTCAACGAATTTTATTCAGTAGTAATTTATTGCTCTCATTGTCTGAAATCTTACTGCGAAATAAAGTTTAGGCATAATTAATATGAACTCTCTTATAGATTGCGACTTCGCGTAGTAGTGACTTGTTAGAGAAGTTAAAACAAACATGGATATTCTCTATTAACTTCTAAAATCTATTTCAAATATCAAGCTACCAAACACAGGCAAACAAACTAAATTCAAACCTAAATTTTTCAGTGCATTTTCCAATACAGAGTATTGTATCAACCACTTTATTTTATTTTCCAATCCCGCAATGAAATAAAGCGCTCGTGACTAATATGTTTGTATCTGGACGCAAACGCGTGTAGCTGTCGGCCAAATGACTAAATACATTGTTCGATTGTTTATTTACGGCGCAGCGTGTCGCGATGTCGCAACACCCGCGTGTCGCCCGCGCGTCGCCCGCGCGTCGCCCGCGCGTCGCCCGCGCGTCGCCCGCGCGTCGCCCGAGCGTCGCCCGCGCGTCGCCCGCGCGTCGCCCGCGCGTCGCCCGCGCGTCGCCCGAGCGTCGCCCGCGCGTCGCCCGCGCGTCGCCCGCGCGTCGCCCGCGCGTCGCCCGCGCTTCGCCCGCTCCAGCGTGAAATTCACTTTGTATCCTGCAATATTAAATAGTTTATCTAAACTAGCTTTTGTTGGACCCGCATGGATAGCGATTTTGCATACTGCGGACTTTGCTCCGGTAACGTGTTGCCGAGTTTTAACAATTATTTACTTTTGATGTACGAAATGATTAATCAAATGCGTTTATCCTATGATAAATGAGTTGAGCTAGTCTGCCGCGCGCCAATGATTCTGGCATTAACTTGAATTATACACGCCACTTTGACCTCCTTAGCTTTATTTATGCTGTACCATATCAAGTCTGTGGAGGCTTGTAAGTAGCTTGTCATCAATTACTTCACTACTAATACTAATAAAATAAAATAAGTCCATCGGTACGTAATCACTATCTGAAAGAGTCCTTTGTTCTTTACAACTAAGATAATCCAAAGCACTCCAACACAGATATAGCGCAAAGGATCGTTCGAGATCGTGTTTGAGTTCTCTGAACATCTTAAGCTGACTTATTCTATGAAGTAGGAGAACAAATAGTATAGTAATAAGACAAAACAAAGGCGGGCTCGCAAACATCCTAAACAAACGGTAGCCCGGGGGACCGCGCGGGCGGCAGCCGGGCGTGTGCCGAGCGGTCGCGTGGGCGGCATCCTGGCGTGTGCCGAGCGGACGCGCGGGTGGCACTTAAGCTTGTGCCGAGCGGTCGCGCGGTCGGCAGCCGGGCTTGTGCCGAGCGGTCGCGCGGGCGGCAGCCGGGCGTGTGCCGAGCGGCCGCGCTGGCGGCAGCCGGGCGTGTGCCGAGCGGCCGCGTTGGCGGCAGCCGGGCGTGTGCCGAGCGGTCGCACGGGCGGCAGCCGGGCGTGATACGAGCGGTTGCGCGGGCGGCAGCTGGTCATGTGCCGAGCAGTCGCGCGGGTGTGAAGTCGGTACCGCACTCACTTCTGAACTGTGACTATACTAGTTTTAGGGTAAAATCTGAAGACCTAAAATAATAGTGTGGTGATGTAGTGTTTGTTAGCTCGGTTACATTTCGTGTTTCATAAATGTCAGGATCATATTTTGCAGCCAAAAGTAACAGATGATAAAAGTCGAAAGTAAGCTAAAATATAGTTTATTTAATGACATAATTCCTTGAGGTAATAGAGCAAAGGACGCCGCCGTTATTACAGAGCTCCAAGGCAGACTTTGAGAACCCATGTTTTATACGTCACTCGCTTTCTTTAATATGCAGGGGATGCTACGAACTATGTACTTACTTACATTTTATTCCTCTTTGCCCTAATTAACCTGATTAATATTATTTTAAAATTCTCCTTCATAAAGTCCTCAGGTACAGACATAGTGAGACAAGATACCTATAACAGACTTTAATAGCAATTGTTCTCATGAAGCATGTTCCTGGAAGACACACGGTGAAATATAAAACAAGACGTGCACCGAAACTTTCTTATCTCAATACAGCGACGTCAGAAACTAAAAGCTTAATAACGTAACTTCTCCATATTCAGTGCTGCCCAAGTTTAAAGTAGGCCTTATTAATTTTTCAACTGTTGACTTTGGGAGGCGGGAGATCTTTGCAAAGTTTACAGTAGCGTGTATCTTTTTAATACTTTCTGGGTTCGTGAGCTGTCGACGAAGTTCGTAACAGTTCGGGGCACTCCAGAGATCAGAGCACTGAACACTTTCGAACAGCTGTTAAATCAATTACGATAAATTTTGTGAAGTTTTATTTTATTTATGTGATACTTTCTCCTTGTGGTGTTAAGAGTAGCTGTTAAGTGCTTTATATTTTTGTATTAAATTACTTGCTTTATGAAGTACTTGTAGCCAATGACAGTTTACAGTTCTCAGCTTTGTACTGTCTCAAGCAGAGGCTACCTCCCGTGGCAAGGATCCTAACTGGCTTTACGCATCATTCACAATACTCCCTTACCGTCCTAATGTATTTACGCTGTAAATAAATAAAGCGAGCTCATTGTAAATCTCAGAGTAAAGTTTGTGTCTTGCTGATAAGAGACCTGGTGTTTTCACAAGATTTTGTGAAAACTATTTTACAAAAATAATTACAGAATGTGAATAGGTTAGTGGTAAGAATAATAATAAAATGTATAAAAAATAATGATAAAGTCAAAAAACAATAAAGTGAAAAAAAAATAATAGTTATAAAATAGATATAAAGTTACAGTTAGGTAAACAGGGATCACCAGATTGATTCATCTACCAGATGTCGATCGTTCGAAAAACGCAAAAATCCATTAAACGATGTTGTTTGACGGGCGGCGTACGGGCGGATGATACGCCCGATCTGCTACCCACATCAAACTGTGACACAACTCAAACAAATACCACAAACAGTTTACACGAGCAAACAACTCCACGATCTATGACGCCTCGACGACCCTTCAACGATGAGATTTTTTGTCAACATCAGTACCTTAGACATACACCAGCGCCTTAGACATTCAAGAACTTTAACCCAAGTCAATAGAGTAGTTAATCCAATGGCTTTGGTTTTTGGGTTTTGATGTTAAATGTGGCAGTATGTTTGTATTGGATTTTACGGCGATACTGAGACAATTTTTGTTGTCAAATATTGCGGCGATCTCGCAGCGTGTTTATGTGTTTAGTAAGAGCCTCACTCTGTGGGCCTTCAGCTCTGGTGCAGTCAATTTGTGATGCAAACATACCGGGGCCTCCAATAGGACCGAATGTTGCTAAGAAAATATTACATTAGCGGCTTCAAAGGGTGTTAAATAAGACCTCCGAAATGTTTTAACTTTAGGTTTTTATTTTGTCTGTCTTTTTTCCTGGGTATCTAGCGACCATGAGATGTCATTAATAGAACAGTATGAAATGAAAAGATTAGATTGGTTTCTCAGACGAAACTTCATAACTCGTCGCGTCTTACAATACAAATGTATTTTCCAATATCTCGCGGCTAGAAGGCAGAGAAACATGGAATAAGAAAAAGAAATAAAATACGTTTATTTGTGGTAAACATGACGCAGAGCAACAACACAAACACGATAAAGAACAAGTTGGGGAAAATATGCATCACAACCACGTAAAACGGCCATCGCACAGCATAATGCTAAGTCCCTATTCGAGACAGCGCCCCAGCGCTGGATTCCAGCGACAGCCGGCGGTATGGAAAATAAGCTGAGCCTCATTACGTATTTACCGCATGTCAAGCTGCTACTAAAGTTATGAGCTACACATAATTAGTGTGCAGGTATGTCGCACACACACGCGATAATGACGCACCGGTATTTAGACCGGGAATGTGAGGCATTCTAGATCACGCAATATGCATCAGGCGGTCGGGTCTAGATGTATTGCTAACTCTATCTAATGTATGCTATTCCTTACCGAAAGGTCGCTTACATCTTATAGATAATGCGGTAATTGAGAACATACATTATGTCAGATACAATACGAGTATCAGGCTGCGAAGAAGAATGGAAGCAGAAGAGAATCTGCCTCAAATCCTAAGAGTTTCAATAACGCTGTTTACTTCCATTTCATTTACAAAAAATACAGTTTTACGTTGCTCTATCGCGAACAAAAGGCAAATACCTACATTATGTTACCACGCTTTTTAGAAAATGACTTTTCTTTTTAGAGACTAAGTATTCTGTTTCAGGCCGTTCTCTTGATGTAACTATTACACGTTTTTTTGCAACACCTCGGGGCATTTGAAGCCGTTTTATTTTATGTCTTTTTGTTAAAAGACTACTCTTTCGTACAGAAATAATACGAACCAGTTTCAACCAGCACATTTCTGTTAGCAACAGTAACATCTAAGCCGCCTCCGCCATTTTGTGTACGAATCTCAAAGGAATATTGCTTATTAAGTTTTAAGAAGCAACTTTTAAACTTGAAAATTAATTATCTGCGAATGAATTTCCTCTGTATTATGTACTTAATTGGTTTTGGATGTTGTTGGAAGTTTGTTTCGCTCTATTTTGTTAACATCAGAGTCGGGAGTGTTTGATGTTGTGACTTTCTGCCGGAGGGCGCGTTCGCCTGACGTATCGTAGCGTCTTCAACTTATGAATTTGTAGGAAGTTATTGAGATTTAAATACATGTTTGTTTTTGTAAGAATAAATGTTATGCTAAGCAGCATGATATCTTAAGTCTCCCTCTTCTTATTTTGTATTTATGGACCATTCACAGTATTTGGTAGTTTAGTCTACAATAAGAATTTCTCAATATCTAAATTTCTAAGACCTGAACCAAACATAACAATATCCGCCTTAGTGTGGCTTAAGAAGAGTCGATACCAGAAGTGCAGCTGTATGTACACAAACTTGAATATTAGCAACAAGTACTTCCCCAGCATACACAGTTTAACTACCTACACTAAACTCGGCACTAAATATGAAAGTAAACACGAAGACAACAGACTCCGAACTCCAACAAAGTACTTACACATTACTTCAACAGTCGAAATCCCCCAAAAGGCACATTCAACAGTTTTCGCGTCATTTTCTGTGAGGCCTTCGTAACGAAGAGTCCTTGCCTTTAACTTTACCAACATAACCTTACCATCCAGCCACTCAATAATCACTCTTATCGTAATACTCTTAAAGTCTATAGGAGCGGGATGGTGAAGGTGGCTTTGGTAAGTTCACACTCGTCGCAGCCGAGAGAGGCAGAGCGGTAAGGAAATGTTGCCGTCAAGTATCTTTCTGACGGAAAACGGTAGAAAATAAATACATAAATATATTTACCAAAGTATTTTATTTAACATTTGAGAGAGCCTTTAAGATGTTTAACTGTTGGTTTTGAATATGTGAGCAATTCAAATATGCGGGAACTTAGCGTGGAGGTAGGTAGTTAGCGGTGTATAACGATACACCACTGACTATACACACTCGTTTCAGTTAGTCAAGCTATTATATTTGATAGACGCTGACTTTCATCATCTGCCTAGGTTTCCAGCCGGCTACAGCTGAACACTCGTACTTATCGACTGCCTATCTGACCTACACGACCCAGTTACTGGGTAACATGATATCACTTGGTGAGACTGGTTGTCAGAGTTCTGGCCTTCTTCTCCGTAACGACTGCCAAAGATCTACGAATGTTAGCCGGGACCAACTACTCAACGTGCTTCCCGATGTACAGACAGACCTCGGTATGTAGTAAATGGTCAGTCATCCACTGGCCGAGCTTACCTTACCCTTCAAACGACTTGTGCGACTTTTATTTCTTAGCCATAATCCCCATGGTGTAGAATTTGATTTAATGTTTCTGCTGAAAAATTGATCTAAATACAAAACAGGATGTCCTTTTAATATTACCCTTTGGATCAAAAATCTTGCCTCCCTTATTAAAATTCAAAGGCAAGCACCTATTACACGTGTTTGTGTCTGCTACAGCAAAAAGGTACCTAGGTACTATCACTAAAAGGCAAGGTCATGCCCCATTCATTTGGTGGACTCTCTAGTAGTTACTAATTAGCTCATTCTCATTAGTTTACCTGTAATCGTTAACCACTTCAGCCAACTAGTTAGCGCAACATAAACGAGTTTTAAGTTAGCGCAGTTTTAGCACCAGTAGCACTGGAGAGCAAGTTCACAATTACCACTTTGTTTTTTTAAAACTCCTTTAATAAAATGTAATGAATGTTGACAGGCTATTCGGGACAAATATTAGATTACAAAGTGATATCAGTGAAGACTGTTTTTCCTTATAACTATTTAAACATTTCACGTTTATTTTCTTTACGCGTGCGTAAACTTCGTCCTAACTCTAATAAGTGTCTCAACACAAACTTAACTTGATGATAATTCTACGCCTGACTCCGCTTCTCAACATGAAAAATTCACGCCAAGTGAGCTACCCAAGTACCCACATTAAGTTTTAATTCAATAACGCGCCGATGGACTAGGCCTGCTTGTAATTTGTAAGATTAAGTCAGTCCCGGCCCGTCCCGGCGGCGCGTCCCCGGCCGTAAGCCGAGACTTACGGGCCGCGGTCCGGACGCGACTCGAAGGACCACTTACAAATTAATTCAACAAGGTACTGTAGCCTCTGTGATTTGCATACATTCTGAGGCAAGTGTTTAAGATTGGTCTTCACGTAATCCGCCCGTAAACTTCCGAAGTAAATATTGACTGAGCTGTTGCCGATGACCAAACCTATTTGCAGGAATTAGGAACGGGGTTGGCTTACTGTTCGCTGTCTTCGCGATAGTTCGTTCAGTGTACTGTCCTGCTCATAATTATATGTCAGCTGTATATTTTCTCACGTAAGTTGTGATATAATTAACAGACGGAAATTAGGAGGGGATCCTATTGGGGAGACGTAATGTGCTATCATTACTTGCATTATTTCCATGTGCACGTATTGTGCCACTTATTTTATATTATTACTTATTTTCTTGTAATTTCATTGTAGCTTAATAGGTTTTGTTCCAAAATAACTCTTGAAACAAGTTAATATTGAACCGAATGAACTCTGTTTGGAGCATATTTATTACTGACAGACTTTACAACATTAAAGTCACAATGACTCTCCAAAATGTTGTAAACGGAGACTCCGAAATAATTAGGATGGCACCCAATTAGCAGGCATTTACGCTCTGCGCATAACACAAGCGCAGCGAGCAAAGAGACGGTCACGTCATGACGTGAACGTCGCATCACATCGCGTCACGTCACATCGCGTCACCACGAGTAATGATCCCACTTGATCCGTCGCTGTGCTTTGTGTAATTAATAACGAAATTAATTACTGTAATAGCCGCTCGCGTACGCGACATTTTGTTATTTCGCTAATAACCGATATTGCACGAGCATGTTCGAGCGCCAGCAACTTCATTACCGGTAGTGCCGCCCGCGCCGCGTTAGAGCGAAGTACTCGCGGTCAATATTTAGGTAGCATCAGTCAAATATTAAATTACACCGCTGTTATTACGACTAATGAGTATGAAAATAGGTATTTTAATTACTATTACCAGTTTTGATTTGATTTCGCGTTGATATTAAGTTTTAAAAAATAAATTAGGCCTTTATTGAGTAAGTAATTAGTAACTACCAACCGGTTAGATGGATGGTTTTTGGATAGTATTCTATTGTATTTTTTACTTATATGATACTTGTAAATGCATGTAAGAAAAAATGTATAATGATAATAAGGCAGTGGATTCTGCCTACCCTTACAATTAATAATAACTTGACCGCGCCACACAATTAGCGAGTGCTCACAATGAAACAAAACATAACACGGCTATTCTACTCTTTTATGTCATTCCTAGCTTTGTGCAGATTTAAGTGCCTTTGTACCCGCGCCGGACCTTCGCAGGCGGATTTCCGAAAACCCATCCTTAGGTAGATTTTCTTCTGTTTAAGATAAAGCGGATTGGATGAGTAAGACGAAAAAGTCTTACCATTACACTGACCGGAAAATATTGTAAATTATTCGCGATTATTTACCAAACGCTTAGTGACTAAAGAAAAACAGGAAATGCCAACACTTTCCCCACTCTGCACTATGGGAGGGTTTCAAACTTGAGCACCATAAGGCTGGTTATTTTGATAACGACATAAGTACCTAAAATAAAAACTTTTTTACAAAAAAACAAGAAATACCTTCCCGTGGTCGCATGCCGCTGTTCTAACATACTTTTAAGCTTTATTTAATTATTTTGTGGCTTATTTCAGTAATGTTTATATTTTTGAAATGTGCTATTATGCCCTTTCATTTGATACCCCACAAGGCATCATTAATTAATTACTTATGTCTTCTAAAGGGCGCCATATTGAATTTAGTGTAACGTCACATAGCCTAACCAGCGGACGGTTAAGACGCTTCTAACGATACCTCATTTGTAAACGGGACAGATGAACATACATACCGGTCAAAATTATAACCCTCCTTTTTGCTTTGCCGTATTCGGGTAAAAAAACAACAGTCTTCAAAAAAAAAACAAACTAGAAAGTGAAAAATTTGTTCCAAAACTAAAACCCGACTACTGAAAAGGATGAAACAAGAAAGTACCTTCCCGTGGTCGCATGCTACCATGGTTTATAAGTATGTTAGTACAGCGGCCAAATACCTTTTGATGGGCTAAAATTTTCCGTAAGTTACTCAGGTAGGTATATAAGTTATCTTAAAATATCAATAAATAGGTATCGAAGATTCTACAACTTTCTCAAAATATTGTAGATCACTACATAGTATAAAACATAATTTGATTATCATAAAAACGGTTATAGTGAGTCAACCTTAAAAGATAGACATAATGCAGTCGTGAATTTTTTTTTTACTTTTAACAATACCGTCACACATTATTTTTGCGTAACTTTAACCGTTTACGCAGCGCACGCAACCGAAGCTATCAAAAGGAATATTTTTTCCAGATTTTGCAACATTTTTCATTGTTGCGACGCTCCTATTGGTCTTAGCGTGATGTTGTCCTATAGCATTCTTCAATATATGGACTATCTAAAACAAAAATAATTTCTCAAATCGGTCCAGTAGTTTCGGAAACAAACAAACAAATCTTTCCTCTTTATAATATTAGTGTAGATTAAACAAGGTTTACAGCTCTGCATTTGGTCTATGTTTGCAAGAATTCTCACACATTTTTTTTGTAAAATGAAGAGTTTTTCTACCTCTACGCTATTTCCCCACACTATCATGCCATATTATGTTAGCCATGAGTAGGCGTAGGCGTAATATGCTGTCATCGCTGTTTTTAAGTCGGTTGATCTTTTCAGCTCATTTAAAGCATACGTGAAACTTGCAAGTCTGTTAGACACAACGCTAATATGTGCCTTCCAATTTATATTAGTGTTAACTGTCAGACCCAAGAGTTTAAACTCATCAACACACTGGACCTGTATGTCATTATTATTTATTTATTTAAACTTTTCGCACAAAAAGGTACAAAGGCGGACTTAATGCCTTAGGCATACGAGTCATTATACGAGTAGTTAATATTTAATTGACGTTTTCGATAAGGTCTGTATTGTATAAGTTTTGCTTTAGAGAAATTTATTTCCAAATTGTGGTCCTTTAGCCAATTTACTATTTTTATAAGTTCTTGTATAGGGTGACTGGTAATTAGTGACCGATACCTAAACACGTGATTGTACTCATGATAACAAACAACTTTTACTATGGGACCAAACCTGAATTCGCGAAACAAAAATCTGCTGTTCAGTACCTACATTTTGACCAGTTAGGCGAACATAAATGACTGAACAGCAGATTTTTTTTTCACAATTTCAGGTTTGGTCCCATAGTAAAAGTTATTTGTTATCATGAGTACAAGCACGTGTTTAAGTATCGGTCACTAATTATCAGTCACCGTATATATCCTCCAGTATTGAATTTAATTTGCTACCGTCGTCACATGGAAACACTATCGAGATGTCGTCAGCAAAAAGGACACTGGACATTTATTTCTCTCGGCAAATCGTTGATGTATATTAGGAATAAAATGTACCCCAAGACACTGCCTTGTGGTATAGATATAGTTACATGCTCCATTTGTGATCTCACGTGGGTTGCTATGCCAGTGTTCGGGTGAAAATATTCCACTTTAACGTACTGTGTGCGATTGTTTTGGTACGAACAAAACCACTCATTCGCGATGCCTCTTACACCTATTTGGTACGTACGTACTTAAAGAAAGCCTTTTTAATATCAAAGCTTGAAATATATAGGGCGTGACTAACTGTCATGAAGAAACTAATAATCTCAGAGGAATTTCACAACAGACGGTTGCTTTGTCAGTTTAATTATAGACCTTAATTTTAAATTAATTGCCCTCATAATAATTATAGATATCCAAAATTTACGCATTTTTTTTTTGTAATATGACCTAATTAGGACGGACTCGCATCCCACACTTTGTATTTAAACAATTATATGGAGAGGATGAAAAAACGCGCGGTTTATAATTAAATTCCGTGATGGCCGACGTGACCAAATTATAAACTTCTGTGTAATTGCTTTTTTTTAGCGTTGTTGGTTTTTATTATGTTATATTTATATTCGCTGGGTTAGGCAGTTTTCCTTTCGTGAAAAAATTCGGTGTTGTAGATTTCCAGGAATTCAAAACTTTTCAGTGTACAATGTTGAAGTGTGTGTTTGGAAAATAAAAAGTGTACAGTTTTTGGAGGGGCCCGTGGCTAAATAATAACAGCCGCACAGGTCTATCGGTCAGGTTAAGCTACGCTTGCCGCGGTTGGTCTGTGAATGGGTGACCATCTTTACATACCGAGACCCCTCCGTGCCTCGGAAAGCACGTTAAGCCGTTGGTCCCAGCTGTCATTCGTGGATCTTTGACAGTCGTTACGGGTAGTCAGAAGCCCGAAAGTCTGACAACCAGTCTAACCAAGGGGTATCGTATTACCCAGTAACTGGGTTGTGGAGGTCAGATAGGCAATCGCTCCATGTAAAATACTAGTATTTAGCGGCATCTGGTTAGACCGGAAGCCGACCCCAACATAGTTGGGAAAAGGCTAGGCAGATGATGTTCGTTTGGAAAATAAAAAGTGTACAATTTTTATGTTGTACAAAAAGCCGTATATATCTTTCATGAATAAATTTTCCCATATTGTAAATATTTACAGTGAAATATTTATGGGAAGTGTAATGTACTATGCAATTCTGTGTGCAATTTTAAAGTCAACAATTCACCTTTGGATGTACAGTCAACAGCAAAAGTAGATGATGAAAATCAGACATTCAATACTAATGAACGGAGTTCGCGTCATAATTGTGTGGCTTCGAAGTGTCGTTATGTGATTGTAAATTATACCAAACATTTACTACTTCGACGTCACACAGTTCTGACGCGAACTCCGTTCATTAATTAGTATTAAATTTCGGATTTTCATCATCTACTTTTGCTGTTGACTGTACCCCATTCTTTGAACTGACTTACCTAGACACATTAATATAATATTGTCCTTTAAGGCTAGTAAGTCAGTGCTCTACGCAGTCCAAGCTCGGTTTAGATTCTAAGAGATAAGTTAATTGGCTGGGCTCGTCCGCCGCTGATCGCACGCGTCCGCTCGGCGCCGTTGCGCGTTGTCGTCCGGCCCGCAGCGCTGACGTCCGGCTCGTAATGTTCTTATACCCATGTTGTTGGCTTTGTGCAGCGCTCGTTAGCGGTACCCACTCGATAATGAAGTACCGAAGGACCATTGCGTACAATAAATCGATGCAGTTGAAAGAGGAAAATTAGTGTTATAGGGTCATTATTAGGTCCGCGTTGTTCTTTTCGTAGAATTTTGTTGAAATCGACAGTTAATTTATTTTTATGAATGGTCTTCGGAGAACATAACTAAAGATGATTGATTAGATACCTACTCGCCCTGAAACATATTTTAACATGATTTTCGTTTATTAATATTGGATACTTTTTTGGGTTATTTATCACTACATAGTATAAAACAAAGTCGCTTTCTCTGTCCCTTTGAACGCTTAGATCTTTAAAACTACGCAACGGATTTTGATGCGGTTTTTTTTAATAGATAGAGTGATTCAAGAGGAAGGTTTATCTATATAATACATGCATGCATGTGATGTCGTAAATAAACACATTTTTTTTGCGCTTACTTTACAAACGCTGGCTGAACCCTACGAGATAGGTCAAAATAATGTACTACAGTATTGTACACCTTAAAAAGGTCTACAAAAAAGTCCGCGATGGTATATGTCTTAGGGATAACCCACAATAATCATTTTTTATCCTTTACTTTTTACGAGAAATAATGGCTTATTTACGAAGCGATTTTAAGCAATACAGCATTAATCCTTATCCAATTAAGTACCTTAAATACATTGTGCATTTAATATAGATAAATATGGCCCTTTACAGCATGTAATTTAAATGAATATTTTCGAAGATATTACAGATTTAAAATGCAGGGACATAGCGGTTGCTGCGGTACCGGCCGCGGCGGCGCGTGCTGGCATTCTTGAAATACCTGTACTTAGTATCAGTATTGCACCCGTGCGAAGCCGGGGCGGGTCGCTAGTTTAATATATTTAATTGTTGCATGGAAAAACTGACAAATAAAATCGTTTACTTAAAATATAAATATTTTTGCGCCTATAGAGGTATGAGGAACAGGGTGTAAAGTTCACTCAACCTCCATAGAAAAGGGAGGATCCTCCGACCAGACGGGTGTTATGTCTGGCGGACAGCTGTCCAATGATTCTTGTCGGGCCGTTGTATCTATGCTAGTTGCGCGGTAAACGCTGCTTGCGAGATGCAGGATTTTGTGACGTCAGTATGACGCGTTGTTCGCATGTGGCGTCGTTGCAGATACCGCTACACGCCTATTAAAATGTTCTTACGTAAATTATAGAAGTAGAATAAAAAAGGAGGTTATCAATAATGTGTTTGTTTTAAAGTGGTCTTTCTGTCCGTGTTGTGCATCGTTAACCTAGTTCCAGTACGTACGAGTAATGGCGAGCGCGAGACTTTACTTTGACGTATTTATTTCATTATTTGACAAAAAGAAATCAAATGGATTTACTGAGCTAGTGTGAACGTTAAAGAGAATGCATTTAAAGTGAAAATAGCTTGAAAATTACACTTAAACTCGTTACACCAGAAAGCCATTTAGGTCCATCACAGGGCGCAGTCTTCTAAGCCGCAATTTTATAAATTTAGGTATCGGTATCCTAGATTATTAAGTATTCACAGGTTCTATTAAGTATTCACAGGTTCTATCAAGTATTCACAGGTTCTATCAAGTATTCACAGGTTCTATTAAGTATTCACAGGTTCTATCAAGTATTCACAGGTTCTATTAAGTATTCGCGGGTTTTATTAGATATTCACAGGTTCTATTGAGTACTCGCAGGTTCTATTAGGTATTCACAGGTTCTATTAAGTATTCGCGGGTTCTATTAGATATTCACAGGTTCTATTGAGTACTCGCAGGTTCTATTAGGTATTCACAGGTTCTATTAAGTATTCGCGGGTTCTATTAGATATTCACAGGTTCTATTGAGTACTCGCAGGTTCTATTAGGTATTCACAGGTTCTATTAGGTATTCACAGGTTCTATTAAGTATTCACAGGTTCTATTAAGTATTCGCGGGTTCTATTAGATATTCACAGGTTCTATTGAGTATTCGCAGGTTCTATTAGGTATTCACAGGTTCTATTAGGTATTCACAGGTTCTATTAAGTATTTGCGGGTTCTATTAGGTATTCACGGGTTCTATTAGGTATTCACAGGTTCTATTAGGTATCCACAGGTTCTATTAGGTATTCACAGGTTCTATTAAGTATTCACAGGTTCTATTCCTACGTATCACTGATTGCTTACCACGAAGTTACGCTTTTGAAACTATTTATAAGAACAATCACTGACCTTTACAGAAACTTAACCGTATCCTTATTTCTATTGAACTATAAGAATTTCATCAAAAGATACATAATAACAGGATTAGGTACTTGGAGAAATTTACCCTTACGGAAAATCGTTGTAACAAACTTTTCAGATAACTCATTCGCATACTCGTAATTTTACGACTGCCATGTAAAACACATCGCTTTGTACGCATGCGTCTGCAAGTACATCATAAAACAAGAAGTTGTCGGCCATAGCTCATTGCACCCTTTACTTAAGAACCGTCAGTGGTAAGTAGGTAACGAACCGTCAGTAGTAACTCAGTCGGTAACTTTAAGGCTCTGAATTCATATTGATACGAGTTTCAGAGTTATGTCCTCGTGTGCTTTAAGGAACAGCCGATCAATTCTGTAAAAATCTCACCGTGATAACTTAGGTGAAGTGAGCTGTCATTCCACCTAGTGTTAGGGATTGCCTCTATTGATAGCTCACTTCACGCTCACTTCACCTAAGTTATCACGGTGAGATTTTTACAGAATCGATCGACTGAACCTGGAAGAAAATCTTGGAGTACATTTTAGGTATTTTGAAAAAGTTTGTTTTTCTATTTTAAACCGAACAGATTTTACAAAACTTAAGTGCTGAGTTTTAAAATAAGCCTCTTGTTTTCCATATTGCTCTTTCTTCACTGTTCTCTAAATATAAAGTTACCGTTTGACATGGTGTCATTTGTTTACTTTCAACATTAATTGCTTAGTTTGTTTTTAAAAACAACGACAGTAACCAACAATATTATAGTTAACATTGAAAAAAGTATGAGTAGATGGTTCGGTAATGTTGAGACGCATTGGAACGTCAAGAGAATCTTCTAATATATAAAATTCTCGTGTCACAGCGTTACCATACTCCTCCGAAACGGCTGGGCCGATTTGTATGAAATTTTGTGTGCATATCGGTTAGGTCTGAAAATCGGCTACTATCTATTTTTTTTTGCAAAACGTCGTTTGCGGGGTCAGCTAGTCTTGTGTCGCGATGTTTGTTACCAAACTCCTCCGAAACGGCTGGACCGATTTGTATGAAATTTTGTGTGCATATCGGGTAGGTCTGAGAATCAACCAACATCTATTTTTCATACCACTATTTTTTTTTTTTTGCCAAACGGTTCGGCTAGTATAATTATAGTAACCTTATTGGTGATGTTCTTCAGAAAGGTCAGGCAGTACTCGCGACCGGCGTGCTATATGACCAGATGCATTAACGTAAACGAAGCAAAAGGAGTGTGTATAGACCGTAGCAGGTGGCGTTCTGTAGTACCTGCCTAGCCCCGTAGGGAGAAGGCGTGAGTGTATGTATGTAAAAGTTATTCAGATATTCTAAAGATAGTTAAAATTCCTCCAAACTTAACTACACAAGAATAACGTAACAAATCTCATAATGTTAGTGAAGCGACTCCGCTCAGTTCACCGACAGAGTTTAACTCGACAGCTGTTCCACTTAATTACGACTACACCCTGTACACTTCTGTGCTGAAAAGACAGGAACTGAAGCAGTTTTTAATGTTACTGAACATATTCAAGTTTTTTTTAGCCGACTTCAAAAAAGGACACAACTCCGTCATATATGTATAGACAGATTTGCAAATTCTCTATTTTTTTTATTGGATAAGGTATACCTCAGGAGTTGTCCCATATAAATTTTATTAATTTTGCATGGGTAGTTTTTGAGTTAGCTTCAATAATACGATTTTTTTCCACTTTGTATATATTGATGATGTTTTAATAGCTTCCTGACACTGATATTTACATAGCAAATAGTGTTATATGAATTTGTGTGGGGTAGGTACAACTAAAAAGTAAACAGTAAAAACTTTAAAAAACACACAATAAACACATAATTTACACAATTGTGCTTATTTTTCGACTTTGCGGTATCTCACAGATAAAATAAGTAGGTACCTGATGTCCAGCGGCCAGTTATGATGTCGGTGAAAGGGATAGACATAGGATAGAACTGGAAAATATCAGACTCTGTATTCCATGTTTTATTGTAGTAAGAAGACTAGCATGAAAATAGGCTTAGGTATCCAGGTTTAAAATGTAATATAAACTAATCTACTACGGATGCAAATGACAATAGACCACCATCCACCATTTGATTAGAAATGTAATCAACGTCCTTTGGAAGTCAATCGTTGATCCGCAGCTTGACATGGTGGCATTGAATATTGGAGCCATTTGCAGCTCGCATTTATTGGCGACCAAATTGTCGCTCGGACGCTCGACAAATATAGGAAAAATGGAAAAGACATATTGCTGTGTCTCATGTAAGCCGTCGAATTTAAACTTTATTCGGCAGTGTTAAAGCTGGTTTTTGGGTGTCGGATTACTTAATAATGGTAGAAAGATTGGCAAAGTTTGTTGACACGGTTGAGTTGATGCGTAATCTCGTCTGGAGCATTCGTTTAGTGAACACGCGGCGCGGGCGGCGCGGGCGGCGCGAGTGGCTGACGGAATGGAAGATGGCTTTTTATTATCGCTCCTCGTTTTGTTCGGAACAACACCGCGGTTGGAGGTCGCGCCTCAAAGGACCGGAGTGCGGACTCAAAGCGTATTACAGCAATTAAAAGTATAAGGATTGTTGAGAGGTTTTCTTAAGGATTGGAGTAATTAAAGCTTTTATTCGGAGCTATTTTCAACGTTATTGCTCGTGAAATACTGAGAACTACTTATTCGGTTGGAGGATATTTTAGAACTAAAGCCAACTTTGAACAAAGTTCAAACGAATGAACTTCGGAGCTTTTAGAAGAAAAAGTTTTAAAAGACTAAAATATTTAAAAAAAAAGGCTAATATTGTAGTTTATTTTTAGTTGATTTAATAAAACCTCATACTTCATCCTTTTTGATAACATCTGGTTTAGGTATTACAGTACACAGGGGGCTCAATTTACCATGATTAACATGTCTTACGCTCTCACTTCACCTCAAAACGTAAGCTTGTATACAAAAAGAACGAAGGTATTGAATAAAAACATTTTAACAAAAAAAAAAAAAAAAACAGCCGATAAGTTTTTATTTTTCAATTTTTAGTTTTACATAACCCACACAAATTCTAATGCATTGAAGAATTGAAGAGATCGACCAAAAGAATCATCAAAATTGGCATAGAAATACCGCAGATGCAGTACATTTATGCATATAACTTCGTACATAAGAATAATTACCTAATGTAGTACTTATATGTTAAAACCTTCCTGAGAGTAGATCACATTAATGAAAGAATTATCAAAATTGTTTTTTTAGTTTTACAGAAAATAGCGAACACACAAACATACATACATACATAGGGGTCGATTACAGAACCTCCTTTTTTGAAGTCGGTTAAAAATAGCGAAGCACTCTCAGTTTGATATGTGGCGGCAGGCAGTGATGAATGTGCTAACTTACATTTTGAAACATGCGCCAGTATTGAGTAAGTCATAACTTACAGCGAGTCAGTGGAAATTCTAAATGAATTATTAACCAAACGATAACTGAACTACCCATTAATGCACTTATAATGTGTCATTTACGCCGAAATAACTAGATCCCACGACACAGGGTATCCTAGTGTGGGGTCTAGCGTTACCTTATTGCACGATATCTTTTAAATATTTTTATTTTACTATCTTTTATTTTGTGCTTATCATCATCAAATGTGTTTAAAAATAAGTTTATTATTATTATTATTTATTACTGTTTAAATGGAAGATCGAAAATCTTTGAACAATGGAAGACTTTTTGAACGAGTCTTAATATCCACTCTACAGTTTTTAAATAATAATAAAGGGTTGTATAATATGTTTTATTTAAAGACAGAATCTCTTAACAAGAGAGATAGTTAATTTGTTGCCTGTTGCATGAGATGTTAAAAAGCTCAATGATTACTTTTTACATTTATAATCTTCCTCAGTTGACAACAGCCAATCCGCTCGTCTCTTAAAACGTAGTCCGTTACAACAAAGAAATAAAAAAATCCTGATGTTCGGGGCTTTGTTCGGTAAGTTGTCGAGCGCGTGTGATTTGCATGAGACTCATACGCGGGCACGCGGCGCTCATCGGGGCTTTTGTTATGTAATTTTGACGTTCAAAAGTGCCTTTTGTGCCTTTTTCAAACAAATACTTTGACTTTGAAATCTGACGTGTTTTATTAAATCACGCCTCTTTAGTGTTTGAACAGGCGGCAGTTAGTTAAATTATTGTTATTATGAGTTTTACAATAGAATATACCGCTCATGAAATGAGCTTATAGATAACATTGACTAAGTTCGATTTTATGTGTTAGTATACGTAGCTTATAATATTTATGACTATAGGCGATATCTAAGTTTCGTGCCATAATCATAGGATTATAGGGCACGAACCTTAGATATGCGTAAGACAGACTCATAAATTTAATTATTTCACAATTATGTCTGGATAAAACAGATGTAGGTAATAGGTAATTGTGAAATAATTAAATTTAATAATGATTAAGTAAGTACTAATAATAAAATAATGTCTCGTGTAGTCGTGTCATTTCAATGGAAAAGTTAATCATTAATAAATGTATTTCACAGTTTTAAATCATTCTAAACCATTCGATCTGAGTTTGTTTCGCTATTTCTTCTTAGAGTAGGTAGTCGGTTATGAAATACCGCCCTCAGATAGGGCAGTATTTCCTAAAAACTAGATAGTTTCTAAATATTATTGACTAGCTGCGCCCCGCGGTTTTACCCGCGTAAGTTTCGATCCCGTGGGAATATTGGGATAAAAAGTATCCTATGTGTTACTCTGATGTATAAGCTATATTACTGTAAAGTTTCATTAAAATCCGTTCAGTAGTTTTTGCGTGAAAGAGTAACAAACATCCATCCTCACAAACTTTCGCATTTATAATATTACTAGCTGCTGCCCGCGACGTCGTCTGCGTGCATGCTCTACAGCACCAAAAATACCTAAGATGCCCGTGTCGCTATAGCATTATAAGTACACAACTTTTAAAATAGCATTAAAATATAAGTTTTTTTTTGCAAGCGAAGCAAGTGAAGAGAGTTAACTCTGGGAATCCTGCTGAGTTCAGTCATAAGATGTGACTGAAGGAAATAGAGAAAATAATGCAGGAATACATTCCAGGACACAAAAGAGTAAAAATACGTACAAAGGTATCATACTTTACAACACTTCCCTATAAACTACGTTGGTAGTTATGCTGCCAGGAGCCAAAATGTAAAGAGAGTCAGGACTGGTGACGCGGGAGCAAGCGACGTACAGTTGCCCGTGTGAGAAGCAAGTCGTCCTGAGGTCGACACCCGCTGCCCTGCGACTTATTGATGGTCATCGCGAAGCAAACACTCACGGGGAACTGTACGCGCTTGAACTGGAACAGGAAGTTATGAGGTATTAGGGGAATGCGTGGTATAAATACTACCTCGCCGACGCCACAACCCGTCAGAATTTCCGCCTCAATGGCGTGTCTGTGGAGCGAGATGACTTTAAGGCGGTTAACACAACTTCGGAGGAGATAGGTTCCGCAGAAACATAATTGGAACACCGACCTTCAGCTTGATCGTATGCGCTGGAAGTCCACTTGCTGACAGGGAGCTCAGAAATTCCACGGGATAATGTGTGGCGTCATCTTGCTCGACAACAGTGTTTATCGAGGTGTAGACCACTTTATTCCCCTCAATTTCCGAGAGATGCATTCGTTAATTGCTGCAGCCTGATCATTTTTGGGCATCAAAATGGCCAGCTCACACACCCAAGAATTCTGCTGGTGCGGTATACGACTGATGTCCCCGTATACACAGCGAATTAGTTCTTCTAAGCTGGATACCACTCTACCGAGAGACTCTGGAAGCACCACCTGTCTCTTCTGGTAGAGTGCCTTCGCCAAGACTTAGAAGGACATCGGAGAATTCTTGAGCACGTGTATTGCCGCCGAGCCGAGCTCTCATATTAATGGTCAAGCGAAGCGTACGAACTCGTGACCACAACGAAGATCGTTTCAACGAAGCATTCACCTCGTCAGCCCTCGAGCCCCGCGTCACCACGGGAAACGTTTGCCGAAAATCACCACTGAACAGAACTGTGACACCACCCATCAAATGTTCGTTCCTGCGGATGTCCTGCAGGCTTCTGTCCACGGCCTCAACTGCTTTCCTATTGGCTATCGTACACTCATCCCATACGATCAGAGAGCAATCCTTGAGCACGTGTCCCTTATCGCTGTTACGTGACACACCACAAACAGGCGTTTCGGCGCTCTCTAAATCGATGGGAATTTTAAACATGGCATGTGCTGTCTTGCCACTCGGAAGCAGTGTGGTAGCGATTCCCGACGACGCTACAGCAATAACAATTTTGCCTTGCCTCCTGACCTCTGCAAGTATGCCAGTGGTAACAAATGTTTTTCCTGTTCCACCAGGAAAACATGTTCCAAGAAAAACATTTTACCCTGGTTTTGCCCAACGCTTTCAAGGACGGTGTCATAAATTTGCTTTTGCTCTGAAGAGAACAAAGCGACATGATCATTTCGTATGGTGGTCATTTCGCGTTATACTTCCGATTTTCACGGTCTTGATACGGTGATGATTGGGGAGCTGGTAACCCATATTCGATCAGTGGATTGCCGCCGATAGAAATGACAACATATTGAAGTGAACTGAGACAGGTGTTCAGCACGCGTTCATCAGTTACTTCGACTTCGTCTTCAGTAGCGCGCCTCAAAGCTCGTAGAAAATCTTCAGACAGATGATGGCGATACTTCTCCCACAAAGCTACCGGGTTTGCGACTCCACAAAACACCAAGATGACGGCAAACAGATGACGCATGCGGCTGGGACTGTCACTGACGCTCGCCTCCGTGAGGGTGTCATGAAATGAAATGATCATCATCAATGAACATAACTTTTTTATAATACTTGACACCGCATTTTTTTTTTAAATTGTCTTCCTCAACTCTGCTCAAGATTTTGAGGATTTTGTTGGAACTTGAATTTGTCAAAACGAACTATACGATACAACTTTTATGAAGAAAATGCACATCACCATCTATGAATTTTAAGAATAACTAACTACTTACCTCGCCAACATGATCAAATTTAAATTATTAATTTCCAAAAAATGTTAACATGTAACTTGATTTGATTTTTATGAAATCTCATAGATGGCGCTGTTTTAAAATTGTCTTTATACTACCAACATTCATTAAACTATATTTCTCTGCCCAAGTTACTTAAATGGCGTAGTTTTTATAATGTAAAGCTAGATAATAGCATGGCTTACGCAAAAACAACATTTAGATATGCGTCGTTAGATTACACGCTGTCACAGAATGCGTAAGGAAAATAAAGATTCACAGCTCCTCCCCCGTAGGTGATAGCGTGATAATATATAGCCTATATGTTGACCCGACCTCTTAGTAATATTCATGCAAAATTTGAAGTAAATCCATGCAGTACTTTTTGAGTTTATCCCGGACAGACAAACAGACAAACAGACAAAAATTCTAAAAACTATATTTTTGGCTTCGGTATCGATTGTAGATCACGCCCCAAGTATTTTTTTAAAAAAATATTCAATGTACAGTTTTGACTTTCCTACGATTTTATTATATGTATGTATAGATTAGTAGGAAGGAAGTAGGAAGTAGGATGTGTACAAGTGTTTGTAAACCACACCCCAAAAAAAAAATATCATTAATTAAGCTTATTCAAATAACTATTTCTAAAACATAAAAACACAGGGCTGTGTTCGATATATTAGAAATAGCTATAATCAACGGCGCGCATCTGTTCGGAACTCTCGTCTCGTGCTATTCACCGTCACCGCGGCGCGCGTCGGTCGTGTCGCTCGCAACAATCGCGACTGCGGCCGCGCATTAAGAAATACCCATTAATACGGCCGCGCCACCTGAGCCGAACCCACAGTCTACACGATCTGTGCAGTATCGAGCAGTAGAACCACACTGCTAGAGGGAATTTCATGACGGAAAGGATGCTTAATTCCAGGATGCATAAATCCTTGCAAATTCCTATGGAAACTTTGTCACTATTAGTGTTTATGTTGCAATTACCATCACTGACTTTGCAGCTAGAGTAATTTTTTATAATGTCTCTCGTTAGTCACTTCAATTTTAACTCACCGGAAGGGGAACCTTACGGGGATACAGGCGTGATGCTGAATTAAGTTTAAAATTAAAAATACTCAATTATGGTTTGCTAAAATGACCCTGCTAAAATGACCCTGCTAATTCCGACTAAATCGACCGAAGCTCAAAAGACCGCGCCAACTGAGCACACGGCGCACGCCACTACACTGGTACTCTACTCCACAAATTAAAATATTCCGCGCGAGATGTCGCGCCACAATGCCAGCCGCTGATTGAACACCCGCACTTCGCCGTCACCACCAAGTAATAGGATGCAGAAGGCTAGCAGCATACAAAAAAAGGGTAAACACACTTCGCTATAGTATACGTATAATTTACCTACCTCATAATTAATCACATTATAAACATTCCGAATATAAAAAAGGTATTATGAAATAATATTCAAATGTAATAAAATATACCAATAAACCACTAGTTAGTTTAGATATATTATATAGCGGTTTAAAATATAATATAAAGTACGAAAAATTACTGGAAACGCACAGCCAACCACCAGTCTATGGTTACAATTTTACATTGAGAGCACCTTTATTTTGTTATGTATGGACGGGTTTTGTAGTACATATGGCTAGCGAATGCCCGTCGCGAGTATACTTGCACTCGCTGTACGTAGACGGTTTCGTTCGTCGTATGGGCCTGACCTTCTGTATATAAATCATGTATCTCCATTTTGCGCCACCGCGCCGCGTCGATCTGATCCGCCCTTTCTAATTACTCAGAAGACTTTTGATTTTCACGCCGGTATACAAATGTATTCATTGTGTTCCTGGGTCTTTGGAATTCTTCCATGACTTTGATGTATTGGTATTTTTGAATGGAGGAGATTGAATTTGAAAGGGATTGGGTCAGTTGGGGAACAGTGAGACCGGAAAATAATTAAAATAACTGGGTACCTTACGATCCCAAAGAAGTTACGCTTGTACTTGTGCAACTGTTTTTCAGTAATTCATAAAGTTAACTAATTAATTTAGCTGTAATCAACTAATTTTACCAAAACAACCAATCAACATTTACTCGCCCTTCTCATAAGAAAAACTAATTTCAAATTGCTCAAGTAATTTGTGAAAGTTCCCTAAAGAAATTCTAAATATTTACCAACTAGTTCGCAAAGTACGGGACCCCACATTTTGTAAATTAGCAACTTAATGAGCTCTAAATAATTTCGCTTGACTTACACAATCTAAGTTTATTTATTAAAACCAATATCTTTAAGGGTTCAATATTTTGCAAGTATTTGTATCAGCGAGGAGTAACTTTGGACAAAGTTTTACAAATATCCTCGGAATCCGATCAACTACAATAGTATTTTATCTCAAGAAGCGACGCGCGTTTTACCTGTACTAACCAAGTGTACAAGCAACCTGTGAATATGCGCGTGAAGACGAGTAGCGTCACCGTGTAACACACACACACACACACACACACACACACTTCTGAATTCGCCATTATCTCGGACGGTAACGATAGCTCCTACGGTTACACACATATTCACAGCGTGTTTGTACACTTGGTAACCACAAATAAAGCGCGCGTCACTTCGTGAGACAAAAATACTATACCTGCCTACTGGGGATCTCTTAAACGCGTATCCACTAACTTAGAAGCAAACTGTCTCTGTGAGGAACGAAAATTAAATGTTACAAATGTGGATGGCATGTGCCACTGACTAGTATATTTACTCAAATATAGTTTTATTACCAGTTTACCAATATATCATCAAACTTATTATAGTTAGGGAGGCGAATAGGGGAATTTTCGGTAATACTCGAGCGTGGCAGTTTGAGATATGAGAGATACCTTAGACCTAATAGAACAACCTTGTAAAGTATTTAGCTCTATATGTAGTGACGCGCGCCTAGGATAGACGATCAGATTAGTAAAAAAAAATCGATAGTCTGAAATACTCGAGCGCGTTAGATTAAGATATTGGGGGTTGATTTTAGTGTTTTAAGACTAAATTTAACTAATCTGACGATAAGTCCTTGACGCCGCCGAGTTATAGGGTCGCGAACTTGTAAAAAAAAAACGTTAATCCGGCATTCTCGAGCGCGATTTTTTTTATTTTTATTTTGAAGAATATAATCTAAAACTAACTAAAAATACAAAATCTGCCGGTTTCCGCATGACCAGAAGTGTGGAGGAGCCATTTCGTCTTCCGAAAAACGCGTTGCGGCATATAAGTCGCGAACGATTCATCTTACAAAAAAAAAGTTTAAATAAACAAAAAAGGTAATTTTATTTTACACAAAAAAGGTCTCTTTACATTTTTGTCCAAAGTTAAAACTTTTTGACTTGAAACATCATAAAAACTCAAACTCCCGGTTTTTTTAGTATATCTCGAAAACTGAGGGTGTTAAAAAAAATGATATGAAATAACGATAATTAAATTATGTGACTTTTATTATATCTCACAATTTTTTTTTTTTCTAAAGCTTCTCGACAATTTTCGTGGACTCGGAAAAAGCTACGCGTATCTGTATACAAAAGTATTATTAACATGTACAGTTTCATATATATTATTCAATAGCCTGTTGATCCTCAAATTGTTTTTTGGACGTACCGTAAGCAAAACGAAGTGAAGAATTGAAGCAAAAAAGAGGAATTTGTCATAAACATGTAATACAGAATGAGCGCTTCGCGGAAATATGCCGTCCTACCAGTATTTTTCCTTTATTTCGCAACATTGATGGTGGGGAAAGAAGCGGTAGAAGGGAATTTTCGGTACACCATAATATATTATATATGTTTATGGTCCCCTACCGTAGACCTATGTGCCCTCAGTATAACGACGATTGAAGAGAGAGAAAAGACCCGACGGTATATTTCTCGAATGTGCTGGATGGAACTTTGATGAATTGTATTGAGCAAAAATGTAAAGGTCATACATAACAATACAATTATAATACAATTTGTATTTCATTTAATTTTTTTTATACAATAAATAATACAATTCGTACTACATTTCATCTACATTTACGTTGGTTGTATCTATCGCTTTATTTTCATTCTTAAATTCCCCGTTTTATCAAGGAGAAAGAAAGGAAATAAAAGAAACCAAAAAACCTTTTTCGATCAGATTAAGAGAACCCACCAATATTTTTGTCAGATTAAGGAAATATGCTTTCAGGATACCGAGATAAACCTCCCCTATGAAAATCTGACGCGCTCGAGTATTTCAAAAAAACTTTTTTTTTTGCATTTTCAAAAATTCATCGCAACTTATCGTCACGCCGAAATCGTCAGTTTTTTTAAAGGGAGCTTCCTTGGGGCCTACTTAACGCCCCTTCCGAAAATCTGACGCGCTCGAGTAAATTTTTTTTTTTTGCATTTTTGACTACTTTATATGCCTACCCCCACCACGCAAACCGGCAGATTAGTATACCGTTGTTATCAGAGGCACTTGGGGCAAACGTAGTATGAATATCTGACGCGCTCGAGAATGCCCAAGTAACTGTTTTTTTTAACATTTTTGAAAAACCATACACGCCAAACCCACCGCTAAAATGGTTTTTACCATACGAGCTTTTCTTTTCCAAATCATTTTATCTTTCGATTTTGATAGGTCTCGACGGCGCCGTTGAATTACGCCATTTAGCTACCTCGCCTCCCTAACTATTAGTATCTTGATTGAAATAAACGATTTTCACATTAACGCATGCATTATTCTTTCGTTTTATCGGGGAGATAAATCTAAGCTACTAAATCGCCTCGGCCGTATATTATATAGGGAACAAAAATACTCCATTCCATTAGTCGCTCCATTAGGTAGAGCCTTGCGTCCGTGAGTACACATTAGATAACTAACGACTCGCTTATACGTCGGTACTCAGTATGTAACATAAGTCACCCAAACCGAACTACTACCTTCCAAATAATGTAACCTAAACAATAACTTTTCATTTCAAAATCAGTTTAATTAATTAGACTCAATAACCAGGCCAGTATAGAATAGCTTGGGTGACTTCATGATCACAATCCCACTCACTCATTGTAGCGATATCATACTCGAATTCAATTGTAGGAAAAGCAAGGCCACAAATAATTTCCCTTCTCTGTGACGCCGAAGTGTAACGAGTGTACATAATAGGAGCGCGTTAACAACAACAGTAATTTGGCCAGTCGATATGTCGAAGGTGGTCTTTAAGACAGTTTGATTAGTTGAGAAGTTCCCCATTTAGAGGGGAGGCAAGGGAGTGCAGAGGGAGGAGGCAGGGCTGGCAAAGCGATTGTTTCACCCATTTTCCGAGTCATTGGCGAAAGACGACGAGACTCAATGACAATACAATATTATAGTAATTCATGGCTTTGTTCGAAATATAAGTAATTTTCGGTACACGTTCTGTGAAAGGTCTCGTGAAACTCAATGGGTTGAAATTTTTATTGAATTAGGAATGTCTTTGCTTGAAGTTGAGAATGCTTTGTTGAAGGCCTTTGATTGGCTGGAACACTTTTATGTTTTTGAAGGAATGACTTTAGCTGGTAATTGAGCAAAAAGAAACGGATGAACAACAGCTCATTCCGTTCTTCTTGTTCGTCGTCGATACCTTTACTCATCATATTTTTATTTTTCGGGATGAACAGTATCTTCTCGTATTGACGGACACTGAGCTCCCACAGGCGTATAACAATAAAACTTCTGTTGTGTCCCGTTCAGTGTCTTTCAGCCGATTAACTTATATGAATATCTTGATAGTAGTAATTATTTTGATTTGTAAACACTGAAGGCCCTCCACACATAATACGATTTACTTTTTCTATTGCAATCGGAATTTTTTTCAGTCATACAAAATCCCCAACACATTACTTATGTTAAATATAAACTCCAGTTCCTTATCAATGAGTATCAGCCCTGCACAGCACGAGGGGATAATATGAGGTATTACAGCGCATTCGGGAGCGGGCCGATGTGAGTGAGTCAAGATAGGCGCGCCACCCGGAGAGCGCCCTGTATACTGCGGCTGGTTACTATAGATTATTCATATACTAGCGACCCGCCCCGGCTTCGCACGGGTGCAATACTGATACTAAGTACCGGTATTTCAAGAATGCAAGCACGCGCCGCCGCGGCCGGTACCGCAGCAACCGCTATGTCCCTGCATTTTAAATCTGTAATATCTTCGTAAAGATTCATTTAAATTACATGCTGTAAAGGGCCATATTTATCTATATTAAATGCACAATGTATTTAAGGTACTTAATTGGATAAGGATTAATGCTGTATTGCTTCGTAAATAAGCCATGATTTCTCGTAAAAAGTAAAGGATAAAAAATGATTATTGTGGGTTATCCCTAAGAGATAGACATATATCATTGCGGACTTTTTTGTAGACCTTTTTAAGGTGTACAATACTGTAGTACATTATTTTGACCTATCTCGTAGGGTTCAGCCAGCGTTTGAAAAGTAAACGCAAAAAAATGTGTTTATTTACGACATCACATGCATGTATCTATTATATATATAAACCTTTCTCTTGAATCACTCTATCTATTAAAAAAAACCGCATCAAAATCCGTTGCATAGTTTTAAAGATCTAAGCGTTCAAAGGGACAGAGAAATCGACTTTGTTTTATACTATGTAGTGAAGAGATAGATTTCTGATGGATGTACCTATTAAGATTAAGAAGTGCTATTTCTGTACGTCGAATTGTAATTGTATTGATAGCAGTGAAACCATCCCAATTAGCAGAATATTAAGTTAGTTCTTTTTGTTTAGAGTGGAAATCATCATTGATTGGCCCTTCAACTAGATAGGACCAATTTAGAGGGATATATTAGGTCGGGGCAAAAGTATTTTCGTATTTTTCATACAAAAAAACATTTTTTCTTTTAGGTTTAATTTTTTATTTATTTATAATATGTATGTGCCGTTTTGATCGATGACTTGTTGCCATCTTGTGGGCAATGCCATGATCCCATTGCTGTAGAAGTTTTGAGATTTTTTATCAAAAAAATCTGACAGGTAGTTTTCACAGTGTTCTTTTGAGGTTAACTTTATGCTTCCTAAAGAGTTCTGAAGTGACCGAAACAGGTGAAAATCTGATGGAGCAAGATCAGGGCTATACGGAGGATGCGTCAACACATCCCAGCCAAGCTCTCGCAATTTTTGCTGAGTGGCTATAGATGAGTGCGATCTGGCGTTGTCGTGATGAAACACCACGCCCTTCCTATTCACCAGCTCCGGCCGGTCTTTCTCAATAGCTTCTTTCAACCTCATCAGTTGATGACAGTAGAGGTCAGAATCGATAGTTATACCCGGCGGCAGAAGCTCATAGTGGACGATTTCTTTCCAATCCCACCAAACACACAGCATCACTTTATTCCGAGTCAGGCCGGGCTTTGCCACGGTCTGTGGGGCTTGTCTATGCTTCGACCACGATCTTTTTCAGACATTTTTATCGTAAGTGATCCATTTTTCATCACCCGTAATCAACCGTTTAAGAAATGGGTCGGAATTATTACGTTTTAACAAAGAATCGCAAATGGAAACACGTTGCATTAAGTTTCTCTCAGTGAGATCAGTGGTACCAAAATATCAAGTTTTTTCTTGTACCCAGACTTTTGTAAATGCCGTAAAACTATTTTGTGATCAATATCCAGTTCTTCAGCAATATCATAACTACTAATATGTCGATCTTGCTCCACTTTTTCAAAAATGGCACTGATTTTATCCGTGACAGGGCGTCCAGAGCGAGCTTCATCCTTCACACTAAAATTTCCTGACTTGAAACGCTTGAACCACATTTGTGCTACTCGTATTGATACCGCATTAGGTCCGTAAAGCGCACTAATTTTATTCGCGGCGTTCGTCGCATTTTTACCTTTTTTGTAATAAAATTTTAAAATGTACCGCATTTCTTCGTCACATACGTTCATGTTGCTTGCTTGAAAAACAATTGAGAAATGGCGGGAACTAGTTTTTTTTAAATTTATTGCAGCTTTAGAATGTCAACATTTAATAGTATTAAAACCAGCCAGTTACATTCAGTACTGCCAAAGAGGTTTGATTACTAACAATAGATTCAAAATACGAAAATATTTTTGCCCCGACCTATTATATCAAAAGCTCTTAAAGTCGCCCATTTGATCTCGCGTATAAAATCTAGTTTTAAATGTTACCTGATGAAATTTCCTCCCATCTTCTTCACCTAAGCAGTATTATTCACATTTAAAACTCACTTTATCCACCATTATCTATCCATTCATTATTAATGTTTATATTATTATTTATCCACCCTGCATGGGATATCGAACATCCAATCAGCCACAATTCCTGCTGCTGCACGATCGCGAAGATTCGGTCCGTGCTGGAATATTCCGTAATGAGGCGACCCGATACCGCACGCAGGGCGCACTAGCCAGCAGGTATGTCGGGAGAACGATGGTGTTAGGTCATAGGTAGGTGCAGAAGTTCTAGCATTCAACAGTTTCTTACACACCACTGCACAACTAGTATCAAACTTCTATATTCTTTGTTTTTGCTCCACAGCAAAGAAACTTCACAGAGCTGTCGGTTTTCAAAAAGGAAAAGTAGGTTAGTCTTACCAGAAGTATTGCGAGACTCTTTCAATAGAACTATTGAGGTCATGAGTTGGTTGATGGCTGTTTGACGAAAAGGATATACTTAAGATCTTTTCATTTTCCTAGTGGTCCTATACTTATATATTAATTTAGATATTATGAGGATATAGTCCTTCTGCTATTTGTTATTGTGTGTGTGAACTCTCCACTTCACCTTTAGTCAGCTATGTATGCCTAATACTAGCGTGTACTGAAGGCATCGTGAACATAATCCGGTTGTAATGTGGAAACATTCTGCGGCGCAGGAAACGTTTTGTGAGGAATAATGCGGGCTACAGTATGCGATGAACACTTTGTTCATGGAAATAAAGGGATGCATAGGTGGGGTGCAGAGGTGGGATGCAGAGGTGAGATGCAGAGATGGGATGCAGAGGTGGGGTGCAGAGTTGGCGTGTAGTGGTGTGATGTTGAGGTGAAACGCTGTGGTGGGGTGCAGAAGTGGGGTACATAGATGGGGTGCAGAGGTGGGGTACAGAGGTGGGGAGCAGATGTGGGTTGCAGAGGTGGGGTGTAGAGGTGGGATGCATAGATGGGGGTGCAGAGGTGGGCTACAGACGTGGGCTGCAGAGGTGGGAAGCTTAGGTGGGGTGAGAGGTGGGGTGGAGTGGTGGGGTGGAGAGGTGGGGTGGAGAGGTGGGAGGCAGATGTGGGGTGCAGAGGTGGGATGCAGAGTAGGGCGCAGTGGTGGGGGTGCAGAGGTAGGGTGCAGAGGTGGCGTGCATAGGTGGGATGCAGAGGTGGGGTGCATAGTTGGGATGCAGAGGTGGGATGCAGAGGTGGGCTTGTTAATACATAACACATAAGTAACATTACATAACATCACGCCTGTATTTGTCCAAGGGTTAGGCAGAGGTGCACATTATAAATAGTACACCCACATTTCGTCAGATCATATATTAGTCCCACGTGTAAGGGATTAGACCTTATGTTTTCCAGTAGCAGTGTTTTTTTTAAAGCTGAATATACACTGTAGTAAATATGAAAATAAATCTAACATCTAACTTTAACTAGGGTGTAGCGTTTGATTGGACGGTAACTATTGTTATAAATGGAAAAAAAACTCTATCTGTAAGTGTTACGTGGGTGGCGTTAGGAAGTACTCGTAAGTTTGAAATATTTGAATGTTTACCAGTTTTCAGAACACTGTGTGTCTAATACTGCATAGCTAGTAAAATTTGGTTTGAAATTTTAATACAAAAACCACAAAGTTTTTCAAGCGGAAACATCTAAAATCATGCCCTCAAAAATCATTCCGAGCGATGTGTGCCTCTTCAAGCCCGAACTATGAGCGAAGAGCGCATAGCTAAGCAAGCAGGTTTCCGCGCCGCCGAGCAAGCTCGTTGAAGATCAATCTTTCAATTTCGCGGTCGGGCTGCCGGCGCCGATAGTTTCAATAACACTCGCTAATTTGCATGGAACAACCCTCATCATGCCACGTCACTAATAATAATTCAAAGAGTCCACCCGAGCGCGCCGCTCAGCTTGTTCAACCCTACAAATGCGATCTAATCGGTCTGCTAAGCCGTACAAATTCAATTAGCGGGATTAAAAGCGACTATATGAGACTAGACTTGGAATATCACACGGCACATTGGACATTTTAAAAGTCCCCTTCCAACGTGTTATTCCTTTGTTCCGTGCCCTCGATTTGTGCCTTTGTGTATTGTCACGAACAAATATTGTCTAAATAAATACACAATGGCCGACCAAATAGGTGTAATATTTTGACAGATTATTTAGAAGTTGGTGAATTAATTATATTGGCTTTGAATATTTAGAATAGAATAGAATAGAATACTCTTTATTATGTACACCATTTAAATTACAGACATAAATATAGAAATTTTGCAAAGGGTGACACAATGGGCGGTCTTATCGCTAAAAGCGAAATATTTATTTAGAACTAGCTGACCCGGCAGACTTCGTACTGCCTCAATCGATAAATAAAAGACAATTGACTCTACATTTTATTTAGAAAACGTTTATATGGGAAATAGAAAAGGGCTGTTTTTAGGGTTTTCCCGGGAATTATTCGATTTTTCTCACCTTTTGAACCTTCCCTAGACCTTCAGGAACATTTCCAGACCAAGATTAAATCCGTTCAGCCGTTCTCGAGTTTTAACGAGACTAATGAACAGCAATTCATTTTTATATATAGAATAATGAATTGTAGTTTGTGTAGATGCAACTAAATAGTGCTGAGATCATTAGAAATGAGTTGGTTTTCATTAAATATCAGCTAACAAAATGTTTTATACTACTTAGATAAATATTAAAGAATCAGCAATCTTATTCGCTTGCGTGAAGTGACTTGCTTTAACAGAAAATGTTAGCAAGCATGGGATCGATTTCTGAATCCATAAACACAGCAAATTAGCTATTAGTCGCGTCTGGTGTGAGTTGTGAGACCCTCGCATCCTCGCGTCTGAAGCGAAACCAGATATTTGCGGGCCGGTGTTATTATCAATATAGAACATAATACACACAATCGCTTTAACATTCTCTATTCAAAATTAGTTGTACAATAGGGATCACAATACCGGGTTCATAATACCACAAGGTACGGAAATTGTGGGGCAATTAAATTGTTTCAGTTTGGAACTATATTACAGTTTGTAATGCATGAAGTTCAGATATGTTTTAATTAATGATTTGCTGTAACCGTTTTGTAAATAAACATGAAAATGTATGTTTTATAGTTAAGCAGTCACTAACTTTTTGGGGTTCCGTGCATCCGAATGAAAAAACGGACTGTCAGTCTGTCACAACTAATTTGCTCCGAAACTAACGGACCGATTAAATTGGAATTTGGTACATATGAATTTCTGTGACCCAAACACGGACGTATACCGTAAATAAATGAATTTGGAATACGGGGGTCACTTTTATTTATAATTTTTCAAATCGGTTGGCAAGCGACGAAGTTATGCGCGAACAAACATAAAAAAAATTTATATAAACATCCAAATAGATAACTTCCTTCTTTTTTAGAAGTCGGTTAAAAATACTAAATAAATCGTTTTAACGTTATTTAAGAAAAAAGATAAATATTTACTATTTTTTAAAAATACAATAATTTTTTCGAAACTTTTACAGGAAATCCTGTAAGAAGCCTATGGTCAAAAAACAATATGGCAAATCTCTCAATATTGTGGCGTACAAACTTAAATTTGCAGTTAAAATTTTCAATTAGGTACAATATCAAGTTCTTTCTTGGGATACATTCTTAACATACCGCCATTCGACATGCGCTTGGCCGGTTTCTTTCCCACTATTAACTTTTCTTCTGTATGAGAAGGTTTAGCCCTGCTGTGGGACTGGAACGGGCTGGTATTATTATTATTACTTTCCTTATTTCATTTTATGTCATAAGTCTTACTCTCGGGCAAAGGCTTCGCCCATTCCTCCCACTACCCTATTGTGATTGTGGTCGGCAATTTCTACAGTTTACATTTTATGTTAATTTAAAAGGAAACACAATTTTCCAGAAAGTTTCATATTAAGGCGCACACACTCTTGCCAATTAGTTGCCACAAACATGCTTTAGATAAGGGTTGCGGGACTATTAGCGTCCTTCATCTCGTCCGGCTTCACCCGGGCCGGCCGCTGTCCGCGCCGGCCCGGCCCGCGAGCGGCCGGTGCTCGCGCGGACAGCGAGGGGCGCGCATCGAAGGGTTGAGTGATTGATGTGTTCGGAACACTTGACTTCCGAATTTATTAACGAGGATGAGTATTATAATGTTTTCATGTATGATTTAACAAGACGTGGCGATGAGACTGTAAGGGCCTGTCCCTTACAATCTCATCGCATGGGGAGTTCTTGGGTGAGAAAAGGAAATTGCTCACATGTTCACTCACATGCTCAGAATATTTTAATATCGTAAATAAAAATACTGTTATCGTTTTATGGAAAAAAATCTAGTTAAGCTTTGACAAGTTTTTATCATAAAAAAATGCAGCCAAATATTTCACTTTGTCCGTCAAAGTGCGTAAAACGGCCTGTCGTCATAAAGGCGGCTGTACACTGCTCCGCCGCGCGCCACAAAGCGGTCGCGCGGCAAAAAATCGCTTCTTTCCACTAACAGTGGAGCACTGATTGCGCGCTTGTTACCGCAATAATAACGCGGCACTTGCTCTACGCACTCGGAAGGATTGACGACGCAGTTTATTTCTGACGCCGAGATATTTTTTTAATGATTTGTCGTAAGTGAAAAAAATTACCACGCTGGATTCGAGATACGCAGAACCGGCCGAATTGGCGATGCTTGGGGAAATCTATGTTCAGCAGTGGACATCTTTCGGTTGAAATTTTGATGATAATGAACTGAAACAATACCTCCATAATATTTAAATTACTTCAATCATTGACTGTATCCTTGCTGTAATGTCAAATGCTCTTACAACTCAAAGGTCCAGTAATATAATAATATATATAATAAAAATTTATTTATTTTCTCCCACAAATTTCAATAGTACACAGTTTACATATCATAAAAGTTTGAAGATGGGAGACAGGAGCCCATACTAAGTAAAACCTGTGCTACGGGTCTCCTGGTCTCCTTATCTCGAATAATATTATAGAGAGCTTTGCTAAGGACGTAAATAACAGTAGCAGGGAACGCTTACAGCTAATGAAACAATATAAAAGTAAAATTAATAAATGAGAAAAAAATAAAAAAAAAGCGGTGTTTTGGTAAGTTTGTGATTAAATTGTTGTTTATTGTGTGTGTAGTGGTTTAGTGGTGAGAGGGTATGTCTGTGGGTGTGATATACGAGTTGTGTATGTGATGCTTTGGGTGTGTGTGTGTGTGTAGTGCATGTATGTTATACTTCTCTGTAACTGTAAAACAGTTTCTCCGTATCGTCATAGGTAAGTGACAGGAGCCATTTTGAGACCTTCCGCCTGCATTCAATTTTTGTTAGTGGGTAAATTGTAAGCAGCTTGTTCGCAATATTATACAGACGTGGCCCTTGAAAAAAGAAGAAGTATCTGCTGAAACTCGTCCTAGCTGGTCTAGTTTGACATACTTGGTGAAAACGCCTACTCTCTAGGACTGGGTTAAAACTATTGTAGTTCAAGGAGGCATGTTGCCTAAGTATAATAGCGAGAACATATAATTGTCTAACCGTTAAAACTTCAGCTTGCTGGTACAGATCTGTCGTAGAAAACAGTCGAGGTTTAAAAAGGCTGACTTTTAGGATAAGTCTTTGAGCTCTCTCCAGTTCTATGAGGTGAGTTTTGGCTGCTCCGCCCCATGAGGAGATGCAGTAGGTAAGTACAGACTGACAGAGGGCCAGGTAGACAGTTCGCATGACTTTCGGGTCCGCTACGTGCCGAAGATTTTTAAAGACATAGGTAAGCTTACGTATTCTCTTGGAGACATTACTAATATGTTCATTGAATTTTAGGTTGTCATCTATTGTTACACCCAGGTATTTAACGGATTTAGATTTATTTATATGACGACAGTTACAAGTGGAAGTTATTTGTTGAGGACAAGAATGTGCAATTAATCTATTTGATGGGATGTGATTATTTCGTAATGAAAAAGTTATAAAAAAGGTTTTAGTGGCATTTAGAGTAAGCAGGTTTGAGGCAAGCCATTGGCAGACCGTGTTGAAGCCTTCTTGGGCATAATTAAAGACTTCGTCCCAAGTGTCTCCATAGAAGGTTAGGGTTGTGTCATCAGCGTATGAGATAATTTTGCAATTTTGGAGACTAAGTTTACAGAGGTTGTTTATATAGCACAAGAAGAGGGATGGGCCCAAAATACTGCCTTGAGGAACTCCAAAAATCACCGGTCTCTCGTCGCTTATAGTATCACACAGCCTTACCCTTTGCTTGCGATTTTTAAGGTAGTCTTCAAACAGCAGGAGTTCCGTTCCTCTTATACCCATGCTTTCAAGCTTTGCCAAGAGTTTCACAGAAGAGACCGTGTCAAAGGCCTTTGCCAGATCTAGAAAAATGGTCTAGCATCTCTTTCTCTCGTCCAATTTCGTTGCGATGAATTCAGTAAAGTTGTGTACCGCATCGTCTGTCGATTTTCCCGGTCTAAAGCCGTACTGGGCATCCGCAAGCAACTTTTTATTTTCTAAAAAATTTACGAGCCTCTTATTAATAATCTTTTCTAAGATTTTTGACAGCGATGACAGGAGTGAAATTGGACGGTAATTATTGACACAGTCTCCACTGCCACTCTTGTGTATGGGTATAACTATAGATTGCTTGAGAGCATCGGGAAACACACCCTGCCTGAGACAGTTATTAAAGAGCTCTGTGAGTGGGGGAGCAATATATTCTTTAACCAGTTTCAAAACTCTGTTAGAGATGCCATCCCATCCTGGGCTGAAATCCGATTTCAGGTTTTCAATTATACAGGCAACCTCCTCACAGTCAGTATCCAAAAGAACAAAAGTTGGGCAATGGGCATTGTGAGAGTTAGCGTCAGTAATCAGTGGAGTCGTCGGTATGTTATTCGCTAATTGGGCGCCTATATTTGCGAAGAAGCTATTTATTGCATTACTCGATTCAATAGGCGTTTGTTCTAACGTGAGTAATTCATTGTGTATTTGTCTCGTTTTGTTTGAGTTTGTAAGTTTTTTAATACTACTCCAGAGCTTCTTGGTATTATTTTTGGACAGCTCCAGCTCATGTTTTTCGTATTGCCTTCTACATTTCTTTATTATATTATTGCAAAAGTTTCTGTACCTCTTATAAGTTGTTGCAAGTATGTGATTATTCGGTTCTTTTTTCAGATTTAAATGCATCCTATCACGGTTTCTGATACATCTAAGTAATCCTACAGTAATCCATGGCTTTAATGTTACTTTGTTACGAGGAATTCTGATTTTAATTGAATTTGAAAGTATTAATTGTTGAATATGTTGTATGAATAAAGTAATAGAAACATTTGGGTCACGATGTTTCAATATTTGGCTAAAATCAATATTTTTACATTCCGCCACGATATTATTGTAGTTCACTTTATCGAAGAATTTTTTGTTTGATATGCTGTTGTTATTTTTAGTTTCCAGACAGAAAAGTACTGCTTCGTGGTCGGTTATGGCTGAGTTCAGTATAAGCGATAATGAGGGTAACTTTGTTTTAATAATGACGTGATCAATACAGCTTTTAGATCTAGTTGGAATGTCAAAAGCGGGTATTAATCCGTGAAAAGTCAATAGTTCGAGATAACGGGACACGTTTTGATTTGAGTCAAGTAAATTTATGTTTATGTCGCCAATAATAAGGATATTTTTGAAGGATGATAGGTCAATTAGGATTTTGTCCAATGAATGTAAGAAATTCTCAATACTTTTGAAGCAGTGCGGTCTGTATAATGCAATTATAGCCGTGTCATTATTGCCTTTTTTAATGACCATACAATTTGCTTCGCTGAAAGTGAGTTCATCTACCTGATAGTTCATGTGTTTTCTAATATAGATAACCAGTCCGTCATTTTGGTTGTAATGTTTAGTGGTGCTAAAAGAATCGTAATCATCCATAGAAGGTAAGTTGTGTGCACAGAACAACCAACATTCTGATAGAATTATTATATCACAGTTTACCTTTATTCGTTTTAGTAGTATACATAAGTTATCATAATTTTTGTTGATACTGCGAATATTTTGATGTAGAATTTTAGTGTATAAGTTAGGATTTTTAATTATGTTTTCAGTTTGTTCAGGCTGGCAGATTAACGGTTCGGTTATATTAAAATTATCTAAATTGTTAATTAAGTTTATGTCCGAGAATTTTACATGTAAAAATTATTAGAATCAGATATGATGAAACAATATACATTATTGCAAAAATAGGTATGATAGCCTGTAGCCGTAGAGACAAGTTGCGTATAATATATTGGTTTTGTGAGCATTATTTTACCATTGGTGATAAAGTAAAACATCGTGATTTTAGTAGATTGTTTAGACAGCGAAGTATTTTGTTGTGAGAGTGTAATTGTGGAGTTTACAGGAAGTTGTATGTATGAGTTTGTATAAAAGGCATTAAAAATTATTGACACACAGCGGTATTTTGCAGTTGAGCCATAATAAGCATAATAATACAGAAGTTGGGCTAATCGGAAACTAGTTATACAAATTAGTCATATAATGTGTTGTTTACGCAAATTAGTAAGATCTTGTTCGTTCTTGAGCCTAATTGATTGTTCACCGTCCTTTTTCCGTAGGTATATTGTTCCAGGGGTCGACCAACAGTACTTGAAACCATTTGTTGATGCGAAGTCTCTTGCGAGAAAATGCAGTTTCTTCATCTTAGGAGTTAGGTAGTCCGATAAATATATCTTTGTTGATGGGCCGTCGATTTTGATATGGGTGGTGTTCAATTTATTATTAGTATTCTCTTTATTATATGCCTTGTACGATGAAATTAGTTTGTTTTTAAGCGTAACAGAAACCAAATCCACTATGATGGGTTTTTTTTTTCTTCGGTTTTCGAATAGCCTCTGTAAATATTTCTAATATCATTGGGCTGAATAGGAACATCCAGTGCCTCGCTTAAGCTCAAAGTTGTAGAATATAAATCATTCAGGTTTTCATTTTTTGAGTAGGGTATGTTTCTAATTTCCACGCATGCAATCCTACTATTTCTATCCAGCAACTCGAACTTTTGTTCAAGTGACTGGATATAGGACAAGTCTGACTTTTTGTCGTGCTCTAATTGATCCATCTTCGACTTGATCTCGTCGTATTGTTTCGAAATGGTGTCCATGCTGTGCTTCATTTCCTCATTTTGGGCTTTAATAGCCTCAAAGGAATCAAGAAGCTTTTGGTATTTGGAGTCTTGGTTATCAGCCCAGGTTTTAAACATGGATTCCATCTTTTCCATAAAAAAATCTAGATCGCCTCCCTGTCTTCTTTTTTGAGCTCTCTGAGTAACATTGCCTGAAGTGACTTTATTTTCGGCCATTGAAATCGAGTTAATATTTGAGCTTGCTATCAGGATTGTTGACGGAGTTTTAGTTGAGGAAAGTTGAAGCGGTATTGCTTGATAGCGTGTAATAAATAATATCGCAGTGTAGGTAGTTTACTCACAGTTTGTTTTGAGTACTTTGTAGCCGCCGCGGTGTTGTTAGTGCACTCCAAGGTTAGCCCCGAGCGAACAGGATGATACGGCTGGTGTCTCGAAGAGGCGAACGAAGCGTCCGCCCTGATGACTTCTTTATCGCGCTTGTAGTTCTTTTACTCACGACTGCTTAATTGTTTAGTATTTATTACATTATATATATCTAGTGAAACACGTCTGCACTAGGTGCGATCCGAGAAAGGAGTCTCAGTACCTTAGGGCACGCCGCGATAGCGGCGGTAAGACCCCTCTTTGAGGAGTGGCTAGAGAGGCGCCACGGCGCCCTCACCTGCCGCCTGACGCAGGTCCTCACCGGACACGGGTGTTTCGGGAGGATACGCCCGGGTGTCACCACTGCGAGGGTCGCCCGGAGGACACGGTGGAGCATACGGTGGCGGTATGCCCCAATTGGGCGGAGCACCGCCGTGTTCTCGCAGAGGCGATCGGCGGCGGCGGCGACCTCTCGCGCCCGGCCCTGGTTCAAGCCATGGTCCGGGGCGAGAGGGAGTGGGAGGCAGTCACCTCCTTCTGCGAAGCAGTCATGCTAGCGAAGGAGGTGGCGGGACGGCTGAGGGAGAGGGCCTCACGTCCCAGCCGCCGCGGGAGACGCCCCGGGCGTCGGGAGCCGCGAGACGACTCCCGGCCACCGTAGGCGCGGGCCTGCGGGCGGAGAGTAATGGGTAACTCTCCGTCCGATCAGGACCAGGCCCGTGCCGGACGGCGCGTACGTGTTCCACGCGCGCCTCAAAGAGATGTCAGCAGCAAGGAAGGGGCCCGAAAGGGCCGAAGCCTACCGGGGCAGCGGGATTGTCCGAAAGGGTTACCGCTACCCCGGAACACAAAGGGCTAAGGAAGGAACACGGGTGGGTTTTAGTCAGTAAGAGTCTGACACTCCCTTCTGCTCCACCCAGAGCGGGAGGGGTCATTGGATGATTTCCCATCCACAAAAAAAAAAAAAAGGTCCAGTACCTTTGCATCAGTGTTAAGACTCGAATGAGAAATGGGTAATACTAACATGAGGCGATATCGCAAATTTGGGCTAGGATACAATTCCTTTTGACTTCCTAGTTATTTTCTGAGACACAGCGTCCTTACCAGCCAGTGCGTGCTTACGCATAGAGGCGTAAACGCGCGAACCAAGCGCGACCGTCGGCGTCGCCTGCACAAACACGCGATCGGAATGTTACAAAGCGAACTATTTGCTTTGTCCGACCATGCGTCGTGTTATTGCAACGCGTCCTAGAACACTTTTATTTAGTCTTATTGCGCCGCATATTGTGGGCCGAAAGTGATGAAAAATGTTGCATAAATTGGTAACTGTTGTGGTGTAAAAACTAGAAAAAACATAGTGATTTTAACACCTATATGGCATATAAAAAAGTCTGAAGCCATCAAAAAAAAAAGTCGCGATATGGCCGTTTCTACGCTTATGTAGAAACTTTTAATGTGCTAAGTGCTAACTCTGATAAAGTCATAAAATTAATAGCTTGGTATTTAAATAGAGCACACCAGAACATTGCAGTCTGAACAATCAGAACCGTTCAACAAAATCCACTTAAACAAGAAAATCACTCAAAAAAATCCATCCAGCAACGTTTGCCCTGAACAAACTACTTGAGAGGAGCGATTATATTGCTCATCAAAGTAGGCTCGCTGCGAACTTGGCGCGGCCGCGCGCCGCAATCATTTTAATTGGCTCGCCTCAGCGGCCCACTTCCCTCATTATCTCCGAGATTACTCTTCGCCATGAATATTTCGAGATCCCCTACACCCGCTCCCCCGAGGGGTGAGGGGGGAGGTTGTCGGTTAATGCATTCCCCGACTACACTTTTAATTAGTTTGAACTTGACCCGACGGAACTTAATTACATTAAAAATGAGTCATCGTTGTCTTCAGAAGAAAAATTAGTGCAAGGAAATGAATTTTTGAATTTAATATCAGTTCTGTAATGTCTCCAGAGATTAATGGAGTTAGTTGGCTGCAGTTCTGTAATCGCGAGATGAGTTCGCGCTACTTTCATAAATCCTATCAAAATGTTATATTTTGGCGTAGAATTAACTGGAAATGGTAAAAGAAATCGAACTTTATTTATACATCATACTGACGGATTTTATACGTTTTTTACTTACTTGCTCTTGTGTGCAAGTTAGTTCTATAGTCAGGAGCCAAAACTTAGACAAGTAGCGACGACGCGGTAGTGATTGGAAACCTTATCTACCTCTGCTGCTGATTCTTATTTAGAATTTATACCTATTAGCCGTTGTACAAACAAATGATAGATACGAGTAGATACAATTTAGGTAACCAAATGACCTCATTTTACAAAAATACCGTGTTACAGTTCTAACATTTTATATGCAATTACTTGTAAAGAGCTGAATTCGAAATAAAACGACACACACGTCGCAAGCGAGCGAGGAAGCAGTGAGGCGATAAAAACGAGATGGATGATATTCATGGCCGGATCAGAGGCAGCTACGGTTTTTCATTGCTGTGCTCATAAATGAATAGTTAATGTATTGCTGGCTCTCGCAAGATGTAGCCTTGTAAAGCTTAGTGACGTTTAGGAGCAGTTTATTGTTCTGGTGAGCAGCTGGTTTCAATAGGATGTTAAAATAAAGCTATGTTTAGAAATGCACTACGTTGTGGTTTTCCGTTTCCCAATAATTTACCTTAGATTTCCGACTCTCAAACATTTAAACGTAAGTATTTATTAATTTTTCAAATATCATTACATTATCTAATACTTAGTTTTGTTTCTGTTACAATGCAAAATCCTAGAAAAACCTAGTTTTATAAAATCAGTCTCCTAATCTTCAAGAAAATCTCTACAATCATCAGTCCTCCTCCCCAGCGCCTTTCAAGCCGCGCATTTGACAAATGGCCGCTTCAGAGAATGAATGGAGCACAGAGCCTCGATACAACATTTTCCGAAGTCGGATTGTTTTGCACGGACAAATGTTTTGCATTGTTAATGTTGACATGAAATAGATAAAGCAGAAGCTCCACGGACTGCCATAGCTTGCGCTTGCCCTGTTTGTGGTCAGTATGGCCACTAACATTGCTTTGCTAAGCTTAACATTGTGATATTAATTCCATTCCATATTTTCAGCATGAACCACTGTTTAAAAAGCATCGCATGGTTTGCCAAGCACTCGGTTAGTTAAGTTTTAAATAAAAAAATAATGAATGTGTCGTTTTTGCCAGGAAGAGACTAAAACTTTGGCAATACGTCCAAACAAAACGGTGTCAAGACTGGGCTTTAATATTGTCTTGTTCTGTAAAGCCTTACTGATGCCTCACCAGATTGCGTCTAGCCACGCAATGTTACTACTGTAATAAATTTAATTTGCAAAATTCTTGAATCCGAAATGAATTTATTATAGCCATTCAAATATTTGAATTAGATTTTAAGGTCAAAGGTAAAGACAAAGGACCGGTTCCGAAATTGTTATATTTATGAAATATTCGCAAGTTTTCAATTTAATATTACTATTTGTACTTTGAAGAAAGGTGCTGCGGAGGCTTTGGTTACATTGTATCTATACACATAATAAAATCGTAACGTAGTCAAAACTGTACATTGTTTTTATTTTAAGTTATTTTTTCGAAGTCTTGGAACGATTCTGATGCCGAAAATATAAGTTTTAGAATTTTTCGTTTAGTCGACATTTGACAGATACCTACTACTTTTGACATCATACTCTACTATTGACAGATTCTATATTTGCTGATCGGGCACAGCAATATAAATAGTTTAAAGTGCTACAGTGTCACAATAATAAATAAAACCACTGTGCTTAAACAAAAATACAAATTTTAACAGATTTTATCAGATGTCCATCATTTGTTATTTAAATAAGTAACTGTCATGATATATTAATATAGGATATAGTAAGAACAATTAATTGGTCATCATTGTTATTCAGATGAAAAATTAAACTAAAACAAATAGCGATAACAATAATAAATAATCATAAAATAACATAACATAGGTAGGAGGTAGACAATGTTGACTTACTAGTCAAAATTGTAGGTGCTGTGTGATGAATTTCAATGTCAAAATATACTTATAATCAAATAATTCCTTTAAAGTGTAATACGATTTTAATGTAAGGTATTTTTGGAGACTGTTTTTAAATTTATTTTCGTACTACTATTAAAGACATAGGTCCTTAATTGGATTTGGAAGCTTATTATATATTTACACGCACATGGGTAAAGGTCCTGAATGAAACATAGTTAATTTTGAGCTTGGTAAGGCTAATTCATTTTTATTTTGGCGTATAACACTGCGATGTTGTGGGCGAAGATCCGTAGTGAGTGGGAATAGTGACTGGTTTTTTCTTACAACTACACTTTAAGCAATGGGAATTTACCACTGAAGGCTGCGAGTGTCGACGTCTGAAGGTCAATTCTACTAATTAACGTGCAATATGAAAAACATGAGACCGGAATGCGATGACATTGTGAATAGACCAAAAAATAATATTCTGCTAATCTTAAAATTCGGTTTGTTCACATTCCGGTCGCAACATCATTGCAGTCTAGTCTCCTAACGGTCAACTTTGTTCTCGTTTACGAAATTAAACATATTTTCATGTTGGTTCAATGTACGCAGACGATATTGTGATACTTAGTGATACTTTAATTTTTATCAACCTTATTTTTGAAGTGAAAACTTCTTTAGCGGCGCTGCGTATTTTTTTTGGAATGGGTAAAAATCTCTAAACTCGCGTCAGGACACGTGACCTGATCGAGAATTCGTAAGACGGATGGAGAGAGGGCAGGCGGCGCAAGGCGCTTGCGCGAATGTTCGATAATTGTCATGTTTGTGTACGATAGCGCAATGAATAAATATTGTATCCTACCACATAAATAATAATACTTTTATACTGATAACGAAAGCAATTCGTACAAAATTATTCTCTAACCATTCCAAAATATCAAAAATGCAGAACATTAATATTTAAGTTTTCACTTCTGCCCGGCACTCCCGGAGTGCAACCCGTCGATTTTTTTATTTTTTTAATGTTAGTTTACTTGATTAAATGCATACTCAGAGTGTTTTAATTTCCCGTTTGTTATTATATATCTTTGAGAAAACAAAATCATTAAAACGTAAAGTTTTAGTAATCGCTACGCGCATGCGCGACGCGAATGACTATAGATCATTGATATATATGTTACACTAGATTAGCAATTACCGCACCAAGGCGTTGCCACTAGTCTGATGGCTACAGCCATCAGCGTAGCTAACGTCAGTTCAGTGCTCTGTGTGACGCCAACCGAAGTCAACCGAGTGACATACGACAAAAAATATCGCGAAAGAGTGTGATTCAAGATCACAAAAACATAATAAATTAACCGCAATTACTTTCCAAACGTAAATTAATTGTCTCTGTGTTTATATCAACGTAAAAACGCGATAAAATGTAGAATTTTGTAAATTAGGTTCAGTGTTACCACTAAAAACTTAGTTTTAGTTTCCCACATTAGTGGGAGTTTTTAATTTATGGAATAAGTGATTTTAAATATTTTTAAATAATAACAACGTAGCAGGGTGCCTAAAGATGCAGCACGCCGTGAAAAATGGGTGGAAATAATCCGATTGCTGAGAAAAGAGACTGACTGGCTACCTACTAAATCATTCAATTTCATTAATAATAAAGAAAACATATTCAAAAAGAAAATTTCTTAGTTATTTTCATTATTTATAAACTTCTATTACACATCCAATAAGAAATACGTAATTCGAATATTAAAATAGTAGATTATACAACAAGTGAAAAAAAAGGGAATTTAATTCGAGGGACTACGTTGGATCCCGAGAGCAGCGAAGGATTCTAGAATAGAATCCCGAGCGTAGCGAGGTATTCTAGATTTGAATCCTGAGCGGAGCGAGGGATACAAGGACCGAGATGAATTATTTTTTTCACGAGTTGTGTACTCTACTTTTTACCATTGACTGCGAGAAAATAAATAGTAGTATAGTATTTATCACATTTTACTATAATTGCTGCTTTATTTCGAAATGATTCCGGAGTTAGTGTCTCATTTTGTGTCACTGGAAGAACTCATTTTATTATAATTTATGTTATTAGATTTTCCAATGACTTAAAACAACGATAACAGATAGAAAAGAACCTAAAATGGCGGGTTTTTTTTTTATTATGGAATAGCTCCGTATAGCCAGCCAGTACGTACTTTCAGCACGTTTTATTTATTTTTGTATATAATTCCTATATTCGTGCTTGTTCCAAATTCAAAATGTTTTTATTCACTCAGTGACTAAAAGAGAGTTTTATTCACTGTTTTCGATGAATAAAATGCCCTTTTTCGAGTGGCAATGGTAAAAACGCTTTTTATGGCTTAAAATGTTGGGTAAAATTTCGCATGGGTAGGCAACCCCATCCCGTCATTGCATGTTTATATTGCGGTCTTTGTCTAATCTAAGCGACGGTATTATTCTTACAACGTGTGTAAGTGAGACAGATATATATTTACTTTTAAATGTTTAGTGGTTTCAAAGCTACGTCGTCGCGTTTATAAAGTGGCTACACTTTTTTGACACATTTTATTGAGGTTTGCTTCTCTAGTTATATAGCTCAATGCTATAGATGTCAAAAGGAGACGTCATTAAATTTTTACTAATGTCAAACTATAATTCAATTATAATAATTTATTATTGTCTGAAATTATTATTATAATAATATTTATTACATTTATTTTTATCTACATTGATTTTCTCGACTATTTTACCTAGCCATCGCAGTATTTTTCAATATGTATGTCAGAATGGATGTCAATTGCGTCAAAATCAGAATTGCCATTCGGCGAATAATATCCTGACATGCGGGTAAATTCAGTTATTATTCGTGTGATACTACGGTTATAGCTATGACTATACTTGTATTAAATCGATAAGTACCTAAATTGATACACGTCCGATCCGATATGCAGATTGTACTTCAGTCAGAAACAGCACTTACGCTACTTTCGATTTTTTGTCCATCCGAATGTTTGAGGTATTTTCGCCCTTATATTCTATCTGCTCCTTTATGCGACCGATCAAGCGAGCAAGTTGAGTTGCTAGGCCACATGCTCGAACTAGGAAAAGCTAGAACGACTCAATTTATAAATAAACGGACAGAAGAATCGGTTCTAGACAGTGCATCCGATCCAATAATCGACGATCGGTGACCAAATCGTTTCTGGTTGGGATACATTTAAGTGAGTTTATATTGAATATTAAGTAATGAGAAAGTTGAAAACTAGAACCTTTTTTCGGTTATTGTAAACCGTATTTTTTTTCCGGTTAAGGTAACTGAAGTTTCTTTTTTTTGGGGGTTAGGGATCATCGAGGCCTTCCTACCTACTTATTTGGTTTGGTTTTAGAGTTCTTACGAAACAAATGAAGTTACATACCCTCCTTTGGCTTACCATAGTCAAGTAAAAAGTTAGTATTTTTATCGTGGATTTGTGTAATAGACGATTATTTACTAGCAACTCTGTCTTAACCGAGATCTTTAAATACATAAAAGGCGGGAAACAATTATATTGTATTCTTTGGCGGGAAATAAAAATTATCTATGCATTAAAACTATGCAGAAGCTAAAATTATTTGTCTCAGTCCGGTCAACAAATAATCTCATGCTTACGTCAGTTTTGACGTTTTTAATTTTAGTGGAATACCAATGTTTTTTAAAATCTCATGTCGAAACTTTAGCAGAATACCGTTTTGGTACATTTTTTGTTTTCGGTCTAGTCGCAATCTCATTGCAGTAAACGTCACGTTACACTGTCTTTTTTTGGTTGAGTTGAATACCTTTTGTGACATTTTGGAACTTTTGAGGCACTGCGACTTGAATTTGAACGTTTTTTAGTTACGAGAATGGCCTTCTGTACGTCGCTTGCTTTCGCGTCACCAGTCCAGACTCTATCCATATTTTGGCTGCTGAAAACCAAAACTACAAACGTAATATACAGGAAAGTTAAAAACAAACAAACACCCGAATTGAGAACCTTCTCTTTTTTTGAAGTCAGTTAACAAAACGAGGCTGTTAACTATATGTGGTTTAGTATATCTTACGACTCCCACGCGAACGAAGTCGCGGGCGGAAGCTAGTAATAAATAAAGACACAGATTAGACAACATTTTGTCTGAAAGCTTTGCATGACAGCATTGAAACCAATCAGTTATTTCTAGACATAGCATTCGTCGTTCTTAAAATCATAGACGAAATGTAAATAAAGTCTGTTTCTCATCTACCAATTTCATTTCATCCAAAATAAACAGTGCGTCATTAAAGCTTTCACATACTTTAAAGAAATCAGTGTTCTGTATCATTTCCTAGCTGTGTAGAACTAAAAGGGTCTCGTAGATTATTCTAACGAGCCATTCCTTCGGCTCCCGAATTAAACACTAAAAGGCGCAAAAGAGTACGGGCTCCAGAAGCAACCGGGATCCGAATCACACTACTTTGTGGTCTTGACACGAATTAATATCCTCGTTTATTTCGTTAGCCCGTCCCAGCTCCGCCTCTCACTCGTACAAGATAAATAATATCATCAGACGTACCGACTGTTTATATTTTATTTTATCCACGTTTGTGTCAAAGGGTCCTCGACTTACACCAGTATAATTCGGGTCGCTTACGTTTTAAACTGGGTCGGATGATATCTTCGTACAATCTAGCTCCTTACAACCTTGACACGCGATTTGAGATCCTGTTGTAATAGCAACAAGGTTTGATTAAGATGCAAATGGATCTTGTGCAAGGTTTAACAGACAAATTCGGGTGCTGCGCTCCCGAAGTCGTAATTTAGACTTTGTGTGTCTGTAATAGGGATAGTGTTCGATTGTGCTGTGTGTTTGTCAAGCTCTCGAGGTAAATTTGCAAAGGTGTAGGCGAGTATGTCATTGGAGCCGGTATTTCGTTTCCCAGGAGCGAAACAAGCCGTCACACAATACCTAGAGAGGATACATGAGTCGTGTTCACTTTGACATGTTCTACATAATGTGTGCGTAATAGACGCCTCGCCGAGGGACCTGTCTATCTGCTCTGCTCTCTCTGTAATATGAAAATATATAAATTGTAAGTTCACAATTTTATGCATAATACGTTTTTCCTAGTCTGGAGAACCAATCGACGTCATCTTAACTCGGATGTTTGTAAAGTTGGAGCTGGTACAGTCAGCCATTTTATTTTTCAGATAGCATGCGGACATTCAGTTGGTTGGATATTGCATAAATAACAACAGTTTTTGAGTAAATTCTGGCAAAATAAAAGCGTTCAAAAAACGTACGTTTAAGTACCTTTATCGGATTAGCAACAATAGCCCATCTAGACAGCCCTCAGCAGCACAGTGCCATTTCTGAAAAGAAAACCCATTTTAATCTGTTTTATGACTAATAACCTTACTTAAAAACAACACATTATACTTACCGTTTCAAGCCTATTGTATTGCATAGGTACACATTTTCAACTCTTCTTAATTACATTCTTGATGTGTTTACATTTGCTGAACCCTGTTCGTGTAAGATGTACCTACATCGTTGTGTTCATATCATATCGGTATGGCGTATATATTCAATAGGCTTAGCTTGGGAGCAGATTGGATTCCTGATGAATGGGTCAGTTCGAGCGTGCTCTTGAAGCGATACTGATGTCTGTGGCAGGTCGACATGTTATTTTATAATATTATGCAACTATAGTTTGGTATAGTCATCAAATCTGTAAGCTACCGTAAACACGAATTTAATTTGAATTAGAAGTTTAAAGCTGAGACAGAAGACCTTTATTTCGCAGTTAAAACATACTGAGAAAAGTCATGTTAAACTTCGGAAATCTTTGGTATGAAGTGAAGCTAATCTGATGAGAGAGAGCGACTTCTCATAACAGTCTAAAGTAACTCTTAATGGCATAATTGAACAAATGATTTGACTTTGACTTTAGGCCTTTCCGACCAAGCGTCAAGCAATATAACTATATTTTTTTCCCCTTGTTTTTTACTATTGAAAGTATTTATTATCAAAAGTACCTATTTAGTTTTTATAACTATATTGGATATATAGTTGGAATGAAGCATTTTTTTTATAATTTAAATGTTTTCCGTTTCAGAGCAAATAAATACGAGTACGTGACGAGCTATAAAATCGACGATTGTATGATATAAAAGCAGAAATAAAACACTTGATGTAAGTAACTGAAAGGCCCGCTTAAAACAAAAACTTAATTAAAAGTTCGCTTCACGTATATTCTTTATTTTCGATGAATCAAAACTGAATTTATGGTCGGTCGTATCAATTGATCGCTCTCGATATTTTATTTCCCGCCGTATGATTTGCACTGACAGCGATGGAAATTAAATCTTTTGATGGGATGCTGCGTTTTCATTTTAACAGCCATGTTTTAAAGTGATGTGGAAATTGTTAAATTTTGAAAAAGGAACCATTTTTGCGCGCCGTATATTGAGCGGTTTTAGATATTCTGTTTGGTTCGTACCTAGCTTTGCTAGATGCGGATAAAAACTTTTACCTTTGGTCATTTGGTAAATTTTTATTCAATAATCTGTGGATTTTAACCAAGAGAAACTATTAAATGAACTCTTTGAATGACTCTCCTCTTCTATCTAAACATTGTAACATAAAAAAAAATATCAGTCCAACATTACTTGTGTAGAACCAATTAAATTATGAATCTGCTAACTAAAATTCAAGTTAAATGCACTAACTCCGGATGTCTGATTTAAGATTTGTAAGTCTGCGATACTGAATTAATGACTACGCTACAATTGAATTTAATAATACAAAGTGGAGATACAACAATAAATCAACAAGAGATCGCAGAAAGCGATAAGGCCGCCCATTGTATGTTTTGTAGTAATAATTGTTTTTTTCTGTTATGTATTTTCTGGTGTACAATAAAGTAGGTATATACAGGTTTTTTTGTAAAACACCAGCAACCTCTTAAGAGGTCATTGTACTCATCATTATGAACAACTTTTACTATAGACCAAACCTGAAATCGCGAAATAAAATCAAAATCAAATAAAAACCAGCTGTTCCCTACATTTATCTTGGTCTATCTCGTCAAAATGTAGGGAACAGCTGGTTTTTATTTGATTTTGATTTTATTTCGCGATTTCAGGTTTGGTCCCATAGTAAAAGTTGTTCAGAATGATGAGTACAATGACCTCTTAAGAGGTTGCTGGTGTTTTTCAAATAACCCTGTAGAAATAAATAAAATAATTAATTAAACTTCGTTAATGGATTTTGTTTGTTTTACCTTTTCTTCTTCTATTAGTAAATTAATAATAATAAGTTACCAAATTGTAAAATTTCCGTGTAAGCACACTCCTACATTCTATTGTACTAGTTTTAGAAGAGCGGGGCCTCCTAGCACAGGTATTTCTCATACTGAAAAGGAGACCCCTATGTAAGATTAATTGTAGAAGCTGTAAATTTACTGAAAATAAATTTATTATTATTATTATATCTAATGACGTTCCCAGCCTGCATACAAAAATTCAATCAAATATATCCAATAGTTTAGTCGCTGGACATTATTTTTCATTTTTAACATGATGTATCTGTTAACAGGGCAGCACCGACAGGTTAAAGACACAACATGTTGCCAGCTCGCTACTTCAATAACCTTCGCCAAATTTGTTTTTAAATTTTATTTCCCGATGCGAACTAATGCATCTTATACCTTATGCTTGAGACATAGGAGTCATATTCATATTCATATTCATATTCATATATTTATTTGCATTCCATAATGTAGTATAGGTGTTACAATGGCTTAAAGCTAAGGTACAATTATGGACCCTGTAGGGCACAGCAAGAACTAAAGAATTAAACACAAATTAACAATAAAATACACAAATTAACAATAAAATTTAAAATATGTTATTAACATTAAAATAACTAAATAACATTTTGTTTTATTGAGATCAGCCTGATAAAGGTTGTGGTACCTACATAATAATTATTTGGTGAGGTTATTAAACATAATTATGCCTCTCTTATTATATAATATTTATTTGTGTATGTATGAATGTGTCTATAAGAGTAACTGTGTGTGGTGTCTGCTTGTGTTCAACAGATTATTTTGTCATTTATGTATTCGTTTATCGTGTAGTATGCTTTTTTAATTAATATTTGCTTGAGCTTATTTATAAATATCGTATCGCTGATTTCATCCTTTATTGCATCTGGTAGTTTATTAAATATTTTTATGGACATTACGTAGGGACTATTGGAATGTAGTTTCATGCGCGATGAGGGTAACATTAACATATTTTTATATCTGACAGATCGGTCTTTATGTTTATCGCCACGGGTTGTGAAAAAGTTCATGTATTTCCTGACGAATTTGCATATTTCCAGGATATAGATAGACGGTAAGGTGAGTATTTTATGTTTTATAAAAAAGGGTTTACAGCTGTCGGTTTGTTCTATGTTGACTATGATCCGAGTTAACTTCTTTTGAAGAATGAAAAGGGTAGGCGCATCTGTGCTATTTCCCCACATTATAATGCCATAGCTGAGCCATGCATGAGCGTAGGCGTAGTATGCTACGAATAAGTAATAAGTCAGGAAATGTAACTACGATAAAAAAATGACCAAACAAATATTAGGCCCAAGTAGGCGGGGCTTAAAAATTGTACCCAGCGCGTCATCAGTCGAACATTTTTCTTGCAAGCGAGCACTTCGCGTACGTTTTCATATTTATCATTGTGAATCATCATGCCAGCATGTGTTGTGAAGTGGTGCAGGAACCATACAAGATTAAAATGTCCAGGGATCACTTTTCACTGGTAACTAGTAGCAAAATTATAATTATATTCAAAAATTTTCAAATACGTTATCAAACCAAGGTGGTCAATACTATGCAAAATGAAGTCAGTAAATTTTTTACAATTTAAGTTTTCTTTTCTTCTTGATGAAATATTGAAAAGTAAACCCACAAAATTTAGGTATTTTTAGAACATTATTCTATTTTGCTTATTTTCTTTTCTTTTAGTTTCCCTGCCGATCCAATTCGGCAAAATAAGTGGATAGCTTCAGTTAAGCTAGAAAGACAAGAGTACGACTGGATGCCTGTGAAAGCCAGCAGAGTATGTTCCGTTCATTTTGACGAAAAAGATTTTTATAAATCATTAAAAGTATATAGGGTGACTGGTAATTAGTGACCGATACCTAAACACGTGATTGTACTAATGATAACAAACAACTTTTACTATGGGACCAAACCTGAATTCGCGAAAAAAGAATCAGCTGTTCCCTACATTTTGACGAGATAGACGAAGATAAATGTAGGGAACAGCTGATTTTTATTTCGCGATTTCAGGTTTGGTCCCATAGTAACAGTTGCTTGTTATCATGAGTACAAGCACGTGTTTAAGTATCGGTCACTAATTACCAGTCACCCTATATACCATGTTACACAAAAGTGCTGTATCTGTTTTGAAAGATTCTCTTTTAATGTCTTCTTGACAAAAACTTAATAAATTAATCATATTTCGCAGGACATAGAGTTTATTGGATTGTAAAAAGTAACCCAAAAAAATATATAAAAAAAAAACATTGTACAATAATATTCTTTTATTATTGACTTGGTCCAGTGCACTTATTGCATAACATCGTCCACGTCACTATGACTCGGCTGTCATAGCAGACATTGCAGCACGCGCGCGAACCAATCCCGGCTTTCATTCTGAATTTAAACCAGTCACCAAGCATGTCTTCTTGTAACCTCGGAAGTGATTCGTATTTTGAATCATACGTCGTTTTGGTTTGAAGTAGGGCCACTTTTTCTGTGGAATTTGTTCTGAATTAGACTTCCTGACTTATTACTTATTCGTAGGTAGTATGTAGTAAGTGCAGTTTGCAAGTCGGTAGTTTTTTTGACTTCTCGAAGTGCGTAGGTGAATTTTGCGAGTTTTGATCGTACTTTATTTATATGAGGCTTCCACGAAATGTGTGTGTCTATTGTTAGTCCTAATAGCGAAAATTCGTTAACTACTTCAATTTTTGTGCCGTTTGTTGTGAAATTAAGTGGTAATTGGGATTTTTGTTGAGGGTAGAAAGTCATTAGTTTGGTTTTTTTATAATTAATCTCAAGGTTGTGCTCATCCATCCATTTTTTTGTTTTATTTAAGTGTTTAGTTGTTCGTTAATGTTATTAACAGTGTGGCATGTAGTTAGTAGAGATATATCGTCTGCGAACAGCACACATGGTTCTTTCATGATTTTGGGAAGGTCATTGATGTAGATGATGAATAGGAGACATCCAATAACGCTGCCTTGGGGGATTGATGCATTTATTATCTTCTTATCGGACCTTACTTGGAATATTTGATTTTGGTCGTAGTTAAAATGTTCTATTTCCACATATTGCTCTCTATTTTTTAAGTAGGACGCAAACCACTTATGTGCAGTTCCACGAATTCCTATTCCGTATAGTTTATCCAATAAAATTTTAAACTGTACTTTGTCATATGCCTTGGTCATGTCTAAAAGTATACCAACCGCATATTTTTTATCATTTAAGCTATCGATAACTTCTTGCATATATTTATAGACAGCCAGGGTTGTTGATCGATGTTTACGAAACCCGTTTTGACCTTCATCAAAGATTTGATATCTTTCGCAGAAACTGTATACACGGTCACACATAGCTTTTTCGAAAATTTTTGAAGCCGTAGGTAGAAGAGCTATGGGCCGGTAATTATTGGGATCGGTTTTCGAGTTTTTCTTAAATAATGGTTTTATAATAGCTTTTTTAAGTTGATCAGGAAAAATACCTTCATCAAAGGACTGATTTATCAAAACACAAAAGGGTACAGCAAGCTCATCTGCACATTGTCTAATCAGAGATGGGGTTAGTTCATCTATTCCGTGACTTTTCTTGTTTTTTAGATTTTGTATGATTCTATGCGTTTCTCGATAGTCTAAAGGCCTAAGGAATATAGTGTTTTCAGAAGGGTTGAGTACTGGCTGGCCTTTGGCCTCACGGCCGGTTTCTTCGCCAATTGATGCAAAAAAGTTATTGAATTTGTTTACTATTTGTTTTGGATCTGAGACTAAAGTATTATTTATTTGTAACTGTATATTATATTTATCTGTAAGTGTTTTTTTGTTAGTACGTTCGTTCACTATATTCCACATAGCTTTGACTTTGTTTTGAGACATTTTAATTTTTTTAATGTAATGCTGTTTTTTCGATGTTATCACCGACTGTTTTAGTATTTTTTCGTATTTTCTGTAGTATTTTTTAATAGTTGGATTGTCAGACTTAATACTTAAAATTTTTAATAATCTTTTGTTTACGCATGATATCTTTATACCTTTAGATAACCAATACTTTCTATAATGTGTTTTTAATTTAGTTTTTATTTTTGGAATAGTTTTGTTTAGTATATTAGTTAATAAATTATTAAAAACATTATAATTTTGATTTGCATCATTAGTTTCTTTAATTATATCTCTCCAATTAACTGATTTTAATGCACATTTGAAACTTTCAATGTTATTTTTGTTGTACAGTCGTTTTTCAGTATACCAAGTGTAGTCATAAAGCGTGTCATTAGAATTAGATAAGAAAATAATGCATACGAAAGTTATTACTGCAAAATATGTTCCGCACTCATTGTGTAATCAGCCTATAATGTTCCAACTGCTGGGACGCCGGCGTCCTCTCTGTGAGGAGTGGGCCGTAATCCACCAGTGCGGGTTGGTAGATGTCACATATGTCTTCGATTTTTTTTTTTTAGGACAAGCTAGTTTCTTGTGCCGGACGGCGCGTACGTTTTCCACGCGCGCCTCAAAGAGATGTCAGCATTAAGGAAGGGGCCCGTAAGGGCCGAAGCCTGCCGGGGCAGCGGGATTGTCCGAAAGGGTTACCGCTACCCCGGAACACAAAGGGCTAAGGAAGGAACACGGGTGGGTTTTAGTCAGTAAGAGTCTGACACTCCCTTCTGCTCCATCCAGAGCGGGAGGGGTCATTTGATGATTTCCCATCCACAAAAAAAAAAATCTAGTTTCTTCACGGTGTTTTCCTTCATGGTTTTGAGAGCAGTGGTGATTAAATTATTTATACAAAGTAAAGCGCCTGCCTGAGCTCGAACTGACGACCTCCAACTCGTAAGTCACGACCGTTACCACTGGGCCACCACAGTTCTTGCACTCATGTCAATCAAAAATTAAGTATGTGCGAAAGGGATGAATGGTAATAGTTTGTTTGTAGTAAACAAATAAACTTCACTTTGTTGCCGAAACCTACAAAAATGTTGTACCCGGCACACTGACTTACACCATTTGTTCAGGTTTCGGCCATAATTATCAATGCAGTACCGATGTTTTCGCAACTTCCCGACCTACAGTAATTTATTGCAACAATACAACCTAATTAGTCTTAAGTCTCGGCGGCTGTACCTTGAAATGATGTTTCTAGACGACTTATGTAATGACAGATATGACTGCTCAGAACTTGCTGATAAACTATGCTATGTTGTGCCAAGAACCATCTCAGGACGGAAGGTGCGCGTTCGACTAGTGTTCGCAGTGACTTCATGTCGAACTAATGCTGGAGTCCGCGCGCCTCTTCGTCGCTTAGGTAGAAATTACAATGACTTTTTTACTGAAATTGATTTGTTTTCTATGTCAAGTAATAGATTTCGTAACGCTTTGTTAAAAAAAATATTTGATATTGATAAACAGACATAAATGCTGAATATAATAATTTTACATTGTCTCCAGCATGTCTGCATGTAGTTCTCAATAATTATAATCAATCAAAAATGTATTCTGTGGATAACGGTGTGAGTTTCACATTAAATTACTCTTATGTCATACATTAGTTAAGATACAATGTGTAACTGTTTGTTTGTCCCTAATAAATAAATAAATAAATTATGGTCGTTGGGTCAATGACACCACGCTGTTGCCGCTCTTCTCATGGTTAGTGAACCAATATTTGAATGTTGTTCTTTTTTGTTTACACTTTAATGCTATTTTTACCGACTTTAAAAAAAGGAGGTTATCAATTCGACACGTATGTATGTAATATTATTGAAACTGCAATATATTCACATATCAATCTATTAGGACTTCCAAACAAATATAACATTTTTTTATGGATGTATGTATGATGTATGTATGTTTGTGCACGCATTTCTCCGCAATTACTGATTGGATTGTGACCATTTTTAAAAATTGGCTTACGTTTACTTCAACTTAAGGAACAGTGCAAGTTTCATCAAAATCGGCTCGGTAGTTTTTAGGATATGGACTAATACTTGTAAGTGTGACGGCCTGGCTTATTGATACGAGGTACCGGTATGGTGTCAAAGGGAAAACATCTCAAAACCTTAGTCAAATTCTAGTGCAATATTTACAACAAAATTATTAGCTACTAGCGGCCTGTCCCAGCTTCGCACGGGTGGACTTTTTTTTTTCTTGAAATTAAAAAGCCTATATTAATCAGTGATAATGTAGCATTCAAATGGTGAAAGAATTTTTAAAATCGGTCCAGTACTTTTTGAGCCAATTCGTTACAAACATACATACAAATCTTTCCTCTTTATAATATTATTATTAGTACAGATTTATAACAAACAAATATTCCAGTTTTCACTTAAAACTAAAAACTATGATGATGATAATGACTTGAAACTAAAAATTTCGAAACAAAAAGTAATTTAAAAAAATTAAATCGACTTCAAAAAGAAATTAACTCAAAATTATAAAATAAATTTAATTTCGGAAGTCGGTGTCTTGGGATCTGTATTTTAGTTTTAGTTTTTTGCCACCGACCTCTGAAATTAAATTTATTTTATAATTTTGAGTTAATTTCTTTTTGAATTCGATTTAATTTTTTTAAATTACTTTTTGAGGTAAGAAGTTAGAAAAAATCACTTTTTAATTTCAAAGTTAGGATTTATTTGATTGTTCCTAAATAGTCTTATGCATTAGTATTGCTAGTGTTTTCATTTATTATTGTATTGTCGTCTCCACCTCATTTTACAATTTAAAAGAGTGTTTCGTTAAAAATGACACACTTTAGTTTCCACAGACGGTTTATTTCTCATTGGCATAACATTTCTGTGTACAAAGCCAGCGATGAACATCATAAATTTTGTACAGCAATGCAAAACTCATTCAACTCTATGTACAGTTTTAAACATTCTTTATTCAAATCAAAAGCGCGCCAAAGCATAGGCTGAATGTTGTACCATTCAGTGCTGCGTCTCATTGAGTTGGTGCACTAAGTAGATGTGTGCAGAAGGACCAATAAATAGCTATAATGTGATAGCGACCTTACATAAAGAAAGAAGAAAGTACTGCTGCCTATTACGTACTAACATCACTTGGAACAGCTTCTCAAAAAAATGTAATTACGTGGTAAAAATATAAAAAACTCAGTTATTGCGGTTGTGCGTTGTTTTATAGACAACAGTTTCATAGAATTTCGTTTCGCGTATATTTTTTCTCATAATACTAAAAAAAAATAAATCATAGATATATGTTATGTTATGTTATGTATGTTTGTGTATATTGTTAAGTTAATATAAGACGTATTACGTTTAAAGGAACTTAACACAAAGGAGATGACTGGAGCTCGTTCGCTCGCTTTGCTCGCTCTCTTGAGCCCCCGTCATCCACTTCAAACCTAACCTGTCCGAGCCGGGGTGCCCTAAGTCTCGAGCTTGCTTCGCTCGCTCTTGCATCCTATGTTCTCAAAAAAAGCTTGTGTGTTTCTAGGAATGAGTCTAGCACAACGTCTATTTTTATATTTTCATTGAAATTATATACCATGGAAAAATACAGTGAATAAACAATATTCGTTAAAAAATAATTCTACTGTTAGATTTTTTAAATAACAAAACGTGACTATGAAATGTATTGAATTGTGTTTCTGTGAAGTATGTTTCATTCAAGTAAATAATCGTTGAAACAATAATATTCTAAATAAAAATACAAGGACCAAATATTATAATTATGAAGCATTTTCTGCGAAACGAAATTCTATGGAATTTCTGTCTGCGAAACAAGGGAACACCAGTTATTGCATATGTAATATAGTGACAGCTTTCTAACAATACCAGCAATAGCGACAATATTAATTTAAGTTTTAGTTAAGTAGTACTATGCAAATATGGTTTACACGATTGTACAGACGCCATCGCCAGCACATCAAGCTGCCCGAAACTGTCAAATTTTCCCAATCAACTTTGAACCTTTTGCTTTAGCGATAAAGTTGAAAATCTATTGAAGAAATTTTACAGATTGTAGTAGCTTGATGTGCTGGCATCTGTACATTCGGCTTTTTTTAGGTACCGTCCATTTTCGTAACACGACTAATTAAAGATATTACTGTGTGATTCTAATTACGACGGATGGCAATGGAACTTCTGTTTACCATATTCTGTAGTGTGTAACGTCAAACGCTCGCTCATTACGCTGGCTGAATGGCCGCCACCCTCGCCTCGCATTACGAGCCTAACTTCATTACGTCGCGTTATTTTTGTTTGGTTGGTACATTGATACGCTGCTTGTGTTGGCACCATTGTGAACAGTTGGAACTGGGTTGTTGGTGGATTGTATTACATTGTGGGGAGACATTAAACAGTTTACGTAATATAGGATTTTATGAGGTTTTTGAAGATTAAATATATAGTAAAACTTACAGTTAACAGTATTATTTTAAAAACTGTAGTTAAGAAGATCTTTTACTTGTTGCTGCAAGCTATAAATAATATTTTTTTGTAAAACTATACCAGGTAAACACGGATGTTATTACGTAGCCACAAGTCCCCAATAAAAGCAGTACACTTAGAACAACGCAGACGTTAATCCATAAAACTTTATTATTCAGTTAAATTCAAATAAAATCCCAACTGTCATTTTTTGCCAGTTATATGAAATGGCTATCACATGACAAATTGACGTAGTTTATCAATTTGCTTAAGAATACTTTTCCTGACTTTGCATACTTAGAGCTTTATTTTCAAATTAAACTGTGACTTTTATAACTGGACACGTAAATTACGCGTGGGCACGTACATTATTACTTATTATACCTAGTTGTGAAGCCAGCCAACACTCTGGTTTATGTATTGACGTACTAATAACAATATGATTGCTCCTCGGACTTACGGTCAAGCGATTAAGTCATGATCGTCGTGTGCAGTGTGGCAGGCTTACATGCTACATACGTGTGGATATTGTACTGACGCCAGCATATCAAACTACTACAACCTGTCAAATTTCTATAATAGATTTTCAACTTTTTCGCTACAGCATAAGGTTCAAAGTTAATTGGGAAATTTGAAAGTTTCGGGTAGCTTGATGTGCTGGCGTCTGTACATAGGAGAGAATGTCCAGCTGGTGAAAGCAGTGAGCATGTTGAAGCTTGCTCAGGAGACGTAATGTTGATTACACCTGGGAATGAACTGGCATTATTATGTTCTGGTGTATAATCTATATGTGGGTCAATAAATTGTTGGTGTTTCCAGTTACTTCATAATGTATTGTAGCGAAAATAAAAAGAATCACCACATTGAATATAAAACGTATAATTTTTATAAATTCATTTCTATTTAAAATGTATAAAATGAATCCGAATACCTATAATAAAAAAAACGGAGGTTTGTTATTTGGCAATTGTTCGTAGAAAAAATTTTAGAAATAATAAAAAACTTTTTTTTTGTAAAAAAAACTACCGACTTCCAAAAAACACTACAAAGTGAAAAATAATTTTAATTTCGGAAGTCGGTGTCGTTGGTTCCGCATTTTCTTTTATTGACCCCGACTTCCGAAATTAAAATTATTTTTCACTTTGTAGTGTTTTTTGGAAGTCGGTAGTTTTTTTTGTAAAAAAGTTTTTTATTTTTCACTTTTTAGTAGGCCAGTTTGTAAATTATCTAAGTTACAATAGCCTAATGTCAACTGCTCATCACCTTTTACAAAATATTGCTTTTCCCGATGCAGGGACGTTAATTGTTGAGGAGTTCTCCTTGTAAGAACCAGGAGAACTGGAGCTGATTGAGAAGTCACTATCAGCTCCACTTCACGATACGCATTGTGCTTAGCAACCACATTGAAGTACCTAATCGAATCGCAAAACGTGAAATATTTATTATTGAGTAAGTAGTTCCGATAGCCATCTGTGGTCTTCATCATCAGTTCCACTTCACCGAATGGTGCTTTCTGAGAGCAAATGCACGAGTTACTATAAAAAATACCCAAATCGCTATAGGTGTGCCCACAAAATTTGAGGGTTTCCCTCGATTTCCATGGGATTCCCTCATCAGATTCCGATTTGGTGACAGTAGGACCACCTCGGGAGCATACCCTTTCAAACAAAAAAAGAATTTTGAAAATCCGTCGACAATGGGTCGCAACGTCGGGACTTGGAGTGCAATACTCTGCAGCTAGGTTGGAGTATTCAAAAACTTGTGACTCGCAAAGCAGTAGACGATCCGGTATCCGGGAAAAAGGGAAAATCGCCATTTTTCACTAGGTCTACACCTAGGACAAATAAAATAAGGTATCTGGCCAGGGAAAGTGGAGAGAGGTTCGCTGAGAGAGAAGAGGCCGGAGATTAGCAGAAATAAAATATTGGAGAAAACGTTATACCATATCGCACACCTAGATCTAAACAGCGATTAACTCAAAAAAACACTTTTTTCAGAAAAGATGAAAACTGATTACTGTCTCCCTGTGCACTGAAGGAGTTTTCTGTATTGATCAATACTTATTAAAATGCAGATAGTAGAAGATGTTATAAGAATCTTGTGTTTTAACCGAGTAGTGAGTTAAGGAATTCGATGATACGCATAACTCAAAAATTGAGATTTACGAGTTAGCTCTCTTTAGATCTATGTGTGCGATATTATATTGTGGTCAGCTTTTGATGCGGAGCTCGACATCAAGACTTTAAACATTGCACGCTGGCAGGAATCAGTGCATGGTTAAATAATATCAGCAATTTGACAAACCTTTCACATCACAATTTATGTATTGTGTCAGTTGGATTTGGTAAAATAATAAACAATTTTACTGTAGGTACCATATAAAAACATTCAACAAAATCAGATAATTTAAAAACATTATTTGGAAAAAGAAACATTGAATAATTTGAATTTAGGACTTATAACTTTTACTGAAAACGGTTTTATATCTTTTTTATATGACAAACAAATTTAGGGCAATTGTATTTAGGGATTTCAATTTTATGACATGTAGTATTATGCAAATGATTAATAAAACAAGAAAATATGGCACTTTAGATTATGGATAAAAAAGTTAGGGAACACAATAGAGAATCGTTTGTAGGCTACGCTTCGGAATTGGTGAAGTTGGTCCAAAAAACTCAAAGGCAAAATTTTCTCAAAAAATAATTGTTAGTTGCGACTATATTCGATATCTTTATACTTCACTGTGGTATGTACACAAAGATCACAACACACATCATTTATTTTGGTAGCTTATACTGTTCCACTGCTGTACAAAGGCCTGCCTCATATTGTTCACCTTCCCTGCCACCTCATAGAACAGCTTGCATTTTTTTCCTTTATTAGAAATAGATTGTCACCAAATTATAAGAATCTGGTGTTTTTAATCATTCATTACAATATAGCCTATAAGACTGATGAGCAATTTTAATCTAACTTATTTTTTTACGTGAAAATAATTTGAAAACTTAACTTTTTTCACTTTGTACACTACAAAGTGAAAAAAGTTAAGTGCCTACAAAATTTGAGGGTTTCACTCGATTTCCATGGGATTCTCTCATCAGATTCCGATTTGGTAACAATGGTGGTCCCATTGTCCCCTCGGGAGCATACCCTTTCAAACAAAAAAAAAAAAAATTTTGAAAATCCGTCGACAATTGGGCATGTAAAGTTTTTTTCAGGTATTTATTTAATATTTTTAATTTATAGATTTAGTTATTTTATGCAACTAATTTCAAAATTTTGGTTTTCTCAGCAGCCATTAATTTTAAATAAATTTTCTAAATTCTGCTTCAAAAGTAGGCTGAAGAGTTCAATATCTATGCCACGTTTAACACAGTAATAAAAATTCTAAATTTGATGTTTTTTGCTAGACATTAGAAACTTCAAGCATGACACTAGACAGTTTTAGAGGTGGGAATGATCGACATAATCGATTGAACATTTACTTAATACAGTTATTAATTTTGTATAGGGATAAGTGGAAGGAAGGAAGGGAGGCCTTTGCCCTGCAGTGGGACAGAAATGACTGATAATTAATAATTAAATTAAATAATAGGTATTATTAATATGTCACTATCAAAATCAAACCAATAACAAGTAGCTACAGTACCTAGTTATATTTTCAAGTTTGCAACACTATTTGTGGTTACAAAATAGTTCGAATGATTTTATAGTTAATATATTATTATTTAAAGGGAATGCATTTTATTTAAGCTATCATTATAATTATTGATTAACGATAATTCAGAATTCGGGATTTAGATTTTATGTGTGAATAGATTTTCAACGTTTGATTTGAATCGATTCAAAGGCCGAAATTTTCGCACGACTGCATTACATACCTATATTATTATGGTCATCCCTATAGTTGACATTATATGACTTTAACTTTTTATCATATGATGAGAGGAGGCACCGAAAGTATTCTCAATCTGCTTACTTGTGACGTCATTTGGAGGTCAAATGAAAGTCAAATGGTATTAAGTGTTTATGTTAAAATAAACTTCATCTTATAATTTTAAGCACTAAAAATAGAAAGATTAAGTTAAGAAACCTTAAATCTCGAAATGGTTTGGGAATCAGCGTAGGATTTTTTTTGTTTACATACCGAATTGGCGGAGTATTCGATGAACAAACATAAAAAAAAAACATACAATCGTCCGAACATAGTACCTCCTCCTTTTTGTGAAGTCGGTAAATAGTGTCGATTTGTACTTCACGCACTTTCCAGTTTCTTAGAGTCTCATAATTATAATATAATTATAAAAACATGTTCATTTATGTTACATGTGACTCATTGTCACTATTATTTCTACACAGCTTGCACCAAAAATAATTACAATAGATCTTCAAAGCAGTCTTCATTAAAATAATTAAATTTATCTAATCGCAATCTTTCTACCACATCGACCTGGGTGACGTAATTATGCGTAAAGCTCTCGGCCCTTACCGACCTCTTTGGTAGGTCCAAAAAGGTGGCTAAGGAGTTGCCACCTCTTTTCTTTCGCATATAATTTACGCGGCGGTGTCAAAACCTGTGATGTTATCTCAGCCATAGCGACTGTTTTAATTAAGGTTTGTAATCATTGAGAATTAATGTGATGGCACGCTTTTATCTGTCATTCTACTTCAGTGATTGCGATTCATTTGGGATTTATCTTGTCTGTCTGTCTCGGTGAAATGGTTTCTATTTTGAAAGTTCAGGGTCAAGTCGGGTTGTTGACATTTACTAAGGTTGTCATTCCTTTTATGGTTTTTTGTAAGCTCTATGTTGTTGTTACGGAACAATACACATTATTGTCGCATGCCAATAAATTATTTTCTTTTACTTTAGGTTAAGGAAAAAATAAATAACATTTTCCTCGTTGGTCACGAACTTGTGACTACTGAACCGAATGGCATGAATGTAATCGCTGTGTCCCTAATATCATTTATATAATAACAGACGATTTAGTTCATCAGGATGAGGAAATGAACGAGAAGTAGGGTTAGATTGCTTAATATCTCACAAAACCAAATCAAATATTGGCCAGTACCATACAAACATTTGTTCCAACGCAGCTAAGCCTAGCCGACTGGCTCTGCGTACTGTTGGCAGCCGCAGTAATCTCGAACTCCATCACCTCCTTGTATCGATTAGCTGGTATCTGTGCAGGCCTCACTAGTGTAATTCTCATAACGGTGCACATTTCTCTTGTCTCCTTGCCAACAGCCATTACGAGCTAACGATATGAGCGCGCCGCTCGTTTGTCAACGCTTTGTTACTGACTGTACTTCACCGAACGTGCTACACACGAAATGATTCTTATAATCAAGATAGTTAAGTTCGTATTTGACAAGGAGCTACGTACGAGTATAAAAGGCTATATAAAATTAACAGGAACGGAAATCGAGATGGTGTAAAAATTGTTCTTGTGAATTTTAACGGAAGACGACCATTACCTTAAACTTTGAGTATAGATATTACAAAAGAGTTTAGCCGCAACCCTTCTTTTATTGTTGTTTAGTAAAGCAAGTTCAGCAACGTTTTCCAAATCCTCGTAAATCCTAAACTTCAATAGTTATCCTTTCATCTTCTAAATATAACGTGTGGTCCTTGTGTACGAGTTCGGTCCTAATCCCCGCATCGATGAAAGACTTGGCTTTTACAAGCTCCCTGTAAAGATAAGCCGAAATCTTATCTGTAGGGTTACGAGGGCCAGGTAGGGATCGCTCTTCGACCCTTCGGGAGCTTTTATGTTGTCCTTATTTTCCTCAGAGTATGAATAAGTAAAGGTTTCGAGTGAAGTAAAGGTGTGAACAACTTACTGTTACCACTTCAGCATTTAAATAACTTCAAAAATACAATTTTGCTCCTTTAATATTGCCCAACTCTGTGATTTTCAAAACCAATAGGTAAGCCTGTCTCCATAACTCTCATTTGTACAGGTACTCTAAAAAAATATGTTTATTTAGAATTTTATCGTACAATATATCCTACCCTATTTCAAACCAAGGTGGCTTACCATTCCGTAGCTCGTTATATTCATACTCCAACTTAACCAACTCTTTCTCTGGGGCAATCAAACACCCCTTGTTGGTTCAATAAAGCCAGCTCTCGCACGGCTCGTACATCCGGGATCTTCGCCGGGCGGCCGGCGATGCCCAGGAGATTCATACGTTTGGCAGCCGTCACGGCACGAATATGCTGCTCTATTGATTTCTGCCTTTCATGTTTGCGTTGGATTCAGGTTTGGTGTGATTGGACAGGTTTTTGATCACACGTCTGTGTCAGTACAATATTGTTTATGATCACACGTCTGTGTCAACAAACCGCCATTGGCAATATTGTAATATTGCCGATGGCGGTTTTGGTACGAAGATTAAGGTGCTATTGAATTCGAACAAAGAATTTTATTGTTATACTAATGTTACGATAGGTGAAATTATTAGATATACGCAAAGTAAAAGTATCATAAAAGAAATACTACGTAGTAAAATGTATCAACAGGATTAAACCTTCTTTAGTTCAGTCTACTGATTACTGAGCTATCTATAAAATGTCATAAAAAGAACTCCCTTCTCTCTCTCTCACTTGTTTCTGTGATAAATAAACCTGTTTTCTTTCTTTTTCTTTCTTCTCTCTCAAAAACTATCATCATATTTATCTACCCTCAAATCTGAAATAAAAACTAGCCGGTACGGAGGCTTAAGTGCGGTCCGAGACCGGAAGCGGCAGTGACGTCATTGTGACACGGTGAGCCCTGATAACTGAGTTCACCAGATTTATAACTTACGATAAGGACAGATGTCTCCTGTTAGAGTGTAGATACGGAACACTGTTGCTGAACTTATAAAATTTACTTTTTTGAGTTTAGGTATTATTTAATACAACCTACAAGCTGAAAGAAAATATATACTAGGTACATAAATAATTGGTTCTTTCCTTTTGTTCTTGTCTCTACTAAATTGGTTTAAGCAGTAAAGAAAATGCTAGAAAAATTTCGTTGTAATTGTTTTGACCGAGTTGAAAAAAGGAGGTTCTGTAATCCGTATGTATGTATGTATGTCCGCGATTTTCTCAAAAACTAATGAACCAATTCAAGATATTCTATAAGACAATTCTTTCATTAATGTAATCTACACACTTTCAGGAGGGTTTTAGTGTATAAAACATTAGGTAATTATTCTCATGTACGAAGTTATAAGCATAAATGTACTCCATCTCCGGCATTTCTATGCGAATTTTGATTCTTCTAGTTCTAGTCTTCAGTTCTTCAATGCAAGTGTAAATGCTAATAATGCTAGTGTAAATTGAAATTGTGTGGGGTATGTACAACTAAAAAGTGAATCAACCGAATTCCAAAAAAAACACAACAATGTGAAAAATAACTTTAATTTCGGAAGTCGGTGTCAAAAAACGAAAATACAGAACTAACGACACCGACTTCCGAAATTCAAGTTATTTTTCACTTTCTTGTGTTTCTTTGAAAGTCGGTTGTTCTTTTTGTATAAAAGTTTTTTTCATTAAACAAACTATAGTTGTTTCCTCGTGAAATATTTATAAAACGGTTGAAAGGATTTTCATTATTTTCTCAGATGACAAAGAGGATTATTTCCTTTCTTATTGATAGAAATATACTGCAAGTCACGAACACAAAATTGATGGTCATCTCCACAAACCCCCTATATGTCACCCAAATCCCTCCAACTCAACGGCACATGAAGTCAGACTTCCTAAGACTTCCTTCTGCAACTTACTCCAAGTACTTCGCTAACTACACGTCAGTATTGCTTTCGATGAAATAAATGCAAGCAGAACTAAGGCCCAAATAATAAGGACCGAGTAATAAGGACCAGGGAATAAGGACCTAAAGACAAACTATAACAGATCCGATAGTGAGGCCTACGAGATTTATAACTGCAGATAAGACTTGGGAGGGTTTTTGTCTCAATTGGGAATGTCGTGTTCCGGTTCGGATTAGATTACATTTAACCATTGCTTTGATAAGGTAGTGGATATATTTTTGTAAAAAGAAAGTTATTAAAATGACGATGGCTAAAATATCTAGTCAACTGTGAAAAGTCAGCTAGGTTCCAAGAAATCTTCAAAGCATTAAGTAGAAAACTGATTAAGAAAAACTTGGCCCACATAATGTCTCCGCCAAAAATGTCAGACATTTTCGGACTCATCTAAAAGTCATTACGGTCAGATAGGCTATCAGTCTATCACTTACTACTGTAGCTATAGCCACGACTTCAAGCCCCGAATATTTGGAAGCCTGCCTATTCTAAGAGGAAGAGGTACATAAACACGTACATAGCTGAAGACTGGGCGCCGATATCTGCCCGTAAATCACCTTAAGACTTAGTGCGTTGAGCCGACCCCTATGTAATTTACGCCGGCTCCCGTCCAGGGCGGGATGTAATGGATAAAACATTTAATTACTGCACATATCTTGCCGTGAGCCGGCCTTAGACGAGCAGAGCAGTGTGCACAGGAGGAGAGGGCAATGTTGTTACTTTAAATGGAAAATTATTAGAGTTTGCAGTTAATTACTCTCAATTTTTTGCCAAAATTTGTTTAGGTGACAGTGTTTATAGATAATACTGATTATTTTTTCTATTTCTTGACTCTTGTCGTTTGCTTTTTCTTCCAATGATGAGGTACCCTCAGCTGAGTTTAGTTTAGGGCAAAAGATGGATGTTTTTCTTTGGTTACATCGTTTTTTGGTCCTATTTGTTTAAACCAAAACCAAATAAAAAATAACTTCGAGGTACTTGAGTGTCGACGTGACAGCTGGTATGAAGTACCATAACACGCAGGTACACTCGTGATTAATCGCGTACATATGTTAAGAGGGAGCAAATGATCCTACAAGCGACGTGGCATTCCTCTCAGATGTGTTGAATAATGACCTCTAGGAAGTAACTCGGAAACCAATAATTATATACAGTGTTATTTTGCCAAAATACACATTATTTAGCAAAACACACATTACGCCAAATTTTAAAATTAATTTTGCTTTAAACATAATTACTCTACTTTTAGCGATTATTATTCATTAAACTTTACACATCATAAAAGGTACAAAGGCGAACTTATAAGGATGCAATCAGAAAGTTGGCAACTTCGCAAATAGCGTTTTTTTGTCAATATTTTTACCATTATTATTAAATTATGAATTAATATCGCTACACTAAAATATTGTTAGTAAAATACAATAATAACACTGAATCATCATCTGCCTATCTGAATACCAGTATTTTACATGGAGCGGCTGCCTATCTGATATCCATAACCCAGTTACTGGGTAATACGATACCCCTTGGTAAGACTGGGTCAGACTTTCGGGCTTGTGACGACCCGTAACCACTGTCAAAGTCCACAAATGACAGCTGGAACCAACGGCTCAACGCGCTTTCCGAGGCACCGAGGGATCTTGGCATGTAAAGATGGTAATTCATTCGCGGACCAACCGTGGCAAGCGTAGCTTAAAATGATCGATCGACCTGCCATGCTATTCTCTAATGATACAGCCTTGCGGGCAGCGCTGTCGCAGCGCTGTCGCGGTGGGTTTGACAGTTGCGACAGCGCTGTCCGCAAGGCTGTATCCTTAGAGAATAGCTCCCCTGTGCGACTGTTTTTACTTAACCACAAATACTACCTAATAGTAACACTGAATCAGCTGTCGTAAAGTTGTTGCCTGAACTTGATTGGTCTTTTTGTCAAAAATAGAGTAACACACGTTCTGCTTAAAGTGATTTTATCCACCCGCTATCTCCTATAGCTTGTGGCCACGCGGTGAGCTGGTAAAGTTGCGTTAGTGCAATAACGCTGCGTGTTCTCATTACTCTGTTATTAGTGGGCCGGAGTTCGTCGGCAACTATCACGAGATGCTCACCTCGGGAACACACAGGCGGGATTGTGGCGGGAATATTATCTGAGGCTCAGTGGGAGGCAGTTTAAGAAAAATCGCTATTCTTAACGTAATTGACGTATTTAGAGAAAACAGAGAGTGGTTTATGACCGTACTTTGTATGAATACTTTTGCTAAGTAATACGCGAATGACTTTCTAACTGAAACGAATTTTATATTTTTATGGATGTTTGTAGCCAGCTACTTTGTATATTTGTGAAAACCATTCGAAAGAAAAGGTTTCGCTGTGCAATAAGCCGCACGTCAGTGGTAACAAAACTGGCTTAGGCTAGCCTCTTTATTCTATTGAAACTCTTTACTATGCTAGGCCAGCTCAAGGTGCGGTCGAATGCACTAGTTCGGGGAGCACACACAACAATTCAAAACCACACTAAGTTACTTTAGACCCATAGAGTCACAAGCCTGAGACCTGAGTGTGTTAGGCATAATAACAAATAAATCAAATATCATGATAATAGGTTTCGGAACCAAGTCAATAATATATTGTTTTCTCAAATTGCACTTTGAGTTGCAGATGCTTGAATATGTGTGTTAACATTAAGTTAGTCTGCTGGTTGCACGTAGTATGTTGCGCGCTTCAGCTGCAGACTGGCCGAGTATTACGGTGCATATGCGGCGATGTATGGCACACTGACGGGGAAGTTTGTGATTACTTGCTGTTATTAGTAATGTTGGACTGAGAACGTACTTTAACTAGATGTGGTGGTTTGCTGCGTTTTGTAGGATGTAAGAAGATTTTCATCTGAACTTTAGAACACAAACTGTATATGTCGTGATGCATCTACAATAATAAGACACCGATTAGTTAATTTCAGCAAGGTCAGCTACGAATCTATTGTCTTACTAGCTGCGCCCCGTGGTTTCACCCGCGTAAGTTCTGATCCCGTGAGAATATCGGGATAAAAAGTATCCTATGTGTTATTCTGATGTATAAACTATATTACTGTAAAGTTTCATCAAAATCCGTTCAGTAGTTTTTGCGTGAAAGAGTAACAAACATCCATCCTCACAAACTTTCGCATTTATAATATTAGTAGGATAGGAAGTAGGATAGTAGGAAGTACGATTATTTATTTATTTAACCTAAACATAATATTTTGACTATAAAATAGTACTTCACTAGCTTGTACTTATGCTGCTTTGTGGTACTTGTCCGCGGAAGCGACGGAACACCACGTCCTGCGGCCAGAAGTCTTCTTCCATGACGGCGGGCAGATAACCATTTGGTACACGCACCACGAAGTCACGAACGCCTTAAAGTTGACGGTACGGTGCGACTCTAGTAACTGCACCCTCGGCGTGTACCTCGTCTTCTGGCGCACGTACTCTGCGATGTCCTCCGCCTTAGTGGTGTAGTGTAGGCGGAAGATGTACACCGATGTGTTCGGCTTTGCGGCACGCAAGCTGACTTCGGGCTCGGAGCTTTGTCGCAGCGATTTTTGTTCGTTCACGATCGGCACTTCCTCCTTTGCACCGTAACAAAACCCTCATCATCAGCCCTATTCGGTGCCTTTTCTGATATAGGTTTCATACTTGGAGCACCTGGGGCACTCGCGGTGATGCTTTTCTGATTCTTTTTATAGGGGCATCGCCAGGGCTGCAAACACTGACAGCGGGACGAGCGAGAACCGCGATGACGGACGCGTGGCTGCGGGGCGCGTGGGCGGGCGGGGGCCTTACCTTCAGCAGGGACACTAAGCATCTACTTGGTGGTACCCGCGTTGCATGCAGGCTACAGAAAGTTTCATCAGAAACTGAATGAATTCAAATAGGAATAGAAACAGTCTAGATGCATTGTAAACAGTCTAGATGCATTGTAAAATAAACTACAATCTAAAATAACAAAAGTGATGTCTGCGTGAAACGCATAATTTTATAACTTGACCCGTAAACTATTTATAGCCTACCATTTCAACTAACCAACGCATGTCTCCATCCATACATCGCGTCGATACAAGTCGAGCGTCGCGCCAACCCTGCCAACCCTCTGCTCACTAACCCCTGACGTCGTAATGTTTAAAAGAAAGCCATAACAGTTTGGCCGACGCGACGCCCGCACTGCTGCCCGGCCACAAAGTAGGCACGTACAGAAGGCTGGCTTCATACGACGAGCGAAAACGGTCGCACGCGCACATAGACGCATACGTAAGAGCGGGGCCACACGATGCGTTGCGGCGGCGGTACGGTGCCGGAGCGGTGTCGCTGCGTCGTCTTACATAGAAAAATCTGTGACATGTCACACGATGCGCTCCGCCGCCGCACCGGACTTGCAACCACCGAGACGAGGCGGGGAGGGTTGAATGCGTTGCGACGTCGGAGCGGCACCGCTCAGTTGAGACTTTCCACGCGCTGTTGGGGCGCCGGTGGCGCCGCTGCGACAAAACAACGTTGCGGCGCCGCACCGCTCGTGTGCCCGCTGATGCGGTGATCTTTGCGGTGCGACGCCGCAACGCATTGTGTGCCTCCGCTCTCAGGCGATCTCAGGCCCTTTATACACACACGTTGTGCTTGCCGTCAAAAACTACGGTTTATTCGCCGTGTGTCGTCAGTGTTGTATGTATCACTATGGAAGCTTGTTGTCAGACACGTTTTTGCTGCGGCGCGGTTTATGTGCCGTACCGTAAAGAAACCTTGTCGTGTACAAACAACCACAAACTAGGTGTGCGAAACAAATGACAGTCGCAAGTGGGCCTGCACTCATTGTAAGTAAACGCGTGTCTTATGTACGAGCCTTTCTTTTCTCTCGTTGCATAGAGCCGACCTTCTGGACCAATCTGTTAAGTGGCCCGACGCCCGCGCCGCCGCCGCATACTTTATGGCCCGACGCTGCCAACGAACACATAATTGTTTTTAATGGCACGCACTTGTCTTTGTGAGCGCACGAGATTTAGATGTCGTCGCTTTTATGGTTCTTTTAAAGTGATTTCTGCTGTAATTACACCAGCACAAACTGGACTTCTATTTATAATCTGATGGCAGACTCGTCAACACTTGAACTTACTCGCATCAATATACAGGGTTATTGGAAAAACACCAACATCCTCTTAAGAGGTCATTGTACTCATCATTATGAACAAGTTTTACTATGGGACCAAACCTGAAATCGCGAAAAAAAAAACAGCTGTTTTCTACATTTTGACGAACATAAATTTCATGTAGGGAACCACTAACTAATAACTAATAATATTTATCTTACTAACTAATATTTATCTTCTATCCTTTTCATAATGAAATAGAAAGAAAAAGATGCACTGAACTTAAATTTAGTTTAGTTTGTGAACAACAGAATCGGGGCCAGTATGGACTATGGGCGGATAATATTATTAATGATCCCATTGTGATAAATTGAAATATTGAAATAGACACAAAGCCCATTTCTATTCATTTGTCGAGACCAGATTTCCAGGAAAGGTTCCTTTCATCCAATTTAACTTTTATGTCCTTTATTATAACGTTATTCTGATTTCTTAGAATTTCATACTAGTTCATAGTTTTCTGGATACCTACCTACGTCATTAGGAACTGGATAAACTATACAGGGTCAAATAAATTAGCTAGCGAAACTGATGTAACCGTGATGGTTTAGATATTATTTAGAAATAAAAAAGATTTGATGTTTTTTTTTTGGATCATCGAGAATCACCGGAATGTTGCGGTCGCTCTATCGGTTGAAAAACCTTCTTCCTTCAGACATCAAGGCAATGCTTGTACAGTCCCTAATATTTCCCTGACTATGGTGATGTGTGTTACTATGAATGCAGATCTCCTCAATGAACTTGACCGTCTACTCAATTGTGTCACCCTTTGCAAAAGTTCTATATTTATGTCTGTAATTTATATGGTGTACATAATAAAGAGTATTCTATTCTATTCTATTCTAAGTATGACCATTATTCCGAGCATCGGCTGTTTTTAAAATGGTTACCCATTCCCAGCGCAGAGAGTTGAGGGCACTGACTACGTTGATCTCTATTCTTGACAATCCCACTGCTCCTTCTGACTTAACTTCCCAAATTCAATATTTATGCCCATGCTAAAAATCTTCGTTCCACCAACAACCGCCTTCTACGATGTCCTTTTCACCGTTCTGACTTCATTCATTCTTATTTCTTTGTCCAGGCGGTATTTCTTTGGAATGCGCTCCCTCTGAACATTAAGACTGCATCCAGTCGGTTATCTTTTAAATTGAAAGCATGTGAACATATCCAGTAAAAGTTGGCCGTAACATCCCAGCGCTGATTAGCTGGATTCGTTTTCTCCTCTACCGATCATTTTTCTCCTAACAGTTCTTTTTGTCTATATTTTGTATTATATTGTATAGTAATTTCCAAGCTATTTATCCCGTATGTTGCACTTGCCATGTTCTGTCACTGCATCACCCTAAAGTTGACTGATAGCAAATGCTTCAGGCATTAAGTCCGTCTTTGTAGAGCATTTTTTTTACTTGTGCATAAAGTTTTAATAAATAAATAAATAAAGTTTGAGGCAAGAAAATCCGTTTTATATTGTTTTATCGTGTTTAAATATTATCGATACAATAACGTCTGTGATGATTACAAAAAAAACTGATTTTAAAACTGATGGTTCAAGTGGTGCAGTGGTGCTAACTGCGGTTGATGAACCTAAAAAATCATTTTTTTTCTATCGTGTTTAGATAGTGATATGCATCGCGTTTGCTAAGTTTCGACTCTGTATATCCCTATTTAGAAACGTTTCATTGGGTAATTGCAGTCACCACTATACTCGGATACTTGCCAGATTGTATGCAAATACGCACGTCTCGTATTTGTCTTACTGACAAGCTCTTGACTACACATACAGCAATCTGATTTCAAGTCGACAACACTATATAATAATTTGTACTGAACAATATTTCCATTTATCATTCACTCTAAAATAAACTTTATGTGCGACTCTATAAAGCTTAATTTCCGGTGTTATCATTTGAGGTCGTAAACGTAAGGCTAAGTACACACGGGCGGGACGGCCGATCAAATAGTTTGTCGTCCAATTACGGACGCGCGACTAGTGTTGGTTAATGGCAAGGCATTGGCACAATGAAACTTGACGATGCACGGCTACTAGGGGCAACACTTCGGTACTTATCGGAGCGGTTAACGATTAAGGTTGAAAGTAATGATTTCGCGTGACGCTGTTTTTTTCCTGGGGTTAGATTTTTTGGTCGAGGGGACCCTTCACGGTACTTAACGTATGCTTTGAAACCCTATACTTTATGTAACATTTAAATGCACTTGCATAATATACAATCACAGGACAATAGTATTTTCTTGGAACCTACAAGTGCAACGGAAATATATTCGGTAATTCATTCGCTAAAAAATACGAAATCAGCTGGTTATGACGGCATCACAACAGATCTTATTAAATATATTGCTCGTTATATTGCTCTGCCTTTAGCGCACATTATTAATCTGTCTTTTGAACAGGGTTGTTTTCCTGATAGATTGAAATTATCATTGATTAAACCACTACACAAAAAAGGAACAAAATCAGACGTAAACAATTATAGGCCAATAGCGTTAACTCCAATATTATCAAAAATATTTGAAAAGATAATGTACAGAAGATTGCTTAAATACTTGGATAAATTTGAAATTTTAGTTCCGCAACAATATGGATTTAGACAGAACAAATCGACTACCATGGCAATATTTACCTTAGTAAAAAACATCTTAGAAAATATTAATACAAAAAAACCATCCTGTGCCTTATTCTTAGATTTAAGTAAAGCATTTGACCTCGTTGATCATAATAGACTTATAGAGAAACTTGAAAAGTATGGTGTTAGAGGCCCAGCGAAAAAATGGTTTCAGTCGTATTTAAGTAACAGACAACAGATAACAAGGATAGCTAAACTTAATAAAGTAACAAATACTATTGAAGATTTTGATTCTGTTCCACTTACTAATAGCTGTGGCGTGCCTCAAGGTAGTATCCTGGGGCCGTTATTATTTCTTGTGTACATTAACGACCTACCACAGTCAATAAGTCATCAGTGTGTCCTCTTTGCAGATGATACTACTATTATCATAAAGAGTAATGAACCCCAAAATTTGAGTACTCAGGTCAACAAAGCATTAGGTGAAATTATTAAATGGCTAGATACTAATAAGTTAAGAATAAATATTTCTAAAACTTATGTAATTTATTTTAAAACATGGAAAAGTAAGCCCATGCAAATTGATGTATCGTATAATACTAGTGTTATAGAACAAATACATTGCTCTAAATTCCTGGGTATAACAGTAGACGAAAATATTACTTGGAAAACTCATATTGAAAATGTATGTGTAAAAATTAATAGATTTGTCTTTGCTTTAAGAAAAATTACATGTATAACATCCATGCAAACTGCCTTAATGGTATACCATGCATATGTTTGCTCGGTTATCCGCTACGGTATCATTGTGTGGGGAAACTCTTCAGATATATCACGAGTGTTCATTGCTCAGAAGAAGTGTGTTCGTGCAATGTTTAATATTGACTGGTGTGATTCATGTAAACCCGCATTCCAATCAAATAACCTCTTAACGGTTCCCTGTATTTATATTTACGAGATTTCTAAATTTGTGAAGAATAATCCACAATTTTTTGTGTCTAACAATAATACAAATAAAAGAAAAGCTACTCATTTAGAATTTCAGTTACCTATTCCTAGATTAGAGTTATTTAGAAGAAGCTGTATTTATATGGGTCCCTTAATATATAACTCTTTACCAAAAACTATCACCGGTCTACCTTCAAATAAATTTTGTGTAATGCTAAGAAAATGGTTATGTCAGCAATGTTTTTACTCAGTTGATGAATTTCTAGCAAAAAACCCATGTAAATTCTACAATTGTGAGCGATCTGTGAGGTATAGACTGTAAATTAAATTTGTTATAAATGTTCTATTTCTGTGATAATATTATGATATTTGAACTGTATAAAGATTTGCATGTCGCCAAGCGGCAAGATGTATATGGCACCTTGACTATGTTTTACCACCATTATGTACCTACATTTTATGCAAATAAAGAATTATTATTATTATTATTATTATTATTTTTGTTTTATTTTATATATCTCGGGACCATGGGGTCCCGGTCCTTTGGAAGGCGTACGAGGGGCCGAAGCCAACTCGCAGAGGCCCCTTAGAAAATTTTAATGAAATGTGGCACCAACCGACGATTATCCCTATATCCACTATGAAAGTGCACCCAAGGATAACCCTCGGTTGGTGTAGGACTATTGCAGTATTGGAAAAATAAAAAGTTGTACTATGGGTTTTTGAGGTTAAAGTGGATTGGTTACCAAGAACTATGGAAGAACTATGGCCCCTGCCTGATCAATGTTTTATATATACACGGATAAAATGGCGGGGGGTGACTTGCACACTCAATAATGGGCCCCCGGAAACTGTCGCTAGCACATAGTGACGTAGTGACAAGGGGGCAACATGTACTGAGGTGCTTGAGGAGTGGAGAGGTATTCCACGGCTTTCAGAACAATCCCAGAGCCCGGAAGATGGTCAAGATCCCTACGAGCACTTACTGGAATACTTCCTTCCCCCGAGCACGTTTGCTCTTGCGAATCTCCACTCAAGCCGGCCAATAAAGGCAAGAATGAGGTGAGAGCTCTGTTCCTCATCAGTGTTCACTCCAGCCAGCCAATTAAGGCAAGCCAGAGGTGAGGAACAAGACTTCTCCCGGGAGATAGGGTCCGTGGGGTCGCTACTACCCAACAGCTCGCCACATGCTGCCCTGCGGGTTTCTGTATCTCTCTTGGTCTGGCTCCTCACCTAAGACCTGTTCCGGCAAAGTAAACTCTTCCGGCACAGGCCTAGAGTTCGGAGCGCGCAAGCCCCACCACGACGTCAACGTGGAGATACGACGATGGGGTTATTATTATTATTATTATTAAAAACTCTGCTGTCAATAATGATGTTCTTACTTTAATTGGAAGGTATCCTTTTCGAATCATTTCATTAACTATAAATAACATTATGAATGGGAAAATCATGGTAATTTAGTGTCACTTCTCTGATTTCAGCAAATTAACTTATTATTTTATAATAACCGTAATTATAAATAACATGAACCACCCAATCTGCTCACTCATTGACATGAAAATAAAGCGTATCACGCGTATTAAATTTAAATCTGCTGCATTCAATTATAAAGCTCAGTACACACTATTAACCTATCTTTATTCGAATAGCGTCCATGCGTCGTCAACCGGTTTATCGGTGACGGATGGCTGGACGCAGGTGTAGCCCGCACCTTACATTACAACAAACACTATTCACATCACACACACTTTAGGCCTACGAAATAAGGTATATATTTGTTTGTGTTATAAATAAGCTATGGTTGTAGGCCTTGTTACAACTTGATATAGGGCGATTGACACAGGTATGTGGGATGTGGGGATGAACGAATGAATATATCTCTGCTGAAGCTATTTTTATCCACGTAAGGGGTAACACCCTGTGAACGATACGGAAGTGAGATAGTGACCGTAAAAATCGTTGTATTGCTAAACAATTTTATTTTTTCCTTATTCTTTTGTTATCTCTGACAGACAAGGTTGATTCAGTTGTGTTACGTCGGAGTTTGATATGTTTCCCTTCGCTCTAAGTCACACAGATGTCTGAAAAATAGAAAAAAACATTGAAAAAGACACCCTGGGTACTCACTGAAATATACAAAGCCTCCGAGCCACTATGACTTTGTACGGAGTCAACTTTTATAAGGCTAAAAACTTCTTTTCATTTTCCATAAAACATCACAGGGCACTCGCAAAGGATCATCTTTTATCATTTCCCCATATAGATTAGAAGTAAACTTGACTCGTAAGTTAACTAGTGGCACAATCGCGTATCAATCATCCACTCGCGTATTTAACGAACCAAAAAACTCAGCCTCACAATGGGGGATGACTTTGAATAAAACCCCCAGCCCCCGGGGAGTGGGGGCGGTGGGGGTGAGGCTATCAAAAACACATGTCCTGTAACGTAGCGCCTATCGGCTTGGTGGGGAATCTTTCAATCGTTATCTTTTATTCTGTGCCGACCCCCGTTGTGATAGGGATATGGTTAATGTAATGAGAGGAAGGCGGTGAATTAAAATATGAATGTTCGAAACGTCTTCATCCGCAGCGCCACTGTGACCCTCTTTTATTTTAAGGGTGTTGACAATCTGATAAATATTTGTCTTTATCTCTCGATGAATGAGGGGCCCGTGGCTAAATGATAACAGCCGCACAGGTCGATCGATCAGGTTAAGCTACGCTTGCCGCGGTTGGTCTGTGGATGGGTGACCATCTTTACACACCGAGACCCCTCCATGTCTCGGAAAGCACATTAAATCGTTGGTCCCGGCTGTCATTCGTGGATCTTTGATAGTCGTTACGGGTAGTCAGAAGCCAGAAACTCTCACAACCAGTCTTAAACAGGTATCGTATTACCCAGTAACTGGGTTGTGGAGGTCAGATAGGCAGTCGCTCCATGTAAAATACTGGTGTTCAGCTGCATCCGGTTAGACTGGAAGCTGACCCCAACATAGTTGGGAAAAGGCTAGGCAGATGATGATGATGATGATTTCTCAATGACTTGTATGTATTTTGCCCGACCAGTACGTGGCGACCTGGACTGCTCTGTCGTTCGTCTCATTTGGGTCTTGGAGCGTGCACGAGGGCAGAGGAGAAGGTGCGCTATTTACATGTCTTTTCTATACCAAATTCTGTGAGTTGAAATTGGTCGATTACCTAATGTTCGCCACTACTGTTTGTTGTAGGCATCTATTATTTCAATTAGTAGATAGTCACATAATTTGCATGTGTTAACATGATTGACACCAGTGACTCACACAGTTAAAGTTCAGTAAGCATTACTGAACAGCTAATAATAATAATATAATTATGATTCGCAAACGGGATTATATTTCCCGGTTTGCTGATTCTTATCAAATTGATTGACGCACATAAGCTAATAATGCCAACAATAAAAAATATAGGATTCTTGATCCAATCATGCAATGATAAGAATCCGGATCGAAGAACAAAGAAATGCAATATTTTCTTAATAGCGTGTGCATGTGAACACCGACCCCAACATAGCGTGTGCATGTGAACACCGACCCCAACATAGCGTGTGCATGTGAACACCGACCCCAACATAACGTGTGCATGTGAACACCGACCACAACATAGTTGGGGAAAAGGCAGGTGAAGATGATGATGAGCGTATGCATTATGACTTTTGTACATTTTAAAATTATGTTTTACCGTCAATATGTTTCTTTCCTTGAGACCATAATATCTATTCTTCGTTATTGGTAGGGATTCATCAGTAGGTACATTATTCAGTTTCACAATAAGGGGATTTTTGCTTATCTCGAGACTCTAGTAGCTCTCTTATCATAATCAGAATTCATGTGTTTGTAAGAACGTAGTTTTAGATAGTATGATATTAACAATATTATACATTCTGTATATCTACCACAGCATATGTTATGGTGTATATATTCCGCTACTGTTCCCACCTTGGAGCGATCTCAACAATACTCTAGTTGGCGTTTAGTGAATTTATAGCGGTTACCTACAGCATCTGCGTGAGATTTATGAAAGTGTGCCACTCGAACACTTACACTTTTTGTGCCGTGCCGTGCCGCTGTGCCGTGCCGGACTGTGACAGTGATGGAGCGAGTGACGCGGGATGGAACTAGTGTGACAGCGGTTGATGGTGTAAATGGGCGCCGCAACCGGTCGCACTAGCAGTTGCAAATAATGTTCATGGTTTATTATAGAAATAAAACAAAGGGGTTGTTTTGTTCCAATGCACAATAATCCGGTTCTGGATATGGTCTTCAGTTTTGAATAATAGTAAGTTAACGTTCTACATACTGTAAATCATTATTATTGGATGCCAAAAGACAACAGTTTTATTTTTGTTAGATATTTCGATCATATATTTACCATATTGACTTGATGCATTTAATTGGGACAAGATGACATACATATCGGATATCATGTAACATGTCGCAGAATTGTATGGATACGTCAATAAATATCCAAATTGTAGCAACTTGAGTGAGCGCGGTGACAGTGCCGCCGAGGCGGCTTATTTTCTAAATGACTTCATATTTATTGGCAAAAAGAGCATCCATCGATATCTTTACTCTTCAAAATTCCGCATTTTGCACGGTAACAAATATTTGTATATAACCTTCAAAAACTGGCCGTATTTAGCAGTAGATACGGATTTTTTAATAACACCGATGAATATAAGAATTGACTGTAAGTTTGAGCAAGCGCTAAAACAATAGTTTGCCAAGCAGTTTAGCTGTAACTTGGTATGAATGTTATGGGTAACCTACCTGTAAAATTACAGGCGATCAAAAATAATGTTCAGCTTTGTAGCTGACCAATGTTAACATTGAAACAAAATTAGCTATGTTTTCAACTCTTAACGCCATCTATTGAGTTTATTTGCAATGAAAATTTTCATGATCAATACGATAACATATTATGAAACTAAGTCAGTGTTATCAGTTCCTGATAATATTGTTATGAACGTAATTTTCAATACTTATCTTAAAAAATAATCGCATGTACTTAGTTATACATATTTTAAGTACGTTCAAAAGAGTTATAAATATATTACATGATCGATTTATCAAAATCTAAAGGGATTAATGAAATTCTTGAATCGATTAACGAGAAACGATATGATAAAACTAAATCCTTCACTTATTACTTCACTTACTCGTGTTGAGAGAGTATTACGATAAGAGTTAATACACAGGTGTACGACATTGATGTATTTCCGATATTATCGACGTATTACTTGCAATAACAAGATTCTAAGATTATGATAATATCGTTATTTATCTGTGAATGTACTCGTGTTCATTAGGCATACCTAATATAAAGTCAGGTCAATTATTTATTAAGCAAGTTGACTATCAACTTGTGACTGTTCCTAAAATACCCCAGGCTGATAAAATTTTCGTTTTTCCTAATTATGTTAAGTATTAGTGTTTTGGGTCGGTTCCCCCTAATGGGGAAGAGTCGCACCCCGCCCCGTACGACTCTGTAGAGCTCGTCTCCAGACTGGACACTCTCCCACCGATAGAGATTAAATGAATTCCAAATATAAAGAAGTCCAATGCTTCATCATTAAACCAAGGAAAGGATTGAAAGAAATGCTAAATAAAACATAGGAATTCATACATAAGAACAAACATTGAATGTGGTTTTAGAAAGCTAGTAATAATAGAGGGATCCAAATTATATTATTATTATTAAATTGTGAGTAACCCATACGCTAATGTATTAGGTATTTGATCAGTCATTACTCACACGATACTTCACATCTACACTTGGTGTACTCAGAGCAACACTTCCATAGTGACGCAAGCGGCTTTTCAGCGGCATTGCGTCGGCATCATGCTCTTTTGGAGACATGGTCCCTAGCAGTTCTCTCGAACCGATAAACGTGACGAAGCGGCTTTCCCTGCGGCAACCGAGCGACTGTCCTTGTCTGACTACGGGGCGGCTAGTTCCAGCGGCATTGCGTCGGCATCATGCTTTTAAGAAGACATGGTCCCTACCAGTCCTTGGACTGGGTATGAAATATATGTGGTCACCCAAACCCCTGGAAGTTCACCCTTTGCACAACGAGCATATCTGCAAGACACGTGTTCGTGTCAGTCTGACCGAATTATTGGTCTGAGTTAAAGAATTCAACATTCAAGAATTACTAGATAATACAGTTGAGATTCAAAACTCAAGATTCATCATTTAATAGAGTTTTGAATAATCTCTCTTAAAGTCCTATTATTGGCCGGAGGCAAGGAGTACAGAGCTCAAGAATTATAGTACTAGAATTTACTAGATAATAGAAAATTAAGAATTACTAATTAGTAGAGTCGTGGATCAAGTCTCTTGGAGGTCTATAGACAGCCCTTAAGCGCCCACCCTTCACCACTTCCTAGTGTTTGGGCTGGGGAGAAGAAGTGGCGCAACAAACTCCCCAGCAACACTTCTCTGTCTAATTAGTTAAAATAACTTTATTAACTCTATCAGCCTAGGATAATTATTATAATGAAGGACTCACCCAGTCACACCAACAATCACACACACTCACTACTTTTACTAGATTAGTCTAACCTAATCTGGGCTTCAACCCAACTATATTTAACTTAAAACCTAATACTCGCTATCTTGCGACAGCCCACTCGGACATGGCCTCTAGGTGTTCACTCAATATCCTAACTTATCTAGCCTGGACTAGGAAGTCCGTATCCTAAAGCGGTTGAACCCCGACTGTCCTTGCATGTCCCTCTGAGTTATAATTCTCATCTCCAAAAAACCCCACACTCAGCCCACTTTCTCTACGTTTCTTGGAACATCCGACATAAAACACTTTTTGCTTATTTCATAATTGTTTCTCAATTGGCTGTACTAAGCGATCCTGGCGACGGCGCCACATTTATGATAAACATGTGTGGTTAATGGTTTGGGTCCGTCTTAGAATTCTTACAAAATACTGTATCTTAAGTGACGTAGATTGCCCATAAATATAAACGGAATGGGTTTCCAAAAGGTTCAATATTGTTTTACAATTGTAAAGAAATAGGATATTATGTTATTTATTAGGGTGACGTGTCAAACTGTCAACTCATTGAGACTTAATGTGTTTCTAAGGAGGCCACTATCGTGTGACAATTTTAAAGTAAGAATTTATAATAAATATTTTGTTATTAAATAGGAGTAAGTGACAGACAGTCACAAACTCAAAAATTGTCCGTATATTTAAATCACAACTGTCATTTTTGACACTTGCATGAAACATCTCTAATATGGAAAATTGACGTAGGGTGTGAATTTGCTTAACTCTTATTTTTCCTGAGTATGCCTACGTACAGGCAGTTTGTTTTTTATTCATGTTTGCGGCACGCCTTTGTTTTGTACACCTGTATAGTAAAGGAACATTTATTACATTATGTATAATACATAAATTGCGGATTAATTTTATTGAACTGCCATAAACCGGGCAACGAGCTGCTACGGACAATTTTCCAATTAATAATCTATTAAATACAGTCCGATCTGCACATCGAAAAGAAAATTACATACTCAGCAAACACGCAAACGAGAACAAGACCAATGAGACAATTTTCGAATGATATAATAATGAAAAAAATAACTTTATCTAGGTATATTATTCACCATGTGTAATGAAGAAACGATTGCACGACTATCGCCCCACCGGAGTGCGGCGCCGGCGCGTGATACGGTCGTTAGTTGCAACTTATGATGCCGAAGATAAATGATATCTGTTGGTGTCAGTTTTTGTGAATGCGACAAACGAATGGGTACCTATAATAGTCGGGAACTCGGGAGCATCCCTGTTTTTGTACGAGAGAGGAAAAATACCGTGATGCTGCAGCGATGAGATGTCGTGACGTAACGTTTCTGTATTCATTTGGAAGAAAATAGTATTTATTTTCAAGTTTACAAGCTTGCGTCATTTTTACCGACTTCACAAAAAGGAGGAAGTACTATGTTCGGATGTTTGTATGTTTTTTTTTATATTTGTTCATCGAATACTCCGCCAATTGTCGACGGATTTTCAAAATTATTTTTTTATTTGAAAGGGTATGCTCCCGAGGTGGTCCCATTGTCACCAAATCGGAATTTAATGAGGGAATCCCATGGAAATCGAGGGAAACCCTCAAATTTTGTAGGCACACCTAGAGCGATTTGGGTATTATTCATAGTAACTCGTGCATTTGCTCTCAGAAAACTCTACAAAGTGAAAAATAACTTTAATTTCGGAAGTCGGTGTCAATAAAAGAAAATGCGGAACCAACGACACCGACTTCCGAAATTAAAGTTATTTTTCACTTTGTAGTGTTTTTTGGAAGTCAGTTGTTTTTTTTGTAAAAAGTTTTTTTTTCAATCTGATAAACGTAATTACTACCCGGAACTAACTAAATAAACACACATTATACGCTATGCTTTTACAGGGTGCATGCAACCAATCTTAAATCCTATTTATCACCTCCAGAAATTGTACATGCTAATAAACAATGTTTGTACAGGTACAAGCGAACTGAAGGTACCTATTTAAATATTGCGTCAAACGATGATTTACCAGATACCATTTAACATTGCCTTATTGCCAATCGACCTCCATACGGCTCTGATAATATCATACCTATTAAGGTACTAATCATAAATCTTATAAATCATTTTGTTTGTAATCGAACTGGATTACTTGATAACCCATGAGATCCTCCACGGGTTTCACTGAACTAATCCATACAATCCATATCCATAGGTACACACGGCTACATATCAAGCTATAAGTATCCAGTTTAAGCTGACCTCGCATTGGTTTGGTTATTAAGAGTTCAGCTTGTACTGGAAATGTATAGCTTGATTTGTAACCGTGTGTATTAATCCAAACTAAATTTTAAATACGAAAGTAATTCTGTCTCTTAGTCTGTCTGTCTGTTGCCTTTTGCGTTTAAGCCACGGGACGTCAGGCCGTGCGTTGTCTGTCATGAATGAAATTAAGATTTATATTAAAAATAGAAGATCAGAGCAAAAGTTAGTTAGGTCCAATTTTCTTTACTATTAAAACAAACGACTAAAAATCAAAACTCCCCCGTTTTGATCAACATTACCTTTCTTTCTCCATAAAGAGTTCCAACCGCTTCACAATGAATGTTTCATACAACGGTGGTTTATATTTGACTGAGTCTTGCCGCTAAGATTATTGCTACTTCTGCTGTTTGCTGAGAGGTGCACTCTCCTCCCCCCCCCCTCCGCAGAGGGGAGACGATATTAAACCTGGCGTGTAGGAGGATGCAACCGCAGGAATTCTGTGGTTCATTTGAATTTGTTTCTAAGAGAGTTACAAGTAGGTAGATTATTTCAATACCTATCAATAAGACGCAAAAGTTTTAATCTGTGACGATCGACAGCTAACAGGATTTAGATATGAAAATTTGCACACGTTATTGTAAATCTTTGTACTGGAAATTGCTGATAATCAAAACACGTTTTCATTCAGAATAGGTACAGAACAGTCTGAAATATTACTATTTTTTTTGTTAGGTTTCGTGATTTAACGTCTGTATTATGCTAAGTACAACACTAGCACTAAGTACAACACTAGCACTCAAGTATTCGTTTAAATAACTCCTCCAACTTTTATCTATCTCCATACAAAACTTTTCTTTCGCGATAAATAATTATATATTTTGTAAGCGTCTGTCTGTCAGTCGGTCTGAAGCAGGCGAAGTTTCAACCCGTACAGCTTTCCTTTGAATAAAATCTTTGAATAAAATATAAATCTTAGTTCCGCAAGTAAAAAGAGAACACAACTGAAAATACATTTTAGTTGAAAAGAACGGAGCGAACAGTAGCGCAAGTGCGAACCGATCACGAATAAATTGCTTACACATACAGACATTACAATGTTAGAGTGGCGACGTGCATGAGTGTTCACGATTTGAAATAATTAAGGAATTGTCTGTAACTACATTTTTCTTCTTGTAACTATTAAATTGCTTAATCTGCCACTATCTATTTACCTTTATTAAATCAATATTGTGATAGATAATATACATTGTCATCATTTAGTTTAAAGTTGTTGAATGTTTTCTATTATCAAATAAATAAAGATAAAAAATAAGTAAAAAATTGTTTTTAAGTGAAACGGTTTTAACCTTTTAACCGCCTAACTTCCTAACAGTTGTCGTGCCCCCAGCGCCCGGCACAGTGAATCTATATATATAAAAAGACAAGTCCTGACTGACTGACTGACTGACTGACTGACTGACTGACTGACTGATTGACTGACTCATCAACGCCCAGCCTAAACCCTTGGACCTAGAAAGCTGAAATTTTGCACAGAGGTTTTCTTTATAATGTAGACGAGGAATAAGGAAGGAATTTTCGAAATTCAACCCCTAAGGGAGTTAAATAGGGGATGAAAGTTTGTATGAAAACTCTTATTCCTTGGGTTAATAAACTTGAAACTTGGCACGAATACTTACCTAAATAAATTATGAAAATTGGTCTTTTTTGTTTTTCTAAACTACCTTCTAAAGGGGGATGGGGGGGTGTCAAAATTTGTATGGAAGAATTTTAATGCACGGTCCGATTAACTCAAAACTCAGTATTTATACTTAATACCAAAAATAAAGAATTACGTGTATCAGGGTTTTTCGAAAATCTACCCCTAACGGGGAGAAAAGAGGTAGTTAATTTTACAGGGCAAATTTTACTGCCTGGCTTAATTAACTCAAAAATTGGTATAAATAGTCTGTGAGTCAAGTAATGAACACATTCCAAACGATTTTTCAAAATTCCACCCCTGTGGGGGTTGAAAAGTGGGGATACAGCTTATATGAAAAATCTTATTCCTTGGGTTAATAAACTTGAAACTTGGCACAAATACTTATCTAAGTAAATTATAAGGTTTGGCATTTGTTGTTTTTCGAAACTACCCCCTAACAGGGGATTGGGGGGTGTCAAAATTTGTGTGGAAGAATTTTAACGCGCGGTCCGATTAACTCAAAACTCAGTATTTATACTTAATACCAAAAATAAAGACTTACGTGTATCAGGGTTTTTCGAAAATCTACCCCTAACGGGGAGAAAAGGGGTAGTTAATTTTACAGGGCAAATTTTACTGCCTGGCTTAATTAACTCAAAAATTGGCATAAATAATCTGTGAGTCAAGTAATGAACATATTCCAAACGATTTTTCAAAATTCCACCCCTGTGGGGATGAAAAGTGGGGATACAGCTTATATGAAAAATCTTATTCATTTGGTTAATATACTTGAAACTTGGCATGAATACTTATCTAAGTAAATTATGAATTTTGGCATTTTTTGCTTTTCTAAACTACCCCCTAAAGGGCGATTAGGGGGTGTCAACATTTGTATGGAAGAATTTTAACGTGCGGTCTCCAATTAAGTCGAAACTCAGTATTTATACTTAAGACCAAAAGTAAAGAATAACATGTATCAGGGTTTTGCGAAAATCTACCTCTGACGGGGTGAAAAGGAGTAGTTAATTTTCCATTTTACTGCGTGGCTTGATTAACTCGAAAATTGTTGGACATAATCTTTGAGTCAAGTTATGAACACATGCCAAACATTTTTCAAAATTCCTCCTGTGTGGGGTGAAAAGTGGGGAAAAACTTTATACGAAAAATCTTATTCATTTGGTTAATAAACTTGAAACTTGGAAGGAATATTTGCCTAAGTAAGTAATAAGAAATGTGTCTTTCGAAAGTAGACCCCTGACGGGTAAAAAAGTGGTAATTCGATTTTCAAGGCCGGTATTATAGTGCGTAGCTTGGTTTACTCCAAAAAAAAGGTATGAATAAATTTAAGCTTCAAACTTGGCACAAATACTTATCTAAGTAAATTATAGTTTGTCATTTTATGTTTTTCTGCTCTAAAGGGAGATTGAGGGTGTCAGTTTGTATGGAAGAATTTTATCGCGCGGTCCAATAATATAAACTCGGAACTCAGTATGTATACTTAAGACCAAAATAAATAAAAAAGTGTGACTGGGTTTTTCGAAAATCTAACGCTAACGGGGTGAACGGGGGTAGTCCATATCACAGAGGAGTATTTTATTGCGTGGCTTGATTCAATGGGAAATTGGTATAAATAATCTTTGAGTCAAGATTATGGAAACGTCCCAAACATGTTTTCAATATTTCGCCCCTATGGGGATAAAAACTGTGAAGGTGAAAAGGTGGTCTTATACCTTTGGTTAAGAAACTTGAAACTTTTCAACATTTGCCTCAGTAAATAATAAAGATTGTCACTTTTAGGGGTTTACTACTTACTTACTTAAAATAAAAAAGTATGAGTTTTAGGGTTTTACTTATTCGACTCCTACCGGGGTGGAAAAGGGTAATAAAGTTTAAGGAGTAGAAACTTCAACTTCCATTAACACGAAAATGGGTATAAATAATCTTTATATCAAAAAAATGGAAACGTACCAAATGCAAAAACAAGTGATAAATGATAAATGATTTTATTTCTGTAAGTAGGTTTGTACAAACACTTTTACACGTCAATCATATTTTTTTAAAACGAGATGAGGTCGGCGTTTCCTATCTGACTACTCTGAGAAGAAAGGCCGAAACAAACTCAGAGGTCACAGTCTCTTTTAAAGTCCAGACATAATCTTGGTCAGATCATGTGGAGACCATGCAGATTGGTGTCTGAAATGCTCTTTTGAGGAAAGAACCACACAGATTGAGTGGACCCGTCCAGTCAGTGCACGCATTTGTCAGTAATCATGCAGCTCAACTCAAACTTAGGGAGTTCAACGATTCGACGAACAATACCAAAGAAAGGACATTTGGGTAAGCCCTGTTGTGATGAAAAGGGAGGATAGTTTATTTGAAACATCTTAGGTAGTTTAACTAAAATATTGGCCCAAATACTTATTTCTTTAAATAAAGTAAGTATAAAGATCGTAATCAATAATTTTCGAAATACCTTTCAGGGGGAGGTGGAGAGGGTGATAAATTTATTTGAGGAAAGTACGAAACCCACGCGGACGAAGTCGCGGGCAAAAGCTAGTCTAAAAATAAATACCTGATAGAATACAGCGTAATTAAATAAAAAAGCAGATTATACGAGTTGTGGTCTTTGGTCGTAAATATACGACCCTGGCGAAATAGACACGCTAATATTTGTCGGAAAATATTTGTTAGATAATGTACTAAAAGCTAAAAAATAATTCGGTAGGTCCTAGGTACCAATCGTCACACCACTTTCCTCATCAATCTAGGGCATTGATCAGACAAAAATATAAAATCGTGGGGCGTAGCGTGCCATTATAATGAAATCATCCAACAAATTGGCCAACACATCGTCAAACGAGAATATTTATCTACGCCTGTGATCTACACACCGAATAATTGTGACCATAGAAATTAATACGTACGGAAAACTAATTTACTGTCTACAGTTTCGACAGTATTTTGAGGCGGTAACATCATGATTATGCATGTCAACGAATTTGAACTTTAACTGTCAAGCCCGCGATTTTTTTAGAAGAATTGGAATTGAGACCGGAGACTATGTAGTTCCAATAAAGGGCAAAGAAGTGAATATTGGTCGGAGGAGGATAAGGTGTGTACTGTCACAGTTAGAATGTGTTCAAAGTAAGTTTTGTTTTGTAAGCATTCTCAATTTCTTATACGAGTATGTATGCTTGCTTTTGCTTCTATTCCTAAGATTTTGACGTGATAACGTCTTATGAATCGATGAACACCGGCTGCACGCACGAAAAAGTATCACGTTCCGCCTGAGCCTGAGCGTGCAAGCGAGAGCGCGGAACAAGCGATAGAGAGGCGCGATCGGCACAAGCGTTGGCTTGTGACACGTTTATTCATCAATGTTTCTTTATGACGTTATCACGTAAAACTATCGGCCGTAAACTGACTTTACAGACAACCAATTTTCAGAGAGATTTTTTTTTTTTTTTGGTCAGAGAGATTGTCACCATAATAGAAAATAAAAAAAACCAAGGCGAAAAAGGGGCGGCCTGGCATGATTTACGAATTAGGTGCCCCTCCAATTTACTTATATTATGTTACGAAGTTCCTGAATGTACAAACGTAACAAAAAAAAAAATGCCACCATAAGAATAACTAATAATGACTCGTAATATTAGTTATTCTTATGCCACCACTGATTTAATTATTTTAGTATATATAAGTTAACGAAGACAAGGAATTATAACATTAATATTGTATTGCAGGTCAGTAAGACTATCGTTATATTTTTCCTCGTTTCTATTTAGCATTGTAGGTTGGTAATAATAAACTAAATTGGTTAAACAGAAGTGAAAAATAAATTAAATATAACTGCAGCTCCTTGAAGTAAGATTGTTTACGAAACTGACTTTTCACACATGTTACATTTGTACGTCAAATATCATTTTCTTATTAACCAGCTGATGTAGAGTCGGCCATTTTTTCCTTATTGTACTATTATAGTAGGGTTCTGAGTTTCATAACTATATAGTAGGTTTAAAGAACCATTTAGTACTGAGCTGCGTTTATGTATACCAATTTATGACAACTAGACTTTAGCAAGCCTTTAAATGTTCGATATCTTTTTATGAATAAGACCTGTGCCAAAATGAGATGTGAAAAAAAAACAAAAGAAAATATACAATATTTAAAATTAAGAATATTAAAAATTAAATACAAAAAAGAGGTTTTATACTGTCATGGTGGCTCTTAAAAGTACCTACAATTAATTAAATAATTATCATTACTAGCGGCCCGCCCCAGCTTTGCATGGGTGCATTTTTTTTTTTAATTTCTGAAATTTTCTTTCATACAAACCATGTCCTGGCTATATTCGCAATAAAATAATATTGGGATTATAAATTGAAATATAAGCTATCCTATCTTTTAAGTTGAATGAAACTGCACACAGTCTACAATTTTTTTTTAAATCGGTTCAGTAGTTTGGGAGTCCATTGCGGACAAACAACGTGACACGTAATTTATATATATTAAGATTTCTACTTCATTACACCCTATCAGTCAGGATAGGGATTCGTGATTACCATGATACCAATGAAAAGTCTAAGAAAAGAACCTTTGTCATGTCGGACAGATGGACTAGTGATCACAGTTTCTGAATACATATAATAACACATTTCCAGTCAATCACAGACGGGGTCATACATTACGGGCACGTCAATCAAATACATAATATTCATAATAGTCACTGTCTATAGCTGTCGCTGATTGGCAACACTCATAGTCACTACTGTTCAAAAATAAAAATAAAACTTTTATATGTCGATATTTGGATACAGGTGATTGATTGTTTCAAGATACTCCTATACCTACTATTGCTAGTGTTTAATTTATTTTCATATTGTCATCCCCTCGCGGTATAATTTTCTGGAGTCGGTAAACATTGACATGCACCTATGTAGATAAGTGGAGGAAGTCTTTACAGATCGCAGTCGAGATTATTGAGAAGGGCTCTCGGATCTGCCCACATGATAAGTCTGATATATGTTTGTCGATCTTTTGTGAGTTTTGCAAGTAGGGGTGAAAAGGAGATCAATTTGTAGAATCTTTTCAGTAAAGTAATGTTTGCTCTCCAGTGTAAAAATGAATTGTTTGTTGCACGGAATAATCTTTATTGTTATTTAGCTATCTTTCATAATATCTTCGTCAATATCGCAACGGTCGGGTATTAACAAAACACTAAATTAAAACAATACTAATAGATAATGTATTGTGTTATTATTATTATAATTTTCCTATTTTTCCTTTATTCTATAAGAATAGTTGTCAAATGAGTTAATTTTAAAATACTAGATTAAAAAAAAAATAAACTTATATGAAAATAGTAGCGCATCGATAAATTTACACTAGCTAGAGAACCGGATCGAAGATAGGAACCTCCGAAAAATACGAGCCGTATCCAAAAGTACTGCTTTCTGAATCGAGCCCTAAGTTTTTTAGCCTTTGCTGATAATTTTAATCTATAAAATTTAATATATGTCGGAGGAGTGAAGTAAAAGGTTTGTTTACGTACTAGTCACGCCATCTATTAGTGTTTAAGATACCTTACTCGATTAATCAAATCGATAACATTTGTCATTGAGTCAGTAGTTCGAGTCGAGGTTGACAATGAACTGTCGCGTGTGGTGTTTGACATCTGTCAGATGCCAAGGTGAGACCAGTGTATTAGCTTAGCGATACAATTGACATCCTAGGTTCGACCGCGCCGGGTGTGCGCACTGATTCTACTCAACCACGTGCAACATGGCGGACACCGATGGAATTTCGGATAAAAATCCCTCAACATCTATGACATATTTTTCAATGGATCCGTATTGCATCAAATCATATTCAAAGACATCTGTCACCGTAATGTGAAACACGTTGTAGATAAAGGTCAGTCGAGATGTTATCGCTGCGTCCGCTAGATCGTCCGTCCGTAACGACGCGATCGGGCGCGGTCGTTAGAGGCCGCGCTAGATACGACTGATTTACTAGCGATACACCGCTACATACGATCTCCTGATATAAGGGACTGTGCAGGGTGCTATATCGATGGGATGGAAAATGATTGGAGGATCCTATTGAAGAGAGAAAAATTTCTGTTTTCACCCTTTCTGTAGTTTTTAAATTAAATATCTTATATTATTTTCCTATTGTACAACCTGTCAAACTATAATGATGCATACAATTCAAGTACATTGAATTTGTACCTACACTAAACCAAAAAGACCTCTAATCTACAAACCCACTAAGTAACTAGGTCATCCAATCAACAGTGCGTAACGAAGCGTAAAAATGTCGACGGTGCACGTGACAGCACACGAATCACTCAGAGCGACCATTGCTGTACTCACGAGTTACGAGTTACGACGGATGCATATTCATCGCGAGCGCCGAACCATGCCGGACGAATGTGAAGCGCCCCTAATATACATTAGCGATAGCAGATTGTACTGCTCCTAATTAAATTGTGAAATATTAACGTCGGATAGTTTGTCTGTGTGTTGAATCGTTTGAGATTAAGTTTTTTAAGATGTACCAAAAAAAAATCAAAATAATTTTAGTGAAAAGCTGGATTATTCTTTAGACTGACTTTTTAACTGGCTTAGCTATATTTTTTTTTTAATTCTTGTCCTCTCGTATTTATTTTTGATGTAAAATGAGAGAATGTATCTGAATCTACCTGCACTCCAAGCAAAACAACTTTTCATGTCCGTCACTAACAAAAAGTATTTCAATTCAAAACAAAATAACCCACCATTTGAATAAAATACATCATAATATTTCAAATTAAATCTCCGCAAGCGACACCGTAGCTCCAAACGATGCTAACATAAATAGATCCACATCTGTCTGCCTCAGATCTGTGCAGCTGATATTTGGTAATTTATGTAATTAAGATGTATCGGCACAACCATGCGACCTACCTACAGCACGTACAGTGATAGTTCACGTGCTCTCTCTAACGAGCTATTGGTTAGGAAGGAGATGTTCATATTTGGGAGTTACTTGGGATTAGTTGTCTCGGAAACTGTACTCGTTTCATATTTTTCCTGATCTAAGAAGTGACAGGATGTCTATTGACACTTACCATTTACCGTCTTATTACAAAACGGGTTCTAATTGTAGAACTAGCTTAATCCTACGAGACGTTTACTGTATTTTAAACTTTATTTTGACGTTCATGAAATTCTTAAATTCTTAAAGCAAAATTGACAACTTAGACTCGGGTTTGACGTCAGTTTTTTAAATTATAGTTCGAAAGTTAAAAATGGCTCGATAGTTTAAGCCTGGGTCTAAACATAAACCTTGTTTTGTAATAAGGCCGGTAAAGTGTAGTCCAAGTTTTAAGATACTACCTAATGGAGAGAAGAGAAAAAAAAAAATTTTCTTGGCATCTTGGTCGAAAAGTGCCGCCGTATTATGACTACCCAGAAGCATTGATTCAATAACTACACATAACAAAAATTATGGACGAGGCCTACTACAGAGCACTGCGCCTCATTAAAGGGTATTTTTGTCAGTTTCAGCATTATATTTGTTACAATTATTACAACCATGTTAAAAAGAAAATAGAATACAAAATAAAATCGAAAAACTTTCTTCGTACTCATTTTAGTTTTATTTCCCACCGGTTACATGAAATCCCAGAAATCAAAGGGAGCACCTTCGGTACACGTTGAAAGCTCTGATTAAACTTTCATACATTTGTGAAGAAAACACGGTAACTGCAGGAAATTGCTCGCACGCGCCGGCTTCAAGTAAATTCAACCATTCAACGCTTCAAACACAGTAATCATACTAAATGATGTGGTCGTGGCACGCGCCGGAATCTTGGATGAATAAAAATAACCCGTCACATCTGTATTTATAAAAGGATTAGAGATATATTTATGTTATTTTTAACCGACTTCCAATAAGGAGGAGGTTATATGTTCGACTTTATATGTTTTTTTTTTTATGTATGTTCACTGATTACTCCGTCAATTGTAGACGATTTTCAAAATTATTTTTTCATTTGAAAGGCTATGCTCCCGAAGTAGTCCCATTGTCACCAAATTGGAATCTGATGAGGGAATCCTATGGAAATTGAGGAAAACCCTCAAATTTTGTAGGCACACCTATAGCGATTTGGGTATGTTTTATAGTGCATTTGCTCTCGGAAAGCACCATTCGGTGAAGAGGAACTGATGTGAAGACCACAGATGGCCATAGAATTTACTCAATAATAAATATTTCGCGGTTTGCGATTCGATTAGGTACTTTAATGTGGTTGCTAAGCACAATGCGTATCGTGAATTGGAGCTGATGGTGACTCCTCAATCAGCTCCAGTACTCCTGGTTCTTACAAGGAGAATTCCTCAACAATTAACGGCCCTGCATCGGGAAAAGCAATATTTTGTAAAAGGTGCATCTGCAAAAGGAGCAGTTGACATTAGGCTATTGTAACTTAGATAAGTTACAAACTGGCCCACTAAAAAGTGAAAAATAAAAAACTTTTTTACAAAAAAACAACCGACTTCCAAAAAATCACTACAAAATGAACCAACGACACCGACTTCCGAAATTAAAGTTATTTTTTACTTTGTAGTGTTTTTTTGGAAGTCGGTTGATTTTTTGTAACACAGTTTTTGACTCTTTTGCTGATTGTATCAAGCAAGAAGCTATAACACAGTGCCCATCAGGCAGTGTTTTTGAGTTAAGGCTGCTGCTTTTTTGAAGATGTAATAATAGTTTTCTGTTTTAACAGCCACAGTACATAGAGTAGTCATTATAAGCTCCAAATGGAGGTATCCGTACCATTTTAATTGCATGTATCAGTTTCAAAATCTTGCTAAAAACATCCCATATATCGAAAGCAAAAATATACATCGAAACTGGAAAATATTACTTTTTTTAAAAACATGAAACTGTATAATAATTAATCAAATTACAGAAATAATTTTCCATCAGCGTCACCGCTACGCGCTACGGTGCTACGCGCTACAGTGCTACGTCGCTACGAGTCGGTCGCTATGTGAAAAGTTACCAATTGGAGCGCGCATTTTTAATTAATAGAGAATGTTTTTATCTTTGTTTTCCTTTTTTCCGATGTCACATAATACAAATCATTTTTTTTTATAAAGGCAGAAAGGGCGAACGTAGATATTATGAGATGTCAGTGTTTATTGTCTTTGTAACATAATAAAAAGGTCTTTATGTCAGGATTCAGAGTTTTTGCTCATTGCTACATGCATTGCTACAGGTTGCGAAGATTAGGTTTTAAGGCAATGTGTGATTGTTTTTTTTTTTATCATTAAGGAAATCCATAATAGCATTCTGTAATTTCCAATCGTATACAGAAATAACGGATAACTGCAATAGATTTGTCCCCGCACATGGATTTTAATCAACAAAATGTGTTACCTCTCATTTCTGCTTGAAGAAAGGAATAACTAATTAATGCAGCTGCTACTACAATACGTTATAACTACACAATACAATAAAATTCTCTTTGGGTTATTCAAAGAAAACGTGTATTTAAAATAATTTATTCGATATTTTATCCTACATTATAAATTTAATAATCTCAAGAATCCTAACGAAGCGCAGTTTATAACCACCCAATGTTCCATTACACGAATCTCACGCTCGAAATATAAAACAGCGAAGCATCACGGCATTTAATTAATAGTGGGTAGGCAGAGAGGATTTAATTCAGGAAATCCATTTGTATGATAAGCGCGCGCTGTTTAGTGCCAGTACTTTAGTGCGGAGGGTTAACGGCCGTTAGTTAACGTCGGTTAACTGGTGCCGGGTTTGGAAATTACGGCTAATTATGTTTAGGGGAAAATAAAAAGGAGTAATGTTGACGACAAAACGTCATTTTGTTAGACATGAGACTCACAGACTAACAATGTACATTTTCTTTTACTGAAATATGTAAGTGCTGGAATTTATAAGATGATTAAAATTGTAAGAAGACATATTTTTGGTCATAAGCTTCTACACTTAAACATTTAAAATCTTCAGTTTTTACTGTAGTAACAGAAAACCGTACGTAAAACTACAAGACGTGCACTAAAAAAATAAAAGCGAGCTTCTTTAAAACATTTCTACTTTAACTGCAGTTACATCTCGGTGCCACCCGCCGCCTGCAATAGAGACGTACAGATGAATTTTAATGCTGTAGTTACGCATTCAGTGCTAATGGCTCCTTGAGTGGGACACACAGACAGACACACAGGCACACGGACACACCGACAGACAGGCAAGACGAGAGTCACAGTAAACACTGTCTGCCGCCACTCGAGACGCAAATGTACGCGTTTTAATATGCACGTCTTTTTGAGAGTCCGGTGTTTGAAGATCTGGATTAAGTGCATGTGAAGGTAAAGTTTAGCTTGAAACCAAGTGTTAGGTGTTAGAAACTATGTAGGCATGTGGGATTGTGTTACTAAGTGAGGAACTGAGGAGCTTTGGCGTTTGATGCAATGCGTCTAAGTAATGCACGTTACCATCTAAAGGTGGATGGGGATTTTTTATATTAAAACGTTGCCCCACACTTGGAATTTCTCCTGTATCGTGGGTGCGTTTACAAACATTTAAACTCACATACACAAAGAGTCAGACCCGGAACAACTACTTCTAGGTCATACAAATATTTGTTCCGTGCGGGAATCGAACCCGGGACACGCAGCGCAGCAGTCAATCCCTTAACCACTGCGCAAACCGTGCCGTCAATTTATTAGGAACTAGCTTCTGCCAGCGACTTCGTCCGCGTGAAATTTTTTGCTCACCCGACCCACCGCGTCGCATAGCATCGCCTGCCTGCGCTATTACTTCGTTTTCTGACTTTTTTCTTTTTGCTCAACTCCTAAGGGTTCTAGCGTGATGTTTAAAGCCTTCCTCAAGAATTGGGCTATCAAATGCAAAAAGATTTTTATAAATCTGATCGATACTTCCAGAGATTAGAGCTTTCAAACAAACAAACTCGGCAGCTTTATTATTAGTAAAGGTTTTTCCCATTTTTGCAACATTGTTCATTGATGCTCTGCTACTATTGGTGATATTATATAGCCTATAGCATTCCTCGATAAATGAACTATCTAACGCAAAAAGATTTTTTCAATTCGAAGCAGTAGTTCCAGAGATGACCCCATTGATGCTCTGCTACTATTGGTGATATTATATAGCCTATAGCATTCCTCGATAAATGAACTATCTAACGCAAAAAGATTTTTTCAATTCGAAGCAGTAGTTCCAGAGATGACCCCCTACATACAAACTTCACTTTCCTTCACTGCTCTGCTCCTATTGATCGTAGCGTGATGAAAAGTATACTATAACCTGCCCAGGAGTATGAAGAACAATTGTACCAAGTTTCGTTGAAATCCGTCGAGTGGTTTTTGTTTCTATAACGAACATACAGACAGACAGACAGACAGACAGACAGACAAAAATTTTACTGATTGCATTTTTGGCGTCAGTATCGATCACTAATCACCCGCTGATAGTTATTTTGGAAATATATTTCATGTACAGAATTGACCTCTCTACAGATTTATTATAAGTATAGATAATTAAAATTCTCTATATAATTGTTTTTGTTGTCTTAATTAGTTTTGGTGTCTCAATTTATGATTTGAAGGCCATTAGCATGGTTTTATAAAGTGTATATGGTGGAACAGAAAAGCTAACAAATAAAAAAAAATATGAATTACCTAAGTCACTAACAATGTAAACAAACTAAAATTAGCACAATATATACCTACATTCACAAACAGTATAGAACGTTACAAGGCTGTTAACCTAAGCTTATAACATGTAATCATAACCTACAATTTGTTATCCAAACTGACATAAAACGCTTTCTAAACACATTAACTACAGCACTAACTTTTACACGTGCCTACAGTGTTGTGAAATTAATTAATGTTCTGATGTAAAAAGGAAAGTTCACATTATCATGCCAAATCTATTTATAACCCTAACTTTTGTAAATCTTAGATGGGCTTTTTAAAATGGTGTATCGCACCATTGGACAAAGATATTTAAATAATTGTCAAAAACCAAGTTATAGAACACATGAAAATAGCATAAAATTGAAACTGTGGTCTCATAAGGGGAAAAACACCTTGGTCTCATCTAATAAGCCGAAACCATTGATCCCAAATTGTTCAAACCACTACTTCTTGACATTTGAGTAAAGTGGAACAAACAACGTACATCATCATTCTACTAACATTAGTTACGATTAACGACATTCCTTAGTTCAAATAGCGCGTCGGGTCCTAAATAAAACACCTTGACTGCAGCAGGCATTAATGTGATTACACGCGGATTACCGCTGTAATGCTGGTCTAGTGCATGCTCTGCGTTCGGGAGCGGCGGTAAACCGGTAATGGATGTGTCAGCATTTCTATATTGTCGACTAATAGGTTTTACCTACGGGTGTTATCTTATGTCCACAATTGGAAAGGGTAGCTATACACAATGTAGGCGAATGTGTACGATGACAATTATTTTCTGTTCTATGTTTTAAAAACCCTGTTGTCTGGATAAGTACCTACTAGGCTGATGACAGTAGGCTCGCTCCCTCAAAGACTCTGCCCGCTACACTGTTCCATATCATGACCTCGCTAGGAACGTGCCAGACAAAATATATTCTTTGTATTGAAAAGTATGAGACAATGCCCACTAGACCGTTCCGTCACCGAACAACACCGTCTCGTGTCATGCATGATGCGTCAACTATTGTCGGCGAGAAGATAAGCGAATTGATGATACGGGTTTACAGGTGAAAACACAAACTTTTATACAACCGAGAACACGGGAACCGGAAATGATACGCTGATACTCTGGTTACTAAAACTGATATTTACTGGTACGAGACGCTGTAGATACGTTCTACGGGGCACAGTAGTACGTGTCATGTTTCTTCCCGTGCCTGATATGTTCCTAACACGGTCGTGGTATGGTGTAGTGGGCAGGCTCCTTGTGACTGGCGTGTGGGTTCTCCTCTGCCTAACCTTTTCAGGACAACTGGCGTGATGAATGAAGCCTCAAAACATAATCATTAGTCCAAAACTTATATCTGATTATTTTTTGTGGCTTCGAATAAAACTGTGAAGATAAAAACAACCCGACTTCCAAAAAAAACTATTAAATGAAAAGTTACTTAAGTTTCAGAAGTCGGTATCAAAAAATGAAAATGCGGAACCAACGACACCGACTTCCGAAATTAAAGTTATTAGTGGGTCAGTTTGTAAATCTAATTTACAATAGCCTAATGTCAACTGCTCATTACCTTTTACAAAATATTGTTTTTGCCGATGCAGGGACGTTAATTGTTGAGGAGTTTTCCTAGTAAGAAACAGGAGAACTGGAGAACTGGTTCTCCTGTTTCTTATAATAATAAATTCCTTATTATTAAAGTAATCGAATCGCAAGTCGTGACATACTTATTATAGATTTGTTCGATGGCCATCTGTGGTCATCAGTTCAACTTCACCAAATGATGTTTTTCGAGGGCAAACGCACGAGTTACTATAAAAATACCCAAATTTCTATAAGTGTGCCTATAAAATTTGAGGGTTTCCCTCAATTTCCATGAGATCCCTTCATCGAATTCCGACTTGGTGACAATAAAACCACCTCGAGAGCATATCTTTTCAAACGAAAAAATAATTTTCAAAATTGGTCCACAATTGACGGAGAAATCGGTATACATACATAAATATACAGGGTGAAATTGAAAACATGCGACAAACGGAAATGGGAGATTGTACTCATCATTATGAACAACTTTTACTAAGGGACCAAAGCCGCAACCGGAAAAAAAACAGCTGTTCCCTACATTTTGACGAGTTATACGAACATAAATGTAGGGAACAGCTGATTTTTTTTTCGCGATTTCAGGTTTGGTTACATAGTAAAAGTTTTTCATAATGATGAGTACAATCTCCCATTTCACTTTGTCGCATGTTTTCAATTTCACCCTGTATTTATATATACTAGCTGACCCCCCAAACAACGTTTAGCAAATAAAAAAAAATAGATAGTAGCCGATTCTCAGACCTACCCGATATGCACACAAAATTTCATACAAATCGGTTCAGCCGTTTCGGAGGAGTATGGTAACTAACACTGTGACACGAGAATTTTATATATTTAGATATACGCGACGAATTGATAACCTCCTCCTCTTTTTTTGAAGTCGGTTAAAAATTAAAACAATTTTAAAAAGCTAAAGAACTGAATATTTCTTAATTCCATATAGCTTTATTTCTTCCATTAAAGTCTTAAATAATTTCAAAACATCATTATAGTTATAATCAATTATTGTGATACATATTACATCCACTATTGATGCGCTTTGTCATAAATAGTTTAATATTCGATTAACATGTAAACCTAACATCAGATCTAAAATCCAATTAATGTAAATCCATCTAATAATAATTGAATGTGTTGATCAACGTTAGAATCAATTATTAACCCGATTATGATGTTATCAATAAATCGGTGTCAGTCGGTAAACTGATCACTCGTTTGATTTGTGGCGTCGGTCGGGCCAATGTGCTCTGTAACATTGCTTGCAATTAATTAATTCATATTATAATTTTGTTGTTTGCTCCTAAAACAAATGCACGGAATAGACGCAACGCAAACTCAAGCGATTTTAAAATTGAAAATACTCGTTTCACACAATACTTAGTTTTAAGACTTTATTCGTAACTAGCTTTTGCCAGCGACTTCGTCCGCGTGGTATTCCACGAAGTTAGTGTTAGTGCCTCAATTTCCGGAAGTCATTATTATGACTTCCGGAAATTGAGGCACTAACTCTCATAGAGTTTAACCGATGTGCTCTTTCTTCTGCCGATTCTTGAGAACGCGTATTTCTCATTCAACGCGTTTTTCAAGACAATAGCGGGCGGACGCCGGCGTCCGCTTGGGGCTTGAATAACTAAAAATATATAACTACGTCTAATATATAAAATAATATATAATAAAACCTACTTCACTTAAAACTAAATACCTATAACTACTATAGTTAATAATACCTATACCTATAATTAATAAAAGTACCTACGCTTTTACCTACTTAATATTAAAAAAAACTGAACATAAATTAACCAAAACTTACCTACTACTAACAAACTACTACTAACTTATTACTACTTCACCTAAAAAGAAATCCTGTTTTCCCAACATTTCCCTTCACTGCTCTGCTCCTATTGATCGTAGCGTGATGAAAAGTATACTATGACCTGCCCAGGAGTATGAAGAACAATTGTACCAAGTTTCGTTGAAATCCGTCGAGTGGTTTTTGTTTCTATAACGAACATACAGACAGACAGACAGACAGACAGATAGAAAAAAAATTTACTGATTGCTCTCTACAGATTTATTATAAGTATAGATTATGGGTGATATTAAATTGTGCTTATGGCGTAAAGGAAAATCGGCAAAAATATATGAACGCTGGTCCTAGCACCAATAACAATCACACATTATTATGTCATTAGATAGGTTTTTTATTATAATACAATAACCAGTTTGGCGGCTCATTTCAAATCGATGTGTGAAAAAAGTTATGGCGATGTTTCGTGGGTGACCTGGACGTGGCTGGACGCTAGATAACAGAACCTTTGCATAATTAATAACTTCTAGTTGTTTTAGTTTGAATATTTGCATTTAAATGTATGCATTCCGATGATACTGCAATAACATGTCATTAGATGTGTCTCAACGAGTCCTGTTCATTTTACCCGGATGGTTGATAACGGAACTCTTGAATAGCTACGAGTGAGCAGCGATAACATAAACAACGCGTACCATTACATTTAACCTGAGAAAACAGCACTTTGAAGGTTGATTTTTCACTCTTCGCCTGTTTCTGTATTTTTCAGTAGCAGCCCAGAGCCTGGTAAACGGCTATAGGCTCGCCCTTGTTTACATGGAATTCAAACATTATTCTTCCAGGTCCTCGTCATCAGGTAAAATGAACACTACTATTTATAATCACACGTTATCTAGAGTGCAGGTCTGTCCTCTGACCAGATCGATGGTACCATATTGTTTTGCTATCATCGGAATGCATACATTTGCGAATCTTCAAACTAAGGTGACTAGAAGTGATTAACTATTAAAATATTCCGTAACATCGTCATATCTTTTTTCACACAGTGATTTGAAATGAACCGCCGTAATAGATATTGTTCTATATTAAAATGCCTATATATTGCCGTATATTTAGTTGTTATTGATCGTGGGGACCGTTTTGTCCGGTCCTCCTTTAAACCAAAATACAATAGGAATGTTGTATTGTTTAATATCGTTCGGATTCACGTTGTTTAGATACTCCGTTCGTGCTAGGGATTCTGTTGTTTTAATTTATTTTTAACTGTTTATGTGTACCTTTCTGCAAATAACACAACAGTGCGGTCATTGATCCACCTTGTAATATTTAATCCTTGATTTCTGCGGTCATTGCAGACATCAAGTTCTGCACTGGACTTATATGGGCTGATATTATCTACGATGAAGAGGCTAGCCTAGCTATACTTAAAACAGATTTCCAACTATCCAATAATCTTTTGATCCGAGGCGCGAACTTTGTTCATAACATTAGCTAATACATTCTCTAAGCGGTTGCGACGCTGATCAATACAACTTTACGTTAAAGTTGTTGCAAATATTTCAACAACGCACAAAGATAAACCGTTATTAATATTTGAGTTAGGTGCGGCGGCGGTGCGGCAGCGGGGCGGCTGCGTGGCGTGTGCGTGGTTATCACGCTATCTTTAAGAAGCGCACATTTATTAGCTCGTCGACTCGCTAATTAAAATTTTAATTAAATAGAGTTAAGTGAGAAGTAGATTGAAGACGCAAGTTTGTCATCTCCGAAAGTCGTCGCCGGTGAAAAAATGTTGTTTTATTTGGATGTTTGTGAAAGGCGACGCGCGGAATGTTTTAATCAATTTGTAGTAAATGAAGTCGGTCGATAGGACCCAGTTATTGGCTGCCTTATTTTCTTATTTCTTTGAAGTAGTTTTAGTAATTAATTAAACCTGTAAACGTCAGTAACATTTAATTATATATTATTAAATAATATTTTCTTATAGACAGTCTTTAACACGAAATACTTGTAGAAAGCTGAGGCCTGTACCTGTGTTGTTATTTGTCAGATAATTATGGTACATAACAGCAGATAAAACATACTGCTGGTAATTTACCCAATGGCAATAATACACAAGTCGATTAAATTATTTCACGTTTATTGAAGGCCGCAAAAACGAAAGGTTACATTAGCTGTGCCCGCGACTTCGCTCACGTAACTATGTATCCCACAAAAACATTTCATGTTAAATGTTGCCAAGACGAGACCATGTAGCTCGCACTGTCAAGAAGTAATCAGAGGGGTAATTCTCGTAATTTTTAAGAACGTTCACAGTCTGTAGGCCAATTCTGGTAATTTAAAACGTTCAAAATCTAGTCGCAGTCTCATCTCGGCGACAAACAAATGTCATAAACTTGTCAAAATGTAGGCAAATTTGAAGTATTTTTGACAGATTGAGACTGAGATCAGACTGCGAACGTTCTTAAAAATTAGTAGAATAGCCCCTCTCATCTCAGTCTCAATCTGTCAAAAATACTTCAAATTTCCGTACATTTTGACAAGTTTATGACATTTGTTTGTCGCCGAGATGAGACTGCGACTAGATTTTGAACGTTTTAAATTAGTAGAATTGACCTACTGATCTCATGTAGAGCCAAGCTTCTAACTCTACACGCCCTAACTCTACAAGACAAATCAAATCAAAAATGTTTATTTGTTAAAGCCATATATTTTGACTAAGGTGTAGTTTGCGAAGTTAGGCCTTGTAGAGTTAGTGCGTGTAGAGTTAGAAGCTTGGCTCTACATGAGATCTGATTAATTTTTGACAGTGCGAGCTACATGGTCAACATTTAACATGAAATGTTTTTGTGGGATTTATTATTCAATGTTGTACTCTTATCTACCTATTAAAGGCACTCAAACACAGCAAAAACCAATGAATATTTAAACATCACAACCCCCAAAAGTGCAGTAGGTCAAGTCACTCAATAAACACCCCCCAACATGATTGATGTCTGCCGCGTCGTGTGTGACGTCACTGAGTGCTCCCCGCCCGCGACAAAACGCGACAGAACGCGACACGACATAAATCACGCGCGACGCTTGTCGCAGCCATTACCGTCTTTTTGTCGTTCACATTATACCCGGTATATATTACGCTTAAGATATTGTTACAGATTGTTCGGTTATTTTTCTCTTGCATGCTGCTTTTATTCTCCTATTGTTATGTTTGAAATATGGAATTTGAGTGCGATTGTTGTGACAGAGATGGGAAAGTGTCTTATTCCGCTTTTTTGGTTAGCAACATGCATGTATAGGTGATACTATTATATCAGAGATATCACCCAAAATAGAAAAACACACTATTCCGCAAAAAATACTATAAGGCCTACTGATTAGATCTTCAAATAATTATATTACTTAAATGCACCCAGAACAAAGAAATCCTACAGCAAGCAAAGTTAAAAAAGTAGAATTAGCAATTTAAAATTCAATTGTTCAGAAGCGACCATCTTGAATTAAATGCTAGCTAAATAAAATTAATGCTTATGATAAAAAGCACAAAACACACAGGAAAATTTCCATTCTAAATGCAACGACGCTAAAGTATGAATAAATTAACGAACGAAGATGAGGCTAAAAAGACATAATTCAAACATTCAATTCTTTTCTTATGTGGTAGGGGAGAAATAAATTATACTTGGCAATATTTATACACATGGTGTTCATAAAGTATTGTGAATAATCCATACCGTAGGACAGATAATGAAGTGGTGCAATCTGGGTGGAAAGAATGGGGCTGTATGGGACAAAACACATGAGATTTTTTAGACAATCTCCATAGGAAATTGGTTTTCTTTCCTTAGGGTGTGTGCTGTCTGCATACTCATGCTGAACACGAACATAGGAACTTACTTGTGTTTTGTAAGAGACACCGATATCCGATGAGCTTAGGGCTGGCCCTAAGGGTCTGAACACAAAATCCACAGTATAATAGCGATTGCACCAAGACCGACGGCAGAAAGCTCATCGGATATCGGTGTGTATTACAAAGCAGAAGTACCTATGGTAGTGTTCAGTGTGTAAATTATGATAGTAGCTTAGCGTAAACACAAATGGAAATCATGAATGTAAAAACTAGGGTTAAAGAGACATGTTTTTACTGATGAACTTTGATCATGACTATTTCCTTAACTTAGCACAGAAACGCGGACAGGGTTACATTCGAGGGCAAAGTCGGCTCCATTCTAGAGTATGCTAACCTATTTATAACTTGACGCCTTCAGCTTCAAAGGTAACATGTCTTGCTCCTTGTACTGAGTGTACAAATTACTCTTAAACAATAAATTATTCAACAGATAATTTGACAGGCGCAAAGGACTGTCACGAAAATGTGAAGATTCGCCAGTCTTTCCGGATATAACTGAGTACACACTATTGAATTTACCTAGATTAGATAGAACCATATAAGATCTTAACAACAGCATATGATTATGGACATTTTGTTCAACGCCATGTTGGTAAATATAGTTATAATCCGTGCGAGTCGCAGGGGGGGGGGGGGGGGGTGCAAATTGGACGCAGCACTGTTTGTGTCGGGACATAAGCCGCGCCGGGAAGCGCGGTGACAGCGCACGAGATTGGGCGCTCATTTGTACACATCGATATTATGGAGGAATGAGAACAATCATGTACGAGATCATTTTGTTCAGAGAGCCTTATATCTTATGTTACTGGAGACTGAAAATTCAACGCACTTCTGATTAACGTGCCACAACAGTTAACTTGAGGTTAGATGGAGACACGAAGCTGATTTAGTGAAACCTGGGTATATCCACTTATATCCTGGGTATATCCTTATCATTAATCATGACTCCATTTTACTTCTCTATTTATCTTTATGTAAAAGCATTATTCCATAAATCACCAAAATTACTCCCTCGATTAGACAGGGGAAGCTTCCACATAACTCCTCAACTTTTATTAAAACAAGCGCCAAATAAATTCCTGCCACTTGTCTTCACGAGGGTTGCTAAAGACGCGCGTCAAATACTAGACAGGTATTTAAATATCCCAACAAAATAGACGGAACCCATTAATCAGGGGCCCAGGTGCGTCGTAGGGCACCTAAAATTAGATGTACGCGGGCCCAAAGACGGGACCCTTGGGTACTCGTTATTTATAGGGACCCAAACACGTGGCAGCCCCTCGTTTACATTTACACCGTGTATTCTGCTCTCGTAGAGTGTAATTTTGAAGGCTCACGGTTTATTAAAACCTTAATACGAACCAAATTGATATTCAGCCTTTGGGCGGGACGTGAGTGGTAATTGCAGACACACTCAGAGGTCTACAAAGGATGTGGAGCGGAATTTGTACAGAGAGATAACATTACTAAGTGACATTTGTGTTTACTATTCTACTCATAAGTTGTGACATTGTGTTTGTTAAATTACTACTTTTTTTCTTAAAACAAAGTAAGAAAAAGAGCACATAATATACGTTACTGGAATAGTTTCCAGATCTTTAATTCAGCAGTCTATAAACTACAATAATCTCTGTCCCAGCCATTCCGAGCGATATCACTAAACTGCTTAAACTACGTCTACATTTAAACGCAATCAAGTGGCATGTAGGTTCGCCGAAGCGATTTTTACTTAAGATTCAGTAGCTCAGCGAGCGTGCCAAGTGCGGGCTTACTGGCAAGCCAAGACATTGCCAGACGGCCGAACATTGGGCGCGCCAATCTTGGACCAACCCAGCCAGCCAGTGTTCCAATTACTCACAATGAGAATGCATGAGTTGGAATATAAAAAGAGGATGTTACGATCTCAGTTTTTACGTTAAAGAAAAAAACTGGGAATTCTGGCAGACACGCAATAGTAATAAGTTATTCCGGAAGTTGGAAGATATTTTATTTTATTTTATGATGTGTAGCTGTACAGTTTTGTATAAAGTCAGATTATAAATTGTGGCCCTTATTGTTTAAAAGACAGATCATAAAACATTTTATTATTTATTTAAACAGTCAATATCCTATAAGTATTTTCTTATCCGTTTAACACACCTTGGCGCCAAGCTGCCCTAGATTTCCTATTCCTATTGAATATTCATTCATCTAGAAACACATTTAAGGTTGAAAATTGTATCCACGCAATAAAAATAATAAACAAAATAATAACAACGCCAGTTATTACTCATTTCAATTCAAATTATTCTTGCAATGACATTAATAAGAACAAGGGGAGCGTTCATCAGAAGCATTACTCAAAACTCATCCTTACCGACTTCAAAATCGACTGTATGACACTTCAATCTTCCTTGCAACGTAGATATCAATTAAAACATGAGAACAGTCTCCATCCATCTGTAAATAGCAACAAATGAGTGTATAATTGCAGTAATCCGTCTGTCCCGTGGGGCTGTGAGGCAATCCATCGCTGGCGCCGCGGGCAGACATTTGCATCGCGGAGGATGCAAGCGTCCCTTTCGCCCCGTTCGCCCCGCTCACCCCGTTCGCCCATCTCGCCCCGGTCGCCCCGTCCGTCGGCTGTCGGTTGAAACACTGCTGAATATTAACACGTTCTTGCATCACTTTGATATTTGGCGGATGGACATTGAAGTTTCTTGCATGTTTGTGTAATGAGTGCTGCAAGGCAGACTGCGTTCCAGTTTGATTGTGGGTAACTTGTGAGTCGGTCTATCCGTCCCTCGTATTATGTAGGAGCGACCAAGTTTGACACCAATATTACGATACACTCATGTTGCTTCCTTAAATACGTTCCTTAAATACTTTAATGAGAAAACTAGTTGTTTTTCCAAAACTATGTCATCGTGGAAAAGCTTGTTTTTTATCAATTAACTTACGTGAACAATAAGGTAGTCCATCTTTCACCAAAATCAGAAAGTTTGCAGAATTGGAAGGTACACGTATTTCTACCAATATTACTCGAGTAGGTACATCCAACATTGCCGCCATTTTTAACCAATCATGCAATTTGACCAAGAAACTTTCAATATTGACAGTTTTAAGTAAAACTAATTTGGCAGTACTGTTTTAAACATTATAAGATATTCAATGTATTTTTATAACAATTTATCTGACTATAATTAGATGAAGTCCCTTAGACGTACATCCCATCGAGTTTACTACATTTATTATTTACTAGCTGTACCCCACGACTTCGTCTGCGATCCAAGATAAAAAGTATCACAATTATATCCTTCTCCAGGTCATGGTCTATCTGTATGCCAAATTTCATCCAAATCGGTTCAACCGTTTTAACGTGAAAGCGTAACTTTTGCAATTATAATATTAGTTAGGGTTATAACCAGTTGTAGGTACATCAAAATGGCATATAAAATTAACAAAATATTTCAAATACAATGTTTAATTCTGTTATCCCATTTTAGGCGAAAATTAAATAAATTGTATCTTTTTAGACCGACTCACAGTTCACCGATTTCGTTCGGAATTCATTGATTATTCGTCTAGAAATACTCTGAGATTTTAGGAAGACTTACTAATTCCATGCAATTTAGGAAAATAAATTAAAGATTATATAAATTTCTACATATTTCGACACATGCAAGAACTAATAATAATGAATTCCTGGAATCACACTTATTCGTAAACCGACAAACAAATTCTTAAAACCCAATCTCTAACACTTCCCTTCCAAAATCCCCTCCCACAAATGAGAGCATCCTAAACTAGCGACCTCTAAGGATAGTCAGATAAAAGCCATAGCGTGTTCCGTCGCCGCAACCGATCGAGCGCGCGATAAGAGACTGAGGCTGGCGAGCTACTGTAACTGACGCGAGTCTATGAAAAGCGTTGCAAAGCACAAAATATTCACATGAAACCTACGTGAAACTATATGTTTTGCTGAAACATTTGAAGGTGTTTAATCACTTTGCGACCGTGTTTGCTTTGCGAATATAACGCGGCGTCAAATAAATCCCACCACCAAGTAATAAACCCATATTCTAATAATCGAACAAATCATTGATTGATTTTTTTTTTGATTGATTGATTGATTTTTATTTCTGTAAAGCTACGGACACAAAGTCGGCGGGCGCGGGGAGCGGCGTGTTTCAATGCATAGATTTATAAGGGACTGGTCTCGAAGGCAGCGGTACGAGTTATGCGCACCAGTCTAGCGGTGTCCGCGCATCTGCATTGACGTAGTGTGTCTTTGTTCGTAAACGAAATGTCTAAACAGTGACGACAACATCTTTTACACCATTTTGAAACGTCTGTCGTTAAAAAGCAAAAAATAAAATGCACAACACTACGTGAATGCAGTCGCGCGGGCGCCGCTAGATTAGTGCGCATCGCTTGTACGAGTACGCCGCTGTCGTCGAGGTCAGATCCATATAAATCTATGCATTGAAAGCGTTCTTGTTATTAATGTCATCGCTCCGCGGCGCGTCGCCATCCCCCGCACAGTGTACAGTGTACAAATGTGTTTGCTCCTTAGCTGATATCCACGCCATTAAGTAATTATGTGATGAGCAGAGTTCAAAGTGCTGATTTATTGTAGGTGAGTGATATTAACGCGTCGTTTGCAGTGGTATGTTAGAAGGGTGTAGGGAGCCGTAACGATGTATCACTAATATGTGGTTGATAAGCATCTCAAGACAGCAACTATTGCAAAGCTTTTTTTGACGTATTCAAAACTCATCATCATCTGCCTAGCCTTTTCCCAACTATGTTGAGGTCAGCTTCCAGTCTAACCAAATGCAGATGAATACCAGTATTTCACATGGAGCGACTGCTTAACTAACCTCCACATCCCAGTTACTGGGTAAAACGATAAAATAAAAAATACGAATAAAATCTAAAGTATGAGAGTTATGCAATTGAAACATTATACGTTTAATAAATCTACTATTGACATCATATCTCGAGAATTTTGTTTACCTGGTATAGTCCAAACCTAAGTCAGGGTTCAAAAAAACGACGAAGCGCTTCGAGAAAAAATAGGTAACGCCCTTGCGCTTCGCTTGGCACGTCTTGGCGGGGTCACTACCGTGCCCCCAAATTCAGCTCATTTTGAACATTCGTCAAGAATGATTTCTTACTATTTTGACAAGTTAACAGGACACTAAACTTATGCGAAAAGATACTTTTGCGCGTAGGTACACTTGCGCGGAAAGACATTTTCAAATTAAAACTATGTTATTTTGTTGTAATTAATAATAATACGTCGTGGTAGCATAGCAGTAATAATGATGTGTGAAAATGATATGGGTTGGATTTTCAATTGTTTTTGTTTAATTTAGTGGGTTCGTGAGAGAGTAAAATATAATTAATTGCTTAACCTTTTGTGTTAATTAATTTTATGACGATCATAAAATTATTTATCCAATGCAAAATTGAACAAATTATTTAACCAATCCACATGGTAGTTAACATCATAAGCTTCTTTATGTTGAAATATTTCACAGAATTTACTTTATTGCAAAATCTTTTTATTTTTCCAAAAAGCTTGACGCGCATTGTCTAAAAGACACTATCGGATGGTATTTCATAACCAAAACGTTGTTTCAGATCCTCTTTTGCATTACATACCTTTGCTTACTAGCGACAGTAGCTGGCAGCCATAGGCAAACAACCGGCTCTATTCCACACAACGCTAACAAACTAGAAAATACAAAACACAAGCAAGTTGCATACGCAACGATCATCCGATCTAAGCGTGCGCCCGCCACACCACCGCGGGCTCTAAAAATGAATTTTAATGGTCACTTAGACCGCTATGATGAAGACAGCACGCTTAGCCCGCGGCTAACACTCCCCCGCCATTCTATGTTTGAAGTTATTTCCACGGAGGGACGTTTTTGAGGTAGTTTAAGCCCCGCTTGAGTATACGTCGTACAGTCTGTCACTGATATGTGATGCTATTATTCATGGCTCTTTTGTTTTATAGAACAACTTTATTGAGGTATTTGTGTTTCATGCATAATAAGTGTGAGGTTGGGTCGTGACAGGCGAGAGCTGTGAGACCGGGTGTCCGTCTAGGAATAGACTTACTGTTACAAAAGTGATAGAAAATGAGAAAAGTCTTTCAATTAGAAGGTAACATTAGAATTATGTACATAATAGCTTCTGCCCGCGACTTCGTCCGCGTGAAAATTTTTGTCTCCCGACCAAGCCTGTCGCATCGCAACGCCTGTCTGCACTATTACTTAGTTTTGGCTTAGCGAAAACTTCTGACTTTTTTTACTTTTTGCTCAACTACTAAGGGTCCTAGCGTGATGTTTAATAGCATATAGACTTGCTCGAGAATTAGGCTATCAAATGTAAAAAGATTTTTTATAAATCCGACCATTCCAGTTTTAGCTGACCTCGCACTGTATAAGTTCGTACAATCAGAAGTCAGCTTATAATGGTTATAATATATAGCTTGCTGTGTAGCCTACGTAGGTACTAAGTAATAATCTTAAAGTAATCCTACTAATATTATAAAATGTGAAAGTTTGCGAAGATGTTTGGATGTTTGTTACTCAATCACGCAGAAACGGCTGAACTGCTGAACTTGGATGAAATTTGGCACAAAGATAGTTTATAATCAGGAATAACACATAGGATACTCTTATCCCGATATTCCCACGGGATCAAAACTAACGCTGGTCAAACCACGGGGCGCTGTTAGTAAGTTTAATAGGTCTACTATTGACATCATATCCCGAGAATTTTGTTTATGTGGTATAATCCAAATCAAGTTATGAGGGTTCAAAAAAACGACGAAGAGCTTCGAGAATAATTATTTTACTGTCCAAATATTGTCAATCGGTAGGTAGGTAATGTTATTTATGTCTTAAGTCCGTTTGTATTTTATTCATAAAGATATGAATACAAAGTCAACAAACAGTACATTATGTTATCAAAACAAGCACTTTCCAAGTGATTTTGTGAACCAATCTGTAAGAAGATTTGTACAAACTATTTTTTAATTAATTTTTTAATTATTTATGTCTTTTAATTTTTAAACGTATTTAATAATATTATACTCCCACCATCTTTGAGATTTATACTATTACAAGATTTTTACACATTGAGGAGAATTAGAGCTAGCAGATTTTTTTTTTATATCAAAGGAGTTATTTAACTACAAAATATTTAGAAACCGACACAACTATTCTTCCCTGTGGCCTTATACACAAACATATTGACTGACAACATACAAACACAAAACAATTAACAAAAACTACACATAACGACGCGTCAAGTCAAGCACTCAGCTCTGTCGATAACAAGAGTTGGATGATAAATTCGCGTCAACTGTCGCGCGTGACGGCGGCGTCGTGACGGCGTGACACGCGACCCGCGTCACGCCACTGTGTCATATTGACGCGCATTCACATCGCCGCTGAAGGGTTAAGGTATTTTTGGATGTTCGATTTTTGGGGATCCTGTGCTATGATTTTTAAGCGGCCGTGTTGAAAGGCGTCGCAGATGTGTTACGCTTAATGAATTTTGTGATTCAATAATTTTGTACAAGGTTGCAAATAAAATAATAAAATTCAAATATGTTTGATAACTACACGTCCTCGTGTGCCTTTAAAAATATACTTCTATTTATCCGGTTCTTATATTCGAATTAGAAATAATTTATTAGGACTTTTTAAAACTGGAAAATATGATGACAATGAGTCTGGTTGATCATGTGTTTTTCTGTGAGATCAGCGGGAGGAGTCCCAAGAAGTAATTTATTCGAGTCAATCGAGAGAGCAACAGAAAAAGGTAATGCTCTGTAAGCCGTAGAAAATGAGACTCTTTGTCTACTGTATAAATTACCTCATGTTTTTCTTTCGCTTCAGCGATACGGATAAGCATAATGATAAAAACTTTTTAACAAAAAAAACAACCGACTTCAAAAAAAAAACACCACAAAGTGTAAAATAACTTTAATTTTAATTTTGGAAGTCGGTGTCTTTGTTTTTGTATTTACGTTTTTGCCACCGACTTCCAAAATTAAAATTAAAGTTATTTTACACTTTGTAGTGTTTTTTTTTTGAAGTCGGTTGTTTTTTTTGTTAAAAAGTTTTTATTTTTTACTTTTTATAGTCAGAGTGCATCTCATGACAATTCCAATAAGCCCAAACACGGCTAGAATACATGGTTTTATTACGAAGTTCCGGTACCTACCTTCCAGCTTCATCATCAGATCGGTTTGATGGTACCATTTTCGTCAGAACCATTTATTTAAATTTGCTTCGTCATAGTCGCTTAACTATCTTAATCGAGATATCTTATCGCCACCCGTGAAATACTTATTATCATTGAAGAGTTCCTGTGGGTATCTGTGGTCTCCTTCATCAGTTCCACTTCACCAAATTATACTTTTTGAATGCAAATGCTTGACATGTTAATGAAAATACCAAAATTGCTATATGTATGCCTATAAAATTTGAGGAGTTCCCTCAATTCCTCATGGATCCCATCATCAGAACTGGATTTTGAAAAAAATGGGACCAATCTGGAAGCATATCCTTTCAAATAAAAAAAAAATTCCAAATCGGTTCATAAATGACGGCGTACTGAGGAAGCAAACATAAAAAAAAAAAAAAAATACAACCGAATTGATAACCTCCTCCTTTTTGAAGTCGGTTAAAAATACCTACAGAAATAAGGCTACGTTGCTCGCTACAATTCAGACCTAAACGTTTACACAGAAACTGCGTACATTAAAATTCAAGAAGTACCAGGAGAGGAGTAGAAAGCAGGAGCGTCGGGAGAAATAAAAGTGATTCGGGCGTCGGGCGCACAGGTGGCCGCGATTTGAATTTTTAACGGCGACCGCCAGCCGCCATTACCGCGCCCCGCCATCCGACCGCTAAATACTTCAAACTCTAATTGAATAAACGTGTCGTGAATTCAGTATAATCGACGAACGGTACCGATGAGACGGAGGACGCTTCGTAATCCGATTGTCCGAGTTTTAAATTTATTTAGATTGGCGAAAGGATTTCCGAATATCCATCCCCCCCCCCCCACTCCCTCGAGCGTCTAACAAGGCCCTTGTTCTAGCAACTTTGGTTGAATATCAAAATATCAAATAACTCTTCCCCGTTACGTTTGTGTAATTACTTCGGTGTATTTTATATTAGCTACAGCGACAGAGAAATTAACATTTTAATAATTCATTTGTTATGGCTTGCTAATAATTTAGATTGAGATTTGCTAAAATTCTTGCATTGTTAGAAACTAGATTAGAAGCGACTGATGTAGGTATCCTGAATAATTGAGTTTATTTAGTTAGGTTAGTTTGAAGAAGGTACTCATTAAGCAATCTGAGCCAAGAGCAGCTTGTTAAAACAAAATCTGGAGTTGCTATCTCGAGTTACCTGTTGAAGTTAAAAATTTACCAAGCAGCGAAACGCTTTCAAAGTAACTACTTATTAAAATGTATAGATAAAAAAGTTGCGAAAGTTGCTTAATTATACCATCGCATCGCTAGCGAGACGTTTTTTCGAGCGCCACCATTTTTCAAAACTTATCTCTCTCATTCCTCGTCGCGTCTCGTCATCCGCAAAGCGACTAGATCTACATAATTGCAAAGATACGGCTCCACATCGTTCGTCCGATGTCGGTATTTGTATTCAAATCTGTGACCAAACCGCTGTTAACCGTGCGAATGGCGGCGGGTCTCCCGCACCCCCGCCATTACCGTAATCTCGAAGACTAAGTTAATGGTAGCCCCCCGCCCTCCACGCCCGACACCGTCCCGCATTCGTCTTCGCTGATGTAAGACGACAATTTTAATGAGACACCTACAGTGTCTTGCGTACATACTCAGCCTATAATGTCTTGCGTACATACTCAGCCTATAATGTCTTGCGTACATACTCAGCCTATAATGTCTTGCGTACATACTCAGCCTATAATGTTGCACTGCTGGGACAGGCCTCCTCTATATGACTGGGTGGGCCGTAATCTACCACGCGAGCCCAGTGCGTTGGTAGATATCACAATATGTCTTGGGTTCGAATTCCGACCCTTATACGACCTACATACAATTCGTAATTCGCGCCCGTGACCACGGAGCCACCACGCTCTATATATATAATTATATCTAAATAAAGTAAAAAATAAAATAACGTATATATAAATAAATAAATATATAATGTCTTTATATGTATATATATTTAATGTGTTACGTACCTACGCACTAGCAATGCGTGAGTTCAGTGCGGCCGCCGGCCGGTCAAACCACTCGTGTTACCTCCACACTGACGACATTGTATTTACCCTTAAATTAAATTGCCTGTACATTCTGCTTTACTTATCTCAATTTCATATTTTGGTTGTATGTCCCCGAAGGTCTTGTTATTTGCAGAAATCTTTTTTTATTTGTTTTGGATTCTTTACAAACAAAACGCATTATTCATCAAAGAAACCTCTTTATGTTAAATGCTAAAAGAAGGTCGATTAGATGTATTCTATAAAAACAATATTACAGAACAGACAGAGGATTTCAGCCTTGAAATATTAAACACGTGTAGGCGATTTCAGAGAAAAAGGTAACAATCTACATGTTTGTGTCTTCAATATATTTTGTCGAATAAGGCGTGTATTTGAATATATTGTGCACAGAATGCGGGACGTCGAGGGTCTTTGAGAGTGGTCGATCGTTAAGCTGGTGCCGTAATACTTGTTCGATAAAACGACCGCTGCAAAGCGATGCAATGCTGGCGACGTCAAAAGGAACCAGCGCTGCACTGATAGCAAAGCTTTCTCGCTGAATTACTGAATTTTCTCTATAAATGCCAGAAGCTTCGGTACATTCATCTAATTTGAAAAATAAATATTTTATTTGTAAGTTCTGGTATGTTTACTTTAAAAGTGTCTCAGATGTTTACAATTCTTTGTTTAATAAAGCTGTTTAAACGCAAAATTAGATAACAATTTTACATTAAATCTGGTGAGCATTTTGGTCAAGCGGTTACCGTAAAATCCGCCCATAAAATTAAAAAAAAGCTCAAATAAAACATAAAAGAGAAAAATATAATAAATTTTGAACTGGATAAAAGTGATTTGGGGTGAAAGTCGAATCCGCTCGGCATCTGGCAATAAAATTAACTCCCGATATAATATCATTTGCTTAGAGGAAACAAAATAAAAGAAAAGAACTCATCGGCGCGCAAACATGGCGCGCAAACAGGGCGCGCTCTGGTCTCACCGACCACGTCCGCGGTACAAGCGGCGGCGGGTCGCGGGATCAAAGGGTTGATTGATTGGTTATTGTTATAAAATGAAAACGTTGCGTTGTATTGTGAAATATGAAAGTGGGGTTTATTTACATTAACATTACAATAAGATTCGGTGTTGCAATACTATTATGAAGTTTTTTTTAAGCAGAAAATTAATATATCAGCTTTAAAATCTGCCCAAATTTCATACAGGTTTTCGAATCTACCTCAATTCTTTTAAATGTTTTTTTCATGTGAACTAATCGCACTTACTCTAGACGTACATTGTTCTCCGCTAATCATTTATACTTAGCACCACCCTATAAAGCCGAAACACAAGGCAAGGGTGAAATAACGAGCTTACAGCTAAACAAAGGGAGGAGCGGATTTTTTGCGGACACCCCCCTTCCCCCTTATCCCACCCCCTCGTCCCTCTTCAGACGATGGGCAGATGCTCAGCGTTCCTCACTCGTCTTACAGATTTTATTGACGATCAATTATACGCAACGCCTTTTTTTAGTTATCTTCTAGTCTTTGCTTTATAGCTAGGGAAGTGGCATGTAATTAGAAGCCTATCCGATCTCAAATGAAGTGTCTTGCCCATTCTTCTCTATACGAAAGTATTTAGAGAACCAGAATTATTTCTATTTTCTTGTAAACTTTGACATTCAAAATTGCCTCTTATTGCATAATCAGCATATGCAATAAGAGACACAAGCCTCCTTTCAGTGAAGGGTCTCTTTTAATGGCCCACTTGAAACAAATTACATATTTGTCTTTGACGCTACACAACACATCTCTCGTTTACCTTTAAAAAGGTCCGAGCATTGCTCAGGTACCTACCACTGTTTTGTATAATACTAGAAAGTATGTATGGTGTATTTACTTTAATATACTTTAAATAGGAACGCTTATATAGGTAGTGTTTCTATAGGTTAGTGGGCTAGCAAGGGTTGCTCACTTTTCACCTTTTAATCATACTCAAAGGCTCTTTTATACGAAATTTATAATAGAGAATGTTAAATCCATTTCAACCGCATTTTACACAAGTAATATAACAGTCGGTCCATCACATTCATGATTATTTATTATTCAAAGAATCTTCAGTAAAAGCATGACTAGCACAGACTGTGCTATAAGCTCCTCCAATATAAAATATTCCTCAGTGCTTTATTAGCGCACTTATACTCAAATAAAACGTTCTAAGAGATGTTCTATCGGTGTATTTTATTTCATCACGTGCCGACCTCTAAGCTATTCAAGCTAGAAAGAAAAGTTGTGCAATAATACTAAACGTTGAAACAGAGCTAAGGAAGTTTATATTAGACATTGCGAGCAAAAACAAGGTTAGTGTACAATGGGAACAAAGAGTTAGTATTCAAACAGTCAAGTTGTAGGACACAGACAAGATAGGTTTAGAAGATCAACCCGTTCGCACACAAGACAAACATACATTGATACATAGTAATTTCGCGCCTTGGTTTTTTATCACAATTTCTTGTCGAGCCTTCAATCAAGTCATTGATTCTGCTCGCCCCTTCTTGAACTTTCGTATGAAGAAGAATGGCAAGCAACTGAACATAGTTTCTCTTTTAAAATGTTTTACTATATGTTTTATACAGTAATGATAAGTGTGACAAACGATATGTGAATTTGTTTTGTATCGCTCTTATCAGCGCTCGAGACCCGTTGCTACTCAGTTTCCATAAGGGAATAATGAGTGACCTATCACCTCGGTCCTTCTGCACATTTGTATGTTGTGTCTTGACTTACCTATTCACTTATTTTACACACAGGCCACATGATGCGATAGTGAATTAACCCTCCAGTAACTAAAGGAAATGGCACGGTCGGACTACACTGCGAGAGATAGCAACTTTTTGGTGAAAAGTTTCGTGTCGTTTTCATTTTAAAGATATTTTTCACAATGGCTAGAGCTATGAGGAAGTCGACGTGGGTACAACTAAAGTACCAAGTTTAAAAAGAGCTTAGATAGCAAACCCTGAAACATTCAGGAAATAGAAACAAAGAACAAGTAATAATTTTAAAATGTAGGCAAAAACATCGCATCACAAAAGGGCAAAAAAACGATAGTCATTGTTAAAGACAGTTAGTTTTTATTGAAGTAGTTTCTTGAGAATAAACTTCCACTGGACATCGAATGGATTGTAAGACTGATATTAGCATACCAGATATATCCCCGCGTCTTCTACCAGTGTGAATACAACGCTCACTAAACACGCGCTCGGTCTGCGCGGAAGTCACCAGTGTCTATTTGTGTTAGTGAGTTCAAATGCGACGCAGACCTACTTCTGGATGTCCATGAGAGGGGTGGTTGTGTGTACGTAGGTGTAATGTCCTTTGAGTTATTAAATGTACTTAGATAAACGTATACAATTATTTCCGATCAAAGCTAAGTGCACTTTATAACCACTGCGGGCCGCAGCGCACCACATTGCAAAAATGCGCATGGATGTTGTTTTGCTTATTAAAAGGCAATGGAGAGCAATCAAATCAAAAATGAAGAGAACCGCAGGAGAACCAAGGTAACGGATATAGCCCAAAGAACTGCCAAACTTAAGTGGCAGTGGGCAGGGCACATTTCTCGCAGAACAGATGGCCGATGTTTCGTTTATTAAACCAAAATAGGTTATTAGTCTCACTGGAATATTTTCATCAACCAATATCTTCACATCACCGTTTAGATTATACAACTTTTCTAACAATACTTATATACCGCTCTAACACATAACGCCTCCCAACTGAGCGCCAGTTTAAGAAGCTAATTATCGCCGAATTAGAACGTCTGCGCTAATTGTCTCGTTTACTCAACATAATTACATTGTACTGGCTTTGTCTTTGAAGTGGAGATGATAATCGCATTGTTAGGATCAGTCGACTCGCAGAGTTTGCTTTGAAGATGTTGTTGGTGAGCTCAGATCGTTAGATAAGCTATTATCTATTGCTTTAGATGGTAGACCACATCATTATCAAATGTTTAAAATATTTCACATAATTGTGAAGGACCTTAAAATATTATAGAGGTATGAGGAACAGGGTGTAAAGTTCACTCAATCTCCATAGAAAAGGGAGGATCCTCCGACCAGACGGGTGTTATGTCTGGCGGGCAACTGCCCAATGATTCATGTCGGGCCTTTGTATCTATGCTAGTTGCGCGGTAAACTCTGCTTGCGAGATGCAGGATTTTGTGACGTCAGTATGACGCGTTGTTCGGATGTGGCGTCGTTGTAGATACCGCTACAATATAATAAGTAAGTAGATTAGTGATAGTGAGCTAGAAGTCATGGGAAGAGCTCTTTGCCCAGTACTGGGTAAACGCAGGCTGACAGCAACAGTAAGTGATAGATTAATGTTCCCGTTGTTCTACGTTGGCGCCACATCAATCGTCATATTTAGCACTCAAAAGTAATAAAACGATGAAACTTAAGTTACTTTTTTTTATTTTGGTTTAACTACATGCTCCCAAATGCGAGTGAAAGCTGATATTCCCTCAACCACAGTATGAAAAAAACTAACACTACATGACAAGAAAAATCATCTAACCTAAGAACATAACACCACATAAAATATCATGTCACCATAAACTTCTTAACTTTCAGTGTCAACAAAACGTTCAATGAATAAAACATTCAGAGATGAAACACGACTACGCAAGATAGCCCGAAGGTAGCGTAGTGACTCCCCATCGACCTGTCGGCCCGTCCGCGTCGGTCTCAACTCAACAGCCCGCGAACCTATAAAGAAGGTCTTATTTTCTCGTTAAGCTAGACCCAAGGTACGTGCGGGGACACTGGAATCTAGTGATGGGATTTAGAATTGACTGGGTTTAGGGACAGAATTATTAAAGGCCGGTTTCGGTTGAATTTGTTTGGATGAGGGTTGATAAAATGCTTTGATATTGATGAAGGATTATTCTATGTCGAATTTTACGTCATCATTATTTACAACAACTTCCAATACATAATTTTAATTCTTTCTTAAAGATTTTTTAAATCCACTCTCTTGGAATATGTTTCTTAAAAAAACGTCTATTCAAGAAAAACAAGACGGAAAGTTTCAAGAAAATAAAGTTCTAAAGAATATAGTTAACATAATTATTATTTTGTTCGTAGAAAAATCCATTTATCGATCTTGGCTGAAGGCTACACTTTCCAAACTGCATCGGCATTTTCTCGGAACAATCTTCCTCCTCACTTTACTAACTGTACTCAATCTTCCAAAAGGTCTAATTCTGCAAACTCGTTTCCCCCCGACCCTCGTGAATTGCAGTTGATCACCGTCCCCTGTCACGTCCGCAGCTATAAAGTCAGTGCGCTCGGCAGTAATGACACTATAACCAAGCTCGTCGATGGCGCGACTCGTGAGCCTGTGAAGTGGTCATAGCTCACATCTGCCACCAATCGCGATCACCACCCTGAGTGTAAGAATCTCAAACTAAGTATGTAATAACAAAGAAAGAAAGTAAAATTGGTTATTCTGCACAAATAAGACGCATATTCGACATAAAACACAAACACTAAAACAAAGAAACCAAAAGCTGGTGGTCTATATTTTTGTAGAACGTGTGAAGGTGAACGGTTCGGTCATCGTGAAAATATATTTCAAACGTGTAAAATATTCCTCTGATCAACTCATTCCAGACGAAAATAAAATGTGACCTGGCTTTGATGAAAATTGTCAAAGTCCACTTGAATAAATAAATGGAGATGGTCTCATATTATAATGCATAGTTAATGATCCAATAATAATTTGTTTTGATACGTAATACTTATATTTGACCGAAGTCAATATAGCGTGGGGTAGACACTTATTACACTGCTGGAGATTTTATGGATCTTCACAAAAGCACTAAACATTAAGTTTAATTTATGTAATAAATCAAAGTTGTACTTCAACCAACAAGTAGGGAGAAATACCAAACATAATTGAAACACCATCAGCAATGGGATTACAAACAATCTCGCATCTCAATAACAGATCAAAATCACCTTCCAACTTATCATCATAATAAATATATTTCTATCAGACTGCCATAACACAAAGCTCAGTAACTGCTCGCCCCACTCAAGCGAGTGCCTCGGAAACAATCAGCACCCGCGCTCTAAATCACGTGATACATTAAGTTACACTCGACGGGAGATCAGAGCAATCCCATTCAAATGGAACTCCATATCCAATAGTTTTTACTTTAATGCCATTTGGGGATGCAAAAAAAGAAAGCGTGTAAGTTTTTTATTTCATATGTAAGTACTTGGATTTCTGCCAAATCCTAGAGATCAATAGCATGATGACTATATGGAAAAGTTTTAACTTCAGTAAGAACATTTGTCCCCGAAAACGGCCGCTCTTAATTCGATTATAAATAGTTTTTGACCTTGTTGCAGAAGTTTCTCCAAATATTTGTCGTAACTAAGTTACCCCAACTGTTTTCGCAAAGTTTCATTCGAATGTATTTAGTGTCGAACGAAGTTATTGTTAAATTGCTCACTCATCGTATGCGAGCACTTCATCTGACAAAGTATTTGTACTTACTTTGCGAAATTCATTTTGTGTACAGAAATTGAATCGAACTCGTGAAATTTTCAGACAAGTAAATTTTATCACACGAAGTATTCGGAGCGTCTATTTTGTATTCTATCATTTTCTTCAAAGAGTTTCGAGACTTTATTCTGAGGCGTGTGAGCTTTGAAGCCATTATGATGAAGATGAATTATCTTTTTAACTTAATGAAGCTCTGACGGCGTTTAGGTCTCCTAAAGCTATTCGAAGAGTATGAAATTGGCTTTTTTGGTACTTAAATAAAATATAGCTAACACAATTTTTACTATATGTCAGTAATTTTATGCAAAACTGTAAATGCTAATTTATCGTTACTCGAAATCAAATTCTAAACATTGAATCTTTATCTTCGACCCTCAATACTCAAAATACATATCGATTACAAGGATCCTAAACACTCAAAGATAAACCCTAACTCTTTTAAGAGTTGACACTGATACCCTCAGATTTATGAGTGGAGATACCCTCCTCGGGTAGATTCGCCCTCTCGACTGCCGACTCTCCCCTAACGATGTTAAGGAAATCGTCAGTTACCGCCGACTTCGCGATTGATACCCATAACGTTTGCTAGACTATAACTAAGTTAGCAGTTTTATTTGAATTATGAATTTTCGTGATTGCTCTTACTGAGTATAACTGAAGGAATCTTTTCGGAGTACTCGTTTATGTTAACGGCATAGTAGTTTTGTGAAGTAGTTTGAAGAACTCGTTATTGTTCGAATTTATTCGTAATAAAAAGCAGTGAAGTTTCCATGATATTGGGTTAACATAATGGAAGTTGTATTCCTAAATTATAGTTTAATATTAATAGCTACGCCATTAACAATATCGACACAGACATAAGTTTTAATCAAATAGCTTTAGATTGATTAATTTGGAGATAACACAAAATCTACACACATGTTCAATTTAAGGCAAAATTAAGTTGCCAAAATGTTATTAAAAGCCGTAGCACCGTGGGGTCCAGGCGGGAGTCGCCTCAGGCCTTCGAGTGTAGGCCTTTGCGGGCCTCGCTACATGTCGCCCAATTAACTGGGGCCCGGCTTTTTGTTAATTACCGCCGTTTGTTGTGTGAAAGGCGATGGGATGTTTAAGATATAATAATTAAGGATAAGATGGCGAGATTGTAGGGATTTTGCAAGGGAAATATTATGTTTTCATAATTTTTGGGTTTTCAGCGGATATTTATTATGACTTATTCACAATTCACTTTTATTTGCTCTTAAAAACATACTCAGAACTTTTTCTGGTATTCAAAATTTTGTAAATAATAACAATACATCAAGACTGTGCAGTTCTGCTGTCCCTCATAAACATCAATACTAGCAATACCGAACACTTTTGCACTTCTGGCCCTCTCGTTAGAATATGACTTTACAATGAAACAAAAGACAATATTGACATCTTCGATTCTCATGCCGCTGCTATCAGAAGACATGTATGTAGATTGGTAGGTACACTTTCTATTTAATATTGTTACGCTTTAAATGCTGTTTTCTTAAAATAATATAACTTTGTGTCAAATATGTACATTTCCTAACATGTTGGTCCTATACACATTCCCCGTCTAATTACAAGTGTGTCAGACTTTGTAGCTGTAATTTTTTTAACTAAGTTTTTTAATGTAGTTATCATCATTACTATTAAATTGTTGTTACTAGTCATGTTGTCACTTCGCGTGATAATCAGGTCGAAACCGATATGTGTACCTAGTGATATACTGTGATTGTTACCTCTTTTAGTTGCCTTGTGAATAAATAAGAATGTTTTGTTTATTTCTCAAAAAAAATCTCCCAAAGGTTTTGTAACCTCGGCACGTTTAATCCTAAACTAAGCTTGGTACAACGAAATATACACCATTGTTTTAATTTTTTATTTGCCGTTTATCTCAATCTAAGCTCAGGAACCTCTCTGAAATGTCCGACCGCTGCGGTAATCACTTGATCTTTACCATGCGGCTGGAAAAAAGAGTATTTTACTGTTTAAGTACTGGGGATCTACATTTTCGTAGCAAATATTTATGAGTTTAGGTTTAAAAAATGAGAAAATGGAAACGTTCTATGAGTTACCTACTTCACAGAGAAATGAAATAATAATAATATAAAGGTGGTTCTCAACCCTTATTGTTAATCAGATTTACGTTACTAAAAGAAAAGTAATTAAGGATTAAGAGCCAATCCTCTCCGTATATAAAAGTTAAGTGCTTTATTCCTGCGGCGTAACGTGATGTTGTGCCTAATAATTATTATATCTGAGAGTGCTCTCATGGCATCTGTCTCTTGAGATATCTGCCATCCTGGTACAATATTCAATATACTCATAGAACAGAACATGACAAAAAAGTAAAATAGACTGTTTTTTGTATATAAACACGTATTTCTCAAAGTGCCACATTAGAAAAAGCTGCCAGATAGTCGTCATTAACCGAATTCAAAAAAGGAGGTTATATTCGACCCGTATGTTTGTATGTCCGCGATTTTCTCAAAAACTAATGAACCAATTTTATGATTCTTTAATTAATGTGATAATGAATTTATATACTAAAAACCTTCCTAAAAGTATATAAATTCATTAGGTAATTATTCTTATGTACGAAGTTATATGCATAAATGTACTGCACCTCCGGCATTTCTATGCGAATTTTGATGATTTTTATAGTCGGTGTCTTCAATGCACTAGTGTTACTTAATTGAATTTGTGTGGGGTATGTACAACTAAAAAATGAACGATAAAAACTTTTTTACAAAAAAAAAACAACCGACTGACAAAAAACACAACAAAGTGAAAATTAACTTTAATTTCGGAATTCGGTGTCAAGAAAAGGAAAATGAGGAACCAATGACACTGACTTCCGAAATTAAAGTTATTGTTCACTTTGTTGTATTTTTTAGAAGTCGGTTGTTTTTTTTAAGTTTACGTTTGTATAGACAGAAGTTATTTAGCAAACTTAGTAATTTCGGCAACTTCTAAAGTATTAAGTTAATCTGAACTGAACTCATAATTCGATTTACCCAACCTAGGAATTATGCTTATGTAAAAGAAAATATTAACGGGTTCAACTTTTGTTTAATTTTTCTCGAACAGCTAACAATCTTCATTAAAATTCTAAAGCAACCGAGCTGTGCAGTTGCTTTGTGTGAGACGACTTCTCAGTACTCAGTAGTCAACGACGTCATATTAATTAAGAGCATCCCGATACCTCTGAGGATTACTGCCGACCTAGTACATTTTATCTTATTGCTATTCATTACACTTATATTATGATTAATTCTAACTAATATTATGATTTGTTCTTTTGCTGTCTGACCAATCTGAATGATATTGATTGTAGATAATCTGTTTTGTCTGTTGGAAGCCTGAATATTTATTAGTGGTCGTATTTTTTTGATAAAAACTTTGTCAGATAATATGTGCATCCCTAATGAATGAATTCATGACTAATGATCATCATTCACATTGACACTGGAAGATTGAATACCACAGTTGTTTTATAAAAAGTTTCTATTGTAAATACTTATCAAAGTTACGTGCGTCAAGTATACCTATATATATGTATTTCAATTCTATATTCAGCCCCCATTGCAATTGTATCAAAAGTAACTCTAGTTCTACAGTGCTAGTACTATTCAACTCAGCGCACTGATCACGACGCCGGAGTGTGCAGCTACCGCCCCTATGACTTCTGCTGCCCTGGTACAATTTCCGTTGGATACTTATTTATTACCTACTGAGAGAGTAATAACTCTAGGACCAGATTACTAACATTAAGTAAAAGCTTGCTATTTTCTTCCATAAAAATCCTGTGAGTGCTCAAACACGTATCATTTTTAAACCATGAAGTAATAACTGACCCACAATCAACGTCTTTAATCTCCGACCCTAACTAACGCCGTGCCAACAATAGTAATAAACCTCAATAAAACTGAGAACAAGAAGAAAATTATCTCACAAATTAAAACATTTCAAGTAACAAAGTGCTGCTGGAGAACAATAAAAAACGCGGCACATTAACAGTAGAGAAAACAATTGAAAGCTAAAAAACGGTCGAGTGCGTGGCTGGAGCGCTGCCAGCGACCGCTCAGCGGTTTCAAGAAACATACCCCTGGTATTGAGAATAAATGCCCTTTTGTATTGTATCGCTGTACAGCGCTTTATTCTAGAATATACGCGTGTTTTGCTTTAAAACGTGAGGCAGGATCTTGTTTATTGTGCTAGGTGTTTGTGTTCTATTTTGTAACTTGAAAGTTTAAAGTTTAGAAGATTCGACATAATTTTTGGGTTTCGTAGACGAACAAGGAAGGACCACTTTGTAACGGGCCGCGTGCGTCTGGTCGTCATTCTCGATTCTAATTCTACTATCAATGAATCAATTTCTATGAAATTTCGCAATGTCTTCGGTAAGCCGCAGGTTTATAATGAATAATGTCAAGTTCCACATCGCTTGATCGCATTTTTAATATATTTTCATGAACAATCAAACTGATTATGATTAATTCTCTACAATAAACAGTTTCTCTCCGTACACAATCAGGGGCACCACAGTCAAATGCACCATTTTTGAGAATCGTGCAGCATTCCGACTTGAATGTCCTGATCTAATTGCAGGCGCTCGCAGCCCTAATGAAACGGTGTAGTATTAAAATCGAGTCAGCCACACCACTCAGCTAAATGTTAGCAAAAATTACGGCGTCCCTAGAGCAAGCATTCATTGTTAATGATCTGAATGTAGACTCTATGTGTAATGTTGTTAGGACCGGACCGGATCGGATGGTAAAAATCCAGGGGTTAAAGTATAGCTTGTTTGAAATAGGTATTCAAATTAAGGGCCTATACTACCTCAAATGGCTAAGCATGATCCTCCGTTATGTCGAAAATACTGCAGCATTAATTTTGAAATAAATATATGGTAAAGTTAAGGATTAATGTTAGGTCTTATGTTAGACGAAAACACGATTTCATAAAATTTTCTTGATAGAAAAAAATTCCAAAGTTACCTCCAAACCGAACAATAAACCGTTGGTATTCAAAAAATTCTTCAAATTCGATCATGAAACTTTTTATACTAACCGAACTAACTATAAAGCAGGTCGTATGTTGTTTACTTTTTTTAATTACCATTATTTTCACCGTAAAAAGCAAATACCTAAACTATTGGCGCTGCGTGCCGCCTAGCACCGCACTCTGTCTCGCTCTCACTCAGTCTGCGAGCAGTATCGTGCTAGCGAGATAAAGAGTGAATTTTAGCTGAGGTAGTGTAGGCTCTTAAGTAATGTTTTATAGGCCTAGTTGCAGTGGATTTTCATTGTGCCAATAAATCCGAAAATTAACATTACGGTAGGTATAAAACAATAAGTATATCACTAACACAACAAGCACAAGCTCAAGTAACAAGAACGAATTATGTCACTTTGAAATTGTAAAATCTCTTGCGAAATCATTCTCCAAAATCATTCATCGTTATTATAATTTAATAATTCACAGAGTAATAGAGACATCTTATAAATCGTGACCTAGCTCCTGGACTTGGTCCTACATTCCCGTGACGTCACTTTGCCTGCAGCTGAGTGCCGCTGAATATTTTATAGGAACGCCCCACGTGAGCATTTTACAGCGCGTTTAAAACACGGCTGATTTTTCAATAATCAGATATTTTTGTCTGAGGAATGAATAAATGGCAGTTTAGCATTTTGACAGCTTTCGTATAGAAAATAGGGTCAAACTGCAATTTTTTTTCTTCTGATAAAAGTGCGTTATTGAAAAACTGCCCTAAATTGTTTGTTTAAAGTCTACTTACTATAAAATGTGGTTGAATAGTAGTGGTTCAGTTGTTAGGCTGATCATGACTGTGTTTACAAAAGACAGTTGGAATATAAGTTGGAATGCAAACTTTGTTGATATAGTTTTTCTTCCTTTGTATCTGTCACTATTTGATATTTATGTCCTGTCAATGGTGTGCTCCTCACTTTTAATATACCATGTTAAATAATTGTCTAGTGTTTAAATTTATTTCAACAAATAAAAAACATAGGTACTCGTAAGTACAAAAACTAAGAAATTCCTTAAAAACAACGGTTTCTATTTTTGTAAGAATTAAGTTAGTTAAAGAACTTAGCAACATCGAACGTAGGTGGATAAATTATAGGTACACAAAAGATTGACCAGCATTCAGCACTAGAGCAAGACAATACAGACATTGTAACAAAAAACTCTAACCACGATCATTATTAACCTCAATTACAGCCCAGACCAGATTTCTTTCTAACAATAGGACCAGGAACACAACACTGCCTACGCCTATACCTATACCAAATCACCAATTGAAGCACTCCCTTTGTAAGTCCCTGCGACTAGGGCAGCCGCACAATACGCGCCGAGAATCGATAAAAAACTTCGACTTCTCGATACCGATTGTTAGACGTGACGGGCAGAAAACACTTCTTTTTATTTTTTTACCACACTGTGTATGCAAACGGCGCGTATTTTGTGCGGTTTATATACAAACCCGTGTCAGTTTGAACGGTTTTTGGCAGTGAAAAAAACCGTTGAATATTTAAAGTGTTATGTGCTTATTTGAACTTATATCATAATCTAGGATAGGTTTTGCAAGTTTTATGTTCGTTCCCACTTTCTCTACGGTTCTGAAGATAAGTTCAGGCATTTCAATACAAGTAGTAACGATACAATGATAATAAATAATAACGTGGCTATTCTAACTTCGGAAAGTCACTAGGCAGGAAACACATTCTCGCTAAAAGTGTCCCAACGCGAACATTCGCGCAATCTGTCATCTGAATACTTTATATCAACGGACGTGGCTCGCTACCGTCATGTTGAGCAGAGCTCTTTCTCACACATAAAACAACTTCAACAAAATTTGTAAATTCGCACAACGAGGGATATTACTATCAGGTAAGAAGGTTTTCACAGATCACAACCTATGGGATTCAGACCGCAATCATTTGCCATCGTTTGAAAAGTCGAAAATGTTCGCCCTCCGCAACCTCTGAATTCACGGTCCGCCGGTGTAACCAAGATTATGTAAATTTTTGGTTCACTTCGCTATTGTAGACCCTAATCTTAGTCCCCGGAGGGCTGGGGCTCGGAGGGCAACCCTCCCGGCCGGAGGGAGTGCGTCCAATAGTAATTCTATAAATCAATCGGTTCCAACCATTTTTGTTTTGTTTGCGACAGTGGGACTGTTGCTCTGTCGAGTTTCGCGAGCTTATGACTTATTGCTCTCAATCCAGGTGTAGTTTTAGAGAGCTCTGAAATATAACAGGACCTGAAACCTGGGCAAACACAAAATTCTTGTTAATACAAAATATTACATGAGGTGGTGTAACTTCGTTGTAAAGGTTCTTTGTTTTAGTTTTTCATAAGCTACCTAAATTCCAGAAACCTTTACAAAGAACATAAAATACATCATGCAGTCATGCTATTCTAGTAACACAGCTTTGTTTGGTCCTACTCATACTCAAACCATTTATTCCAATCAAACCATTTACAGACACTTTTGAATTACCAAGAAAAATCAATATAAATACGAGAAAAAAATACGAGAAAATACGAATACGAATGCGTTTGCACGCCTTGTATTGATTTTTATCTCGAAATCCACATTCGTCTGCCAAAACTGGAGTGGTTAATGTTATGTTTGACAGTTAACATTTTTTCATTTCATTTATTCATTAACAATTTACATTGTGTCTGAATGTTTTACAAAGATACCTATGCAAATAATTAAAATAATAACAAGTTAAGCAAAGAATTTAAATGAATCCAACACAATCTCATTACCTACTTACATTAAAATATTATTTACATTTATAAAAATTTAAAACAATGTCAGCAAGAAGAGAAATAAATAAATAGATGTCACTAATACCTACCTAATAATTCCATTTAATTTCTAATAATAAAAATTATAAAATTAATTTACAATGTCCACTATCCAGGCATATATTTAAAAAAGCAAATAAAATAACAAATTAACTCCCCAACATTCAGTCATTGCGGATCGTCAGAAGCCCAGAAGTCTGACAGACAGTCTTACCAAGCGGTATCGTATTACCCAGTAACTACAATTCAGTTACTGGGTCGACTGCCGTCGCTCCATGTAAAATACTTGTATTCAGCTGCATCCAGTTACACTAAAAGCCAACCCCAACATAGATGAAAAAGGCTAGACTGGTGATGATGTAGTGTAACTGGCCTTAGATGTGTGTGACTTTATTAATTAATTTACCATTCCCAAAAGCTAAGTGACACAAACACTGCTGCGAGTGTAAAGACTTCAATAGGTCTAATAGAGTACTCAACAATCTCATTCATTTCTTACTTCATTCGAACAAAGGTTCAAATGTTAAACAACCATTCTAATCTACCATCATCACAAATTCCTAGCTCCACCATCACCTAAACAAAAACAAATAGCAACGACTTTTATGATTTCTCACATAGTTGATTGCATCATTTTTATGTTCTCCGGATTGAGTTAACTTGGCAAAATCTTGAAATTCCCGTAACACAGCCCCGTACTGTGTGAGGGGGAATTTCATCAAGATTTTGCCAAGTTAACTCAATAGGTACCCTTGCAGAGGTCAATTCTGTAATAGGATTAAACGTTGACCCACATTCGCTCTTAATAGGGGACCTAGAGTTCAGTAACACGATTTTTAGGGACGCGTTTGTCGTGCATTTGGGCCCGAATTTCGCCAAAATCAATGGTGGGCGGATTAATTTCATTCCCGTACGGTGAACCTGTTCTTTGTTTGTTTGTTTGGAAAAATGCTTCTATTCTATTTTGGAAGAAATAAAGTAAAATGATAATGTTCAAGTTAATTATTATTGTTCGTTGGTTGATGATAAAACAGATTCTGTTAGCAAAACATCTGCTTATTTCATGTTTACTTAAATCCTCAATTCATTGCTACATTTAAATACTCAATACTCAAACATTTAAATACTCAATTAAATGCTAAAATGTCTATAATTTACTGCAATTGCATCTTCAAAGTGTCCGACCCCTCTCTTGCCTAAACTCCAATTCTTTCAAAGACTACCAATTGTCTCATTTCCATTTGTGAATAATTTTCGTCCGTCTGGTCCCCTCTAATAAAACCCGCGGCACTCACATGGCTACCCTAATAAGGGAACGAGATAACACTACTTCCATCCTTATCGTTGTGTGAGTCGCACAAATCTTTCGCTAGTTAGTGCCGACTAGTGTCGACCCACTTACGACAAAGTTATTGTCACACAACTTTTATGCGGGATTTGAATTTGTGGAGGACTTTATCGCTGCCTTCGCGTTACTGAGATTTGTGATATAGGAAGCTGTGTGGCGACGGCTTAGTTGTTTTAGCATTGTTTTGTCATCACAGTTAGAAGAACAACGGCAAAGGATTAATTTAGAACTTAGCAAATCGTAGGTAATGGAGATACCACCTGCAAACTTATTTATTTGTCCATTTCACCAACCAGCTATAACAAGGAAACGATATTTCTCTCTCATAAATAACCCCCGATCTAGTGTTCGTTGACCAACCTCTAGAGACCCTCGATCAGTTCTTGGCTCATTCTATAATTGGCAGGCCGAAGACTCCCCGGACGAAGTCAGCACTTTTAATATCCCACTTAATTTTGTTCAGCGGATCTAAAATCTAATTGGAGCGCCGTAATTGGGGAATTTTTGTGGAAAAAATAATTAAGACATAGTTATTTTTTTGCGATTTTTGTTTCAGAAGGTTTTCTCTCTCATCTTTATTTCGAATTTGCTGTTAGGCTCTTCTTCATTTTGTAATAATTAATTAATTACATTACGTATTTTGATAGGCGAAGATCACTAAAAATCACGAGTTTCAATTTACAATTCCTACACGGAACACGGTCTATTGGAACTCTTTGTGATGCAATTTGTATCAGAGTTATAATATATATCTATGATATATCCGCAATCCCAATGCATTCATCGCTATCGGTAGAAAATTAAATTATAACATCTTAGGCACTACCTAATTACAGTGCTTGCTACTATGATCACATTATATAATATAATAATAATAATAAAACATTTATTTCAGACGTAGTCCATATACTGTTAGTAACACAAAAAAACCTTATAAAGCTATTGTTAGTACATACAAAAACAAGCCACAAAAAGAAATCAAAATCACAAAGTGGCACCGCACAGGACTGCCAGTTTATGCCAAACCCTGGACGCGCTCACCCGCAGTGTGTAGTCGCATCCAGTGCCGCCACATCGGCGAGTCCCATTGGTCCACAAACACGCTCAGAAGGCTGTTTGAGCTGACACGCATACGCTTCTTAAGAGCTGCACAACGCTAAAAAATAAAACTTGATAAAAAAACTTGATTTTTGGTTAAAACTTTATGCAGAACGCTAGTAACTTCAAATCTTTTCCAACGCCAATAAGTATTAACAGCCGCAGAACAAGCCAGTAGAGGGGGGAGGGGCGGCGCCGCGGTTCCAGCCTCTGATTTATGTGGCACTGTACCCTGCTTCTTACCCACTTTTTATACTGCTGCCCCACTCCAGAGTTGAGGAAATATAGAGTACTGGAAGCACTACGCTACCAGTACAATCTATATATATAAAAATGAATTGATGTTCGTTAGTCTCGCTAAAACTCTAGAACGGCTGAACGGATTTATCTTATCCTTGGTCTTGAAATGTTCGTGGAGGTCTAGGAAAGGTTTAAAAAGTGAGAAAAATCGAATAATTCCCGGGAAACCCCTAAAAACAGCCCTTTTCTATTTCCCATACAAACGTTTTCTAAATAAAATGTAAAGTCAATTGTCTTTTATTTATCGATTGAGGCAGTACGAAGTCTGCCGGGTCAGCTAGTAAGAGATAAATATTGTTCGTTGTTTTAACTTTTAATAATTCCTTAAACTGTTCATACTACTGCATTATAATATTCTATTATTGATTATCGTTTTCGTCATCAACTACGTTATTCACCCGTAATTTAGTAATTTGAATGAAACGATTTTATTTTAATTATTTGAATTTATATTCATTGTTAAATCTGCCCCCTTATAATTACAGTAAGTCATAAAAATTAATCGTGGGAAATCGCACTTTTGTTTCAAGATTTTTAAATAGGTGTATTTTGATGATTATAGCAGATAACTTAGATATTTAAGTGAAAAAAAGTTGTTTTTTTATTAATCCTGAATATAATTTATTGATCATGATTTAAGGATCACAATACTGTAAAAACAGTCATAACACCAGTAACACGATTTGCTGTAATTATAACATCGGGGGCAGAAATGTTGCATACACTTTCGAAGCTTACAGATTAGTACTCATCTGTTTCATTACAATCGCATCCTTAGTTACCAATTTGTTGTCTCTTCCATTCGCTCACCATCATCCTGGCCACCCCTAGGTAAGTATTCATTCTGAATTATGGGCGTATTCTTCTGCCATTAGCTTCATAAACGAGACAGTAGGACAGTGGGGATGCTGCGTGATTCAATCCTGTTTATCTCATGTAAGCGATGCTCTGTGTCACCCCCTTGTTTTCGTGCCCAGCGTGAAATATGACCGACTAACTGAATCTGCTTATGTAGTTAGCGATTTGCGAGGTAAGTTAAGTTTTATTTTAAAGTAACATGTTAATGAAATATTTTCGTATCATAAGGAATAACCAACTGGTTTAATAACTACAACAAATGTTTAAAATGTTATTTTGGTCGTTAAGATTTTATGTATAATTGCTGTTAATTCGTGGTTTTGCGATTACACGCTAACGTTCTTATGTACTAGCTAACGCAGTAACGAGCGAGAAATCAACCAATAATAATCTCTATAAAATAACTGTGGTAATTCCACTCGAATCACAAAGTATCCTTCAGCTCGTTAAAAAAGCCCAAGGAATTTTGAAAGGAAATATTGTACTTAAGTACCTACATCCAAAACCCACGGCGTACTTTGTGGTGTAGGTACACCGTTGATCCTCTAATTGTCGGGGCTTCAACACAATGGGCCGTTAACTCGCTAACAGTTTGTCGGCCGGCCTGAATCTGATATCAGGCCGCTATCATTGCATCGGTATGGCTGCCCCGAGACTACATTATTATTGCTGTCATCAAATTGATGGGTTGTAACCACAGGGAAATATAGAGGTACCTACGAAATTAAGATCTGGTGTTGGTTTCTGTTTATTTATGGTTCATTTTAAGTCACAATTAACGAGGTATAAAACCACAAGTCTCTATTAGGTACATACAAACATAAACTCACGCCTTCTTCTTATGGGGGCAGGCAGAAACTACAGAACGACCTGCTACGATCTTTACAAACTTGTTTTGCTTAGTACTATGCATCTAACCTTTCTAAAGAACATCACCACTAAGGTCACTATTTGTCCTTCTAGGGCGTCCCCCCTCCAGGCGTTTCTACTCACATCTTGTAAATTTATTCCTTTTATTAGTCGCTTCCATTCATCGTATTAACGTGACCAAACCATTTGAAGCATAGGTACTCTTGTAGATTTTTATCACTATAATTATCTTCTTTTGAACCGCAACGTTGCCTTATAACATCATTCCTCAGCCTGTCATTCCTAGTCACACCACGCATGCTTCGCAGGGAACGCATTTCCACAGTATTTACTCAACTTTCTTCTACAAAGGTATTTATTTATTTATTTTATATAAGGTATCTATTACTACACCATATTATAAATAAATAAAAATAAATAAAATTCATTTATATCGGATAACACATTGATCCATAGTTCCATACAGTCATTTAAAATTAAACTAAATAAATAAATAAAATTAAATTGAATTAATAATTAAAAATAAATATTAAAAATGAAAAAATACATTTAAAATTAAAAGTACATTCAAATCACTCGTTTAATAAAGGATCTCCATATCGGACAAGAGATCCTATCAGCTACAGTCTTCAGAATTTCGTTGCAACTGCCCCGCATTCTGCAGATCAGGGATACAGTTTTCTTCCGGATGACTGCATGAAAGCCATCAGTGCGATACAGCGCAAACATCCCTGTCTTCGGTTCGGTCATTATAAATGTGGTCTTCGGTTTGAGACGTTTATTCAATCCATCAACAACTTACTTTGTTTTATCCAAGTTTTTATGTGGCGATTTAACAGTGACTTCAGCCACGCGTAGTATAATCTGATTTTCTTTTATTCATCAATTAACGAAATAAAGTGCCTACCTTACCTTTTTTATCCGTAATCATCTAAAACCGAAAATTAAACCGCGAAAATTGCCATTCCCACAAAACAGTGTCCACTCAAACATAATTCAGTTTCTTAATCATTGGAGCAAGACGTTCATTTACCGAACATTTTACCGCACGCTATTTACTTAAGTCTTTCGGTAAAAATTCAACCTTTATAGCCCATTTAAATGAAAGGCAATTAAAAGTTTTTCACTTCGCTTCTCGAAACCCTTTGACGATCGACTTTTATTCTATGTGTTTGCTGTTCGCAGAATTTTTACGAGTCCACTTTGGCTTCAATTAAACTGACCTGATTAATTATAGCTAACCTGCCTGTTTGCAGTGTTTGTTATAAGGGTGAAATACCGTCTTACTGGAACGCATTTTAGGAAAAAGTGCTTTTTCTGGAAAAACGATTGAAGATCTTTTCATTAAAGAGAAAAAGTGCTAGGAAATAATGCACCAAAAGTACGCTTGTAACATTAAGAAAATGTTTTTAATTCTATGGTATTACTGTGAAGAACAGGATATTGAAAATAATACATCTTTTAAGATACAGCTGATTCTTTTCTTAAGCAGAATACGTAAAGGTATCACAATATTACATAACATTAAGAATCTGACAGCCACATTTAACTAACCTACTGGCCACAAATATTTAACTTAAAAACACTAACTCCAATTACGAGCACCTGGACCACTAATCTGCAACTTAACAGTGATTTAGTTAACAAATCGTCTAACTATTCAACGCCACTGAAGAGTATAAGCCATTCTAAACGTTTAAGTAGCGACACCAAATATTAGGTACAGAAGGCTGATGTTAAAGCTCGAAGATTGCCATGGGAACTCCTCAAGTCAGTAAGATAGCTTAGTTGTGATTGAACTCGTTGGGTTTGTCTTGACCAGTACTATGGCTCAAGTTGATGTCCAGGGTCTGAAAATGAAGCTGGAAGATGACCAGGAACTCCTAATCAAACAATGTAGCACAATCGTGTTTGCACTCATTGGATATGTATTGACAAGTGCTATTAAACTAGGTGGTGTTCAGGGTCTCACGATACAGCTGGAAGGTGGCCACAGGAACTCCTCAACTTAACAAGACAGTCCTGATGTGTTTGGGCTCGTTAGTTTTGTCTTGAGCCCAAGGTGTAGTCCAAGGTCTTTTATGTTAGGGTCGTTGGATTTGTTCTGACAAGTACCTTACAAGTGAAGGTGATAGAAAAGATTGCTTAAACGTACAAGACTGCGGCGAAGCTCAAAAGGAGGGTTATGTGTTTGACCTGTATGTAAGTATGTATGTATGTGTGTATGTCCGTTTCTTTGTTCCCTCGTAACTCCTAAACGAATGAACAGATTAGGAAAAATTAGGTATGCGTCTTTAGTTTTGTGTTGGAAGCGCGAGTGTCACTGGCTTTGACTTCTATTTATAAATGGGTTTGTTTTTAGCTTTACAGTTTTTTTTTTACTTAAGTTTTTTACCGCAGTCGGGTTTTTTTGTTTTTTAATTACTTTTTTTATAAACATGATATTAATCCTCATCCAAATAAAAACATTATCTATCACAAGTATTTAATTTTTAACAAGATTACTCTTAACACCAATTGATTTCAATGAATATCTTAGGAGATACTTTCATAGTTTTAAAATAATTCCGCATGGCAGCCGGCGATGAAGGGGTGGTATATATATTATAGTGGGGTTTTTCCTCAAATTAACGCGAGCGAAACCGCGGGGCACAGTTAGTAATGTAATAAAAATATGGAAATAATTTCCATTTTCATTTCGTATTAATATCAATGGATACGCTAATATAATAAGTGAAACTCATTTTGTAAGCCTCAAATAATTCTCATTTTGGTTTCCTATTTGTATCCGCTTATGTATCGTCGTATTGTGATGTACCCTAGGGTAGTCACTGCAACCGAGCGCTCTTTCGGCTCGGTTATCAGTTCAAAGTGTAATTGGGTTTTTTCCATTAGGAATTTCACAGTAGTAGCAGAAAGTTAGTTGTATAAACCCCTTGTGCCTCGGACGTAAAGCCGTTGGTCGTGCGCCTGATCTCGCCTCGGTCGTGTCTGGTTGACGTCTCATCGTTCTATCATAAATGGGGGTAAAGGAACAGAGTGCACCTGTGTCGCACAAGTGGTTTATTGGGATTTATTTAATTTGTCTGTAATTTTTCCATTCAATAAATAAATAAAACAAAGTGTGTGCCGGTATACGTCTGTTGTACGGAGCCGGCCTTCTGTACTTTTCTATTCTGTGGTAGTGAGGCCTGTTCCCAATGGTTCGAGATCGCTCCCATTAGCCTCCATTGATTATGCGATAATATCGCCTGAAAATGGACTGTTATATAAATAACTTGTCTTTGTTCTAGTTCGGAGTTAGTTCCACTCTGTTCGAGCACAAATGTTTGTTTTATTGTTTAGTTTAGAGAAATAGTTCGAGTTTTGTTTTTGTTTCGTGTTAATTGGTGTGGTTTAGGTGTTGTTTAAACTATCGTGAAGTTTTGTTTGTCTTGATTTATTAATTTCTCTTTAATTATGGGCTGCTCTTGAAAACAACAAGCCTTATACCTTTATTTTAGCAATGATTTGCGACCTGCCTCTGCTTTGCGCAATTTTTTAGGTTTTATTTTTTTGTATTAGTTGGTACTAGGTATATAAGAAACCTTCCGGAGTAAATTCTCTAAATGATGGTGAAACTCGCTTTACAATCAGTTGCGTACAATAGAAAAGCTACGCGTTCACACAGATAGACACCAAAAGCGACTTTAATTTGTAAATGTATGGATGGGTGACACATAGCGTCCAATATATCCGCTAGAATTAGGTCAGTGAGGTGGTTCCTATGTCACCGAGTGGGCTCCAATCGTACACCGTGTAAACTGAGCTGCGCCGCTGCACAAATTAGTCCGGTCCGCCTTTCCCGTGCTCGTCCTGCGATCCCGCTGATGAAATGTGTTCACTCCCACCACTACTTGTGGTGATCACTTAGATAGTGGACGTTGACCTGGGAGGAAATGAGGTCCCTAAACGTAGACTTAGATTGTTAGTCATGTACGTTTACCTATTGGAGAGTGTATCAGTGAGGAAGGAATTCAAGAAACCAATTTTATAAAATACTAGCTGCTGCCCGCGACGTCGTCTGCGTGCATGCTCTACAGCACCAAAAATACCCAAGATGCCAGTGTCGCTATAGCATATAAGTACACAACTTTTAAAATAGCATTAAAATATAAGTTTTTTTTGCAAGCAAAGCAAGTGAAGAGAGTTATATGGGAGTCCTGCTGAGTTCAGTCATAACATGTGACTGAAGGAAATAGAGAAAATAATGCAGGAATACATTCCAGGACACAAAAGAGTAAAAATACGTACAAAGGTATCATACTTTACAACACTTCCCTATAAACTACGTTGGTAGTTATGCTGCCAGGAGCCAAAATGTAAAGAGAGTCAGGACTGGTGACGCGGGAGCAAGCGACGTACAGTTGCCCGTGTGAGAAGCAACTCGTCCTGAGGTCGACACCCGCTGCCCTGCGACTTATTGATGGTCATCGCGAAGCAAACACTCACGGGGAACTGTACGCGCTTGAACTGGAACAGGAAGTTATGAGGTATTAGGGGAATGCGTGGTATAAATACTGCCTCGCCGACGCCACAACCCGTAAGAATTTCCGCCTCAATGGTGTGTCTGTGGAGGGAGATGACTTTAACGGCCCATTCACGACCTTGCCGCGGTGAGCGGTGGCTAAGCGCGGGGCGGCGAGCGGTAAGAACAAAAGTATGAAAATGTTTGAAGCACGCCACGAGTCGCCGCTCACAGCGAAAACGCGCGCGGTTTTGTCGGAGCGAATCGTTGCAGCGGCGCGCGGTGCGGGGAGCGGCGAGATCAAAAGTACTGGCGAATGAGTGCGACGCGACGCCACGAAACACAGCGGCCCGGATAGCGGCGTAGATGTGACGGACTCGGCGGCGAACTTATAAACAAAAAATTTTAGACGATTTTGTGGCGGTAATAGATATAGAGTATAAGTATAGAATATAATCAAATGTTTCCACACTCATTCTTGTGTACTCATAAAACTTATCCGGATATTTTCTGTAATCTTCGTATAGGTCACGAAATTTGCGATTTAAATATCGATCTTTATTCAGTTCGTGCACTCCTTCTGTCATACTTGTTTTAAAAATATACTGCTTTCTAAACACAAAAGAGATAATTTTGATAACGCAATAATTTTGAGCACGTTCTAACTACCTAAATACGTCCACCTCGACCGCTACCGCTAGCCGCTACTGAGGGTACGTGGCGTGTAAAACGCACGCCGCGCCGCCTGCCGCGCCGCGCGCCGCTTAGACCGAAGTCGTGAATGGGCCGTAAGGCGGTTAACACAACTTCGGAGGAGATAGGTTCCGAAGAAGCATAATCGGAACACCGACCTTCAGCTTGATGGTATGCGCTGGAAGTCCACTTGCTGACAGGGAGCTCAGAAATTCCACGGGATAATGTGTGGCGTCATCTTGCTCGACAACAGTGTTTATCGAGGTGTAGACCACTTTATTCCCCTCAATTTCCGAGAGAATGCATTCGTTAATTGCTGCAGCTTGATCATTTTTGGGCATCAAAACGGCCCGCTCACACACCCAAGAATTCTGCTGGTGCGGTATACGACTGATGTCCCCGTATACACAGTGAATGAGTTCTTCTAAGCTGGATACCACTCTACCGAGAGACTCTGGAAGCATCACCTGTCTCTTCTGGTAGAGTGCCTTCGCCAAGACTTAGAAGGACATCGGAGAATTCTTGAGCACGTGCATTACAGCCGAGCCGAGCTCTCATATTAATGGTCAAGCGCAGCGTACGAACTCGTGACCACAACGAAGATCGTTTCAACGAAGCATTCACCTCGCCAGCCCTCAAGCCCCGCGTCACCACTGGAAGCGTTTGCCGAAAATCACCACTGAACAGAACTGTGACACCACCCATCAAACGTTCGTTCCTGCAGATGTCCTGCAGGATTCTGTCCACGGCCTCAACGGCCTTCCTATTGGCCATCGTAAACTCATCCCATACGATCAGAGAGCAATCCTTGAGCACGTGTCCCTTATCGCTGTTACGTGACACACCACAAACAGGCGTTTCGGCGCTCTCTAAATCGATGGGAATTTTAAACATGGCATGTGTTGTCTTGCCACTCGGAAGCAGTGTGGTAGCGATTCCCGACGACGCTACAGCAATAGCAATTTTGCCTTGCCTCCTGACCTTGCAAGTATGCCAGTGGTAACAAATGTTTTTCCTGTTCCACTAGGAGCATCCAAGAAAAACATTTTACCCTGGTTTTGCCCAACGCTTTCAAGGACGGTGTCATAAATTTGCTTTTGCTCTGAAGAGAACAAAGCGACATGGTCATTTCGTATGGTGGTCATTTCGTGTTATACTCCCGATTTTCACGGTCTTGATACGGTGATGATTGGGGAGCTGGTAACCCATATTCGATCAGTGGATTGCCGCCGATAGAAAGTACCACATATTGAAGTGAACTGAGACAGGTGTTCAGCACGCGTTCATCAGTTACTTCGACTTCGTCTCCAGTAGCGCGCCTCAAAGCTCGTCGAAAATCTTCAGACAGATGATGGGGATACTTCTCTCACAAAGCTACCGGGTTCACGACTCCACAAAACACCAAGATGACGGCAAACAGATGACGCATGCGGCTGGGACTGTCACTGACGCTCGCCTCCGCGAGGGTGTCATGAAATGAAATGATCATCATCAATGAACATAACTTTTTTGTAATACTTAACACCGCATTTTTTTTAAATTGTCTTCCTCAACTCTGCTCAAGATTTTGAGGGTTTTGTTGGAACTTGAATTTGTCAAAACGAACTATACGATACAACTTTTATGAAGAAAATGCACATCACCATCTATGAATTTTAAGAATAACTAACTACTTACCTCGCCAACATGATCAAATTTAAATTATTAATTTCCAAAAAAATGTTAACATGTAGGTAACTTGATTTGATTTTTATGAAATCTCATAGATGGCGCTGTTTTAAAATTGTCTTTACAGGGTGCAATTGAAATCATGGGCATTATTTTAACCTAAGGTACTACTTATGATACTAATTGCATTAGGGCTACTATTACGCAAATCAAAAATATTATTAATGCAAGTATGGAAAACCTTAAAATGTAGTAAGTCATACAAAGTATCAAATTAGTTGCGCTTCTCGATAGCAAATGCGTAGGTACACTACGCCGTACGCGCGTCATTGGGCGTGAATTCTTTGACCCCGCCCGACTCACGTGACATTCGTAAGTTGCCAATGAATTGATTCATAATAAATTCCAATTTTCCCTTCGTACTTTGCCGGCTTAGGACGGTCAAAACTACGTCAACTAACATACATTAAAAAAAAACATTTACGTACCTAGCTTGTGGATTGTTTTGAAAAAACCTTATTTGTCGGTAAAGTGACAGAGGGTAAACGGGTGCTCTTCCACGAGCTTGTGCATGTGCTGGCACGTGAAAAGACGAAAAATCCAACAGGTTCTGAGTGGTTCTGGTGGAATGAGACCCCGTGAAGGAATAGGGTCGTTCGGGTAGCGCCGATGGAACATTTCACGAGTTCATACTAAATTTCTTGTGCGATCGTAAATTACAACCATTTGTGGGTATTGTTGGTTGGTGTACCTAGCCTGCACATTACGCGGTCGAGGCATCGTGTACACAAACACACACACAACACACAACTACTACACTAACACTTAATACACTGCAATCCAAGCACCGTATGACGCGAGCGGCGAGTACGGCGATTACGTCACGGGATCAATATATCAATTACGCGTCAATGCACCTGCGCAGTCGTTATGACACTGGTTCCGGGTTCGTGACTCCGTGTTGCGGCGGGAAGCATACCCCGCGCGGGGGTGATATTCGTATTTTTGCGAGTGAGGGAGTGGGACGGAGAGAGTTCAGGGAATCCCGCCGGACGGAATGTCTTGTAGCCCATTGTTATTATTACTTGTAAGGAAAAACCCGCGCGCGCGCAGGTGATGTTTGTTTACATTTCGCTTTGCACTGTACTGCGCTTTAAGATTTTGATATTTCAACAATTATTGGCGTTAACGAAGTATTTTGTTTTAATTACTTTAAGTGTTTATTTGCAATAATAAGCCTTGTGCAATTTGACTTACTACATTTTTAAGGTTTTCCTTACTTGCATTAATAATATTTTTGATTTGCGTATTAATAGCCCTAATGCAATCAGTATCGTGACTAGTGCCTTAGGTTAAAATAATGCCCATGACTTTGATTCCACCCTGTATACTACTAACATTCATTAAACTATATTTCTCTGCCCAAGTTACTTAAATGGCGTAGTTTTTATAGTGTAACGTCAGATAATAGCATGGCTTACTCAAAAACAACATTTAGATATGCGTCGTTAGATTACACGCTGTCACAGAATGCGTAAGAAAAATAAAGATTCACAGCTCCTCCCCCGTAGGTAATAGCGTGAAAATATGTAGCCTATATGTTGACCCGACCTCTTAGTAATATTCATGCAAAATTTGAAGTAAATCCATGCAGTACTTTTTGAGTTTATCCCGGACAGACAAACAGACAAACAGACAAACAGACAAAAATTCTAAAAACTATATTTTTGGCTTCGGTATCGATTGTAGATCACGCCCCAAGTATTATTTTTAAAAAATATTCAATGTACAGTTTTGACTTTCCTACGATTTTATTATATATATATAAATATATAATATAATATATATATATATAATATATATATATATATATATTTTTTTTAAAAATATTCAATGTACAGTTTTGACTTTCCTACGATTTTATTATATGTATAGATACCTATTGTTTTTAAGTAATTGATTCACTTCAGACACCACTATCTGTTTGCCCTGTGCAATTTATGATGTTTGTAAATCATAAAATATCTGAGTAATCTATTTAGTTCAGCGCCACTGCAACTAAACTCGCGTTTCGACAACAGCCGGCCTCACGTCAGTACACCAATCTGTCCGTCCCGCCTTTCCCGTGCTCGTCCCGGGATCACTGCTGGATCGCTCGCATGTTAGCCCATCCCTAATTCACTTACTGTTACACTATTTGCCACGGCTGATGTTATGAGTAAATATGAAATTAGCAATCGTTTGTTTTTCGTAGCCATTACGTAATTGTAATGGTTTTTAAGATTCATGAACTGTATCCTTTTTGTTTGAGTAAATATTTGATGGGAAATTGTTTAAACAGTAGGCTATGTTGGGGTGATGTGCTGTATAGCCTGTGTGTGTGCCTAAAAATAATCATCTGTTCAGGATTTTTCAGGAAAATTTATTGCAACGCGAGTCACCCTTCGTGTTGATTATAAAAACTCAAATAAATTCATTCTTCCATGTTGTAACACTGGACGTTTTATGGACTGTTATAATTCGAGTTTAATAGCCACAGTTAACAGCCACAGTTCATGCAGTAAACCTACCGAGCGTAACGATTACAGGTAATAAAGCACGGCTGTATAATTATGTTAGAGGCATTACCTCCCCTTACATTATCGTTATGTGCTCGAATGGGGTCATATTGCTTACACGTCGTTTATGAGAAAATTATAGGACGTGCATGTGGCGCGTGTATGTTTGTACGAGGGAAGATAAATCTCATTATACTTGCTTTTAGTACTCTGACTTTGATGAGAAAGAAAAGGAAGTAGTGCTGTAAGGTCACTAGGGCGTTCTACTGAGGGGTCATCACGGTTACAGTTATCACTATTTATTTTGTGTTGATAATAAAATTACACAGAATATTTTGCAACCAACTGCTTAACAAAGCTTAAGGGTCCAGTACCTACTCTCCTAAGAAATAGGTAGTACTTCCGTTATCTCCGAGCCATCAGAAGGTTATAGAGCAAAAACCTAGAGTTGCAGTTGCTTCAAGAACGTAGATATACTTATTTATAAAATGCAACATAATTATGTAATGCAAATTACACTGCCCAACAAACTAAAAGTTTTGACTAGTATTTGCTAGAACACTTGAGAATGCAAAAATAACATATTTATCATCTGGTTTTGTTTGGAACCTGCGCTTTGTTCCCCAGCGCGGCCGAGCACAATAAACCGGTGTATTGTAATGTTAATGCTATGCAAATACAACGCGCTCAGGAAATTATTAAAAAAAATAATACGTCCAAAAATGTTCCCGGGAAAAGTTCGCGCGCAATTTACAACAGCGTTTTTTGACGAAAAATTTTTCAACTACCCGCAGAGAGAGTTCATTTTGTCCTGAAACGATGTTACCCGACCTCTTATTGATGGAATTTGATATTGTTTTTTTCGTGGAATTTTTTGTTTCTGGTAACTTGTTAGGACAGTGGGAAATGCCGCAGACATTTTCATGGCGCTTGATGAAATGGTTATAGTGCTCTCTAACATTAATGTAAGCGTACACAATGTTGATTGCCACAAATTGAATGAAGGGTGGTCCGACACAATTTACTGATGAAAATAAAGTACCCTCAATATGACGACAATCCTGAACGGCTGGAAAGACGAAGATCAGAATAAGCGATGTTCCTACACTTGGGTTTCATAAAAATGATGAATACCAAAGAGGAAGGAACGCAGTGCTGTTCTTTCTGCAGTTTACTGCTTATATACAACCTGCAGTTACTACCAGTCGTGGTGATGTTATATGCAATTTATGAGAGCTTATATTATTTAGCCAAAAAACATATAATACTCATTCCACTCTAACACTGAATACAAGATTGCATATTCCTGCTCAAGTTGTTAACCCAAGTATCCGCCATATTCTTTTATGTCTCTGTTTATTTAATACTTAAATAAGAATTTATTTATTTTATTCTCTCCACTTTACTGCTTACGTATTGTATGGCATTCGTTCTTAATATATTTTATTTTCTTTGGCGTTTCAGTTGTTTGAGCGAAGAATATTTCTACAATATTTATGTTCCGCTTTTAAAATGGTGATGTTATAAAATGTTCTTTCATGAGAATTATGACATATTTATTTAATTTATTTATGATTTATTATGAATAAAGAAAACAATATTATTATATATGTTATATAATACGCAAAATACGCGCATTGACGTGGAGTTGCGAACACCAGCCTGTATTACCTATTACCTATGTACATATTATGTAGGTTATTGTGTTCTTGCAGAGTTAAGACGTCTTCGGTAAATTATGTGGTGGTTTGTGTTAAAGATATAGAGAAAAAAACTTTTTTATAAAAAAAAAAACATCCAACTTCCAAAAAAACACTACAAAGTGAAAAATAACTTTAATTTCGGAAGTCGGTGTCGTTGGTTCCGCATTTTCTTTTATTGACACCGACTTACGAAATTAAAGTTATTTTTCACTTTGTAGTGTTTTTTTGGAAGTTGGATGTTTTTTTTTATAAAAAAGTTTTTTATTTTTCACTTTTTAGTGGGCCAGTTTGTAACTTATCTAAGTTACAATAGCCTAATGTCAACTGCTCATCACCTTTTACAAAATATTGCTTTTCCCGATGCAGGGACGTTAATTGTTGAGGAGTTCTCCTTGTAAGAACCAAGAGATCTTGAGCTGATTGAAACGTCACCATCAGCTCCACTTCACGATACGCATTGTGCTTAGCAACCACATTAAAGTACCTAATTGAATCGCAACCCGTGAAATATTTATTATTGAGTAGTTCCGATGGCCATCTGTGGTCTTCATCATCAGTTCCACTTCACCGAATAGTGATTTCTGAGAGCAAATGCACGAGTTACTATAAAAAATACCCGAATCGCTATACGTGTGCCTTCAAAATTTGAGGGTTTCCCTCGATTTCCATGGGAGAGAGCATACCCTTTTATATAAAAAAAGAATTTTGAAAATCGGTCCACAATTAGCGGTGTAATCGCGTAACAAACACACAAAAAAAAAACATACCGTCGAATTGAGAACCTCCTCCTTTTTTTGAAGTCGGTTAAAAATACTTGATCCTTGATTGTACTAACATTTTCTTTTCAGATCATTTTCACCAATTCTGTTTTACTCTAATCGGTGCAAGAATTATAATTATCATTTCATGACTTTCGTAGTGAACCAAATAACATTTTGGTAACAGCATCACAACGCAAAACATCAAACTAAAATAAAAAAGAATGACAACATCTCTGTCAGCTTGCTAACAGACTATCACACTCTCGACTAGACATGACGTAACACGGCTTCGGCTCGCGATGTCACGCGTCATGTGCATCCCACTAATGTATGCGCCTCGAGCCCCTGACTGAGCACACAAGCGATTGTCGGCCGCCTGCAGCCCGCCTTATACACCAGGTAGCAATAAAAAGGAGTTTTGTGCAATCAATGTGTATGTTAATTCTTTTGGCAGAGAATCAAAGTCGCAATTTGTGGATGAATTGAATTTGAGCCAATTTGGGAGCAGTGGACAGTAAATAGGATTGTATTGTATAGGGGGCCATTTTTGTCGAATTGCGATTTTCGAACTGCTGGATGTGATTGTTAAGATGTAAGAATATAAAATCACAACCTTATTTATTTTCGTATACAGGCTGTTTCTTTTTCATTTCATTTTTACTCATTTTTATTTATCGTATATTATGTTTATCGTGAAAAGAATGAGGTTCAATAAAACTCTTCGTTACAAATTACTATAATGTTTATTCATATGTATCAGGTATACATTTAGATCGAGGATGATATACAGCCTGGTATGTGGGTAGTATATGAGCTAGCGAAAATACTACAGAAATATAGGTATATCGTAAACACGCCACCCCGTGGTATTGCACGCAAAGTCCCATGCCTAGAGCTTGATATGTGATTGGAAACATAAAAACACAAAACAAAAGACACTTCAAACGAAATAATAATAAAACTTCTAAATAAGTCTCGAACAATACTTTGGATTTCATATAAGTCACGTTTAATACAAACACTCATATTTTCTTTGTTTGATAGTCCAATCACATAGCAAGCGCACATAAAAAGCTCGTTTCATGGCTTGATAACCTTAACACGACCCTTACAATAGAACAAGTCACATCTTAACCAATAACACTACTCTCTGGGAACTTTATACTTATTGCTGCAACGAATGTATTAGTAAGATTATATCAAATGTACAGGGTAAGATGGTTTGTATTGTGGGTACGTCAAACAATATTGTAAAGTCGTAAATGTTCGTAGCGAGTGCTACGAGTGGTGCTACGAAAGTCGTAGCGTGCTACGAAAGTGTCGAACTTTACCTGAGATCTTTTGAAACGATAGCGTAAATGGTTTTATTGCGGAAATGGTGCGAAGAAATTACTATTCTTATGCAAAACGCTTGTTTCATTGTTTTTTAAGTTAAGATTAAGTGTACCTATTTACTGAACTCTATACAAATGTCTGAATTCAATTTGATTCACTGTTTAAACTTGAGTTGATTGCGTATTTTTTAATGTTTCGTATTGAACATTGACATATCACAATACAAACAAATCTATTCTCATTAAAACTTCGTATAAAATGCGCGTTATGAACTAGTGACTATAAATTGTTTAAAAATTAATCGTTGTTTAATAAAAATTATCCAAAATTTTTACAGCTTTACATTTACGCTAAACGTAAACACTTATTTTACATTAAATATTACATTTTCGGATGATGACTAGATTAGATTTCGTTTTTTTAAATAAATTAAGTGATAATTTAAACATTCAGTCTTATATGCGTAGATAAATAATAAATAGGGATAACAAAAGGGTATAACTTGAGCACTGTTATGTAAAGTATTACTAAATACGTAACAAATGGCTAAATAACAATATCAAAACAGTTTGCTATATTGTGGTTACTAAAATCAATATGACTAAAATCTAAACCACAGACTAACGGTTTCAGCGTTGATAGTTTTCATTGCAAAATAATGTGGAATAAAAGTTATTTGTGCCAACTGAATACATCGATAAAATATTCCGAAGTACTTTTTGATAGATTCTAAATATCGTAAAATGTAAATAAATATTTCACTGTAGTTGTATTCTGTACCAGTTTTTGCCACTCTCTTGAAAAAGTCTCAACAAAAAGTTGAGGTACTCCACTCAGAGCACTGATTACCAAAGCCAAAACAACCAGTGTGGTTCAGACCTAAATAAACGATCTAAACTCGGGTTTAAAACACTTAGGGTTTAAGACATGCTTTAGGGAATATTCGTATAGTTGGCCAGGTCCTTTCCATTCTTGTACATGGAGGTGATAATGGGGTCGATGTTGTGGTACTCCTTGCCCGAGCGTGGCCGCAGCGTGTTCGTCGGCTGTCGACTAAGTCTGTGAAAAATAACAGTAGGTATTAATGGCAATACATCACAATAAGTATATATTCCCAAAAGAGGAGTTGAAGTGTAACTGTACACCTGCATTTCGCCAGTTATGATTAAGTCCCAAGTAGAAGGGCCCGCCTCATGCCATTCACGAGGTAACACTTTGAAGAGCATGGAATTGAACCCAAGAACTTTTAGCAGTCGCGCTTGTGACCACGAGACCAATAAGGCAAACAAATAAAACATAGTTTTAATATGGGTACTCGAATATACATGATCGGTTTCAAAAATTCATATTGCTTTTAAATGGCGATGGAAACTGGGCCAAAATAGATTGGTTCGCAGATTCATTTCCACAGTGTAATAATTGAGCAATATTGTGGGCTTCATTGTTTGGGATGGTAAACATGTGCTTGTGGCATTATATAAGAGTAATTTGACTTTCTGAGCCAGAAACTTTATTAAAAGCAATTGTAGGTAGATACATGAATACATAAAATCCTACTATCCTATTTCCTACTATCCTACTTCCTTCCTACTAATATTATAAATGCAAAAATTTCTGAAAGGATTTTGATGAAACTTTACAGTAATATAGTTTACACATCAGAATAACACATGGAATACTTTTTATCCCGATATTCCCACGGGATCAAAACTTACGCGGGTGAAACCGCGGGGCGCAGCTAGTAATATTATAAATGCGAAAGTTTGTGAGGATGGACGGATGTTTGTTACTCTTTCACGGAAAAACTACTAAACGGATTTGGATGAGGTTTGGTACACATATAGTTTATAATCAAGATTAACACATGGGATACTTTTTATCTCGGTATTCCCACGGGATCAAAACTTACGCGGGTGAAACCGCGGGACGCAGCTAGTAATAAATAAAAATGAGTTATACCATGACTAACACCTATGAAATTAAATTGAAAATATTTCTTTTATAGACATAAAATACATCAATATTAAAATAATTATAAAACTTTTGTACTGAAATAAAAAAAACATCAAAAAGATACGTTCACAAATACTTACCTCATTCCTGTGTCAGAAGAGGAATGTGATGACGACATCGATAGAGTTTCAATGTAGTCCGACATATCCGATGTACCGCTCGACGTGCTGTGCGTGTCCATCACACCTGCAAACAATCCTGACGTCAGGATATCGAATATTCATCTATCAAATGTTTTCAAATTCAATTTAGCAATGTTTCAGTCACCAAGTGACATTTATTAATAACCTTATTCTCGTCTGCACTACAGTCGACTGATTAACTAAGAAACTAACTAAATTTAAGTTCCGTGCATCTTTTTCTTTCTATTTCATTAAGAAAAGGACAGAAGACAAATATTAGTTTAGTCCTGTCAAATTAGTCAGCGCCTGACGTAAATTGACGTATTTTTAGTAGCCAATTTTTTAATCACGTCTAAACTGGTCTATGGATTATCTAATTTGACAGGACTAAACTACTATTTATCTTCTGTCCTTTTCATAATTAAACAAAAAGAAAAAGATACACTGAACTTAAATTTAATTTAGTTTGTGAACAACAGAATCGGGGCCAATAAATACCAAATATATCTGACAGCATTTAGGCAGCTGTTTAAATATTGCATTTTTATGGCTAAGTGCGTTCTAGAGGATTAAACATGAATTTGGCGTTGTCAATAGTACATGCAAATGGGCATAAGTTTTCAATGTAAGGACATTGACATACCTTTGAATTGCTTTGGAGGTAGAACCGGCACTTCTGCCTCAGCCGAAGAAGATTTTGCCGGCACAGCGGCTTTGTGTAGCTGCATCGACATATCTCTGAGGGGATCAGACGACTTTGACTTTCTCGGCAGTGAGGAGTGCACACAACCAGTCAGATTTCCTCTCATCCTCTTATGAACCATGTAGTGGTACCGTGAATGTCCTGAGGTCAGTGGCGTCTCGAATTCATTGAAGTCTGGACCACCGTGCTTCATAGAACAACTAGATACTCCTGAATCATTTGAACTTGAAGAGTCCCTATTCCCACCAGACTTGCAAGGAACGCTTGAAGATCTTTTAATTTGTGCATTGTCCATGAGTTTGTTCCTCAAGTGAGGTATCTCTTTGGAACAGCTCTCCTCCGAAGTTTTGTTCTCAGATCCTGACGACTTGCAGCAGTCATAGCATTCAGTCTCGTTCTCACATGGTGACGAGGTTCTTCTATTTTCTATAGCCAGATTCCTTAACGTTTCAAGTGATGATGATGTTGCGTGGCTTCCTATGCTGCTGTCAAATTCTTTCAAGTCTTCAAGAAGTCTTGTGGAGTCTACTGAATTCGATCTTTTCTGTAGTGATTCTTTATTATTATTGCCTCCTTCAAAGATGGATATTCTGCTTTCGTTGCCAGTTAACGTCGGTATGCTCAGAGATTTTTCTATTTCTACTCTATGCTTATGCATAGGATGCTTCAAACTCTGTGACCAGTTTGGATTTGGAGACATCGGCGTATATCCTGGGTTAGGCCCTAACGTTTTAGTACAGTATTCATGCTTCGGTTCATTGGTCGGTTCCATTAGTAAGTATTCGTCATTTCGACTCTTCTTCGAGTCTTGTTTGTTTAGAGCAGTTTGTGAGTGTCCACATTTAGTGCAAAGTTTAGGTTTCTTTGGCATCGAATTAACAGCAAGATCTATGTTTGCACTGAGTGCGTCTAACTCATTCTGGGTTACTCCTGCCCTCTTCAGCAAATCTTTAGCATTTTCATAATATTCCAACGATAAAGCGAATTCTAGATTTTCGTAATTTGCGTAAGGTCCTTCGAATTTATCCACTTCTTTCGGTTCAATATTTTGATAATTAGTGAATTGTGTTTCGTTAGGATATTCGTTGGTATTTTCTTTATCAGCACTTACTGCACTTTGTCGGTTAGTTTTTCTCGAAACATCAATGGTAGCGTATAATGCCATTTCTTCTGACTTTTGATTCGTTAGAACTTCAGTGTTTACGTGTTCACTAGTTCTTTTGCAGTATGGGAGACTTATAAGGTTGTTTGCCCAATTCGTAACCTTTTGGCAGGGACATTCTACATGTTGGATGTTTTCTTCACATTCTACAACAACTGGTTTCTTATTTGAAGCAAACTTTAGTATACATCCACAATTCTTCTTTAGTACTAAGGATCCGGGGGCTGAGCTGTTTGTTACTTGGAAGAGGTCATCTGCTAGCGCTTTTTTTATTCTTTTTGGAGTGTCGTAATGTTCTGAAGGGTCAATCTGTAACAATGCCTTGTTTAGAAGAATCAAATAGACTATAAATGTTTTAACGAAGAAGTTTTTTTCATTTGATCGAGTGAGAACTAGACTAATAAATACTTACTTCAGTATGTGTTGTTTTAGGAACGTCATAATTTTCGTAGGGTCCTACTTTAGGTTTATTTGTTGGGTAATTATTATCATTTAGAGAGCACGAGCAAGCTTGCACTGGAAGCGGTGCTGGTGGCTTCTTTTGATCACGACGAGCAGGCTTTGGCGGTCTCTCCGGGGGTTTTTCTTTACACTGGCATGCTTCTAGACTCTTTTTAATCGCTCTCGGTGTTAAATACTCTGTGCAATTTGAGGAGTTATCAGAACTGCTTTCAGGAACAGCTTCCATCGTCCATGCAGGGTTGAATGTATTGCCAGGAGTAAGTGCCACTGTTGATGAACGAGATATCGCACCAAGTTTTGTGAGGCAGTTATTACAACGTTCTAAGGTAACGTGATCAGCTCCCGTCCAAGGTGGCCTTGCACCAATTTCTACATCGTCATCGTAAAGTCGCCTTTCATCGGAAGGCCAGTAGGGTGAAACTCCCCCGCAGTCTTCTCCGAAGAAGTTCTCTTCGTATAAAGCACTGGCTGTATCTGGGATTGACTGTTCTGTAGAGTTGAAGTCTGATAGCCGTGTGCTGGGGCGTGTTTTGTGTCCTGCAAATAAATCACAAATTAATCGTTTTTATTTCTTCTCTTACTTTAGAAAATATTTTTAACCGACTTCAAAAAGGAGGAGGTTATCAATTCGGTTGTATTTTTTTTTTTATATGTTTGTTACCTCAGTACGCCGTCATTTATGAACCAATTTGGATTTTTTTTTTATTTGAAAGGATATGCTTCCAGATTGGTCCCATCCTTGTCAAAATCCAGTTCTGATGATGGGATCCATGAGGAATTGAGGGAACTCCTCAAATATTATAGGCATACATATAGCAATTTTGGTATTTTCATCAATATGTCAAGCATTTGCATTCAAAAAGTATAATTTGGTGAAGTGGAACTGATGAAGGAGACCACAGATAGCCACAGGAACTCTTCAATGATAATAAGTATTTCACGGGTGGCGATAAGATATCTCGATTAAGATAGTTAAGCGACTATGACAAGCAAATTTAAATAAATGGTTCTGACGAAAATGGTACCATCAAACCGATCTGATGATGAAGCTGGAAGGTAGGTACCGGAACTTCGTAATAAAACGATGTATTCTAGCCGTGTTTGGGCTTATTGGAATTGTCATGAGATGCACTCTGACTATAAAAAGTAAAAAATAAAAACTTTTTAACAAAAAAAAAACAACCGACTTCAAAAAAAAAACACTACAAAGTGTAAAACAACTTTAATTTTAATTTTGGAAGTCGATGGCAAAAACGTAAATACAAAACCAAAGACACCGACTTCCGAAATTAAAATTAAAGTTATTTTACACTTTGTAGTGTTTTTTTGTGAAGTCGGTTGTTTTTTTTTTTGTTAAAAAGTTTTTTTTGACTACATTTTAAAGTGAGCTTAATTAATACTTCGAGCAAAAGACGTTACCTGTGTTTTTTCTGGAAGCTGCCGGAGTCCTTTGCAGCGTTCCCTGAGCTGCCATGTCAAAGGCATCAGTAATGTCCTGTGCTTGGTCGGTGATCAGCATGTGTAGGCCTTCACCCTTGCCGCAGTGGGAGCCCCCTTCGAAGCAGAATCTGCCCTCCACTACGCCATAACGCCTGCATGACATATTAAAGTTTTAATTAAAGTCGTACAACTTACCAAAGTTAGTTACTAGAAGGTATCATAAACGAATAAAATCTGACATGAAATGGATAGTATTTTTTTACACACAATACAGTATGAAACTCTGGCAATGCTCATCTTACAAATATACAGGGTCAAATTAAATTAGCTAGCGAAACTGCGCAGACGTGATGTGTATCAATATCTAAACATGATAAAACAAAAAAGAAACTAATTTGATGATTTTTACTGTAGGGTCATCGACCACAGTTAGTCTTCACTTGAAACATCAGTTTTTAAAAGTAGTTTATTTTTGTGTAAATAGACGTGTGTGTTCATAGACGTGATTGGTATCGATATCTTAACTCGATAAAATATAATGTTTTCTCAACTCATACTCTGAGTAACAACACTACCAGCGGTCGTTGATCCCACAGAAAAAAAAAACAGCCCAGTTTTTATTTTTTAATGTATCGCGTTTAGATATCGATATCCATCACGTTTGCAGAGTTTCGCTAGCTAATTTAATTAGATCTTGTATAATCTACGATAAAAGAATATAAAAAAAATGTTTCTGATAGATCTACATACATTCTTGAAAACAGCAACTGAATGTTAACCTTTTAAACTCCCGACCGTTATAATTGCTTACGATAACCTAACTTTTTCAACATAAAAGCTAAGTTTATCGGCTGAAATGTAACGATGTAACGAAGCCGGATAACATAATATGAATCCGAACTTTCGACTTTCGGGGAATGAAAATGAAATTAGCCGTCCGTGATCCACTAGCTTATAAAGAGTCACACCACACATTCCAAAATTCAGAAAATATTATACGTAACTTTCGGCAACTTCGGCATGAATATTGTCGAGAGCTTTATGACATAACTGCTTTGCAGTCTCTTTTCATCACACGAGTTAGGGTGTCGTTGTCTCTTTCTCGCTTGGACAAAGTGCAAATTTAGTCGCGGGTGCAGTGTGTCGCAAAGTGCAGTTAAGCAACTCATGTGCATTTGTGGACTAACGTACTGTCTTTGCTGGAAACCAATGGACATTCAGAGAATGAATGGGTTTTCATACATTGAGAGTTTTATTACTTTTCCTTGTGACTATTAGTTTTCATAAAAGTTTTAAGATAAAACTTTTGTAGTTGTATTTCGCCTGTGAGTGGTTAGATGTCTATCTGAGTGATGGTTGTCTTCTGATATTTGATCTTATTTTTATTTTTATTTAATGTAGTACACGTGTAGCCAACCACAACAATAATAACAAAATTATTTTAACGTGAAAATACCGATTGCATATTTTTCCGCCATTTTCAGGTTTAACTTAAAAAATAGCATCCCTGTCTCTAAGATCTACTTGATACATATTTCCTTCTAAAAATGTTTCCCAACGAGCGTATTTCCGCACCCTGGCCCTAGTTCGCGCATCACTTCACAAGATGGCGGCCGGAAGCGGTGGCCATTAGCGTTGGTTGGCGTCCGCGCGCCGCTCGAGCGCAAAAAGTCGTCACGGACTTTTATGCGTTGTCTATCGTCCTAGGTGAGCGAGAATTGTGATGATGCGATAATATAATAATATAACTGGTAATAATAATTACAGTTGATGGTGCAGCCAGTAACGGAAGTCAGGTTACATTTTAGTTATATTCAATTTTATCTAAACACTGTAGTATTTCGAGAAATCCTACTATCCTATCCTACTATCCTATCCTACTATCCTAATTCCTACTATCCTACTTCCTACTATCCTACTTCCTATTCCTACTAATCCTACTAATATTATAAATGCGAAAGTTTGTGAGGATGGATGGATGGATGTTTGTTACTCTTTCACGCAAAAACTACTGAACGGATTTTGATGAAACTATACAGTAATATAGTTTATACATCAGAACAACACATAGGATACTTTTTATCCCGATATACCCACGGGATCAAAACTGACGCGAGTGAAACCGCGGGGCGCAGCTAGTACAAAATATTTTTTTTAAATAACAACATGTTGTGTAAACTTAGATTATCATCTAAAAGTAACGGTATCAACCGACTTTAGTTGCTGACTTGTCTAGGTTGCTAATACCAACCAAGGGACAAAATTCGACGCATAGCTGTTTTCATCCACATAAACCAGCTACTGTGTCAAATAATTTCACATGGCGTCGCCTCGCTTTTTTCACTCTACGAACACGGACGCAACATAAACCTCCTTTACTGTCACGATTATATCTTCCGATGTTGTTTTACTGTTCACTTTATTACTTTATTTTATTCGGAATAACTCTCAATTTATGACTTCATAAGGCTCTATTGTTTTCGCATTCCATTCATATGATTGAGATTAAGGATCATATTAAAACTATCATTCACGAACTCATGAAACTAGCAGAAATTCATTTGATTTCACGTGTCATGAGTTTTCATATAGGTATCTAAGTCAGAACATTTCAGAGGGTAGTTTAACAAGATCATGAACACAACTTTGAGTATTACATACTTAACGAGCACTAAGAATTTTATTCGTTTAGTTGGCTGATTGGCTTTTTAATAGCATTCATATATTATTGCCAAAAACAGTCATAACGTCGACTACTAAAAAACTCGAACGATCTTTGATGATTTATACTAACCAGATAAAAATTAAGTTCATCTCACCTCAAATGCGCTAACTCCCACAATCCCAGCAAACGCGGCGGCACTCCACTCGTCAGCGCGAACCTCCTCCCTTGAAGGTGCATCCTGGCAGGACCGGCGGGAAGCTTCCTCGACCCACCTCCGCCAATCATCACCAAGAACTCCTTGGAGGAACCGAGCTGTCCCCCCACCTTCACTTGCCAGGCTATTAGCCTCTCTCTTGTCTCGAAGGCTAGGACCACAGTGACGTCTTGGCATATTATGGCTATGGTGTTGGATTCCTTGTCCAGAGTGAAGCCTGACTCAAGGCCCAGGAAGTGTTGGAGCGAGAGAGAGGCCTTCGTCTGGCCTTTCTTATAGCGGTCCTTTGGGTCGCGGTACAGTTGCAGATGGAGGCAATCTGTAACAAAGCACAGCGGTGGGTTAGTTAGTGGCTTAATTTTTATTGAAAAGGAGATAATTGGTTAGTCATAGTGGGTTAATCTTAGACATTTAAACGTTTTATGAATAAATTTGTGACAAAAATAATATTCACTAAAAGATACAATGTTATTTTAATGTGACACTGTTTCAGGTGCTTATTTGAACTCAAAAACGAAGTGTGCTACGTTTTAGATTTAATGCAATAATAATTTTTAATATATCTGGTTGGCTGTATAGAAAATATTTAAAGCTGTCGTATTTATTCTTAACATAAAAATTATCTGAATATTGAAAGTTAGCACTTAAATATAAAAATAGTGGCTTAGCATGTGTGTTTTGTTTTTAATATTCGGATTTTAATATCGGGAGCCGCGTGACGACTCCCGGCCACCGTAGGCGCGGGCCTGCGAGCGGAGAGTAATGGGTAACTCTCCGTCCGATCAGGACCAGGCCCGCGCCGGACGGCGCGTACGTGTTCCACGCGCGCCTCAAAGAGATGTCAGCAATAAGGAAGGGGCCCGTAAGGGCCGAAGCCTGCCGGGGCAGCGGGATTGTCCGAAAGGGTTACCGCTACCCCGGAACACAAAGGGCTAAGGAAGGAACACGGGTGGGTTTTAGTCAGTAAGAGTCTGACACTCCCTTCTGGTCCACCCAGAGCGGGAGGGGTCATTGGATGATTTCCCATCCACAAAAAAAAAAACTTGAGAGGCGTCAAGGGACACCCGGATGGAACGAAGTTCCTTTCGATTAATAAAAAAATAATAATAATAAAAAAATAAATGAAAAATAGAAATAGAAATGAAAATATCTGGCTTGCTTTCTATAAGAGAGAGAGAGACAGACAGAGAAACATGCGACGCCGCACAGCTTACAATAGCTTACTATAGCAAAAAGTGTCGTGACAACTTTTCGTAAGAATTTTTTCCGTCTAGCCCCCTTTCACAACGCGCGATAAGGAACTTCGTTCCAAAAAAAAAAGCATGTGTGTTTTCATTCCATTTTGCCTATAACATAAAATTGCATACGTTGGAAAAATCTCATTGAACTAAAAGTATATCTAGCTGTAAGCATCTAGCTTAACTCTCAGCTTCTGTTTTGATTCTGTCTCTAACTAGGGTATACACACACTTTTATTGGTTAAAATAAACTTTATTCGTAACATAACCGTTTCGGGAACCCCAAAGGTTATACCGACCATCTAAAGTTTAAGACACAATTTTATTATTAGTGACCTTGTTATGACCGGGGCTAGATTAACTCCGTACTACATAATATTTAAAACCAAATCATTCATTGTACAGGGAATGTTAAATAAAACATAACAGATATTACTGTTTTGCGTCTTCGGATTTTCTTAGCAAGACAATTTGAAAAGAAATTAGATGACAATAAAAACGAAACCTTGGTAATAACTTGCGATTTAAATACTATACCTACGAGGATGTCACCTGTGACAAAATTGAACTTTTTATAAAACATTACGACCACCAAAAGGCTCGAAGCTCGTAAAGTATACAACTACAGGAGACCCCTCTTATCAGTCCTTAGTGTCACTAAATCTGTCTATCTTTGGAGATCCCTGAAGGACTATATTTTACTCTCACTTTTTGCAGAATACACACATTTATTTTTACATGAGATTCGTGCACAAAATTTTAAGTACTTAGGGCAGTTTCAGGAAGTTACACATTGAAAATCAGTTGACTGTGAAACCTAGCCTTATAGAGTTTTTTCTTTTAAAAATGTGGAAAACAAAAATGCTCCTGAAACAGTCATTTTTCATAGTCAGTAAGTGTCATCAAGATATTTATATTACGGAGTAAAAACGTGGAACTGTGAGAGACAGTTTGCCATTAAAAAGGAAACTACATTAGTATAAAATAATAAAAACGTTATGTGTGCAATAAAGCCGTGTTATAGTCTGCTATAAAAACTCTTCGTTGAACTATTTACTAAGCATTTGGACTGAAAAAGACAAATGCGATAGCAAAATAAACTCATGTATGTGTTACGTGAAGTAATGTGGTTATGAAACTGTTCTTTTGAAGCATTGAAATAGGGTTTCAAGACGAAAATCTCTTTGACCAATGTATAAAAATGTATTAGGCTACCCTATATTTCACACTTTCTGTTATTTTCATTTTACTTTTGTTTTATTTTTATGTTTCTATGTGTGTGTTTAGTTTACATTGTGAGCCTTCTGTGCGAGCCCAAATAAATACGTTTTCTTTCTTTTCTTAATATTTCTGCTCAACATTATTGTGATTGATCCTGATTACATTAAGAGTAATATCATGAGATACCAAATGTTTATCGATCAATAAAAGTGTCTAGCTAGATTGTCACATTTCAGTAAGTACAGTCTGTTGTCAACATTATCTGACCCACCCTAAAAACAAACGAATTTGGACCCTCTGCCTGTAACATTACGGTTTATTCAATTTATATGAGCTTATCAGACAAGTGCTCGAGGACTCGATGAACAAATTTAATACAATAACAATACAGACACGCAAATTTGATCTTTAACACGTAACGTTAAGGTAAACCCACCCAACATTGTCGGTGCCACCGGCATTATATATTATTTTGTTAAGCTATTTTAATCATTATCTCGTTCACATTAAAGTTGAAAGCTTATAAGTCACACTACATAATTACAACCAAATCTTTAATTTCGCATATTCCCAACAAGTTCTTGTGGCTTAGAGGTTTGACGCTGGATTGGCGACGAACAACATGTGGGTTCGAAAGCACAGTCCACCTAATCAGTTTCTTTTTTAATTTGTTTTCATTTCTACAATTATCTTACATTATTAAAGAACGACCAATATGATTTACGCCTAATAACTTATCTTGTAAACAGGTGGGTAAATTAAAAAACTAAGTTCACAGAATTTATATTTACCAAGAATGGTTGGATACGAAGTAAAACATACATATATTAGCTTCGTGAGGTAGATAATAAATTCATCTAAGTGACAAAAGTTACACTACGCCTAATAGCGGTGACTGCGCACACACATTTGTAAATCGTTTCACATATCTCATTAAGTAAGGTACTTGCACCCAATAAGGATCAGCACCTATTAAGGGCCACTTTAGAAAACTCACACTTGGCATTTTTTCAACTGCTTCAAATTTCGCGCGCAGCATGCTATACCACCTATTCGTTAAATGCAATCGCGCGATGACGCGTAGATGCCGCGATTTTGTCAGTAGAGTCCAGTTTGTGTAAGACAGCGGTTAGAGACACCATTTTATAAAATTGATGCGCGTTGTTTTGTAAGTTTTCGTGAAAAAAATATTGTTTTTTAAGTAAATTTTTATAGAAGATTGGATTTAAACATTCAGAGATAACTCTACAAAGGTAAATACATTGTAATTTTTACATTATACAACTTTAAAATGTGTCATCTATCACGATACCCAAATCCTAATAAGGACCACAATACGAGTTTGTATTAAGGTCCGGTCCTTATTAGAAGTATGAATTTGGCGTGAATTTTTATTATTTAAGTAATTAATGATTTTTTTATATTTTTATTTCTAATTATGAATGTAGGATAAAATGAAGTAAGTAAATGTATATTATTTTGTATTTATAACCAGGTAGGCCATTTAAGAATCATTAAAATAGTTTCTTCTTATGGTTTATATGGAGCTTATCTTTTTATAAGTATGTACCTACATACTTTCATTGTAGCACCTTTTTGAGAACTTGTTGGTAACAAATATATCTGTTTGGCGATTAAGTTTAATAATTATATTTAAATTTGGTTGTCTAGCACCTTGATTTCAACTAAATTGTTGTTTATTGTTTAATATTTATTTTCTTTTTTATCTTTATCACTAGGCAATTCATAATGGAGGAGCTACCAGCTAGGAAAAGACGTGGCAACTGGTCTGAAGAAGCTCTTAAATTAGCCATGGATGCAGTAATGAAAAAAGAGATGTCAGAACGAGCGGCTGCGACCACATAAAAGTACCCATTAAAAAAATATCTTGTTACTGGGACTTACAAAAAGAAATTGGGTCGAAAGTGTACGTTGAATGAAGATCTTGAAAATGATTTGGTTGCGAGAATAGTTAAGTTCGCTTATATTGGTATGCCTTTAACTTCTAAAGTTAATATTTTAGTATTCCTAATAAGGCCCATCAAGGTATCATATAATAAATTAAGACAGATTTTCCTTAAAATGCTCTAGTTAATGACTGACGAAAAAGTAATTACTTACAAAAAAAATATATATATGTTGATTACCGAAATAAAATTAGTTTTATTCTTAATTTTCACTGTGATATACATAATAAGGCCCACCTTAAAATTTTTGGTCAAATATTAAATATTTGCTAATAATATAATAATTAATTTATTAATACTATTGTATACGTTAGATTAAAAGTATCATTATTACAAAATAATCAAAATTTGTTACATTTTATTATGGTCCTTAATAGGAGCATAGGTGCTTAATATGGCCTAACATAAACATTTTTGAAACTGTTTTCTTTTCAATTTAACAAAGCAAACTGTGTATTTTTTGTCATAATTATAGATCTTCATAAAATTTTATTTTTATCTTATAAGCGTTACTTTGTGTAATTACATAAATGTTTAATTTACAAGCATTCTAATAAAGGTGGTCCTTGTTGGGTGCAAGTACCTTATTTTTAAGCAATTTGGTGTATAAACGCATCATGTCGCAACTTAATGACTATACCAAACATAAAATCATATTTTTACATGAGCAGAATGTTGGAATTAGAGAGATTGGTCGTCGACTTAATAAAGCAGTAAGTGTTTTTTTTATTCCTATTTTATTTGATTGATTGTGTGATTAATGAACGTGTAGTTGGCTATTTTACCATAACATTCACTCCTTACAAGTTACCTAGACGGTTCCAAAAATTTTTTTTTTTTTGTTTTAGAGAAATACGGTCAGACCATGGCTAAGACGTTATGGAAACGATGGAAATATTTAGCGGATTCGTCCAGGAGCAAAAGCCATCAAGTATAAGTCCCGGATTGGAGATTATGTGTGACATCATGCGGCCGACTGTGCGAATTGCCTATCCAACATCACATATTTATTTCATGCACGATAACTGCTCCATTCACCGTGCAGGTATTGTGCAGGATTGGTTAGCTGCTCAAGAAGGTGTGACAGTTATTAATTGGCCATCTAAAAGTCCTGATTTGAACCCTATAGAAAAGCTATGGGGTCAAATGGTTTTAAATTGGGACACAACGGAAGTCCGAAACAAACACAACTTGGTTGAGATTGTGACATCGACTTAGGAGCACATGAGAGGCAAAGATATGTATTGGAATATGGTGCGCGGTATGCGAAGCCGCTTACAGCAAGTTATAGCAGGGGACGGTGCGCCACTCCGCTACTAATTAATCTAGTATATTTTTAAACACACCATGTAAGTAAATGCTCAATGGATTGATTGTTGAACCATCAAAATGTTGCAGATTATGTGGTGATGTTATTGTTATAAATACTTAGATTTTTTCTATTTAAATAACATGTTTATTCACTACATAAATCTGTAAAGCATTTCACAGATGAATTCATTTTCTCGATAACAAACTTTTAAGCATAAGCATGCCTTTTTTAATGTTTATAAATGGTTAGAATTGATTATGGCATACTAATATAAAATGTATACCTATTAATTTGGAAATATATTATGAGCATTTACTTACTTTATCTTACCTAAGTGTTTTAATGAAATAATAAACATTTAAAACTTGCAGTTGTTTAGTTTTATTTATTTACAAACGAATATTTATTTTTCAACTACCCACTTATTACAAGTTATGCGAAAATATTACCATTTTAGATAGTTTATATTTGAAGATTATCCGTCTATAGTTCTTTATAATAATAAAAGAAATACTTTTGCAATAAATTCTAAATTGAAAGCAAAACAACATCTTTGCCGCAGGATTTGATCTCGCAACTTGTTTTTCTCAGTCTTATACACAGACCACGAGACCAAAATCACTTGAACGCAATTATTAAAATAAGCTATTACACTAATTACATTATAACAAGTAGTTATAACATATTATTACCTAATTCTAACGTTATAAAGATCAAATTGGCGTGTCAGTATTATTATTTTATTTGTTCATCGAGTCCTCGAGCACTTGTCTACTAAGCTCATATAAATTGAATAAACCTTAATGTTACAGGTAGAAGGTCCAAATTAGTTTGTTTTTCGGGTGGGTCAGATAATGTTGACAACAGACTGTACAAGCAATGAATCTATTGCTCCAGTATGATAAACGACCAAGTACTAACGTAACGTACCGATCATTATATGTCATAGGAGAAAAGTATCAAGTCGTGACGTCATCATATTTATATAGGAGTTATCTGAAATAAATCGTACATTACTGTATTTGGTGTCTTTGAATTAGGCCATTTTTAGGGTTCCGTACCCAAAGGGTAAGACGGGACCCTATTACTAAGACTCCGCTGTGCGTCCATCTGTCACCAGGCTGTATCTCACGAACCGTGGTAGTTAGACAGTTGAAATGTTCACAAATGATGTGTTTCTCTTGCCGCTATCACAACAAATACTAAAAAACTGAGTAAAATAAATATTTAAGGGAGCTCCCATACAAAACGTGATTTTTTTGCTCGATATTGATAACGGCAACAGGTAGACGCTTGAAGTATTCACAGAATATTTAGTTATATATGCACTTTAAAAACAAATAATTAAATTAAATTAAAATAAAACAAATATTTAAGGGGTACTCTCATACAACAGACATGATTTTTTGCCATTTTTACAGATAATGGTACGGAATCCGCCGTGCGCGAGTCCGACTCACTTTTGGCCGGTTTTTTATGTACCTAACTAATTTGTTTTACTTGCTAATCGTAGTTAGCACTACGGAACCAAATCAAATAATCATTTTTGTAAAAAAAATACAAAGGCTTTAGGACCAATCACTTACCCAAACCATCTCCTCAGCAACAGGGCTGTGTCGTTCTGATCAAGATAAGTACTGTAAACATTCCCCATTCCTACTGAGCAGGCCCAGAGAAAACGCTATTAGATAAATGTTGGCCTGACATTTAGAAATATCATGTCTACATACTATAATTATATAATATGACATGCCAGGTTGAATATTAAGACGATGAATATAGAATACCTCATTAGATACACGAGGTATTTTACTGGATCCGTTCTTCTGAATATGAGCCGATATTACGTCACATTTACATCCTCATAACTTGGGTTTGCATTATACCAGATAAACAAAATTTATATGATGTCAATAGTAAACTTACTAAACATATAAAGTTTCAATTGCATAGCTCTTATACTTTAAATTTTATTGTTAAGTAATAAACCCTGACTGATGCTCTATCATCAAAACTCTTAGAGTACTTCTTGAAGTTCTAGAAAGCTGAAATTTGGTATGTAAGCTAGTATTAATATCTACACAAACAACAAAAAAAATCTAAAACTTGGAAATTTTACCCCTCAACCCCTTAAACTGCTAGAGGTCTGAAAATTGATATAGGGACACCTTGTTATAAATAAAAAATATGTATTTCAGGATTTTTAATATATCACCCCCAAAAAAAATTTTTTTTTTACATAAGCAGCTTACAAAAAGATGTGAAATCTCACCAAAAATATTTTCATGTAAAATTTTGCCAAGACGAGACCATATGGCTCGCACTGTCAAAAAGTTATCAGAGGGGCTATTCTACTAATTTTCAAGAACGTTCGCAGTCTGAGGGGCGATTCTCGTAATTTTTAAGAACGTTCACAGTCTGATCTCAGTCTCAATCTGCCAAAAATACTTCAAATTTGCCTACATTTTGACAAGTTTTTGACATTTGTTTGTCGCCAAGATGAGACTGCGACTAGATTTTGAATGTTTTAAATTAGCAGAATTGGCTTACAGATCTCATGTAAAGCCAAGCTTCTAACTCCACACGCTCTAACTCTACAAGCCCTAACTTCATAAACTCTACATCTTAGTCAAAATATGTAGCTTGGCCATTTCGCTACCGTAACATGGTCGTAAAGTGAAAAATTTATTCACTGTTCATTACCTTTCTGTTATACAATAGTTCTTGAAGTATGAACTTTGGACGCAAGCAACATACAACTATTACGTTCTTTTCACACAAATCGTTTTCAGTAACTTAGTTATGTATTTGCCAGACGGCCTAAAAGTTTAATCATTAGAACATATTTATTTTATGTAATTAACAATTATGGACTTTTGTCTGAATAAATAAATAAATAATAATAAATAATATTTTTTAGTAGCGGTCCGGAGACTGTATTTGTGTCCAGCTATTGGTCAGCTATGTTATAAAACCGTCAGATGTACTTCTCACTTCTGCCGACCGTTGTACAATACAAACTGTTACTGCCCCACCGCAGGCCAAAGGCCTCTTCTCACACAGAGAAGGTATGAGCATTCATCACTTATATCAACTATACATGTCGAGGTTTCCTCACGATGTTTCTCCTCCAACGATGTCAGTAACATCCAGGATAAACTCAAAAAGTAGAAAGTCACATTAGTATTTGCCCAGATTCGGATCAAATACCTCGTGTATGAGAGGTGAACCACTGCACCATCTAATTATGCATACGGTATGAAATAAAATACTTATAAAAATCTAAAAACTATAATGTATACCTACCTTTTTACATCAACTTTTCTGTGCAGTCCTTACAAAACTACAGAGCGGGATATTTTCAGCGCCGCTCAGTGCTGGCGTCGATTTCAACAGCAGACGGTAATTAATCGAACTTGTTCTAAGTACTGCAACTGAAGGTACTGAAGTTCAGGCTCACAAATACTTTGAATTGCTTTACTTCTGCTTTTGTAAGAGATTTCATTTTAATTACATGCCTGAGATTTTAATGAGAGAAGAGTCGTGGTTAATTTAAAGTTGAAGAAAATTCTTGTTTGCTGAAGATAAAATTAGACTACCATTTTTAACTACAATGATGTATCCTAGCAACTTGCAAGCAGGTTTATGAACATTACGTTTATTATAATGTGTTTAAATTAAAGTTTTTTTAGAAATTAATGAGTACCTAGTTTCCTAATTACAGTTTTATTTATGTATCTCTACATAAAACCATAATACCTCCACAATCTCGGCTTACGCGGCTTTGTAACCAAACTAATGATATTTCATGTAATTCGCAAATGTGTTAGCAATATTACATGAGCAAATGTAACTTAATTTCTAACGCAAACACTTAAATCATTGCTTGTACAATCCCATACAAATGTGTACAAAACATTACTAAACATTGATGTTCAACACGGTGTAATTAAAAGCAAATTGATGAGTTTGTGTGTGTATGTATGTGCGTGTATGTGTATTGTTATAGCAGTGTGTGTGTAAACGTATTCGTGTCACGCCCACGGTAATCTATTTACCAATTCTGGCAAATAATTAGGAAATCCTTCGTAGGCCCGAGTATGTAGAAGAGACCCTTACCTAGCCCGCCTTCGTGTTAGACAAGAGATCGATGTTACAATGATATGCGAGGACAATTCCAACGTATAGCGATGAGCTGAACTAGGGTAGTTGATACCACGTCATCATCATCATCTGCCCAGCCTTTTGTTAACTATGTTGGGGTCGACTTCTAGTATAACCGGACAATTTTTTTACATGGAGCGATTGCTTTCCTGTTCGACTAGATAACACGATGCCCATCGGTACGCCTGGTAACCAATCGGGATATCTATCGTACAGTCAGTTCACTTATTGCCCTACATTACTTATCTCTTACAAAGAAGAAGAGGGAAAGAGAATAATACAGCCTAGGGCCCTGACTGTACCTATTATACAAAAACTCCCATCCACCATTGCCAGCTCCAAGATAAGCGGCACACAAGTGACGTCATCATATAGAGTGGAGAACAAAACGGCCAATGACGCGGCAAATTGGACTGTGACGTCAGAGCGCGTTAATTGTGCGATTTATTGCCAGTGTTGGTTTGTATTGGTATTGTTGGTGAGTGTTTTGGAATTTGGGTACGATTTATACTGGGAGTTGGAAACAGGTAACTAATATTTTGTTCATCAATCAGCTCAGTCTATAGCTGCCCACAACTGGATATGTACTTTCCCTAAATTATACCACATTACTCGGTTCTTCGTCTTCCAAATCTAGATGGTCACCTTTGTAAGCATGCCAATCTATCAAATCCGTGGACCATAAAGTAATAGCTGGGCGTTTGAAATTGTCGGAATTAATCGTAGTTTGTCCGGTAATAAATTAGGACTTCAGATTGACAAGCTGTGTGTCCATAAGAATACTTGTTCCTCATTGTCTCATATAAAGTCACCATTCGAAAATACTTCAATTAAACATTTCTAACTAACAAATCACCAGTTATTCTAAAATTAACCTCCATTAGTGTTAATCAGTACAAACAATTACAGAACAAAATAGCGAAACTGTTCAATGTAAAGTCTATCTTGTGAAACACCAAAGTAATCCATTGACGAATTCCAAACTTGTTTCCATTACACCCTCGCTTTTTCCTCGGAGACTACCCGGCACTATCCGGTCGTACCCGGTGAGTCGGCTTTGTCAAACTTTGAGAATACATTAGCTTTGCCAAACGACAGCCCTGATAAATTCAACTCGACGTCCTTACACATCCAACTTCGAAAATCTTCGATCACATTTCAAAGCAACCCATCCATTGCTGCATTTCATTCTGATCTGCAAACACTCTCTATTCAAAAACAGCAATGTATTCGAAACGATGATCTTGCTCGCAACCCTTTCAAACGGAAATTGGTGAGTGTAATTCGAGTTTTCGTTGCTTTGACACCAAACTCCGAAAGGGACAGTCTCCCTGTAATTGTGGATCGAGAGTTAAATTAAATCGTTCAAAGAAACGGTCGCGTTGCCAGGTAGGTGGTCGTTCGACAGACTCATGAAAAATTCAGTAGTTTGCGAGTTGAGTTTATTTTTTCATGTTGTTTTTACTTTTAGGATGTGATGGCTGCCTTTAAAGGGTTGACCTTTTCATTCTGTATTGCTTTTCAAAGTTAAAAATTAATTCATTCGAAATAATCCTTGGAAATTCTGTTTGTTGTATTCTTCTAAAAAAAACATTTTGAAGATCAGCTTTGATTAACAGCGTGACATCAAATATTCCGTGCTGTCTTATTTATTTAGGTACAAAACACAAGTTAACTTCTAGTCAAACTCCTGTTAATAAATTACAGTACCTATTAACCTTTTTCAACTTCAATAACCTTTATTTAACTCCCTAGAATTCCCGACTTCCCAATAATGAACAGATGAACTTAGTCTAGAACAGTCCTGAGATCATTAGTCGCGCGTCAAGTCGCGGTGTCGCAAAGTCGTGCGACCGTGCGACGTAACTAATTGTCGCCAGTTCCGATTGTTTTCATTAATTACCGGCACGGACACGGACGCTGGTTTTATTTACTATATATCTGAATTTATAATTTTTGTTTGTGAAATAATAAAATTGTTCGATATTCGAGGTATTTTAATTTGGTTGATGTTAAAATATTGGGCAAACGATATTTACTTTAAATATTGTTGTTTGCGGCAACGATCTCCTCATAAGCAAAGAAGCTTATTTTGACCACAATCCCTTTTTTTTTTAATAAATCAAATCAAAAGTCCCCGAAAACGCCCGCCCTTCACCACGTTTTTTTCTTTAGCTGGGAAGAAGCAGCACAACTTTCTGTTCAGTTATAAGAACTTAATAACTATTATTTAAACAAACAGTGGTTGTGGAAGAAAGAAGAATTTATAAGTCGAATACTAAAGGCCGCCCATTGTATATTTTGTAGTGTTTATTGTTTCTTTTACATGTTGTAGTTTTGTGGTGTACAATAAAGTATATATAAATAAATAAATAAATACAAATATCTTGAATCCTTAATTCTATTTCCAAACAAAAAAAGGATCATTGAATTGGGAAAACCCAATTCAATGATCCTGATGATGATGATGATGATGATGATGACACGTTTGTACAGTTGGTGAACTCAAAATTAGTTTACTCGTAATTAATTCGTCATCTGGACACGCCAAGATTTTTACGCGTTTCCACATAGTGTAACTTAAATTAAATCACTTGTATGTTTTCGCCAACTGGACACACCCAGTGTTTTTGCAAAAAAAAAAGGGTTCAGTAAGGTTAATAATCGCCTCGTTCATTGAATTATAATGAACGAGACGATTTCTTGAAAAAACTGCCTCACTTGTTTGCTTGAAAAACCTTATTAGCATGTATTAAAGACAAATGAAATAAAACAAATATATAACAATTAAATAATAATATGATGATTTATTAACATGAATACAAGTATGCTTAGCTAATCTTACTTTTTTTGATGAACTATAGGTACTTTTGTTAAAATAACGTGAAAATATTCAATATAATCTAAGTATACCTAATAATTTAAAATCATCACTTCGAGTATCATAGAAAAATCAAATAAGGACACATAATTTAATTCAGAAAATATATTTTTGTATTTTTCAAGGTTAAACGCAAGGACGTGTTTAACCTTGAAATAATAAATGATACTAATTTTGAGTTTCACCAACTGGACACACGTGTGTCCAATCTCTCGTGTCGAGTTGGTGAAAAACCCATAATTATGATTAAAAGCTTTAATTAAATCTCACAAACTCAACAAATCGCCCTAATCAATCGCCTTAGTCAATTTAAAATAAAGATACCTACATCAGTCCATTTACAGCCAACAATAACCATAAAAGCAAACGCTTATGAACAAATCGGCAAATACATCACAATCGGCTATTTGGCGTATCATTAATACGCGCACTTCTGTTTGGCGTATTATTAAAACGCGGGCTGTGTTTGCCGATCGCCGATACATCAAATAGATCGCGCTGCGATTAGCAATACGTATTGTTTAGTGCTGCTCGTGTTTAGATAATTCATTAGATCATTTTAATTGAAACGCATTCAAATTGAGTTTGTAAGTTAGTTATCGGCAAAAATTGCCTGTTTTCAACGGTACAACATACTTAGGCGTAAAGAAGCCAATTTCTGTCGAGACTATATATCGAGACTAAACAATAAAATAAAAGCATAACAACACTGGTAAAACAGCAATGAAGAAAATTAAGAATTACGTCACAGTCGCGGTTGATGTTCAAACGTCTTGTAAAAGATACATTCGAAGAAACTTAACTGAGTTACTTAATTATTAAGTACATAACTTGAAAAAAACTTAGCGTCTAATTACCTAATGAAAATAAAGTCCTCCAGACTGAATTTCGGCCATGGCGATCAATATCAGCGGAGTCAGAGTTATAGTGCACAAGTGTACGCGCAGACGCAGGTGCACTCTATCTTCCCTCACTCTCATAGTCCTATGGGATGGCATTCCGACACGATCGGAGAGAGATCAAGCGCAGAACCAATGGCTTAACGTGCTTTGAAAGTTACGGGGGTGTCACACCGCCAACTTCCAAACGCCGGGCTGTTATTACGAAATTCCCAATGAAAACCCAATAACACTTTGCCCGACCCTGGAATCGAACCCAGTACCTCACGCTCAGCAGTCGCGCTTGTGACCACGAGACCAACGGGCTGCCCCGTTGTTCTCTAGTTCAGGTAAGAACCTACCTACACACAAAATACCCATCTTTGCATACGGGAATATATATCACGTCACTTTTTAAACGTGATTTATCACATGAAAAAACCGAAAAATTCACCTCACAATAGACCCATTTTGTCGTCAACGTTATCTAACGTTAGCATTGTCCCTACTTGTCACAAACTGAAATGACACATTAAAGGTGCTTTCACACCCTTTTCGCCAGTAATATCTTGTGACAAAAATGATGTATATTCTTTAAAGCGAGCCATCGATCAATTGATAGCGGTAATGAACAAATACAGCGCGGTGATCAATCAATCAGGGCCAACAATGCGCCCAATCGAGTGCCTAGTCGGTACAACGCCACCGCATTGGAGGGTATGCCAACGGGGTAACGTAATTGGGATGGATAATATTGACTTTAACAGGGATGAGGTGATGTTTTCTTGAATTAAGTGAAGATTTGTAGATTTATTTATTTAAACTTCTCGCACACAATAAGGTACAAAGGCGTACCTACATATTATGCAGGTGATGATAATGAGAAGCCCAGGTGCGCGCGGGCTTGTTTTTCCCGAGACGATTTTTTTTCGTGCACTGTATTTTCATCGCTCTTCTTAGCACTGGGAGTTGAAAATACAACAGTGGGTTTTTTTGACACGCTGAAATGCGTTCTGTTGGATTCTTAATGCTCGGTAGGTACAACACCGAGAGTTGAAAATCCAGTGCGCGATAAAATCCCGCCGCGATATTTTGATGTCCGTGCGTACGTGGCCTAACAGATTGCCATTTCAATAACCCAAATTGTTGGACCCGGGCTGTGTGAATCCACAGTTTTGTCACTATGATTACTGGTAAGTGGTATGCTTCTGAAGAGCACGATTTGATAGTCGGAAACGTTTACATAATTGGTCTTTTTGGCAGACTTTAACACAAATCGTAATGTTTGGGTACCTAATAACAGTATCCAACGGAATTTTGCTCCCCTAGTTTTAAAAAGGTTAGTACTTACGATTTCTTATAATAGTTTTATGGACTTATAATACACTAGCGGCCCGTCCCGGCTTCGCACGGGTGGAAAAAAAAAGAAAAAAAAACCTATAGTAATCAGTGATAATGTAGCATTCAAATGGTGAAAGAATTTTTAAAATCGGTCCAGTACTTTATGAGCCAATTCGTTACAAACATACTTACATATAAATCTTTCCTCTTTATAATATTAGTATAAATAGTCATAAAATCGGATTCAACGCGTATAAAACCCTGCTGTAGACAGCCAAAGCTCACTGAAGCGGTCTTTGCCAAACATACATTGCTACCCTTCTTTTTGCCAAAGACAAATTGCTTTGAATCATTTAAGTTCTTAGGCTGGCTTTTATTTTGAATACATGTATTTATTCAAAATCTGTAATATCATTAACTTACATAAAGTCTGCCAAACGGCATAACACTTTGTCGGCAGTTGTTCTCGTCTAGCTATAGATTACTGAATTTTGAAAATGAATGTGCTTGTGTAAATAACTTAATCATGGCAAGTAAATTATTTATTATTTATTTATTAAAACCACAATTATAACTAAACTATAATAAATAAACAGTTGAGATAAAAATCTAACATTTTACAGATTTTCGGTAACGTGAGGTTTGTTACAAACATAAATATCTTTGGACACATTCAGATATAATAATTATGTAGAAGTTTGTTAAGTTAGCCCTTAGTTTGGGAGGTAGCTCATTCAACTAATATTGTTACTACATACCTTCTCCCCAAGTAGTTATCTATGCCAATGTTTAGATGCTTCAGTAGCTACTACATCGCTAATATTTTTACATCTTACTTATTCAAATTCGATTTGGAAGCAAGTGTACCACGTCGTTGGTAAATCGCATGATATAGTTGTAACATCGACGCTGCTGGGCGCGCGCCAAGCTGAGATAAACAACATCCTGTACATGGAGTGAGGAATAAATACATCGTGTTCGGCTATACAGGTTTTGTTTATTTGCGATGACGTGTTTTCAGGGTCTTGTGCTACTGCACAAGACCCTGAAAACACGTCATCGCAAATCGATCGCAATCGTCATCGTATTTTCTGAGGAAATATTGGGTGGAAGTGAAACTATCACTGGTATATGATCTGTACGTTTCTGGAACTACGTAGTTGTAATATAAATTTGTAAGAGATGGTTTGAAAGACCTGTAGCGTTCTCTTAAAAATGAAGCACTTTTATGATAAAAGACAAGGACTATGTTCCATTGATGGACTTGATCAAAAGTTATTACCTACTTCGTATAGCTTCTAAAAACAGGTCCTATGAACAGCAATCTTACATTGATGGATTCAGTTAATCTTACAAAGAATAGATGGTAATAACTTACTATTAAGCATTTTACTAAAGCAAGCAAGGGCTGTCACAGCATCGTTTTCCCGTCTTTTAATAAACCTATTCGTAGAAGCACTTGAAACTCTGCTGGCACATTATCCACGCCCAATATTTGATCCATATTACAACCTCTACTACCCAAATACATTTCCTCCGATACCGCATCGCCCCCTCCCGGCTCTGCACCCATAAGCGATCCGAGCTCGTAATCGGATCCCTGCAGTGCCGATATTATTTGGCTAAGATAAACTACGCAGATATGCCTCTAATCCTATTATAATAATGACTCACTCTCGTTTGTTGTCTCCTCTTTGATTAGACACGGATTTAGGATATTTTAGTGTGTAATTGTTATATGAATCTTCGTGGGAATGTTTTGGAGGTGTTTTGATAGTTTGCGGATTTGAATAATATAGAACTCTATGCTTTGAATGATTTTTGAATATATCCTTATAGCAGTCCATGCGTTTAATTAAATCATAATGTTTCTCTGCTTATCCTGTTTTGTTAAGGTCGGCGCAGCGTGACCTTTTGTTCGATACATCTTCATCATAAAATTTTGCATCATTTTATGTTAGCCTAGAAAAGATACAAACTCTCAGGTGTTCATTTATTAATTATCGTTGTCAAATTTATGTATGATCGCTTTATTCTTAAAGTTAATTTTACTAATAGCTCTTCAAACTTCACAAAACTGAAGAGCTAATCATTTCCATCGCTATGTTTAAATGTATGACCTTAAATAAAAATTCTCGTTTCTGGCTCATTGCCAAGATCCGTTTTAAATAAAGGAAGTGAACGTGTAGTCATTAGTGGACCTCCAACTATTCCAGGCAGAGCGCGGTGGTACGGACGAGGGTCGTCTGACTCGCACTCCTGAGGGAAATCACGTTTTTTAGCGAAATGTTTATTAGTGTACTTTGCTTGAGGTCGCACTGTTGAATTTACATAGAAACGCATTACGCTTGTATTTACTAAATAAATAGGGAGACATACTTTATACTAGACAATCATATACCCACAATGCCGCCAATCTCTTGCCTTACAGCGAGTCCGTAGTAATTTTAGTACAATTTAATTACGTGCATTAGCAACTATTAATAGCGTTATCTAGGTTGAAATGTTAATCACCGTTTTCCTTTAAGGGGTGATTGTATCGCGGGCCGCCTCGTCGGGCACCTGGTGAGGACGGGGCCGGATCTTGCGGACAGCCAGTTCGGCTTCCGCAAGGGGCGCTCCACGGTGGACGCCATCATGCGCGTGAGGGCCCTCACGACGGGGGATGCGGTGTCCCGGGGTGGGGTGGTCGTGGCGGTGTCACTCGACATCGCCAACGCTTTTAACACCCTGCCCTGGAGTTGCATTGGGGAGGCACTCCGGTATCACCGGGTGCCGACCTACCTCCGTCGTGTAGTCGGGGCGTATCTGACGGACAGAGCCGTCATCTACCCCGGTCGCAACGGGGAATGGAACCGGCGAGAGATGTCGTGCGGTGTCCCACAGTGATCGGTTCTGGGGCCGCTCCTGTGGGACATCGGTTACGACTGGGTGCTGCGGGCCGATCTCCCTGATGGAGTCAGCGTGGTTTGCTACGCTGACGACACGCTGGTCCTGGCGCAGGGGAGGTCGCATCAGGCGGCGGCCGACGCGATGACACGCGGGGTTGCGACAGTCGTGGAGAGGATCCGGCAGTTGGGTCTCGAGGTGGCATTGCACAAGTCCGAGGCCATGTCTTTTCATGGGCCTCGGAACGGGCCTCCTCCTCAAAGACCCCTCTTTGAGGAGTGGCTAGAGGGGCGCCACGGCGCCCTCACCTACCGCCTGACGCAGGTCCTCACCGGACACGGGTGTTTCGGGAGGTTCCTGCACACCATCGGGCGGGAGGAAACGCCCGGGTGTCACCACTGCGAGGGTCGCCCGGAGGACACGGTGGAGCATACGGTGACGGTATGCCCCAATTGGGCGGAGCACCGCCGTGTTCTCGCAGAGGCGATCGGCAGCGGCGGCGACCTCTCGCGCCCGGCCCTGGTTCAAGCCATGGTCCGGGGCGAGAGGGAGTGGGGGGCAGTCACCTCCTTCTGCGAAGCAGTCATGCTAGCGAAGGAGGTGGCGGGACGGCTGAGGGAGAGGGCCTCACGTCCCAGCCGCCGCGGGAGACGCCCCGGGCGTCGGGAGCCGCGAGACGACTCCCGGCCACCGTAGGCGCGGGCCTGCGGGCGGAGAGTAATGGGTAACTCTCCGTCCGATCGGGACCAGGCCCGTGCCGGACGGCGCGTACGTGTTCCACGCGCGCCTCAAAGAGATGTCAGCATAAGGAAGGGGCCCGAAAGGGCCGAAGCCTGCCGGGGCAGCGGGATTGTCCGAAAGGGTTACCGCTACCCCGGAACACAAAGGGCTAAGGAAGGAACACGGGTGGGTTTTAGTCAGTAAGAGTCTGACACTCCCTTCTGCTCCACCCAGAGCGGGAGGGGTCATTGGATGATTTCCCATCCACAAAAAAAAAAAAAAAGGGGTGATTGTACTCATCATTATGAACAACTTTTATTATGGGGCCAAACCTGTGGGGCAATTCTCGTAATTTTTAAGAACGGTCACAGTCTGATCTCAGTCTCAATCTGTCAAAAATACTTCAAATTTCCCTACATTTTGACAAATTTTTGACATTTGTTTGTCGCCGAGATGAGACTGCGACTAGATTTTAAACGTTTTAAAATAGCAGAATTGACCTACTGAAATCGTGAAAAAAAAATCAGCTGTTCCCTACATTTACCTACATATATTCGTTTCACTCGTCAAAATGCAGGGAACAGCTGATTTTTTTTTTCGCGATTACTAAGTTTGGTCCCATAGTAAAAGTTGTTCATAATGATGAGTACAATGACCCCTAAAGAGGAAATGTTGATTAAAATTTCAACCTATTGTACTGCATTATTGTTATGTTCGTGATCTGCAAGATAATTGAAATACCTGGATAAAGACAAATCCAAACTCAAAGTCATTTATTTGTGTTACAATATGTTGTACATTGATGTCATCATCTGCCTATTTATTTATTTATTTATCCTATCCTTTTCCCAACTATGTTGGGGTCAGCTTCCAGTCTAACTGGATGCAGCCGAATGAATACCAGTATTTTACATGGCACGACTGCCTATCTGACCTCCACAACCCAGTTACTGGGTAATATGATACCCTTTGGTAAGACTGGTTGTCAGACTTTCGGGCTTCTGGACGACCTGTAATGACTGTCAAAGATCCACGAATGACAGCCGGGACCAACGGCTTAACGTGCTTTCCGAGGCACGGAGGGGTAATGGTAGGTAATGATGGTCACCCATCCACGGACCAACTGCGGCAAGCGTAGATTACACTCATGTAACAAAAGTATTACAGTCTTGATTTCACCAAATTTGCCGTGATTTAGCAAGTTCTAACTGATTATCTCATCAACACAGAGCTGAAAGTACCTACTCAAGTTGGAGAAAATTATCCACAGGATCTCCTGCGAAAATATTTGTTTGGCCTTATTGCAAGTCATATTTGGCCTAAAATCGCTCACTGACGCAGACATAAGTTCATCAAGTGCGAGGAGACAGGGTATGCAGCGGAGGATGAAAGGTGGGCCGTTGTCTATGGGGAGGAAGCGCATACGCACTTGAGATCTGAGCCGTTCGTGAACTCCATCTGTGGAGATTGAGAGACCCTGTTACATAGTATGATAAAATGTAACAGAGACCCTGTTACATTTTAATTTATTACTATTACAATTTCATAGTTTTTATTCATTTATAACTTTAGTAGCTTCACAAGGTACAGCAATGTGTCACAATTCCTACTCACCCCATTAAGTTAAGTAGCGTATCGACACACATCATGACGAACATAGCTTGTGTTCCGATAACGATTTTCTCTCTTTTGTGTGATAATGAAGTTAGTTCCGCGACGGATCAGACGGATTAGTTATAGCTGGGGTCTCCGTGACCCTCGCCGTCTTTGGTGTAGGGTGACGAATAGTTTTGTAATGTCAATTAATATTACTATCTCGTTCTAGTTAGTTATTTAGTTTTTTGCTTCGCTTGTTTGCGTGGCAGCCTTTATATTGTCATCAATCGTAATTATGTCTAACTATCGCCTTGAATCAAATTAAATTCGTAAATTTCAATGCTATAACCGAATTTAGAAGATGTCCGTTCAAGCGGTATGGAATGCCTTGCTCGTGTTGGTAAAGAGTGCACAATATTTGTCCACTTTTAAAATTATATTAAAAAATCACTTCTCCCTAACCTTTATGATTATTTGTAGGCTCTTGTTTCATGATTATTTATGTATATGCCCTATGTATGTATGTATTTATTGATGTGTAAATGGCATACCTCAGAGTTCCTGTAGTATTGTGTCTCCTTCACCTTTTAAATCCATCCAAAGATTGTTGCTTTTGGCGATAAGACCGTCCATTGTGTCACCCTATGTCAAATGTTTGTTTGTTTAGATAAATTTGTAATGCTTATAGTGTAAATGGTATTCTATTATATTCTAGTCTAAACTTTTTCGTTTCACAAAGGATAGCAGATGAAACTGTAACTGAATTTAATTAACAAACTAAGTGATAACTACTTTTATTCCAAAAATTGCCATTCAAAGAAGCCATTAAACTCGTATCACAGCACTCGATCCAATTTACCGGTCACATGATCCATGCAGTGTCCTCAAAGGCGCCAAATGTCAGTTAATAGCAATCCGTACACAATTAATAGTATGGTAATACTCGTAATACGTGCCGATCGATTACACTGGCGGACATAATCCTGTGTACACCGGTAAACGGTCGATTGTCAGTCGACAGACCTGCGACAGCTCGTTAACACGTAATTGCGAGACAATAATCGGCAGAACTAATATGTGGAATTAGCTCGAGTGTCCATCTGATTGTGCACGGTAGTAGGTGTATAGATTACATTTGTGTAGATGCACTTGATTGAGTAACTATAACATTAGTGATGTGTTAAGGCTAATGACTGTATTATTCAGATAGACTATCATTATCAAGTTGCTTTACTGAGCCATATTAGGTAAAATTTCGTCTAAATACATATTTTTTATAACCACCATCTTTTCGAATAGCTTATACTTATGCTAGTTTACAATTTATAAATGTCTACTGTCCTGAATCATTTATTTTTAAGTAAATATTCCTAACGAATTGATTTAAAACTCCAACGTTACATTGCATGACTCAAAAATCCTACAATCCGATGACTTTAAAATAAACTTAAAAATAATTATTCATTTCTTGTAATATATCGCACGTAATTCACCTGAAACACGATGAGTCGTAAAAGAGTAGCACAACACGAAAATTAATTAAATAAAAGCTACAGAGAAAAATGTAAATTTGCTTTAACGAAGCGACATTTATTTTTATTTGGTCGGTACCCGTTTTGTTTGACCGCAAGTGTACGTTTGACAACATTATTACTGCAACGTTCCACTGTAAAATGAACTTTAAATAGTTAGCTTTAAAGGTGATATTAGTAGTAGATGTAAATGTGTTTGAATCTTCCATTGCAATGCGACAGGGTCGTCTTCAGGATGTTTTTGTGTCTATTTGTGCAGTGTCTGTCTGGGTATCTATTTGTAAATTGATAGCATTGGTAGTACAGAGTCCACAAACCAACGTCTTTGAAACAATGTTAAGTTCTTTAAGATTCTGTATACATTTGTTGTTGAGTCAAGGAAGTTGTAGTGGTCAATTTGAGATAGCAGATGTTTGGTTGCGGAGTTTAGTCTTTCAGCTGCATTCGATTGTAATTCTAAGAACCGTGGAATATTGGAAGTAATTCTTCTTATCTAATGCAATCATGACTAATTTGGACAGCGTTTAACCCAAAAAATACCCGAAATCATCGCTTACAAACATTTTTATGTAGAAATGAGAGTCGGAGTGCGTTGTAAAAAAGCGGTTCGGAACTTAGATCGTCGAAATGTTCCACAGTGACGACCCAAAAATTATTTTTTAACACATTTTTTATTCCTCAATTTCAAAGTTAGCTCAACAATACCACTGAAAGCACAAAGTTCAAACTAAGTTAAGAGTTAATAATCCATCGCCTTCGGGTTAAACTGACCTCATTTTAAAATATTCCACAGTTAAAATACGCGCGTAACTTTACAATATTTTTTGTTGAATTAACTTACAACTTCTGTAACAAGAGCCTCTGTTTATTTACAAAAATTGTCGACTTGACACTGAGAAGTAACAGTAATGGCTCGTAAATATTCATGAGGAGAGTTCAGTGGGAGAGTCGAGTTACTGGCGCGAGTGCTAGTTGCTGCGTAACTTAATTGGGAGTACAGTCACGGGTACAGTTTTAACTTCGACCTTGATACTTAGAGCTTTATAAATAGATGTTTTAAGAAAGGCCGAGTTTTAAAAAACGCATCAGCATGAAAACTTTTTAAAGACATCAAAATATTCGTAGCACTGTTACATTTTTTATTTTAGTTATAATCTACATTAGAATTTACTTTCTAATACGCTACTGCTATTGAAATATCGTATTAAAAACTAAATTCTATATCAATTGCTAGGAGTACTACACCTGGCAAGGATAAAGCAAGTAATTTAAAATTAAAAACAGCCTCTTACATAAATTTTAAAAGCGATTTAAAACTGTATACTTAATTTTACTTCCCTAATACAGAAACATTCTCCCCATCTGAAAAAAGAAGCTGAAATTAAAAAAGAAATTCTGTATGGAAAAAGTTTCTTCTTTCGCATAAAGTGAGGGAAACAATTCTCTAAGCCTACACCATCTGTCGATACTACATGAAAGTGAAATTACATTTGGAACATATTTCTTCAACATTTAAATTAATTTCTAAGTATTTTTATTAACTTATCTTCATATTTTCATAACGTTGTCTTCCTTAGGAGGCCATCAGAATATTGAGCCATTATCAAATAAGCTGTTTTAATGGAGCTATTAGTAAACCAACAGTTATGTGTAAAAAAAGATGACCGATTTAATTTGGTCGATCGTGTACACTGTCAATAAAATAACCACTACTAAGCTGTGATAATGACAGGCAAACTAAACTAAAAAATACGCCCAAAATTGAAACTATAGCTACACCCTTACTTATTAAAGTTCTATTACATTTACCCTATTATTAATCTTTTTTTTCTATGAGTAACAGCAATGTGCAAAACGCATTACTAATAATCGCGTCAACCCTCCGATTCAAATGTGACGTATTACTTATAAGGGAGGGTTCACACAATAGGTCGCTTCGAACACGCGGCCTTCCGATCGGCAGTTAACAGACCGATAAGCTATTACAGTTAATGTATGTATTAGGTACTAAATTGGAAAATGAATTTCTATGTTTCATTTGGTAAATGTACTGTGACATATCGTTGCAGATAGAATTATGTCATAATAATTCCACAAAGAACACATTATACTTGTTTATAGGGACATTGATGAATAATGTTATTTCTCGTGATCTATGAACATTATGATCCCTATGGCTTTGAGGTGACTTAACCTTCTAAAGCTGGTTTTTCCTTACTCATCAGTTACCCAGCGGTAGTGAATGCATGAAACTTTCAGGAATTTATTCGCATGACGTTTGGTTAAAGATAAAGTGTTTATTTTGGTCTTAGGTACATCAGTTATGTTGGCTACAAATACTTTCACTGCATGTTCTCCACGATTCTCGTACCAATAAAATATGTGCACACTTACATCAGATGGGGTATCTATTACCTAGTAACAAAATGTCCATAGGCTGTGCGGTCACATTCAGTATCGTTGCTCGTGCACCGACACTCGTGGACATCTGAATTCGGAATCTGCAGCTGTTGTCAAACTTCAAGACCAAGATTCAAGTAGATGTACATGTTGAATTTGTAGTATTATGAGAAAAACATTGTCATAAAATAAATCTGGGACCCTGTCGGAGAAATGACATGTTGAAAATCTCAATCTTTTTGAATCAGACAATATGTGCATATGGGTCAAATTAAACTCACAGCTTCCTTATTTCGATATATTCGTGTAAGGTTCAATTTAAACGCTGGACCCACGTCTTATTCGAGTCATCCAGACTTTTAGAAACTTTATTTAAATAAATCAAACAATGGAGCTTGCTCCAACCAAAATGTTCAATTGAAAAGACCCGTTCTGGCAACATTGCAACCTCAAGCAATATTTCATAGATCATTCGGTTAGCAACGCTATTATTCGATTTAACACTAACTCGACTTATATTTCTATTTTAAATTGAAATATTGAATCTAATATAACATTTTATTCTTAACATGCTTATTATTTTAATTATTCTCGCACAAATTCTAATATAATATTGTATAGATCTGACAGCAGCGCCATCTAGTTGATCCAATAGGAATTATTAATATTGATTATATTATTATTCGTTACGAGAGGACGCTGCCGACCTTTTATGGTGTCTGTAATATAATTATATTGTTACAACCTTTCTAAATGTTATTAACATAAAGGTCTAATAATAAGCTATGTTCTTACATTACTCATTACAGTTGGTCGATCAATAATAATTTGTCTCTATTATTGTGTTCACAAAGCGAAACATAATGGGTACATTAAGTAGTAGCCTCCCATTATTTATTTATTGAGAGACCTGAACATAAGCGACGTAACTAAGTGCCTTCTAAGTCTTAAGCTCTACTGAAGGCTTTGCGAAAAGATTCTTAAAACAAATAAATTGTGGTTTATTTTTCTGCTCCTAGACGGAGTCACGGTACTAAAATACATAAATATTATTTTAAAATAGATTAAGAAAACTTTTTTATAATAAATACTCCATTAACAGAAAATGTGCTTATTAAGGCCAGGACTCTCAGAATCGACCTATTTTGATTCAACATTAAACAATCAAATATTCTTTGTTTTGATCTGATAAAAATATATGTTATAGTTCAATAAACATTCTTGATTATTCTATGGTTCAAAACACGATATTTACAACTTCACTCGATCATAAAAAATCGCAAACAAATCGAAAATAGGGAAGTTTTTATCGTTTTTCAAGTCGTACTTGAAGTAGACCAAAGTTTTACTCTAAAAAAATATGTCAAAAAATAGGCAATGATGTTTAGAAGAATATTCTACGGCTATTTTTTTTCAAAACAGGTTTTGATTGTTTTGACAAGATATAATATAACAAAGCGGCCCGCGCGCTTCGCTTTAGTAGCCGGCTAGGCGTCTCCGAGACAGGACCTGTGTCGTTTTTACTGGCTCGCCGCGCTCCTCCGCTAATCGATCGAAATATACGTTATATTATTGTTATTTTCCGTGTTTTTATATTAGTTTTAAAAATTAGCCTGTGAATATTGTTTTTAAGTTCTAGTATTAATAATTAAACAAGATATTAGTTTATGTTGTAAAATATAGTGGTATTTAAGATTAAATTATGGGGAATAAAAACAGAAGAAAGAAAAAAATATCCAGCATTGAACTGCGGAAGCTTAAAAAAAAAAAGGTAAGATTGATTATTATTTTTCTACGTTGTTATACCTACCTTCTTTTAAAAAACGACGCGACAGAGCAATATTGTAGTTGTATAGGTAATTATGTACTTACCTACTTGCTTTCGTCACAGTACTAGCAGACAGTAGCAGGTAGGTAACTAGGTACCATAAATTTACAATTATACTAATATCAAAGTAAATATAAACTACTATTCCATTCACAATAAGATTACACATTTAAACAAACCTTTTTTACAGCTTGTTCAAACGATTTTGACTTCGATTACGTAGGCATAAGGATGGCATTAAAAGCAAAAAAGTGCTTACAATAATAACTGTTTACTGCTTTTAATGACATCCTTATGCCTACGGAATAGAAGTCAAAATCGATTGAACAGACGGTATAAAAGGTTTGTTGAAATGTCTTATTGTAAATGGAGTATAGTTGATATTTTAGTTTATATGGACAAAACAGTAGCACAACTACAACAAAGATAATTTTTGCTAATAAAACTTTTTATCTTTGCAGTTCATCGATACCAAGATGTAAAGGCGTATTTACAAAAAAAAATGCACAGGCGAACAGTAAGTACCTAATCTACAATTCGATTTTTTACCCGACTTTCAAAAAGGAGGAGGGTATTATGTTCGACTTTATGTATGTTTTTTTTTTATGTATGTTCTGTTCACTGATTCTACGTCAACTGTGGACCGATTTTCAAAATTCTTTTTTTATTTGAAAGGGTATGCTCCCGAGTTGGTCTCATTGTCACCAAATCGGAATCTGATGAGGGAATCCTATGGAAATCGAGGGAAACCCTCAAATTTTGTAGGCACACCTATAGCGATTTGGGTAGGTATTTTTTATAGTAGCTCGTACATTTGCTCTCAGAAAGCACCATTCGGTGAAGTGGAACTGATGATGAAGACCACAGATGGCCATCGGAACTACTCGATAATAAATATTTCACGGGTTGCGATTCCATTAGGTACTTTAATGTGGTTGCTAAGCACAATGGAGCTGATGGTGACTTCTCAATCAGCTCCAGTTCTTATAAGGAGAACTCCTCAACAAATAACGTGCATCGGGAAAAGCAATATTTTGTAAAAGGTGATGAGCAGTTGACATTAGGCTATTATAACTTAGATTAGTTACAAACTGGACTACTAAAAAATGAAAAACAAAAACTTTTTTTACAAAAAACAACCGACTTCCAACAAAACACTACAAAATGAAAAATTACTTTAATTTCGGAAGTCGGTCTCAATAAAAGAAAATGCGGATCCAACGACACCGACTTTTTATTCAGTATTTGCTTCTCGCTCAGGTAGACATGTACTTACCTAATACATCAACTCAAGTCGCGCGCCTACTGTATCTATTCTACAAATTATAATAATAATGCAAGGTTGTTGATGTTGTTGTACTTTTATACAAAATAGTGACTAGAATGTATGTAGATATCTGTTACCTCCTGACTTACCACTCGACTTACCGACTGACTTAACGACTTTGGTTAGTTTTAGTTTTAATTGTAATATCTTGAGTCAAATAAAAAGCAACTTTTTTCTTTTTATTGTTTCAGTGACAGTCATGATTCATATGATTTTACTGTTGAAGTGGAAAACAAGGAAGATGACTTTCAACCCGTTTCAGGACGCAGAATTGTCGACATAAATTTTATTTTGCGAAAACTGCAAGAAAAAGTAGGAATGAACGCGGCATGCCAATTATAAACCGTGTATGGCAAGACAAGGAAAATGAGCAACCAGATAAATGCGCATCCAGTAAACACTCTCTGCCTCAACCAGCACCCTAATTGCGAAACACACTATCGATCTCAATTTGAATAATTTTGGAGCATATTGCTAATCCATTGCTTCATATGTTCGAAAAATGTGTCTGCTCAAAAATGTAAAACACGCAATGAACGTTGCTGATCTGTCAAAATGAAACCCATTGCTACTAATAGTGTGTTACGCAATTACCCCGCTGATTTGCAGCAACCAGCGGGGCAATTGCGTAACACATTATCAATCGGAATCGGTTTCATTTTGACAGTTCAACAACATTCATTGCGTTATTACGTGTTGAGCAGACGAATTTTTCGAACTTATGAAGCAATGGATTAGCAATTTGCTTCAAAATGATTCAGATTCCGACTGATAGTGTGTTACGCAATTAGGGTGCAGGTCCAAGCACGCTCGTGATTAATATTTATGATTTTTTATTATTTTTTGAGTAAATGATTAAGTTATTATTATATATTTTAAAAAGTATTTCTTATTTCTAATAAATAATTTATTGTCCTGTGCATTATATTGTAATGAGTTTTATCAGAATTTATTTAGTCCAAAGTAAGTAAGTAAGTATGTAACTAATAATAAATAACTAGCTTATGCCCGCGACTTCGTACGCGTGGATTATAAATTACTTATGAAACATACCCTATGTGGTAGGTGAAAACTAAAGCTACGGAATATAAACTCCTGTCAAAATCCTTCCAGTAGTTTATTATCAGACAAACATTCTAAAAACTGTATCGTAAGGAAGCGCTGTAACAGTCATGAAAGAAAAGAGGTAACAATTAAAAAAGAAACAATTGTTGGTAGGTAATAAAGTGACTTATGTTGATAAGTATATTTATATTTCCCTAAAAACTAAAAACTCGAAATATTAACATGAATTCCTTAAAACAAAGTTAACTGTTCCTACTGTTACAATTTTAAACTGTGACGCAAAATTTTTGCACAGCGGGGTCAGCGAGTTCATTTGAACTGCGCGCTCGCGGGACTTGCCACGCGAGGAGGGGGGTAACGCTAAATGCCTACTGCGCTCGAATATCCTGGCCTTAAATGAAGAATCATACAAAACGACGCCACATAAACTATTTCGCGGCGTGCTCCCGCGCGGCCGCGGTGCACTACAACTGACACGTCCCCCGTCTGTCTGCTCGTGGCCTACTTTGGCGTTGTTAGTTCATTCATTTGCACCTGTCTGTAACTACGGGCGTACCAGCGACTGCGTCTACGTTACGTATGTCAGTACATACCTCATGTTCTCCAGAATTCTACTGTTCAGCAGTGCATTAAGTACCAAAAGTTAGTTGACATTTTTATACTTCAGTTGTGATGACACATTTTGATTTTAAAATTCTCGTTCAAAATTTTTATACTGCATGAAGTTTTTTATTAACTAATTAAACTGCCTATGACTTATACAAAATAATTAGGTAATCACTTAGGTTTACCTGGTTATTTTTATATTTTAAATCATAATGTGGCATCACAGCTGAAGTAAAAACATGCCAATTAACTTTTGGAGGGCACTGTACGTACTTATAATGATACTTTATCAGCTTAGTGTGATATCTCAAGCAAATTCCGTATTTTTAAGACCGGAGCTACCGTACTTGAAAATATTAATCTCTCTCTCAATTTGTCAAAAATACGTCTAATTAACAAATTTATTTCTGAGTAATGGTACATTAAAATCTTAATATTAAACAGCTTCACATACACTACCGTTTCCGGTGTAAAAATATTAAAATTAACTTACAAAGTCAAAGTGGCCAAGTTCTCTAGGCCGCAACAATTATAATTATAAATTCCTATATTTATGTCTGTAATTTTATACGGTGTACATATTATAGAGTATTCTATTCTATTATTATAATAGTTAGTTTGTCATCGAAATGCTAAGAAGAAGATTATATAAAAAACAATACATGTCAATAGGCTATGTAAATAGGTATACCTACATACAACCTCCTCTCCTCGATATGCTTCAGCGGTGGTCCCATATAAATGTTACTTTTGCTTGAATAGTTTTTAATTTAGCTTCAATAATACGTATTTTTGTCATTTAGTTTATATATTGATGATGATATTATAATGACTTCCTGTCACTGATATTTACATAACAAGTAGTGTTATATATGAATTTGTGTGGGATAAGTATAACTTGAAAGTGAAAAATAAAAACTTTTTTACAAAAATAAAAAACCACCGACTTCCAAAAAAGACTACAAAGTGAAAAATAACTTTAATTTCGGAAGTCGGTGGCAAACAACAAAAATGCGAACCCAACGACACCGACTTCCAAAATTAAAGTTATTTTTCATTTTGTAGTGTCTTTTTTGGAAGTCGATTGTTTTTTGTTTTGTGAGAAAGTTTTTTGGGCTTCTACTTTTCACTTTTTCGTTTAGAAATGTGTTCATACAATGGGAACATGTGCGAATACCTTTTTATAAACATACTAATTTCATACAGATATAGGCAAGAAAGTGGAAGAATTTTTAGTGCTTTAAATAATGGCTTACAATACTCTAAATATTCTGCTCCATAAACAGCTCTGACACTTTTTTTTTGTTTTTGCTGTTCACATCTACTGAATTTCCCCATATCGTTATATATTTCACCTGGTACTTTAACCGTTCCGTTACACGTTGTACTAGAAACACCAACCCTCCACATAACGCACAAACTACACATAACGACACTACGGCATAGTACCTTTACACCCTATGCGACGTGAACGGTACTTTTAGTGCCAGTCAGTCACCACCCTTCATTACAGGCAACGTGACCCTGCAATATCCGGGGTACCTTGTTTAAAGGTTTTTGTAGAAAGGGTTAATAGATGCATTTGTAAGGGATAAGTGTGTTTATTAAAGTTATTGTTGGCTGAAATAATACAGGGTCGAGTAAATTATACGCTGCCGCCTTGTTGGTATTTAATGAATAGAATCCCAGAGTATGATGTAAGATACGAAAGTCGCTAGATTGTTGTAAATTCAGTAACATATAAAATGTACGTAGTATACATAACCAGGATGAGGAATTGAATCGCAATTCTTTCCCTAGGTTCCTCTAATGTCAAATTTATAATTCAATAATATATTATCTGACTGCATTTCTTTATTTTTGCTGCCATAAATTAACTATGAGTTAATGAGGAATTACTTTCAATCCGCTGCGGACATAAAAACCATCTTTTCCTCTAATAATATTCTATAAAAACCGAAATTTCGTCCAAGCCTGAAGTTCCTAAGTAGTAATAATAATGTGATAATAATAATAGTAATAATAATGTGTAACCTGATTACATCACGTTTGATTTTTGCTTCTAATGTAAAGATGTGTGGTACTTCTAATGTAAAGATGTGTGGTACTTCTAATGTAAAGATGTGTGGTACTTCTAATGTAAAGATGTGTGGTACTTCTAATGTAAAGATGTGTGGTACTTCTAATGTAAAGATGTGTGGTACTTCTAATGTAAAGATGTGTGGTACTTCTAATGTAAAGATGTGTGGTACTTCTAATGTAAAGATGTGTGGTACTTCTAATGTAAAGATGTGTGGTACTTCTAATGTAAAGATGTGTGGTACTTCTAATGTAAAGATGTGTGGTACTTCTAATGTAAAGATGTGTGGTACTTCTAATGTAAAGATGTGTGGTACTTCTAATGTAAAGATGTGTGGTACTTCTAATGTAAAGATGTGTGGTACTTCTAATGTAAAGATGTGTGGTACTTCTAATGTAAAGATGTGTGGTACTTCTAATGTAAAGATGTGTGGTACTTCTAATGTAAAGATGTGTGGTACTTCTAATGTAAAGATGTGTGGTACTTCTAATGTAAAGATGTGTGGTACTTCTAATGTAAAGATGTGTGGTACTTCTAATGTAAAGATGTGTGGTACTTCTAATGTAAAGATGTGTGGTACTTCTGGAAAAAATGCTGACTTAAAAACTTGGCTGCTTAGTAGATCATTTAATTATGGTTTCTTTTATGTAAAGTCAGGGAAATATTTCTTAAGGTAATTGCCGTGTTATAACCATGTTATATAGCTTCGAATATACTTAAGTTGCAATTTGCTTAACAATTAATTAATTTGCCTAACTTTATGTCAAGATAGTTAGTCTCAGTTTCGAAACGTAGCTCGCTCACTTTCAATTTTATTCTTTTTAATGCGCTTATATAAATTAAATGATAAATCACTGAAAATACTAATCTAAAGCATTATGATGACATAGAAACAAACTATTACCCAGTTTAAATTGCAACAAAGTAGAGAAAATCAACGCTAGGGTAGTTGTGAGAGCCAGTCTAAACCCGGCTAACTCGATAACATAAAGCGAGGACACAGAACCAAACTACAAACGGCTACCTGCTTTACTATTTATATCTTATTAAATACGCACGAAAACTAATTAGCCAACATAATTTACGAGCCAAAACTCGTCCTGTCATGTTGTAACTGGACGTTTAAGGGCCGTCTATTACGGCTATTACGGAGCCTCTCCCAAAGGAGTAAAGCTCCAGATCGCCGCCGGCCCGGATCCGGCCGGATTAAGCCGGATTGGAGCGGATCGCGCCGGTCTCGGGCCGGACCGGTTCGCCGTAAATCTGTCGCTCTACGTTTATTACACGGATTTTATTAAGATCTTCTTTGCGTTGCTCCAACTTTTATTATTAGATAAAATATTATTTATAATAATAATATTGGAGCATGTTTCGGTTTTTTCAGCGATAAAAAGGGTTTGGTTAAATATAGCGGTCGTATTATTGGGTTATTGATAGATAGTGTATGCCATGTCTTTTATTATCTTAATACAAGGTGAAGTTCACACATGGACATTAAACTTCTTTTCTTGGACTTAATAGGGATTTAATTTTATGAAGTCTATCTTGTTTATAACGTCACGTTCTCATATAACACACGTCTTTGAGTCAAGAGTCCGGAAAGTTCCTCCAGGCGGGTATCGACTATCCGTGTTGTAGCACACAAGGAGATAGTTGTAAAAAGACGAACTAGTTGAATAAATTTAGTCATATAATACATTTAGTCATATAATAAAAGCAAAAGGACTTTAGTATATAAATACAAGTACTATCTTGAAGTGTCTCTTTAATGTTCAGGTTCTTAAAAAGAACTTTATAAACAAAATAAATCCATAAAAGAGTTCATAATATTTCACGCGCCAGCTCTCAAGAATACTAATCGCCCTCAGGATATATTCTTTTATTAATTAATTTATTCTCTAATAACAAAAAAATGTTCATGAAAACTTTAGAAAATTAAGACAAAAAAATGTTCATGAAAACTTTAGAAAATTAAGACTGAAAAAACGCTACAAAATAATTTTCACGAGCGCTTGTGTTATGGGAGAGGAGATAGCTTCTCTACGATGGATCATCGCATTTTTAGAGATCCGTGTTGATGGGAACCATAACTTGCAACCCGCCTCAGCTTTGCACAAATGTCATGAACGTAGTGGATATTCGATGAATACGTTTCTCAAAAGTTCTCAGAATCATAGTGAAACTCAAATCAAACTCGATGAAGTTAAAAAAAAATTAGACACGTTTCTATAAAGATAATAGAATAGATAGTACTATTACTTAGAAAGCATTTATTTCAATTACACCATCTACACCTTTGAATGATTAAGGATATAGATTTAGTATATTCGAAGTCCAGAAAGAAGTCCGTTAACAAATCAATGCGTAAGATATTAGGTCTGCTAGTACTATGGCAGAATAGGCAAGTCAGATAGATAGACTTTATTTAGATAGGACAGTTAGTCTTCTTATAGTAAAGAGACGATCGCAGTCTCGTCAAAGGGAGACAGGTAGAACTTCTCGTTTGAAAGTGCCAGCAGGCATAGTAGTTTCAGCTTACAGACTACCTTTCGGTTTCGGAAATTCTATTCAATTTAATATCGTGGCAAATGCTATGTCAAAATTTTTATTCGCAGTTGATATGTCTAAGGCATTAACTCCGCCTTTGTACAGTTTTTACTTGTGCATAAAGTTTTAATAAATAAATAAATATGTTTGCCTACCAATCACACTTATTCAGAAATTGGTTTGGCCATTCAGAAACCTGTAGGCCAATTCTGCTAAATTAAAACGTTCAAAATCTAGTCGCAGTCTCATCTTGGCGACAAAAAAAATGTCAAAAACTTGTCAAAATGTAGAGAAATTTGAAGTATTTTTGACAGATTGAGACTGAGATCAGACTGTGAACGTTTTTTAAGAACGTTACGTACGAGAATTGCCCCTCTGATGTCAGAGAGTTTGTGTTACAGAATTTGTTCAAATGATAATATCAGTTTGTCTGGTCTAAACTTGGAACACGATTTCCAACAACCCTTGCTACTCGGCTCAATAAACATCAAAGGAGCTATCAGTCAGCTGAAATAACGAAAATAGGACGTCCCATCAGTCTGTCCAGATGTTGAGAATAGTCCCAAATCTAGGTTTACGACTGAGCCTGATTTCAGTGCTTAATGGGTTTTATTGTGAGGCTTAAAACGTTTCTGTTTAAGCAGTCCCTTTGTGAAAGTTTAATTTTGTAGACCTTTTGTTTCTTGAAGAAATAGATTGAACTTTAGAATTTGAGATCTTTGATTAAGTTTATCATTACTGGGTTGAAAAAATGAAATTCAAACAGATTATTGCTAAAATGTAAAATTATGGAATGAATTTCGGCACATTTTAACCGTAACTGGTTTAATAGATTTTGGAAAGATCAACCAATTATCTAAATAAATCTATACTAATATAATAAAGAGGAAAGATTTGTATGTATGTTTGTAACGAATTGGCTCAAAAAGTACTGGACCGATTTTAAAAATTCTTTCACCGTTTGAATGCTACATTATCACTGATTAATATAAGCTTTTTTTTTCCCACCCGTGCGAAGCCGGGACGGGTCGCTAGTAATTAATAATTTCTTTCTTTCTTTGTTTTTCTGCTCTGTCATCATCATTACGCTAAAATAATTTTCCACTGAACCCAAATCTAGATAGTTCACTCCTTTCACTTTCATACGGAACTCGATGAAACGTCGGCGTCGCACTTCGCAACATTTTTTACCGACGGGTGGCGCGAGGGTGGTTCCACGATAAATCGCGGCGATCCTCAACAAACAATGTTTTTGAACGTTATTAATGGCCTCACCCGAGGGATGCTACTATCATCTGCTGTCATTCTTTCTTTTGACGCTACACAAATAATTTGCCAAGTTTTTTTCAAGAGCTCTCCTTACGATATAATTACTGGAGTCTCCGCTGTCGGTTCATTCCGCGCAGGTTTTTTGTTTAGATTTTTAAGAGAAGGTAGCGGTATGAGGGTAATTGGCGTGAGTAGCGATTTCGTAGTCATTTATTTTTAAATTAATTATCTCAAGTATATCGAGATTAGCTTAGAGTTTTAGCTTAAAATGTATTATTCACAGAGTAAGTACATAAATGGCGAATTGTGGGTCTATTAAAGGTACACCTAAGCCTTCGTGAAAACAAGGCGCAATATTATGTTATGTTTTGTAGGTACTCAACCTAGGTACTCAATATACCAAAATATGAAATGAGAAAGAAGTTGAAAGTGGCCAAAAGAATTAAATTCAGAAAGTGACATATTATTATTAAGGAACTAGTCAGATTTTTTAAATCAGATACCTAATCATTATTTTGAGTTGCAGATCGTTCATATAAAATGAACATTAGAGAGACCTAAAATACCTAGTAAATACATATGTAAATGATCTTTTACCAACGATAAAACATTTAGTAAAAAAACTTTATCTTTGGCGATACTCATCACTACATAGTATAAAACAAAGTCGCTTTCTCTGTCCCTGTATCCCTAAGTATGCTTAAATCTTTATAACTGCGCAACGGATTTTGATGCGGTTTTTAAACAAATAGAGTGATTCAAGAGAAAGGTTTATATGTATAATACATATATAATAACTAGAGAAACACTGATAATTTTAGAGGTTTCTAATGTGATGTCGTAAATAAACCCTTTTTTTTTGCGCTTACATTGCAAACGTTGGCTGAACCCTATGAGATACATCAAAATAATGTATCACAGTATTGTACACCTTAAAAAGGTCTACAAAAAAGTCTACAATGGTATATGTCTATCTCTTAGGGATAACCCACAATAACATTTTTTTTCCTTTACTTTTTACGAGAAATGATGGCTTATTTACGAAGCGATTTTAAGCAATACAGCATTAATCCTTATCCAATTAAGTACCTTAAATACATTGTACATTTAATATAAATCAATATGGCCCTTTACAGCATGTTAATTAAATTAATATTTTCGAAGATATTACAGATTTAAAATGCAGGGACATAGCGGTTGCTGCGGTATCGGCGGCGGCAGGGGCTGGCGGCAAGTTAAAAAAAAAACATTAAATTAAAATTAAAATTATTTAATTAAATTTATTAAATTGCATTGCACCCGAGCGAAGCCGGGGCGGGTCGCTAGTAGATTATAAACGTGTACTATTTTCCAAGAATAAGTATAAGTGGTCCCATTACAGCCTAGTTGCTTGTAAATAAAGAAAAAACGATTATCGCGAGGCGCCAGGGTAACTGTATTCTTTCCCTGCTTCACAAATATATCACCAGCTTCGAACAACAAAAGAATACACGTGACAAATTATGTGTAATGTCATAAAAATGGCGGTAAGTGGCGCCACCTGTCGGCTGCTGGTGAAATACGAGCGAAACGTGTGGATCTTTATGCGAGCGCTGTCGAGTGTCGGGCATTTGCCACAATAACTGACACTTGGTGATACGATGCTTTTACTTACGATCAATCGGTTAGTGATAAATGTTTATTTGAAGTTCTTCATCTTGAAAGCTTAATCACATTGCCGATTTGATTACAAACGAATTAATAGCGAGAGATTATAAAAAGCTGACAATCATAATTACTTTACTACTAAATCAGCACAGAAAATTGAATAATCCAAAATTAATTGAGAACTTTAGTTGACACCGACATGATTAACTCCAAACTTAATGACACAAAGAGCTTAGCTCGACAAGCATTATAAACAATTTGGGGTCCTTTATGCTATAAAAAAGAAAATGGAACTGGCAGTGATTCATTAAGCGCGTTTTAGAAATGGGCCTACGATAGCTCCCTGGGGAAACATTCCGCGTCCATTTAGTCTTGATGACGCGGCACGACTACTTAATAAGGAATGCTATTTTTAAAATGGCTAATTGACTCTTTGGGACTTAGGGTATGCCACTTGCAACTGGAAACTAATAATGTACTTAATGTTGTGTGAAACGAAGTGTTAGTCTGTTTCGAATGTATTGATAAAAAGTTATAGTGAATTCTTAAAACGTGTCAACGCAAACCTTCACTAGAGTATCTTCCGTAACGATTCATTTGGCACAACAATAATAAACGTAAGTAGACCCATTATAAAAATAACGGCTCACGAAAATAACGTCATTGACAATGCCCTGTGTTTACGGTTCGCTCATCAAAGGGCTGCTAAGGACGAGACATAAATATCTTGTAAACAACGCCATCTAATATAATATGGCTGTAGGAACGGTGTGGCGGGAAAAGAATTTGGAACTGTCCTTCGATTACATTTTTGTTCGAATTTAATGTCTATATTTGACTGTTCAGCTCATATGCTAAGCGCTTTAAACTGGTTCAGTGACACAGTTTCTATTTCTGTCTTAGGATCCACATTTGAATAAAGTCCTGCTGTTTTTAAGTCTTACCAGTCAATTTTTTAATATTATGGTTTAATTTTGCGCTGTACTATTAGGATAATTATTATTTGAAACAAATGTTATGGTATAGATACGGATTTTATTTACTGTTACCTTTTTATTCTATTACGTTTTACCAAGCAAGTAAAACTTTCATTGATTGCAAAAGTATTTTTGCAAAAATATTAAACGCAGTTCCATAATTGTATGGAACTGAATTGCACTGCGTTCAATATTTTTTGAAAACATTGGTTTTCAAATATCCAAACTATTCCTCGACTAATAGAATTCAGATCGTTATTGAGCTATACAGTGATTTAGTTTTGATTGCGCCTTTCTATTGGATGTCATGTACGTTCGAAACATTATTCTTTCAACTTGTCACCAATTTAGTTTTACATTGTTTGTTTACACAATGTACACACAGTTTCAGACTAGACTGAAACGTAAGATTACAGCAAGTGTTATTAGGTACATTTCATTATATCTAGTTAACAATATACGATGTTGAATTGACTGGCACTACATCGAAGTATTGAAATGTTTGTAAGACGCTGCCACGATGACTGTCCAGATCCAGGATCACAAAACCAGCCCCACCTAACTGCTTAGGGAGGTGAGACAGTGAATATCCCTTAAATTGTTTACAAATGCGCTGGAGGACGTCTTCAAGACGCTGGACTGGACTGGATACCAACGTGAACGGCGAGAACATTTCACAACTTCAAGTTGCCGATGACATCGTCATAATAGCATAGACGCTGGAACAGCTAGACCAAAAGCGGGCTGGCCTCGGCATTAATTTGGAAACGACGAAAGTCATGTACAATTCGCACGTCTTGCCGAGTCCAATCCAAATCGTAGGGTCACTTTTCGAAATTGTAGAGGATTATATCTACCTAGGGCAAGTAATCCAGCTGGGTAGATACAACTTCTAGAAAGAAGCCGACAGAAGGATTCAATTGGGTTGGGCAGCATTTGGAATATTCCGTCAAATCTTCTCATCGCCTCTCCCGCAGTGTTTGAAGACTAAGGTCTTCAACCAGTGCGTCCTGCCCGTCATGTTACATAGTGCCGAAATGTGGACACTGAGGGTCGGGCTGGTCCAATAATTCAAGGTCGCTCAGCGCACTATGGAGCGAGCTATGCTCGGAGTCTCTTTGAAGGATAAAATCAGGAATGAATTTATCCGGAAAATAACCAGAGTTACAGACATGGCTTGCAGAGTAAGCAAAATGAAGTGGCAGTGAGCTGGCCATGTTTGTCGAAGGACCGATGGCCGGTGGAGCAGACGAGTCTTTGAGTGGAGATCGCGTATCGGCAAGCGTAGTGTGGAACGTCCCCAAGCTAGATGAACGGACGACCTAAAAACCTGGAATGGACTGGATGAGGAAGGCAGAGGACAGGGTGTTGTGGCGCAGCCTGGGAGAGGCCTATGTCCAGCAGAGGACTGCAATAGGCTGAGTTCGCATTCATTATAATTGCCTATTCCACTACCATTTCAAACCGTTCGTAGCAAGCAAACGTAGAGAGACAAACAGATCGTTCATTTGCGTCCATAATCGTGAACCACTTAATTCAAAACAAATATTCGTCTAATTTGTATTATCCGCGTAAGTTCAAATAGTTAGTGCCCAGTGACGCGTTCAGTGTATCTAACAGCCGTCTGTCTGTATAAATGTGTATTTGTTGGTATGTAGTTGTAGCTTTGTTACTGTAAGTAGTCTGAATTTGTGTTTGCTTTTTTGCAAGATAAATCAATACAAATCTATCCAAAAACCATTTTTTTAAAACTTGGTATCCGAATACTGCAGATAATCTTTAAATTTCACCAATATTATTGGAAAAATCTCCCTAGTTTTTTTGTGATTTGAATTAGTAATAACATGTAGTTTTACCTTGTATCTAAAAAAATGAAACAGCATGTATGTATGAAATGATCTGCCAGAAGAATTCACAGGCCATTAAATATTTTTTTTTGTTCTTTCTTTCTAAATTAAACCAATGTTCGCCTTTATGGAAATTAAAAATGTTATCCAAGTTTTATATTTTCATTCACCGTTAGCCTTCTATAATAAGCTTATTCTAGCGTGTGTTCAAATACTAAGTACCCAGTGACGCGTGCAGTGCATTTCACCGCCGCCTGTCTCTCTGTCTGTATATCTACATGTTTGTTTGTATGTCGGTATGTTTGTCGGCGTGAGCGATCAGGTGTGGTAATCATTGTCTACGTTTGTGTTTGATTTGCTAAGAGCGGTCGGTTTTGTGTGAGAGAATATAACGACCCACCAAATACGTTTTCTTGTAAAATGTTGCCAAGACGAGACTACATATGGCTCGCACTGTTAAAAAGTTATCAGATCTCATATAGAGCCAAGCTTCTAACTCTACACGCCCTATCTCTACGAGCCCCTTAGTCAAAATATGAGGCTTGACCGTTTCGTTACTACAAAAACTAATAACAGAAAAGTAATGAACAGTGAATACATTTTTCACCTTACGCCCATTTCATGTTAGCGACAGCGAATTTTGGAAATCGGTGTCGTTCGTTCCGCATTTTCGTTTTTTGACAAATTCAAGTTATTCTTTACTTCGTAGTGTTTTTTTTTTTTTTTTTGAAGTCGGTTGTTTTTTTAATTACACTTAATAATTATGCCTATAATCTGTAGCTCAATTTACAATCGTAGTACGACCATAAACAAACCATTATGATCAGAAAATATGTTAATAAATTCATCAAGTCATTTGCTAATGACCACTTAAATAACATACAGTGAACGAAAAAATGTCCAGGAAAGCATTTAAAACATTTTGTATAAAATGCCCACTGTAGAATATTTAGATAACGCGTAATACGGAAAAAAGTAAATTAAAAAGATAGCCCTCGCGCCGCCCGCCCAGCCGGCATTGAAAGGGCTCGCCGCTCGCCCTATTATTTTAGCCACATTTTACCCTCAGTTTTAGTATGGAAACATAGCACGATAGGTAGGTTTGTATGTTCTGCAAAGTCAAAGTCAAAGTCAAATCATTTATTTCAAATAGGCACTTAAAAGGCACTTTGAACGTCAAGAATTAAAATGAAAAAATAGAATTGATTCTAGTCGCCCATTCCAAAATGTAGTTTTCGTGTGGAGAAGAATGGGCAAGAAACTCCACCGTTACTCTTTTAAAATATTTACAAGTTTTTGTATACATTCATTATATGTATAATTATATGTGAAGACGATGCACCTAAAATAAAATTTAGTCTACCGAAAATGGTAAAAGAATTAAAAATATAACAGACTGGTAAATCAATTATGTGATAGATACATGGTGCTCACATGCTGCTTGACGATTCTCATGGTTGGAACAAAAACAATTGTTTAAACCTCATCATCTGCCTGTCTTTTACCAACTATGTAAGGGTCAGCTTCTAGTTCAACTACATGCAGCTGAGTACCATTATTTTACATGGAGCGACTGCCTATCTGGCCTCCACAACCCAGTTACTGGGTAATTTGATCACCCCTTGGTGAGACTGGTTGCCAGACTGCCAGGCTTCTGACGACCCGTAACGACTGTCAAAGATCCACGAATGACAGCCGACACCAACGGCTTAACGTGCTTTCCGAGGCACGAAGAATTGTTTTAACTTATTAAAATTAATTAATAAGAATATCTTTAATTCAGTTTTGAATTAGTATTTTCTTCGGTGTATGAGTAGGTCTACGCTAATAACAGGCCGGTATCTACTCATAACTGTGCGTAGCATAAATGTTAATATGAGAAATAACATTATATTTAAGTACCTACCTAAATTATTTATCTATTTTTTATTATTTTAATGATAAATCCTGTTTCAAATAAAAGTGCATCGCTCTCTCACCATCCACTATTTACAGCCACTTGCTGTTTTGCATATTAAACCGATCCCAGCGCTCCGCTCGCGCCGCTCATCTCGTAGATTACACAGTACCTCACAGTTTCAGAGCTCATTTGCTGGTAATTGATGGCCGCTAATCTGATTCCTCCACAATTTATATAAAACAAGTGCTTCCATATCGTCATGTAAGCCTTTTTAAATATGTTCGGGAAAAATATAAAAATGTGAGTGTTAGGTTAACCAATCACTACATAGTATAAAACAAAGTCGTCTCTCTGTCCCTTTGAACGCTTAGATCTTTAAAACTACGCAACGGATTTTGATGCGGTTTTTTTTAATAGATAGAGTGATTCAATAGGAAGGTTTATATATATAATACATGCATGCATATGATGTCGTAAATAAACACATTTTTTTGCGCTTACTTTTCAAACGCTGGCTGAACCCTACGAGATAGGTCAAAATAATGTACTACAGTATTGTACACCTTAAAAAGGTCTGCAAAAAAGTCCGCGATGGTATATGTCTATCTCTTAGGGATAACCCACAATAATCATTTTTTATCCTTTACTTTTTACGAGAAATAATGGCTTATTTACGAAGCGATTTTAAGCAATACAGCATTAATCCTTATTCAATAAAGTACCTTAAATACATTGTGCATTTAATATAGATAAATATGGCCCTTTACAGCATGTAATTTAAATGAATATTTTCGAAGATATTACAGATTTAAAATGCAGGGACATAGCGGTTGCTGCGGTACCGGCCGCGGCGGCGCGTGCTGGCATTCTTGAAATACCTGTACTTAGTATCAGTATTGCACCCGTGCGAAGCCGGGGCGGGTCGCTAGTTACAAATAAATGAGATAATTAATGCATGTAATTAAAATCAAATTCAATAACATACGTAGTCCTACATTCCTTTAAGGTTCATCGCAATACATTAATGATTTACAGAACCTAAGTAAAAAAACGCACATTAATTACCTTCAGAACATCGTTTTAACCAAGCAACAAGTCTGCCTAGCTTCAAACCCACACACATCGTGTTATAAAGGAATATTCCTTAACGACGATTTAATATTCTTTAGCTGTCCCTACAGCGATCTCCCTTATCTAAGGGGATGCTGGTATTAATTAATTTTAGAAGAACAGCCTCTTACTTCAGCGGTCTTATCTCTGAGAGGGTACGTAACACTGTAGGAGGAATGTGGGGATATGGTATTATTATGTAAGTGAATTTGTTCTCTAGACAGCTAATACTGTGTTCCTTGTTCGAATTTGTTACGTTTTAATCTTATTAGTATTTATCTTACTTATATTTAAAACTTGTACTTAAATAATCAGGAACAGTCATACATTTTAGATTGTTTGCCAAGGGAGTAAACACCTATTTTGAAGGCGAGACAGTTTCTTTGAATCCAGAGCGGATCGAAGATAGAATCCTGAGTGCAGCGAAGGGTTCTAAAATAGAATCCTGAGCGCAGCGAGGGATGCAAAGTACGTCACTCGAGCTTAAAATAGTGTTGCTCCCGAGGTGGACACTCTACTTGTCACTCTCTTGTCACTCTCTATGAAAAAATAAGCAAGTGCAACACTTATGAATAAGAATAGTACGTTTATTTATTTACATACAATTAGGAGCAACACATAGAAATAATTAGAGGCTAATGTTTATATTTCAACAATCATGGAAGTATATCGTATTTTTTTTTTATTTAGCTCGCAAGCGTTTTACTTTATCATACAGCCATCAATACAATGTTTGTGATTGATCTCTTTGGTGATTGGAACTTTTACTAACAATATCCACATTCCAAATTCAAATCCCTTTTAGTCCCTAGGGATTAAAAAGCTATTTTAGTCCCTGCTTATAAAGAATACACTAGCTCTTTTTGTGAATAGATGTGATAAAAATATATTTAGTTCACCCTAAGGTGCAGCGCAGACGACAGACTATCCGTGACGCACTTTTTAGTCTGTGAAAATAGAACCTATGCAATTATATGGAGTAACGCACACGACGCGCAAAAAGTCCGGCGCACAATAAATCCGTGTAATTCGGGCACTTCGGGACACTATGACACTTCTAAGGCAGAATATCATGATAGAAATTTAAAAAGACAGACAGCTCTGCCGACAGAATGATCGAAGATATGCGTCGTGTGCGTTGAGTCTGTGAAAAATCCGCGACCGACTTTTTGCGCGCCATGCAGACTTTTTGTGCGCCGCAGACTCGATCGCACAAAAAGTGTGCCGTCTGCGCTGCACCTTACCATTAGCTAGTAATTTGCTTCTTATGATTATTTGGAAAACATTTATCACTATCCGCCTAGATTTAGAATTGAGCTGTTAGGTATAATAATGTAACAAACATTTAACAGATTAAGATCCATACCTAGAATAAACGTCGTATTGCTCACTCACACATTGCATGTAAACTCCACAAGATCAACGCTCCGCTTCCCCAGAGTTTAACTCTTAACTATCTTCTCACAACTCTTATTCCACAAACTATCTCAGAGCATCACTATTTATTAAGAAAACGCTATTATTATAGAAGTTCTGGAAGTTTCCGCGAACACTTGAGCTCTGGAGTCGACGCGAAAACTTTGAGGAATCTTTTATTTCTGCGCTTTTCTTAGAACTGTGACTTTATTATTGGAATTTATTCTTTTTAGTGTTGTTTGTTCATTAAAAATATTTTTAGGTTTTTATTAACTGTTTTATTTATACATTCAATTAAAACGTTCGCAAATAATGTAATTTCTAATATTGTATTTCATTTGATAGTTCTTGTATTTGAAAATGACTGATTGTGCTCCTTGAAAATAATTACTATCGAATGTGTCTTAGGTGTGTGAAATATCATCATGACAACATTATTTCAAATTGAATTTCTTTCTTATATTAAGATCCTGTTTCAAAACTGAAATTTAAGTATAATTAGATAACGTAAACATTTTACTGGCCGTCTGGCTGATAATTACGAATATCAAACTCATTTTCGTAATTTGAGTGAAAATATTTAATTTTGAAACGTTATCGTATAAAGTAATGACATTAATTAACGGGCTTACAACTGATTAAGTACATACGATACTTCATCATAACTGCAGCAGGTAAATTAATTAATGTACTCCCGTACTGCGCTCATACTGACCAGCGCGCGCCATAAGTCACTGTCCATTGATAGATTATTTGCTTTATTGATTGGCTTATTATGAACATAAGCGGTAATGTAAGATGCAGTTTGCCACATGAGATTTTTACACAAGTTTTTTTTTTTCTGTTTTGCACTTTTGGGCTAAACTCAAAATCGCTTTAATTACCAAACGCAAGACGCGTTAGTATAAGTATTTTAAATCATTCAGAAGTCTTCACTTGTAAATGCTTCCGAAAAATGAAAATGAAATAGAATTTTCTTTACTAAGTTTGGATGATACGGGCAGACAAAAATTAGGAAACCAGCATTCTGCTATTGCAAACAGAGACTTGAAGAATTCAAAGTCGAAAGCACCGCAATGAAAATGATACTGGTACCTGTCATCTTAATAGTAGGAAATATAACCCTCCGCCCTTCACATGTGGGTCGTTCAAACCTTGTCAGTTCAGTAACAGCACCACATTACCTGAAACAACCAAAAATATTTGCTGTGATAATCATGCCAATACAAACTGAAAGCAAAAGTTATTTCACTCTCATATAACATCTCTATAGAAAAATAAACAATGCTTCTTATAACAGCTATCATGCCCGCTCCTGCGTATTCCCTCGTCGGTGATTCGTGCACAAAAGGTAAAAATACTCGAATAAATAACCCCCTGTATTGATGTTAGATTTATTTGGCAGTCCACGATTCGATGCTCAAGTCAATATCCAGAGATGAGCGAAATATCTTGTATATTTGTTCAGTATCTTCGGTTTTGACACGGATTAAGTGAGTGATTTCGTTTTTTTCTTTTGAGTAAGTCACAAAGGTAAGTACTAGATTTATATGCGAAGGTAGTCTCAGATAAGGTATGTTGGTTTTTCCCTGGAGACTTCCGAGGCAAAGAAGAAGTCTATAAAGAATAATGTTATTTACGAGTTCGGTACAAAAGATGATTTATTGTTAAGAAGAGATGTTCTTATCGCAGACATAAGAATATAAATTGTCTATAAGTTTGTATATGTACTCAGTTTCTTGTAGAACTTATCGTAATATTTTCTTCTACGTCTTTTTTATAAAATTCATATTAAAATATAGCAATACGTGCGTTCTCTAATATTGTTTGATATATTTTTTTTATCGTTTGACCTGAATTTTTCACAAAACTTTATGACTAAAACAATTTTTAATTACAATTATCAAATTTTCATAGTTACACAGAAAAATCCATATTTCGACAATACTAAACAAAACAAAACAGCTTTCCATCAACATTCCACAATGAAAACAAAATTGTTCCCGATACAATTGCTCCAGTTTTTTTACTGTTTGAAAAATAACAGTTACTGTGAAAAGTTCTGTGCAATAAAGCCCTAGTGGAATCAATTTAAATATCAGGAGCAATTTCTGTTCAGATGGAAATGGGCTATTCATTTCGTCTATGTCGTAAGCCGTATGAATTCAACTTGTTAGGGCTTGTTGTGGGCCAAGTTGGGAACGGTTTACGATTGGATCGTAAATAGCACGCGCTATTTACAGGGTATTTTGTCGTGAGAGGCTTGTGGGGTTTATTCGTGTTATGTTGCGCTATGGGGTTTTGGTAACCAATTTGTCAGTTAGCAGTAAAAATGGGACATTGTAGAGAAGGATTCGGTTAAACGTCGCATGTTTTTTTTTTTTCATTTTAAGGTGGCACGTAATATAGTATTATGTTTTCGATTCTAGAAGGGAACAATCATAGTGTCTTAAGTCTGGTAAAAATTATTTTCTGCACAGGTTGGCTTACCTCATTAACGACATAACTATGTAAATGTCTATTAACTGCTCCAAAATTACATTTTTAGGGTTCCGTATCTCAAAAGGAAAAAACGGAACCCTTATATGATCACTTTGTTGTCCGTCCGTCCGTCCATCTGTCTGTCAAGTTTAAAAATATTTTTTACATGCTTCCTTGACTAAATCTCGTAATTATTTATAATTAATAATTCATAATTTATAGTTCATTATTCATAATTTATAATTAACTAGCGACCCGCCCCGGCTTCGCACGGGTGCAATACTGGTACTAAGTACAGGTATTTCAAAAATGCTAGCACGCGCCGCCGCGGCCGGTACCGCAGCAACCGCTATGTCCCTGCATTTTAAATCTGTAATATCTTCGAAAATATTCATTTAAATTACATTCTGTAAAGGGCCATATTTATCTATATTAAATGCACAATGTATTTAAGGTACTTAATTGGATAAGGATTAATGCTGTATTGCTTAAAATCGCTTCGTAAATAAGCCATTATTTCTCGTAAAAAGTAAAGGATAAAAAATGATTATTGTGGGTTATCCCTAAGAGATAGACATATACCATCGCAGACTTTTTTGTAGACCTTTTTCAGGTGTACAATACTGTAGTACATTATTTTGACCTATCTCGTAGGGTTCAGCCAGCGTTTGAAAAGTAAGCGCAAAAAAACGTGTTTATTTACGACATCACATGCATGCATGTATCCTACTAATATTATAAATGCGAAAGTTTGTATGTATGGATGTATGGATGTTTGTTACTCTTTCACGCGAAAACTACTGAACGGATTTTGATGAAACTTTACAGTAATATAGCTTATACATCAGAATAACACATAGGATACTTTTTATCCCGATATTCCCACGGGATCAAAACTTACGCGGGTGAAACCGCGGGGCGCAGCTAGTTATATATATAAACCTTCCTCTGAATCACTCTATCTATTAAAAAAACCGCATCAAAATCCGTTGCGTAGTTTTAAAGATCTAAGCGTTCAAAGGGACAGAGAAAGCGACTTTGTTTTATACTATGTAGTGATTATTCTAATTTCAACTCTATTACACTCTGTCCACTAGATTAACCGTTTTTTGACAGATGAAACTAGTGATTGCAGAAACGTTATAACACACATTTCGATAATTTCACTTTAATTTGTATGTAATAACAATCATCGACTTTTTGCTGTCGAATTAAAAATGGTGCCGTTTCTATATGCCTAGTGTTTATTATAATTAAAAATAAAACAATATAAACTAGCCACTTTGTTTACTTTAATTTCAATTTTCCGGATTTTATAGCGGAAATCAGCGTAAAAATAAAGTATGCACTGGTTTGCCGTACACACATAAATATAGGATTTAAATAAAAAATATAAATCAAAATATTCTATTAAAACAACGTTATTTATTCATAAAATTTTATGAATGTTTTCACCGTTTCAAAATCTTATTTATGGTGGCAAATCCATATCCTGGTAAATAATTTATATATTTTATTGATATTTGAGTGGACGCAAGGTTTTTATATACTGATTTACCTATTATTTAAAATGATTATTTTAGATTTATTCACTTGAAGATAGAATGTGATAGAATGTAATTTAATACGCATAACAAATATATTTTTACCATTGCCACTCGAAAAAGGGCATTTTATTCATCGAAAACAGTGAATAAAACTCTCTTTTAGTCACTGAGTGAATAAAACATTTTGAATTTGGAACAAGCACGAATATACGAATTATATACAAAAATAAATAAAACGTGCTAAAAGTACGTACTGGCTGGCTATACGGAGCTATTCCATAATAAAAAAAAAAAACCCGCCATTTTAGGTTCTTTTCTATCTGTTATCGTTGTTTTAAGTCATTGGAAAATCTAATAACATAAATTATAATAAAATGAGTTCTTCCAGTGACGAAAATGAGACACTAACTCCGGAATCATTTCGAAATAAAGCAGCAATTATAGTAGATAATTTGTTGCCGCCAAAATCTCGGGAGTTGTACCTGAAAACATACAATTTGTTCTGCGACTGGAAAACCACGAATGGCGCCAATTCCTTCTCAGAGTCCATATTTCTTAACTATTTCAACGAATTAACCAAGACTAAGAAGCCGTCAACACTTTGGAGCATATATTCTATGCTAAAAGCCACAGTGAGAATCAAACACAACATTGATATTTCAAACTACTCAAAGTTAGTGACATACTTAAAGCGACTATCCGAGGGTAATAAGCCAAAGAAATCTAGAGTGCTAACCTCCCAAAACATTGAACGTTTTCTAAATGATGCACCTGACCACAGTTTTCTGGCCGTAAAAGTAAGTACCTATTTATCTACATACCTACTATAATTTAAAAGTTTTATTTTAAATAAATATTTTATACATATTTTTAAAAATACTTAACGTTTTTTTAAATTATTGTTCACAGGTTGTGCTAATTTTTGGCGTGAATGGAGCCTGTCGCAGTAATGAATTATTAAAGATAACTATGAACGACATTCAAAAACACTCGGAAAATTTGTTACTGATCGTTTTAACTGATACAAAAACAAAAATTGATAGAACGTTCGTGATACGGCAAGAGTACGTAAAAATCGTCGAAAAATATCAAGCTTTACGGCCCACTAATACAAAAACCGACAGGTTTTTCATACAATACCATGGCGGAAAATGTACTCGGCAACCTATTGGAATCAATAAAACAGGTGCAATGCCAAAAGAGATTGCCACATTCTTGAATCTATCAAATCCCGAACAGTACACAGGACATTGCTTCCGTAGAAGCTCTGCCACCCTTTTAGCAAATTCTGGTGCTGATCTTACAGAACTGAAACGCCACGGAGGGTGGAGGTCCAGCACAGTAGCAGAAAGCTATATCGAGGATTCAAAGCCAAAAGATGCAGCCGAATAGTTGACAGTATAAATCTAAAACCGTCTACTGTTGACCCTTGGGCACCACTATCTCCGGTGCGCCCTTCAACATCGAAAGGACAACCTTGTGGAACGACTACATTACAGCTTTCTCAGCAAAAGCAACCACAAAATATGGCGACTTTGCCAAACACCCAAGTCTCATCTAATACGACCGTTTCAAAACCAAACAAGAACATTACACTGAATTTCGAAAACTGTTCTAATTTCACTATTAATTTTTAATGCTTATACAGGGTGGAATTGAAGTCATGGGCATTATTTTAAACTAAGGCACTACTCACGATACTGATTGCATTAGGGCTATTAATACGCAAATCAAAAATATTATTAATGCAATTAAGGAAAACCTTAAAAATGTAGTAAGTCAAATTGCACAAGGCTTATTATTGCAAATAAACACTTAAAGTAATTAAAACAAAATACTTCGTTAACGCCAATAAATGTTGAAATATCAAAATCTTAAAGCGCAGTACAGCGCAAAGCGAAATGTAAACAAACATCACCTGCGCGCGCGCGGGTTTTTCCTTACAAGTAATAATAACAATGGGCTACAAGACATTCCGTCCGGCGGGATTCCCTGAACTCTCTCCGTCCCACTCCCTCACTCGCAAAAATACGAATATCACCCCCGCGCGGGGTATGCTTCCCGCCGCATCACGAACCCGGAACCAGTGTCATAACGACTACGCAGGTGCATTGACGCGTAATTGATTTATTGATCCCGTGACGTAATCGCCGTACTCGCCGCTCGCGTCATACGGTGCTTGGATTGCAGTGTATTAAGTGTTAGTGTAGTAGTTGTGTGTTGTGTGTGTGTTTGTGTACACGATGCCTCGACCGCGTAATGTGCAGGCTAGGTACACCAACCAACAATACCCACAAATGGTTGTAATTTACGATCGCACAAGAAATTTAGTATGAACTCGTGAAATGTTCCATCGCCGCAACCCAAACGACCCTATTCCTTCACGGGGTCTCATTCCACCAGAACCACTAAGAACCTGTTGGATTTTTCGTCTTTTCACGTGCCAGCACATGCACAAGCTCGTGGAAGAGCACCCGTTTACCCTCTGTCACTTTACCGACAAATAAAGTTTTTTCAAAACAATCCACAAGCTAGGTACGTAAATGTTTTTTTTTTAATGTATGTTAGTTGACGTAGTTTTGATCGTCCTAAGCCGGCAAAGTACGAAGGGAAAGTTGGAATTTATTATGAATCAATTCATTTGCAACGTACGAATGTCACGTGAGTCGGGCGGGGTCAAAGAATTCACGCCCAATGACGCGTACGGCGTAGTGTACCTACGAATTTGCTATCGAGAAGCGCAAAGTATTTCATACTTTCTATGACATACTACATTTTAAGGTTTTCCATACTTGCATTAATAATATTTTTGATTTGCGTAATAGTAGCCCTAATGCAATTAGTATCATGAGTAGTGCCTTAGGTTAAAATAATGCCCATGACTTCAATTGCACCCTGTAAATTAATCCTTTGTTCTCTTATTACCGATTATAAAATAAAATGTGATAAATACTATACTACTATTTATTTTCTCGCAGTCAATGGTAAAAAGTAGAGTACACAACTCGTGAAAAAAATAATTCATCTCGGTCCTTGTATCCCTCGCTCCGCTCAGGATTCAAATCTAGAATACCTCGCTACGCTCGGGATTCTATTCTAGAATCCTTCGCTGCTCTCGGGATCCAACGTAGTCCCTCGAATTAAATTCCCTTTTTTTTCACTTGTTGTATAATCTACTATTTCACTTCAGTAGCTCAAACATGTAGGTTTTGCTGCCTGAAATCAGTGAGCAAAATCCGATTTTGCTCACTGAGTGAGACAAAGTAACTTTTTAATTTTTTTTTTCAGAAAGCCGCGAATATGGTATTCAGCCTTGGGTTAATCATACAATTCGAAACATTCACACTCTATCTCTTTCCCGCCATTAGAAAGAGAGAGAGAGACAAAAACCAGCCCTTTCAAAGTTCCGATTTTGAATTCGACCTCAAAGACAAACACGTTCGGAATTTCGTACGAACTAAAGAAATTTTGCAAAAAGCTAATTATGTCTTTTAATGTAATTTATTGAATTTTTAACTTATTGTTGTATTTAAACGAAAATAAGTATTTACTGCAAATAAAACTGATATTTAACATGTACATATTTATTTCTAGTTTCAATAATGTTACGTAATATATTTTGAATAATAAAATATCATGGGTGCTATTTCCGAACACGCTTTAATTTATCTCATAATGTTCTCGCTGCTGAAGTGAAAAGTTATGTGTGTTACACGAGAGCAAAGGTTTTTGCATCTCGTGCCTTTGAATCCCTCGCCACACTCAGGATTCAACTTTAGAATCACTCGCTACGCTCGTGATTCAATCATTGAATCCTTCGCTTGCTCAGGATTCAAAATCAGCACTCGCAGCAAAAAACGACTTTGCTCTCTTGTTGCACAAATGACTATTTTTTTGCAAAAACTGATACACGTCATCATCATCTGCCTAGCCTTTTCCCAACTATGTTGAGGTCGGCTTCCAGTCTAACCGGATACAGCTGAGTACCAGTATTTTACATGAAGCGACTGCCTATCTGATCTCCACAACCCAGTTACTGGGTAATACGAAACCCCTTAGTAAGACTGATATACGTACTGGTATTTTATTGTCTGTAAGAAGTCAAAAATAATTCAATAAGATATGGCAGTTTATATATTTATTTTATTACGCATTTCAAAGTTAACTTTTACTTAAGCTGGAATTAAACGACGTTATAAGTCAACTGTCAAAAAACGGTTAATATGGTGGACAGAGTGTATATAAAATATATATAGTGGCTTTTGTGGACAAGACATTCAGATTTGTTATAGTTGTAATGGCAATCATGTATTTTGGTTTTATTTATTTGATTTATCTTATAAATAGATTCTATTTTTTTTTGCGAATGTGAGAACGTTGTTCACTGTAATTGGAAAACATTGTTAGTACATTACGTATTTTATACATCGCTGTTCTGTCCCTTTCATACCATACGGTTATGAATGAGGCCCATACTTAGGTACAAATGGGCATAAATTGTGCTCATTCATTAGATACATGGAAAAACGACTCTTTGACCCTGCCATGTAATTGCAGACCGACTAAATGCCGGAGCGATGTATGTACTATGTACGCTTTCCATTGCGGTATCTAGTGTTGCCATAAATCTTTGGGATAAATCTACCTTCTGAAAACATTTTTCCTAACGTTATTTAGATTTGAATTTCAAATTAAAAGAGGCTATTTAGGACAGAATCAGTTTATCTTTCAACAAGTAAAATTGTTTTAAATTACTCTTTAAACGAGTTGTCAAAGCTCTCTCATAATTAAAAAGTACGTAAAATATTTATACACCTGTTAAAAACAAAAGTAATGCCCACACATTGTCCGTTTTATGTCAACCGTAATAAAATGGCATAACAAAAAAATAATAGGAATTACAATTTAAAATATGTATGCCATAAATCTACCAAAACAGCAGAGAATGCTGAAAAATGGCAACCCTGGGATCCCGCGTTTCTCCTATTATTGTTTGATATTCAAATGCCCTGTTCATTCAAAGGGTTTTATTTATTAATTGCACTCCCTTTGAGAGCGCGTTAAATTTTTCACATGTGGCTCGAATAGGCTTTTAGCAGCTGAAGGCTTGGTATTGTTATACTGATTACTCTACTCGACACATTCTGTACAATTTATTGTAACACCACTGTTCAATTTGCGGTCGTACCATTCCTATGGACTGTAAACTAAGTAGTTAGGTATTGCAATTTTCATTACTACCGCTACCGATTTAATTAACTACCTCGTCGGTCTAGGGAACGCAAGCATCGACTGCTGAGTATAAAGTCATGGTTTCTATCACCAAGTCGTGCTTGTTATTGAGTTCTTCCAATAATATATTAAGAGACATAATTACAACTGACAAAATGTAGGTGTACTATAGGTAGGTACACCTCGTCCTAACTCTTCGCGGATTATTGTTATGTTTAAACATCACTGGTTAGCGACGTGCGCCATAGTCATCAGTACGTACCCGTTTACAAACTGATGCGAAATATTTTCGAACATTAAATCACAGACGTGTATGTGAAACATTAAACCGTTGTGTCCCGATATCGCGTGTATCCACTCGCAGCATCGGAACAACAATGACATATTAATTATACAGGCTTATTGTGAACAGCAGTGCCACTGTCAACCTGCCTTCGTTTTACACAGAGTTAATTTGTAATCGAAATTCATGGAAAGATAAGACTAGGTACTCAATCTGCCAGTACTTTACATGGAGCGACTGCCTATTTGACCTCCACGACCCAGTTACTGGGTAACATGATATCCCGTAGTAAGACTGGCTAAAATCTACAATTGACAGTTGGGAGTGGTACCAACAGCTTAACATGTTTTTCGACGAACATTGTGTTAAGAAAGTAATAAGAATGGTTGCTAAAGTCAAACAGATAGGACAATGAGACTGTTCAACTCTTTTGAGTACTGTGGGCTTAGCACGAACCCAGTAAACGAAACGTAAATTGATAACTATGGGTGATATTGCGCTTGTCGCAAACATTCTAACTATCCGCAAAAATGTTTGATTGGAAAATCGTTCCAATTCACGGTACGTATACTTCGCGCGTTGGTGCTAGGGCCTCTGAAATACCAAGCGAACTGCAAACATTATCAATTTTCTCTTTGACTTTTGTTTGAGTCCATATCCCGTGAAATATCATGTTTTCAAAGCTTCCATCTTAAATCACTTTTATCTTCATAATCTAAACTCTTATCTCCGGAAAGAGCTCGCAGTAAAAAGGTCGATTCTGTGAGCCACATTTGTCATAGCTGTCACTGTAGAAGATTAATGTCCGCACTGCGGCCATGTTAAGCTAGTTTTAATATTTATACTCTGGCATTCATGAATCCTGAGAACCTCATCCATATTAGGTTAGTGACCTGATTCTAGGTTTACAATGGACGCCACGTCTGGCTTCTAAGTTTTTTTTTAATAAGTACAAAGTTGCTCTTGAACCATTTGTCAAAAATGATGTCTGAAGATCTTTTCGTCACTGACTGAAAACGGAGCGTATTATTTAACTAGCTTACTTTTTGTAAGACTATGATTTTAGTAGTGAGCTTGAATTAGAGATTAAAATTCTCATAGAATTTCATAATAAAATGATGTTACACTACGCGTATAGTTACTCGTAGTTACGCACAGAATCAGATTGTAGGTACAAAAACTATTCGTTGAGTATCGCTATAATTAGAAACCAATTCAAGGCTCCTTTAAATAAGGAAGCACAATTTTAGGCAACAGGCAAGGTATATTATTATTTAAACTTAATGGTGAATCACAGACCCGTAATGTAAGTCCATCTTAAACATACAGCGCCGTGGCACAGTGCAGGGTTCTACGAATCATAAAAACATAATTAACTACGCTAACTCACACAGTTTCAAGTCACATGAAAACATACGGGTATCTTGCCAGTTGTAGTGCACAGTTAACATGAAAACGTAGCGTGTAGTCAGCTGCACACCTGCACAGAACGCGAACAAACCGAGCCGTGTACCGTTGTGATTAATAAGCGTGCGGCCTATGATGGGGTGTGGTGTGAAAGAGGCGATGTAGCGCAGAGAACACCATTTTAGATATACACTCGAGAGCAATGAATTAGAGTCAACCACTCAACTGTTGAAAAATCAAAATTTGATTTGTAATAATATAATAATAATAATATAATAAACAATTTACTTTCAGGTAACAAAGACCCATAGATACATACCTTAACCTAAGTATACATAATAATATAGTAACAACTTTGTTAGTAAATAAAACTTAATAACTGTGTTAGTATCACTTAGTTGCACTATGTCTTTGTGCGTTCCGGTGGCACTTGTCCGCGAAAGCGGCGGAATACCACATCCTGCGGCCAAAAGCTTTCTTCCATCACCAGGTGTAGTTAGCATGTTGGTATGCGCACCACAAACGCCTTAAAGTTGACGTTGCGATGCGACTCCAGCAGCAGTACTCTCGGCGCGTACTTCAACCTTTGGCGCACGTACGTCACGATGTCTTCCGCTTCAGTGGTGTAGTGGAGGCGGGAAATATACACCGGAGTATTAGGCTTTGCAGCACGCAGTTTATGGTTGGGCTCCGTAGGTGCCTTGCCGCAGCAGTTCTTACAGCTACTCTGTCGGCGCTTCCTCCTTAGCACCGTCACGAAGCCGTCATCATCAGCCCGGTCCATTTCCTTTATAGGCACGGACACTGCGGGGGGAGCTGTGAGGGTGCTCACAGTGACCAAGGGGTCAGATAGTCGCGTCGGTCGGGCAGCGCTTCGGGGAGGAGCTGCGGGGGTGGGATAGCAATTAAATTGTGTCTCATTAGCCACAGTTCTACTAGAAACTATGAATTCTAGCTTAATTAAATAGTGTTTAGTAGACAATCAAAATATGTATGTTGCTTAAATGAAAGTAATACAATGTATGCACTTTGTATTATATTCTTCAAAAAATAATGTCATCATAAAATGAAAATAGATGAGCAAATTTTTTCACTACCACTTCATAATTTTCTTGAGTTTTAGTACTTTGTATTACCTCCACGTGCTGTCATCACTGCGGTTATACGGTTTGGCATGTTGTACACTAAGTTTATTATACGATGTTGTGGAATATTCTCCCATTACTCTACGAGCGCAACTTTGAGGCTCTTGAAGTGTGATCGGGGAAGGGTTTCGGTATCTCACACATCGTCCGGGCGCCTCCCAAGCATGCTCGATTGGATTGAGGTCCGGTCTGCGTGCTGGTCACTCCATACAGTTAATGTTCACCTCTTCAAGATATTCATTCACAATTTCACCAGTATGAAGCCAGGCTTTGCCATGCATGAAGATAGTATCCTCTCCCAAATTGACCATAAATGGACCAACGTATTGGTTTAGTATTTTTTCACGTACGTTTCGCTAGTAATAGTGCCGTTTTCTATAGCCACCAGCTCAGTGCAACTCTTTGCAGAAATTCCGGCCCATAGCCATATGCCATATGCCATAGGCCACTTTCTCTTCGGTGCATGCTTGCTTGAATCGCTCCCCTGGTCTTCTATACACTCTTGTATTCCGTCGTTCTTATAGAGCACAAATCTTGATTCATCTGAGAACATAACTCTTGACCAATTTTCGATACTCCAATTTAAGTGGTTCCGGGCTTATGTTAATCTCAAAATACGATACCGACGCTCCAATTTAGGGCCGTTTGCAGGCGTTAATGGTTTTAAATTTGCTTCGGCAGGTCGTCGTCTTACAATCTATGAAGTTGGGTTACTTCCATCAAGGCGTCGGAACTGTTGTGTAAGTGCAGTTCCTGTGAGGAAACGGTTTCGAAGCATTGTGTTGAATAAGTATCGATCTTCTCGTGCTGAGTTACACCTGGCACTTGGTAAGAGCCGGTTTTCTCGTAACGTCGGATAACTCGATGTACAGTTTACAGCGACACACCAACTGTCTTTGCTGTATCACGCTGACTCCGGCCGATTTCCAGCATTGTGAAAATTCTGGTACATTCTTGGTGTAAGCGACATTATAACAACTTCAATAATGTATATTGAACATCAAAAAAGCTGTTTACATATATTTTTATATGACCGAATAGAAACAAAATCAAAAACAGATGCAAAAATTCTTAGTTCCATTTACAAAAGTCCCATATTTTTATTTTCTCAATTTTGATAGCATAACTTTAAATTATCTAAGAAGTTTTGTTACTTTAATTTAAGGAATATTTAATTATCTAATAAACACAATTAATTTCATTATGCTAGCATTCTTAGTTTCCGAGACTCTCAGGTACCTTTATGTGACCCTAATTCATTGCTTTATGTGAACCTAATTTATTGCTTTATGTGAACCTAATTCATTGCTTTATGTGACCCTAAGTCATTGCTTTATGTGACCCTAATTCATTGCTTTATGTGACCCTAATTCATTGCTTTCGAGTTACTAAGGCATTTTAGGTCACTGCGTTTAAGAGTATAGTGCTACAAAGTTTTTTGACGCGTGACCAAATTCGGAACTAACGACGCCATCTCGTTCTTTCAGTTTAACAAATTTTTACCTACAGCGCCCCCTGTTAACATCATTCGATCGCCAAATTATCCTTGTAGCCGTGTAGATCAGGTGAAAACTGTCATTTGGTAAAGGTAATGTTAGAAACGATAATTAACTGAAGAAAAAAATTATATTAAGTTTAAATAGGGTTAGTAATATGCATAAAATGGGATTGTTGGAAGTAAATTAACTTTCACCGTCACAAGCATGATTAAATAATATTCGAGCTTCTTTAGATAATAATTTTATTTACCAAAATAATTTATAATTCATCCGCGCGTAGCTCATCATCTGAGAACTTTTGTTGCTAATTTATTCATAGATTGAAAAGTTAGGCTTTGAAGCCACAAGTTTTCGGAACTAGAAGCCTGGTAAATAAAAGATAAATTATTTTGGAAGTAACTCTACGCTATTAAATTAGTCGTTCGTAATTTGCTAACTTTAGGTACACTTTACTGCCTTATTAATAAAACCAGAGTTTATCCTCAACTTTGAATTTAGGTTCACGAAATATTTATGCTAAAATTTAAGTTAATACTGGTGTAACTTTAATTCAAAGTTGAAGGATTCAAACGAAGTACAAACAATGGCAATTGACGAAGCCTTTTTAAGACCACATACATAGATTAACTGACCATACCTGCACCTACATTTAATTGTTTTTGAACAGTTAAAACCAAAAATAATATTTTTCATACTGAAACGTACTCCATACAGTGTCCCCTCGTCCGCTCGTGACTAGCGCCATCTACCGTGGGAATACGTCCGTCGACACGAGATTTATCCCATCAGGTGGAGCCGTCCACTAATTACACTCACGCACCGTTCACATCTTCAAACAAATCATGAGCAATCGCACAGTTTTCGCTGTAATTGTACCTCTGTATCGAAGGTTTGTATCTATTTACTGGAATATTACCGTTTATATTGGACCCAAATCTATTTTAGTCTAAAATGTATTGAATTCATGAAACATTATTAATTTAAACTAACAGTTCAAACATTCGCTCCTGATTGGCTGTTTTAAAATGAACAATTGAAATATTTAGAAATAAATGAGAATAATTATTTCAAATAATATGTCTTCTGTGACGTATTGCCGTGTTACGTATGTCTTTGCTTTTACCACCATAACATAAAAAATAATACTTTGTGAGCTATTTAATAAAGTGTTTTGCATACCCTTCAAATATGACCTCAGGTTAAATTGCCTGGATTACCAACGCTCTAATCTACGTTTCGGTCTAATAAGAAGTTCCGATTGCTATTTTCCCAACAGACAGAAAAAAATGAAGTAATGTGCTAGGTACTACACAAAGAGGTACATTACCTAAAATTTTTCAACTCTCATGAATGCGCATGTACGTGTACTTGCACGTGTCTTTTATATTGCTTATCTATCACTTGACATATTAAGTTAACCTACTTAGACATCACTTAGACACGAGTTCAGTGGAAATCGTACAAGTTAGCTCTAGTAACAGACAGGTAGCCAGCATCACTGGTTGTTTTATCCCTCAGAGGGTTTCCTCGTAATCACTCGGTCGCTGCTGACGACTCCCGGAGGTATTCTGATTCGAGAGTATTCTTATTTGATGTCTTGTGAAAGATAAAAGGTAGGCAGAGTACTTACTACAGACGAGTTACTTTTGTTGTTGTTGAGCTAAGACTTACTTAAGTAACTTTAGTATACGTATAGTTCGTATACGTATAGTTCGTATACGTATAGTTCGTATACGTATAGTTCGTATACGTATAGTTCGTATACGTATAGTTCGTATACGTATAGTTCGTATACGTATAGATCGTATACGTATAGTTCGTATACGTATAGTTCGTATACGTATAGTTCGTATACGTATAGTTCGTTCCCAGTGCTGGGACACAACCCTCCTTTTTGCGCGAGGGAGTTTGAACTTTGTCGGAATTAAATGCTTGAATCTATATCTATACTAATATTATAAAGCTGAAAAGTTTGTTTTTTTGCTTGAGATTATCGAATCTCAGGAACTACTGGTCCGATTTGAAACATTCTTTCAGTGTTAGATAGCCCATTTATCGAGGAAGGCTATATGTTATATATCATCACGCGAAGACCAATAGGAGCGGAGCACTAATGAAGAATGTTTCTAAACGGGGGATTTTTTTCCTATTGAGAGCTTCCGCTGCGTGCGCTGCGTAAACGGTTAAAGTTTCGCAAAAATCATGTATGATTTTTGCGAAACTTTAACCGCTTACGCAGTGGCAATAAACTAAAATACAGATCCAAAGACACCGACTTCCGAAATTAAAGTTATTTTTCACTTTGTAGTGTTTTTTTATGGACGTCGGTTTTTTTTGTTAAAAAGTTTTTTTTATGATTTTTGATTTGTTGGATTTATCTCCGCCCCAAATTTCAGAATAACTATTAAAATAAGGGAAAAATTAAAAAAAAAATAACATAATTTATTTTCTTATACATTTTGTATGGAACAGCTTTTTTGATCATATCTCGAGAACTGATTGACTGATTTCGATGGCGGTATAAAGTTTGCCGGGTAAGCTAGTTTTAAATAAAGACGGATTGTTGCTTCTCCTAATCGCTATAGTAGATAATGATATTGAATCAAAAAAATATAAAAAACAAAGTACTTAAACTACGCTTCGGTAAAAAAACGTGAATGTTAACATTAAAACATCGGTCAAAACGTCAAAAGTATTTCGATAAAAACTTATTAACAAAAAAAAAACAACCGACTTCAAAAAAAAAACACTAGAAAGTGTAAAATAATTTTAATTTTAATTTCGGAAGTCGGTGTCTTTGGTTTTGTATTTACGTTTTTGCCACCGACTTCCAAAATTAAAATTAAAATTATTTTACACTTTCTAGTGTTTTTTTTTTTGAAGTCGGTTGTTTTTTTTTTTTTGTTAAAAAGTTTTTATTTTTTACTTTTTATAGTCAGAGTGCATCTCATGACAATTCTAATAAGCCCAAACACGGCTAGAATACATGGTTTTATTACGAAGTTCCGGTACCTACCTTCCAGCTTCATCATCAGATCGGTTTGATGGTACCATTTTCGTCAGAACCATTTATTTAAATTTGCTTCGTCATAGTCGCTTAACTATCTTAATCGAGATATCTTATCGCCACCCGTGAAATACTTATTATCATTGAAGAGTTCCTGTGGCTATCTGTGGTCTCCTTCATCAGTTCCACTTCACCAAATTATACTTTTTGAATGCAAATGCTTGACATGTTGATGAAAATACCAAAATTGCTATATATATGCCTATAATATTTGAGGAGTTCCCTCAATTCCTCATAGATCCCATCATCAGAACTGGATTTTGACAAGAATGGGACCAATCTGGAAGCACATCCTTTCAATAAAAAAAAAAAATTCCAAATCGGTTCATAAATGACGGCGTACTGAGGTAACAAACATAAAAAAAAAAAAATACAACCGAATTGATAACCTCCTCCTTTTTGAAGTCGGTTAAAAATTGAAATGAAACAATACAATTTGCAACACATTCACGTCCGATCCGAAAAGTTAGTGTTATTTAAAGGTTGAATGCTATTTGGGATTAAAACATCCATCAAATTGAACAGAATAAAATAAAAATATATTGACGGTACCATTAGTATGTATGTGTTTCGCGACTGTTTCGGATAGCGAGGCGTTTTGAATGATTAGTTTGTGGCATGGTCAGGGATTTTGTTAATATTGGGAGTGTGATTTCACGAGTTCAGCGTGACCTGGCAGGCGTGGTAATTACCGCAAGTTATATACCCTTCACCGCAGCAATCATTCAAGACACAGCCAACATTTACTAAGATAAGGCTAGCCTGAAGATGACTCACCAAAATAAATGCCAACACAACTTCCCTCCTAATTTCAAGGCACCTAAAATTAACGCTGTCATTAGAAATTACGTTGCCAACTTCAGTACGTAAACAAGAAGGTAACACGCCACGAATCCACGAGTCTAACTATAGTCGTGTAAATTAACGCTTGCCTGACTCCGCCTCAGTTGCCAACAGCCAACTAGTCTAAAGATATACACCCAACAGTTCTGCTCTATGAGTATTTTACTTCGGAAGGTAAATTCTCGGAGGTAATGTAAGGCTGGAATTAAAATTTTGCTGTTGCCGTTACAGGGTTAATTTTGGGTGTATTCGAAGCTTATAATATACTGGAGCAACTTGATGGATTATGTTGAATGAACGGGAATGTAGAGTGTCAAATACTGATTGATATTTTTTGTTTTAGTTGCTGAGTGACAAAAGTATTATTGTGCTCTAAAATGAGGCACGTTTGGATTCAAACGATTTAAAAAAAGGAACAAAATTCTGACAAAAAAAGGGACAAAACACATCTATCGTTCCAATAAGAATCAACAAACACAAAGAAATAATTTTCCCTTTTATTGTTCACCGCTCTATTTCTATAATAACACATCAAAATTCCATTTTTTTCCCATTGACTCCAGCAAATGGAAATAAAGCGGCATTCCCAATCACAAGGGCGATGGGAAAAAGTCGACGACTTCTTTATTTCCCAATATCCCTTTAACTAAACGGCTTTTAATCCCGCGAATCAGTATTCTATACCTAACACTGGGTTGGGGCGGCGCCATATTGAAATGCAAATTTTTCCAAATATTTAAATGGACTGTAGGGTGGGTATAAATCCGTGCGACACATTTTATTAATCCTGTGATGTATTTATAGGTTCAAAGGTTTTTTTTTAATGAATTGATTGTTGAATATCTAATGTACTTTGGCTTTGTTGAAATGGCAATTAGGATTATCCCGTACTTAATTGTTTATTTTTATGATTTCAAAGTAACAAGACAATTTACACGATATTGTGAAGAACTGCAAGTTTTTTTATTCATGTAATTAAACAGATTTTAATACTTATGCCATTTAATGATAACCAGATTTATAATTAAAGCAAGCATAAAACGCACGTATACATACATACGATATCAAGTGGTTATTACTTAATCATTCAACTAGTACAGAATGTATAACAAGAACATAATATCCAAATCCCTTTGCTCATCTCAATGCATAATCGCACTCAATTTCCCTCCTCAGCGGAGGGCGTAATGAACCAAATGAAGCTTTATTAAATTGATATCCGTACTAACTATCCGCTGTATAACTTGCACTTCACTATTACGAACCGGTCGATTGCACCGGTAGCACTTGACAGACGGTTAATGTTTCCTTAATCTGCGGTTAAATTGTTTTAAAGTTAATTAGTGTTAGTTATAAATTATCACCTTTTATGTATAAATTCTATTCTGTGTATATGTTTTAATTGTAACCATATGGCAATATACATAGGATTATAATTAAAAAAAAACCTTATAGAGACTATTCAATTTTAATGTTTAACTTGATATCTAGTGTATTTAGTAATTCTTTTCGAAAAACCGTCGTATTTAGTAACTAGCTTCTGCCCGCGACTTCGTACGCGGATCCTGTTGCTTATGCCAGCGACAACGGGGTCGTCAAAATCGAAGATCTGAAACGTCTGATGTCGAATTCTAAGAGCCCGGGGACGGGAAAACAACGGGATGCGCGAGACGTTCCAGACCTTTCATTTTTGTAAGTCAACCGAAAATTCCCATCAGACTAAACAACTTTTGCTAAGACGTCATTCCTATATTATTCCTATTTGTGTCGCTGGGCTTTGGAGTTCCACAACAGGTGTTCCAGATCTTCAAATTTATTCTCACAGCAGAAAATGCTCTTCACGTGGAATAATTTTTGCTATGACACCATTTTTATATATATCTTTATAGATTCAAAGGCAGATTTAAAACTGTGTACGTAGGGATTTACTTCATTCAATATATTTTAAAGCAGTGAAATCAGACTATTTGTTCAATTGCGGAAAGTTTTGGTTTCTAATATTTGCCTGATCTTGATAAATGGATACGAAATATATTCGGAGAAACTTGGGGTCATTTTCAGACAATAATGAACCAATAAGGTGGTAAACTTGGCCTTGCACTTTGAATGTTGGCATAAATGGGCCTTCTGAAATCTGTTTCGCACCTAAAGATGTCACTTGAAAGGCATTATTGTATGAACGGATGTTGTCCAAGAAATGTTTTGACTGTGGATGGTCACCAATTAGCAGTGATCTTAATATTTCTGGAGGATTTTGTAACATTTCAATATGTACTTTTTCACCTGAGCAACACATACCGTTTGTTTCTTTTTGCCATTTAACAGCTTCACAAAAAGTACAATTTTGAACCATACCTCCGATGGCGGAATATGTGGCGTAGTCAATCATAGGAGTATACGTAAATGCACTCCGTTCCTTATCAACGCAAGGAAGGTCGCCACGCCCTACGGCTATATTTTGAGACACATCCGATTCTTCAGATGATATCGACATTCTGTTCAGAGAATGTCGAAGTCGATCAGAATTCAAACGTTCGTTGCGCTCTTCTTCTGTCTCTTCATGCCGTACTCCAGCAATTCTTTCTCTCTCACTTTCTAACTGATTATGAATATTTTGTTGTGTGCTTGTTCGGGATAATGTATGATAATCTCGATCACCAGTTAGTCGCGCATCACGTTCACCACTCGTTTCAAAAGACCTGTTAGTAGATGTGCGAATACGCTGAGAACTCAAGCGTGATTCTCTATCGGTAAACGTTTCCGATTCGCGAGACAATGCATGTCGCTCACGATCAGCGGACGGTCGCGCATCACGTTCCGCACTTGTCTGTACCTCGAAGAGAGACCTCGAAGCAGATGCGTAGATACGCTGAGAATTCAAGCGCAATTCTCTATTCGTGAACGTCTCCGACTCGCGAGACAATGCGTGACGTTCACGATCAGCGGTCAGTCACGCATCACGCAAGTGGGGAACGTCCCCACTTGTCTCTAGAGACCTAGAAGTCGATGCGTAGATACGCTGAGAACGCAGGCGTGCTTCGCGATCCGAAGAGGTTTCCACGGAGCGAGTTGCAGCCTGATGTTCTCGAACAGCATCAAGTCTTTCTTGACGCTCTTCGGTAGATTCTGGGGATCTTATGATCCTCAATCTTTTAGCTCCTTTGGAACATTGGGAAAGATTTGATCTCTTTCTAGGCATGGTTATAGTTTTATTGTGAACATACATGATCAATTAAAATCTAAGTGACTGCTCCCCTGAGTTACCGGGTAGGCTATCGTGTCACGAAGATAAATAGCAAAGGAAATTAAACACTCAAATAACATAAGCCCGAAGGCATATTTATTGATAAAGTAAAAAAATAAATGGGAGTTTCGGCCAGTAGAGTCAACTTTTCAATGATATGCCATCGTCACCGAAAATCAGTCCTAAACTGTTACTCTCAGCTTATGTTATTTTATAATTATACAGTGAAATTAGTGATAGCTTTGATTACCACAACAGGTGTTCCAGATCTTCGATTTTTATAAGTCAACAGAGAGTGCTCATCGGATTGAACAACTTTTCCTAAAACGTCATTCCTATATATGTTATAGGGTAGCTGGGCTCTTGGAGTTCCACATCAGGTGTTCCAGATCTTCAATTTTTATAAGTCAACAGAGAGTTCTCATCAGATTGAACAACTTTTGCTAAAACGTCATTGCTATATGTGTTATGGTGTAGCTGGGCTCTTGGCATTCCACAACAGGTGTTCCAGATCTTCGATTTTTATAAGTCAACAGAAAGTGCTCATCAGATTGAACAACTTTTGCTAAAGCGTCATTCCTATATATGTTATAGTGTAGCTGGGCTCTTGGAGTTCCACATCAGGTGTTCCAGATCTTCAAATTTATTCTCTCAGCAGAAAATGCTCATCACGTAGAACAATTTTTGCTATGGTACCATTATTGTATCTCTTATACTTTAGCGGGTCTGTTGCGGTTCTGTATCAGGTGTTCCATTTTCCAAAATAAATTATAGCCTATATGTTGCCCAGACTTAATATCTATACAACAAAAAAAAAATCATTCAAATCCGTCCAGTAGTTCCGAAGATTAGCGTGTACAAACAAACAGACAAACAGACAAACAGACAAACAGACACATTTTTTTTTTTGGATTCGTGCTCTATTACTGTTTCTAAACCCCCCTCAAATATTTTTTTTTTAATATATTCAATGTACAGACACAGTTTTTTTACTGTTTTATTATATGTATAGATATAGATAAAATCGGCTTAAATTCTAACGTTTTTATTAAAACAACATTCTTTGTAAACCGATTTCACTATTTAATATTTCAGAAGTTGATCGTTACAAAACAATCGCGCTCTGTGTTTGTGATTGCTAAAAATAGAGAATGGTAAAACTCTCCACATTGTTAGATTTAACGATTCAAACTTTTAATGGTCTGTTGAAATCAGTTTTATACAAATTAAATATGAATTTATTGTATACTTTCTGTGAATACGCTCTCTCTTTGTATAAGAATGTCAACAAAAAGCGTAAATAAAAATAGAATTAAGAAAATATCGAAGTATATTGCATAAATATTTTAATTTTATTTAACCTTGAACTTTTTAGTCACTAAAAAGCTCGTTTTGCTGACTTACTAGAATTCAAAATGTACGAAAACATTTATTTGTTTAAAAACTCTGAAACCTTTAGTACACAAATTAAATCTGTAGGTACGAGTATGTTGTAAGCCCTACAAAAATGTTAACGTTCTTTAAGTTGAATTCACCAAGAAATTGTTAACAAAAGCTAAGCGCCCGTTTAGATGGGGGCGTCGACAGCGAGTGGACAGACTGTAGCGCCACTAATTACCTCAGTTAGCGGAACAAAGGAATGTCTCCGCTATATTCTCTTCGTTTTAAACCACTTTGACAACCTACAGACACCTAGTATAGTATTTTAGATATTGAGTTAAGACATTTAGGTAAGATTCAAGGAACCTTTTGTAAAGTTTAATCAATAAAGAGTTTTGTAGTTAACACTATTTTCATTTTCTTTGCTTATTAAAAACTTATTTTAAGGCAAATCTTTATGAAAATTATCACAAACAGAAGTCACACCAAGTTTGACACCTAGCTAGCGAAGTTACAAAGCTTATAAAAACTGATTTCGAAACAAAAATCCACCATCAGTTCTAAAACCGGAAACATTTATTTATTGGCAAACTTCCGATTTAATAATACAATTCTTTCATTCTACCGTCAAAACAAAAGGCGTTCGTAATCCGTCACCCTGTATACAAGTATATATACAGGATGTATATTTTTGTGTCGGTACTTGTCACAATCCGGATTCAATCTCAATTCGATTGTCTCCAAACACAATGCGGATTAAACTAGGCGCTTGTTTTGTGTGTTTTGTTATGGTTTGTCAGATTTTGCCACCCTGCTTGTTTTTTGATGGGGTCTTTGTGGCAGGATAGAATTATGGAGCTTCAACAGATGGAAAACCTGTTGCAATAATTATGATGTAGCTATTTACACCACAACACTGACGACCCATACAAGAGTGATCCACGCAACACTGACGACCGTACATACGGCGAATAAACCGTAGTTTTGTACGCGCACAGTGCTTAAACTAACAAAAAGCTAATAACACCAAAGTGTCATTTGTGATAAGTCATTTAAAGAGTAAATAAGTACCTACGACTGTATCGTGTACGTAACTAACTGACTTACCTATAACCCGCCAATAGTTTGAAGACTTTAAAGTTCCAGGGATTCTAACTATTGAGTTCTCGCTTTTATGTATTGGCTTTGTTTTGATGTTGATTTCTCGTTTCATGGACTGGGTTTTACGTTCCAATCTTCATGAAAACAGCCTTTCTTTTAGTTAGTCTCAATTTAACTCCAAACTTTTCTCTCAAACTTCTTTCAAATTTTTCTTTCTACGTCTTATGTAGTGTGTATACCTACTATGTCTGTACAGTCTATTGCAATCCTTCCGCATCATTTCTGCAGCTCGATCTCAATCGATCGCGAGTAACAGCAATACATATGGTAATACCCGGCGTCGCTTACATCGCATTTACTACATAGATCGATGATTCGGAGCGATATCTTTGAAGATCAGTCTCCTATCCCTTTGTGGTGCAGCCTTTGAGAGGAGAATTTTTGTTGTAATGCATTCCGAATGCGACTGGCAGGATGTAGAGTTAAAAATGAAGTTGCGGCATTTACTAAAAGGATAGTTTTGTGTGTGGTAGGGGTCGTATGCGACTGGCGTTTAATGTATCAAACGAAGCTGGTGAGTCAGTATTTACTTGTGGAGTTATATTCAATTTATATTCAGCAAGATGCAGTGCTATTGGTACGTTAATATTAAAAAAAAACGTTAATATTAAAAGTGCAGCCAACGACAAGCATTATTCAATAGGTTAATACGATACGATTGTTGATCTGATTTGATTTACTCGCTAAGCAAAAACATTACGAGATTTTGTGTTTGCTGTACCTATGTGTATATCTGAATCTACGTATTTACCTATTCCTCAGTCAAAACTTTTCAGAATTATATGTAAAGTATTCACTCACCGCTTCAATTTGTCACGAGACTACATGTCACCCTAATTTACCAACGTGCCGGGAACAGTGATGTATGTTAACGTTATCCCGCACTTCGCCCGTACTGTCAGTTAATCCCGTAAGTCAGGATCTTACAATTTTGTTGCTAAGCTGACAATTACAAAACACGGAGTGAATTTGTTGCCTGAATACTCAAGCTAAAGGGAGGAAAATGTAGATAAAACACTGTCTTTGTGTAAGGTGATTAGATAATGTTATCAACTCACAAATGGGGGCTCGTTTGCCCGGCAATGCACAACACAACGTTTTCAAACGAGAACGTGAGTAAAATCTTAATGTTAAGAGACAATCTACTGGAAAGCAAAAGAGAAAAATCGTGAAAACACTTCCATAACCTATGTAAATGCAAAGTTTTCTGTCTGTACAAAATGCCTCAGTTTACTTGTAAGTAGGTGCAGCTCACACATAAAAGAACTAAACTCTTAGCCCACACAGTTACAATTTCCATACCATCGTAAAAAGACCCGAAGACCCAAAAAAAATATTCAAGTATCCGATGAAAAATCTCCCGTAATCAGCCCTTTTAAAGCGGATCGATACGCCCATTATTTGGAGGGTTTAGTGTCAATCAAAAACAGACTTAGCCATACACACGTCGGTAAAGCACCGAAGGATAAGAATCCCGGGATAAAGGCTGCCCTAACGAGTTCCCGCGTTACAAAGGCGTGGCTCCAACGTCTCGATTACTCGGTTATTCGTCTCGATTCTGACAATCGAGTCATTGTTCGCTTATCGATTGTCCGTCAAAGAAGCCTTTGTAGGATTTGAGCGAAATATCGTGTGTGGTTTGTTTTCTATTTCTAATGTAATTGTTTGGAAGTGAATTATTTATTCGAGTCAAGTATTGGGTCTAAGGTTCGGATTATTTATAGCTAAAAAGGTATATTGGAAGTTCGATTAATTTCTACGGGTTTTGTGGGATAAACTGTGCTCTTACCAAATTGAGCTGGTAGTGAGACTTATGTTAACGAGCATGAGCACAAACAACTCAGCAATGTTATTTCGTTTAAATGTGTATATATACTGTTCTATATTCTCGAATGTACATATAATTACAAGGCATTCATTACTAAACGTAAAGCCCCTTACATTCAAACAGATTTAATAAGAGAGATGTATTCTGGCAAATTCCACTCATTAAATTAAAAGAATTCCTATCTATAACACCTTCAGAAAATCTTTATGTATATACAAACCAAAGACTAAAAACAATCCGTATTCCCTCATCTCATACCGTAATTTAAATGAAACGTTCAACTAATTACATTTTTAAAACCGTCCCGTTAACTTTAAAAAGGCAAATAAAAAAAGTTTGTGCGACCCCGAAGTTCCCAAATTGATTTTGCTTCATTGCTAGGGAGCCTGGAGCTCGTTTAACATTTTTTTAATTAAATCAAAGGGCATCTATTCGAGGCTTTCTATTCGGCCAGTTTTATCTTTTCATCTTCTGAATATTAAAAAGTCCTTATTAAATAAACGATGATAGATTTTGATGGAGAGACGTGTTGTTTTGGTGGAAATCGATTGATTTTTCTTTTTTTCTCCAATGGGTAGCGTTGTACAGTTGGTAATAGGAATAGTAACGATTGAACTTACCAATGTTATATGGATACTATAGACTCTCGATTTTCTTTTAGGAACAACCTGATTAATTAGGTATTATATTTTACTTACCGTCATTCAATCTCTAAAATAGAAAAAAAACTTTTCAAATTATACATAGATTGTTTTGAGAATCAAAATAAGTACAATATTGACTTCATTTTCAGCAGTTTTCTTTCAATAAGTCACAACACAACATAAAACGAGTCTAACTAGAAAGAGGAAAACTATTATTATTATTAACACAAACTCGCTGAACCGAAAAAACCGTTCAAATGTAAAAATAAATGCTGAAATCGTTATGTGGTTCCGTACTTCAATACAAAGGTAACGCACAACCTATATAGGGGATTGTAGGCTGGTTAAGAGGAGTTTATTTGACGTGTTTATATGTACCTATTATTATATAATAACCTTTTCTAAATATCCTACGAATTTTTAGTATAAAATAACCGTTGCTTCTGTTCTTTGGTTAGAAAAACAGCCACCAAAGAGTTATTGTTCTGGTTACTGAAATGATTGTCAAAAAGCAATATTTAGGGTAACAAAATTGTCAGTAAGAATATTTTAGAGAAGTTTTATTACTTTGAACCTTGCGTCCGTAAGTTTAAAGATTCGAATATAACTTAGTCTGTATAACATACCAAAGCTAAAAAAATATACACAAAAACGGCGAAAAACATATTTGACTGACACATTTATGCCCGCAAGCTACATCTATTTCCGCGTCACAACAAACTAACCCACATAATCTACCAAGGCAACTATAAACCCTACTCTACTGAACCCCAACATAGGTACTGACGTACTTGTCATAACGGGCCAGGCCGCGGGCCACAAAAGAGCCAGGCCACATTAAAAAGGGCCGGCGAATATTATGCCAACCCTTGCCGGATTATTAAATATTCTCTTGGAGAAACTCTCGAGTATGTTTAATATTACTTTTTCGGTATTCGATAGTACCAGTAAATGTAGGTATGGATTTTTTTGTGAGGCCTACATTTTAGATTTGTTAAAATGCTGTGTAGGCATTTTGGGACGTCTGTTTATTTTTCGTATTCTAATTAGATTTATAGATCGACGCCCCGGAGCAATAAGTCGGTAATTTTCTATTAAGGACTTTTTATTGTTACGTCAAATTCGGCACCTATGGGTTGGAATACATCTTAGAAATTTATTTCACATTTTACGTAGTGATGTTTACGAAGAACACTTTTATTGACGATAATAGTATCATAACGGATCGATACCGAAGTCATCATCATCATCATCATCTGCCTAGCCTTTTCCCAACTATGTTGGGGTCGGCTTCCAGTCTAACCGTATGCAGCTGAATACCAGTTGGAGCGACTACCTATCTGACCTCCACAACCCAGTTACTGGGTAATCTGGGTAATACGACACCCCTTGGTAAGACTGGTTGTCAGACTTTCGGGCTCCTGACTACCCGTATCGATACCGAAGTGTTTTGATTATTTCACGTTTGTAAGTTACTATTACCGACTTATTGGCATTAAATTAATTTCGTGCAGTTCTTTGGTAAACGCTAGCACGTTGTTGTTGTTGAATTATTTTGAGTAAGCTCAAACCGTAATGGGAATCAACAAGGTTTTTAAAGTAAATAATTTGAAGGTTATTGCATTAGCGTCAAAGAACACGTCTGATCCTGTTTTCTAGTGATACTGTTAGGTACTGTGTTAATATAAAATAATTTAATGTTGACATCGTAATTGAGTACACAAAAAATCAGTTTTCGTTTGATGTATCAATCGCCTCAATACTCCGACTTGATGAAAAGATATTCATCAACAAAAACCACCTTAATTTCGGAAGTCGGTGTCGTTGGTTCCGCATTTTCGTTTTTTGCCATCGACTTCTGAAATTAAAGTTATTTTCACTTTTGTAATGTTTTTTTTTTTTTTTTTGTAAAAATGTTTTTATTTTTTACATTTTTGTTATACCTATCCCGTCAGTTCATATAACACTACTTGACACACTAATTAATAAAATTCTTTCGAACAAAAAAATAATTTTGTAAATCCGTCTATCTAAGACGGAGTTATGCCCGAACATACATAATAAAAAAAAAATACGAATTGAGAACCTCCTCCTTGTTTTGAAGTTGGTAAAAAAACAAAAAAGTCTTCTGTAAAATTTGAATTTTACGATTACCGACTTATTGCTTGGGGCGCGTCGACTGATGTAGCAATTTCTTTTTCAGTATCAAAAAATAAGAAGTCGTAAATCTAGATTGCGAGCAATTTTCCAGACAAATATATTTTATTTCTAGGTATTTAGCTAATGGCGCCTTTCTACCACGTAAACTTTCACAAAAATGTTATACAAAGAAGAATTTCGGCCTAAATGGAAACTATTAGGTAGAATAAAAAGTTCGCAGACTAGTATAATAATTGAAAAGAAAAAACTATTCGCGTGAGCTACATTTAGGCCCTACAGGGTGACCATTTATCTATTATATATATATATATATATATATATATATATATATATATTATATATATATATATATATATATATATATACAGGATGGTCAAAAAGTAGTGAACCAAACGAAATAAGGAGATAAAGGAGGTCATTTCCAACAAAAAATCTTTCTACAGCATGGCCATAATTCAATTGCCCTACAAGTTATGAATATTTTTGTATAACAAGTCTTTTACAATTAACCTTATTTTAAAAATGTGCTAAAAACAATAAAACAAACGGTTTTGTATTTTTACTAGGTAATGTATTTGCACTTCAAAAGTTCCATTGCGGCTCTGGGAACATTTCAAGAGCAATTAATTTTTTTCCAAAAATTTCGAAGCCTTACCAAAAATTATTTACCACTTTAAAAGCGTTGGAAATGACCTCCTTTATCTTGCTATTTCGTTTAATCCACGACTTTTTGAGCACCCTGTATATAAAAAATTGCCTTGGTCACGCTATAACTTGAGAAAGATTTTACCGATTTCATCCATCTTTTCTTAAAAGTTTTCTAATACTTTGTAGAAGGTTCTTACGAAAAAAAAATAAGAAAGTTGCGCAGAAAATTAGAACATTATAGAAAGTTAACGACTATATAAAGTTTTCTGATGTAACCTTAGCGCGTTTGACATAACTGTCAGTCGTTTTACAGAGTTCCCGCGATTGACAGATCGTGCGTTGCAAATATCGTTTACCAGCTGCATTGATCAGAATCTATAGATAAAATAATACATTTATTAATTTCTTAGCACACAATGACAAAATCAAGTACGGTCCATCCCCGCCAAGATGAGTGTTTTATTTGCGTTTACTGTTAATCAACGTTCGTGGCCCAACATGAGTCCAACATCTGCGAACTGTTATTGGTGTATTGTGCGGCACATACAGAGAAGCCTGTCAACGTTTGGGATTAGGTACTAGAGAATGACACACATTGGGACCACACTCTCTAAGATGCTATGATTTCATCAAAAAAAAAAAACAAAGATTACTTGGCCGAAGATATATTACATCAGACGCGTCTTAGAACATCGAATGCAGATTTGCAAATGAATGAAGAAATTCACAAGGAAGCGTTCATAATTTTAATTGAGGACATGTCGATGCTTACCAACAAAGGATTAATACAATTAGGATTGACAACGCCCAATCGCCTAATGCACGAAGAATTTAATTAAGAGTTGAGATGCGAAACCCAATACGATTCCCAGGCATTAAGAGAAATCATTCAAAGAAACGTTCCCCTTTTAAATCAGCAACAAAAATACGATTACGTTACGCTCATGAAAGTAGTGAACGATGATACTGGTGGAATTTTTGAAGTGAAACTTCTTTACGCACGCTTGACTTGGGGAGTAAGCTGGCGAACGCGTGACGTAAGCGTTACGAAAAGTGTGATCGGGCAAGGCGAACGGAAGTTAAGTGGGGGATATAAGCAAGAGACAGCAGTGCGCGCGCACATTTTCTTTCTCTCTTCCTCTCATAGCCAAATACGTTCCGTATATCTAAGCACACTGCAGGCTTATTGTCTGTATCACAGTGTAGGAGCAAGAGAGAGCAGTGCGCGCGCACATTTTCTTTCTCTCTTTCTCTTATAGCTAGTAAATGAAATATACATACAGATGGAGCGAAAGAAGTTTCACTTCAGTCGTGTGGTCATAAGCACACTCGTTTTTTTTTCATAGATGCGGGGTGGAACTGGAAAAACGTTTTTGATATTATTGATTTTGGCGACGATTCGATTTTGGCATATTTTTTAAAAAGTTTTATTAGAGAAATCGGGCATATCACACGTAGCCCCGAGCCCGTATCCTGGATATTGACTGACATTCAATTTCTTTTCTGTGTCCGCTAGGCATATCATCTCGACATCTACTACAAAATATTGAGTCTGGCACATTATCAAACAGCCAAATATTTTGCAGTGCAATATCAGTTTAGTTTGTTAAATAGTTTAAGCGAGATTTTTTTTCTTCGATTTTACTAACTTATAATTTAAATAAAAAAATATTTAAAATATAATTAAATTTTTAGAACTACCAAAAAAGAGTGAACTATTTCCTAAAGATTACAGAATCGTTTTATCTTACAAACACACGTCTCTTTTATCCCTATAACTCTAACAAAATAGCATTATCAATTTAAAATCTAGGCAGACGGTAAACCTGGTTACCCTAACGAGAGGGCACGAGAAAATAGCAGCAATTCTAGCGGTTTAGTAGCACACGTTACCGCGCAGGTATTTTGACGGGGAAGTGGTAAAAAGACAGAAATGTGATAATACAACGACAGACGGCCATTTTGAGAACGAGCCGACATACCTCGTTAGGCATATTGTTAGGTAAAGGAAGATGTTTATGTAAAAAAAGAGTATTTCATTTTGTTTTCGTTTCTTAATATTTAAATTGTTATTTTCGATTATTTTTAAAATACACCGACACTATTTCACAGATTTCCAGTAACACTGAAAATGTAAAAACCTGAAATAAATATTATGATATCTGTGTAGCTCAATATATTTAATTAAAACACTTATTGCGGATCACGTAAACAGACAAAATTGTTCTGGTTCAAATAAGCTTAAATAAGCTTATTATACAGAAATAGACCTAACATTATAGAGCAACTTTTTCACTTCCTTTAAAATTATAACAGCTTTTATCTATCTTTGTCTTACTTCTAATCTCTTTTGTTTTGAGCTTCAATTAGCGAATTAATTAATTAATAAGCAACTTGAAGTTATTTAAGAAATATATTCACGCAAGTAGACTTTTGAAAGTTTCTTATTTACTTTGGTGAATCTTGTTCTTGTTAAGTTATTATTCTGTTTCTTAAGAATAAAGCTGGGTATGGAAGTATTTTTTGATAAAAATAAGCTTTTTCCAGATAATATTACTGTTGAAAATAGACCTCCAAGAAACTACAGTGATCAATATTTAAAAATAATTATAGAAATTTGACAGTAATCATTGACATGCATAAGGAGTTGATAAGTTGTGATATAGTGATAATTTTGCTATAAATAATTAAGTGTGCAAAAAAACGTGACCTTCAATTTATAGAGGTACCTATAGGGAACAGGGTGTAAGTAGGATCCTCCGACCAGACGGGTGTTGTGTCTAGTGGGCAACTACCCGACGATTGATGTCTGGACGTGTCTAATATTATAATATACTAGCGGCCCGTCCCGGCTTCGCACGGATGGGAAAAAGTTAGAAAAAAAGCCTATATTAATCAGTGATAATGTAGCATTCAAGTGGTGAAAGAATTTTTAAAATCGGTCCAGTAATTTTTGAGCCAATTCGTTACAAACATACATAAAAATCTTTCCTCTTTATAATATTAGTATAGATATAGACTAGTAAGGCGTTAAACTCTACTTCCACTATGAAGGATTTTGCGTGACGTCAGTAGGATGCGTAGTTCGTATGTAGATGCCTCCACAAATTCATCATACATAAAAAAATATCATTAGGAAAGTATACCAATAATTTATTACTCATAAAATATATTTTCGAAGACGCCACAAAATATTCAAGAAAATTCCTCATGTCTCACAATAATAAGGATAAAAATCTGTTCACCTCAAAATAAATCCATAAACAACTTTCATGACGTACTATCAGAGCCTCAATTGCACCGCATATCAGCGGGCTCAACTGCGCACAAAATCGTAACAACGTACAAAAAATGGCGCCGCACTAAAATCATAGATAGTATGAAAACACGCTCTGCACTATCCATATATTTTATTCAGTAGCGTCAGCGTAAAAGCCTACGCCGACTAGATTCGCCGGCGAAATATTTTTGTTTTTCGCACTGTCCGCGTCGGTAGGCACGTGTTGTCTCCCTACTAGTTGGAACCGGATTTCAGTAGTTTTGTTTTGCGGATTTTTTTTCTCTGTTTTTTTTTCGAACATGTCGTAATTTCTAGTTTCGAGGGCGTGTAATATTCGGACATATTGTAGACTATATTACCGTGTGTAGCACTTGAATGCTCAACCAAGCGAGATTGAAAATTCCTGGAGATATGAGTTAGCTTTATATCGTAAGAATGCAATCATGTCATATTTCTTGCAAACATGTATAGATATCCTAGATACTCCGTACAAGAGAACTGAACAAAGGATATTAAAAAACCAGTCCAGCTACAATTTTACTGTTGAATTTCAAGAACGCAAATACTGGGTGTACTTACGACGGGGCCTTTCTACGGGAGCGATGTTCAGTGCACGGACATTGGAACGAATTCTTGGAAAAACTTGCTTATTGTCATCTGAAAATGTATGGTAAGTCTCTTCTTATTGGTAAAAGATGGGATACTAATAATTATGATATTGCTAAATAATGATGAATATTATGTTTTTGTTTTAATGAAGATTTTTTTTCAGACAAACTTCTCTCTTCTTTTGTTTTTGTTTTACAAAGTATAACATTTATTTGGCTACAGTTTATCAAACACGCACGGTACACCAACATAAATATACAATAACAGAAACACAGTGTTCAGGCTAAGAATGTTCAAGAATTCTCCTAATAAAATGACAGAGGAAGAGGACAAACATTATAATAGCATAAACGAAGAACTATGTAGGTACCCTGTAATTGCAACAAGAACGTGAACGACACATCATTACGTCACAATGTCGTCTTGTTAAACTTATATGCCGATTTCAACCTATAACAACGAACTACTCGACTCAACGATTTAGCTTACACATCTACTACATACTTACTCACAAATCCTACCTTAAGTTTGAATTCACAAGATTCAAAATCAACTACTTCGATAATGAAGAGCTTACACCTTAACTGACACGAAGATAGCAAAATAGACTTTAAGATAGAGAGGTATGATTGAGAGTTGGTTGTGTCGTTGTTAATAGGGTGTTCAAGTAAATCCACGTCGGAAAAGGTTGAAGGTTGCAGAGTTTTGAATAAGCAGAATTAAATATTAGGTAGTTGAGTATTCTTGAGAATGTTGTTCTAAACTCCAGTTTAATCTTGTTAAGATGAAAGTATCTAACAGCGATTAGCGATAATGATAATGTTCTGAAAATAATGTTTTGTTATGTTTAGCCGGATTTTATTTTTGTATCAGGTACTAAAGTAAATGACTAACTATACAAATAAATACAAAAAGACACTAAAGGCTGATTTTTCAATCGACATAAATAGTTTTTGTTCGTAGAATAAAATTGACGTCTGACAGTTTTTAACCGAATTCAAAAAAGGAGGAGGTTCTCAATTCGACGGTATGTTTTTTTTTTTGTGTGTTTGTTACGCGATTACTCCGCCAATTGTAGACCGATTTTCAAAATTCTTTTTTTATTTGAAAAGGTATGCTCTCGAGGTAGTCCCATTGTCACCAAATCGGAATCTGATGAGGAAATCCCATGGAAATCGGGGGAAACCCTCAAATTTTGTAGGCACACCTATAACGATTTGGGTATTTTTTATAGTAACTCGTGCATTTGCTCTCATAAAGCAGCATTTGGTGAAATGGAACTGACGATGAAGACCACAGATGGCCATCGGAACTACTCAATAATAAATATTTCACGGGTTGCGATTCGACTAGGTACTTTAATGTAGTTGCTAAGCACAATGCGTATCGTGAAGTGCAGCTGATGGTGACTTCTCAATCAGATCCAGTTCTCCTGATTTTTACAAGACTAAACAATTAACGTCCCTGCATCGGGAAAAGTAATATTTTGTAAAAGGTGATGAGCAGTTGACATTAGGCTATTGTAACTTAGATAAGTTAGAAACTAGCCCCCTAAAAAGTGAAAAATAAAAAAACTTTTTTACAAAAAAAAAACAACCTAGGTACTTCCAAAAAAACACTACAAAGTGAAAAATAACTTTAATTACGGAAGTCGGTGTCAATAAAAGAAAATGCGGAACAACGACTTCCGAAATTAAAGTTATTTTTCACTTTGTAGTGTTTTTTTGGAAGTCGGTTGTTTTTTTGTAAAAAGTTTTTTATATGGAAGAATTGTCAAAAAATCAAAATTATTCCTCTGATAAAATTATCTGGCGTTGGAAAAATCAGCTCTTAGACGTCGAAGTACCTATTTGTCCGCATCGCTGTCGCCCAGAAACGTGCCCAAAAGACTGGCAACATTGTCACGTTGAATGGCAATGCTAATTCTCAGGCCAAAGAACAACGCAGCTCTCTGGTCACGTAAAGTGTCGATCAGCCGGCGAGAAATTTCTTTAAAAAGGAGACGCACACTCGGGCCCCGTGACCCGAGCGTTTCGACCCCAAATGGCTGAAAGCTGTAGTTACCCATAAGGTTACAGTATTTGCGCCGCTTGAGGATATCATCAGCCGCAGTAGCGGCGCCAGCTCAGCGAGCTGTGCTAGGAACATGAGATCGCGCAAGGGTATCGACACAGGTAACGTCCCACAGCCACACCAAAGGCCTACCCACCTTCCAAGGCAATAACGTCATGTTATCTGAGAGGCAGTTCTCAACGTTCACAGTCTGATCTCAGTCTCAATCTGTCAAAAATACTTACAATTTCCCTACATTTTGACAAGTTTTTGACATTGGTTTGTCGCTGAGATGAGACTGCGACTAGATTTTAAGCGTTTAAAATTACGAAAATTGGCTTCCAGATGTTTTTTCATTGTCACGAAAACCTAATAAAAAGAAAATTAGACTAATAGAGAAGTATGGAAGAAAATACGTAAGGATATAAGGTATGAGAATGATGAGGATGAGGAATTCAATTTCAATATACAGGGTTATTTTTTAATGACCAGCCAAATTTAAGGTCAATTTTTTACAGACCATCAAACTGGTCAACTTTCTTCATGGGACCAATATCGTAATCGCGAAAAATTTATAAACTGTCCCATAGAAAACTTCAATACCTACTCTACCTAAACGTATGGGACGGCTGAATTTTTATTCGCGATTACGATGTTGGTCCCATGGAGAAAGTTGTTCAGTTTGATGGTCTGTATCACACCCTTAAATTTGGCTGGTCATTAAAAACTAACCCTGTATATAGATATAGGTACTTGAGCAAGTACTACACGATAAATGTTCTGTAGGTTAAATGTTGAGAGACTGTAACGTTTTACATTCGCTGAAGCAATGTTTATCCAACGAAGTGCTATAAAAGGACTCGCTAATCTTTTCACTTCGACTGATCGGTAAGACGGAAGACGAGAAAAAAAACATCAGTCGGTTTTGTATGTTATCAGAAAAAATAGAGGATTTTGAAGAAACTTTAAGTAGATTTAGGCAAACTAAACCATCTTCACACAAAATTAATACTTACACATCTATTTGGAAACTTTCAAATGCCCGCTAGACCACGAGGCAGACTTGTCTGATGTGATCCGCTGCGTATATAATAGAAGTCACCCAATACAAAATACGGACACCAAATATTTCATAAACCCATCTCACCAATTCTCAATAACAAAGGTACCTAACTTATATCGCCTGTCAAACATGATAAACTTGGGCATTTTTGCCTCCAGCCTCAGCCTAGCCTAGCCTTAAGTTAGGCTATTAAACTTAGTCGTACCTATACGAGACACAGGATCTAGCTTCACGACGATTTTACCTCGGTGACATCTAAATCTACCTCGAACACCTTAGGCACATGTGTGGTGAAATGATTTTGAATCTTATTGTGGGGTAGTAGAGTAGAATTTTGTGTAGAGAAAAGTTGTGTTTGCTTCTGGTTGCACAGGTAAGTGGTGTGATGCAAGTGCTGAGCTTGAAGCGTTTTTAAAAATTGCATACCAACATAGGTACTCATTTTTGATGAAGTTTATTTTTTTCTCTCACTTTTCTGTAATCGACGCGCATTTAAAATGATTAATTATGACGAGAGTTGCATCTCGAAATACTTATCCTATTTCTTATACTTTAATTAAGTCATTTATCAAACCATCATAATCATTCTCTGCCTAGCATTTTCCCAACTATGTTGGGGTCTGCTTCCAGTCTAACCAGATGCTGCTAAATACTAGTATTTTAAATTGGGCTACTGCCTATATGACCTCCACAACTCAGTTACTTATCAAATCATGACAAAGAATGTATTAAATCAACAAGATCCGTCTTTTTTTATTTAATTCGGGAATAACACACACGATGGCACCAAATATGTTACAAATCTGTACTGCTTTGCTTTGCGTTTATCAGGCAGGCATATATTATAGCCCAAAACTTATTCGTAAAGTCATAACACGTAGTCAATATTTTGAATCGCTCTCCGCTCGCACACTAGCCCACGTAAAGTTAAAGCCAGCGCTAAATTGTCAGCTGCAGCTTGCAGTGTGTCAGATTAGCTGACGGACACTCACGGCGCGCTTCTTGCGAGCCTTCGCCGAGCCAGGACGGATGCAAGGTAGAGAAGAATTTTGAGTTATGAGAAGTAGGATTGTAAGATTGAGAAGATTTTGAGATTTGAGAGAGAAAATTTTATATGATAATTAATTTATTACAAAACACCTAATAAATAAACACCTATACTTATTCTTATGATTTCTGATGTTTTGTACTAGACCCAAGCGAAGGTGTCGAGATGACTAACTTGTAAGAGAAAGAAACAGCAGCCTTTGCGCGTCTGCAGTATTTATCAACGAAAACTGAAAGTTATCATTTTATGTCTCTCGTGCTGATGCAGTGTTTTTCAGCAGTAGATAATAAATGGAAAGGTGTAAAATGAATTGCTTTTCCTTGAAAGATTATCTTGTTAATGTGATCTGAGAGGCAATTCTCGTAATTTTAAGAACGTCCACAGTCAGAAGGCCAATTCTAGTAATTTAAAACGTTCAAAATCTAGTCGCAATCTCATCTCGACGATAAACAAATGTCAAAAACTTGTCAAAATGTAATGAAATTATAGATCTTTTTGACAGATTGAGACTCTGTGAACGTTCTTAAAATTACGAGAATTGCCCCCCTGATCTCAGTCTCAATCTGTCAAAAATACCTCTAATTTCCCTACATTTTGACAAGTTTTTGACATTTGTTTGTCACTGAGATGAGATTGCGACTAGATTTTGAACATTTTAAATTACGAGAATTGGCCTACTGATGTAAATACCACATTAAAGGACTCTGAATGCATTTGGTATAAGCTACTAAAATAGATATTAGGGAAGCACGAAGAAAGCCATATCATTGGCAAACAATATGAAAGTAACAGTCGATGTAAAGAGTGAATTTAAAAATAATTGCAACGCGTTTAGTGGTATTAACAAACCACAATGTACTCATAAAACTGATCCCAATAATCACAAGCGCATCAGCATGCAAATGTTAGTCGAATATTCTGTGCGTATTTAACACCAAAGTAATTAATTTAAAACGTGCTCGCAGTCGTAATTGCCTAATTACTGCACAACAATTGCGCGACGCTTGTAAATTACAACGTAGCTTCATATTTGGATTTATTTAATTGATATACTTCTGGGTTTTGTTGACTAATTAATGAGTTACAAAAGAGTTACTATTTATTTTGTTTTTCACTATTTTTTCATTTTAAATAGGTTATAAATCCAGTGAGGATAGTGCTAACGTACATTGGCCCTAATTAGCAGGGTCGATTCGAAGTTCATTGAATTCGAAGCTGTATTTACGGCCAACAAAAGAGTTACCTAACCAGGGAGCTTGCTAAAACTGCTTTAATAAGTTGTGTTTGTATTGTGTTCAGTAGTATAATCTTCCTCATTTTTGCTCGAATATCTTATGACAGTAAGAATATCATTAACCATTTTCAATATAATGAACTGTAAAAAACTTTAATGTATGTACAACATCTTATACCTGTACCTACATTCATAGCAAATAAAGTTCTGATTCTGACAAGACTCTATTTATGTAGTGCAAACATGTAAATTCTGCGGGTTACCTATCTCTTTTGTACAAATATGTTCCATTTAGGTCAAATCTGCAGGTTCGAAACAAAATCGTGGCACATGTAGTAAAGTTAGAATACATATTGCTGATTTCTGGAATTTGGATACCGTACGTCTATATTGCAGTTGACTAGCAAACGCTTTAGAACCGCCGCTGGCCGTAGTCGTGTTGTATTTGACTATAGACTTTTGTAGAGTAACTTCAGTTCGGGATAACGTAAATATATGTACGGGCAACAAGGGGCATATTGTGAGGCAATTATCAAACAAATTCCTGTACCACATAGCGGGTGATACAAGCAGGTGAAATACCTATTTGAACAGTCATTTTAATTCAAAACTGTATCAATGACATCCGAAAAATAATAAAGTGCTAGTAAAAAATATCCTTAGCTTAACATATTTTAAAAGGCCAGGAAATGAGATTGCCGTTTTATTATAACACACGTTTATTTAAATCACAGAGTACTTTTGAAATCGTCCTTCGTCGACCAGACATCGAACCCGTAATGCCGGAATGCCCGTGTTCGCGTGTCACCCTTCTATAATCCCCTCCTGTGAACTGCTGAACGAATGTCAGAGTGAAGGGTTACATCGAATGACTGGATTAGTCAATACACCATCTATATCACGCGAACACGGACATAGAATCATGATGTAAACATTATAAATTATGATAAATATTATAACAAAAATACAAGTAGTCCTTAACTGTACCAAAAATGCTAACAGTCGGCCTTTCCTGACGCTTACACGTCCCGTGGAAAGAATATTTCGAAATTAACAAATGTAAATTACATTAAATAGTAATAATTAAAATATCTAAAGAGATGTATAGGTGAAATAAATTTGCAATTGGTTATTGAATAGAAACAGTACTTAGGTTGTAAAAGTTATAATACTTAGATTCTAAAATAATAGTAGACTTATATATTATCATGCATTTGGTGCTAAATGGAAACATAATATTTAATTGATTCTCATAAAAACATTTGTAAAAGTTTTTGTTCAACTTTTAAAGTCCGACATCATTATCTCGCTTAATTAGACTTGCATCATCAGTATTGAAGGAACCACGGTGGCCTCTACATATCCACAGCAGCTCAACCATGCTGTGGCCCCTTCATGTCCACAGCACGCCAGCGACAATACCACAGTTACAAGCATAATTTACGTTACTTTGATATACTGTGGCCCCTTCATGTCCACAATACACCAAGTAAATTACTGAATACTTATAAGTTATTATGGCCTCTTCATATCCATAACAACAACTAAACGACTCACTGTAGCCCCTGCATGTCTACAGTTTGCCTCAAGTATTTAATTATTCTTATTCATTTTCGTATGAATCAAGTTCACAATCGGTATTCTTAGATTTATTCTAATTAATTTAGTTACATACTTTCATTTTATTTTACATAATAATCATTACTATTATTATTATTATTATTATTTTTTTTACACTTTGTATTATACTAACTTTTCTATTTTCTAATGTCATTAGTTTTCTCATCACTACCCAATTAAAAGAGCAATTCACTCACTCTCGTCATTTTCCGAGGCTGAATCACTATCACTCTCATTGTTTCTGTTAAAGGCTAACCACGGATGAATTTTATCAATAGAAAACACACCAGTGAAGCTTCTATTTCCCTTTCGGGAGAGTGGGGTATCTTCTATTTTATACCTGTCGTTATCGAAGACCTCTACGATGCGATAAGGACCACGAAGCTTGGGGACTAATTTCCTACTTTTTCCCGTCGATGGGATTTCTCTTTCTATCCGAACTAAATCACCGATTTTGAAAGCAACTTTCTTCCTACCTTTATCAAATCGTTTCTTCTGTTCTAATTGATTATTTTCGACATGCCGTGATATTTCCTCTCTTATTCTTTCTACGTTATTTCCTACTTCCTCAGAATCATCAATTACGTTTAGATTTAATAACGAATTAGGTGTGCCAACTAAGTCGATACCGAATAATGCTTGTGACGGTGTTTTTCCGATTCCTTTATTTAGGGTATTATTTAAGCCCCACTGTATTTCGGATACATGTTCATCCCACAAATGCTCTGGTCTATTATGATTAGCTGCAGTTAGGGCAGCTAGGACAGTGCGATTGTAGCGTTCCACTTGCCCATTAGCACGTGGTGTCGCTACAGCATTTAGGATGTGCTTAATACCTAACATAGTTAAATACTCTTCAAAACGTTTGGACGTAAACGAACTCCCTCTGTCTGAAATTATTCGTGTGGGGACGCCAAAAGTGTGGAAATAGTTTTTCAAAACAGAAATGGAATTCACGGATTTTGTATTCTTGACCGGGGCTAATATAATATATTTCGTAAACGCATCAACAATTAAAAGCAAATATGCGTTCTTCTTTTTGCTTCGCACGAAGGGACCCAAATGGTCTATATGCAGGGTATGAAAGGGACGATTAACTTTAGGAATAGGATGGAGTTCTCCCGCCTTTTTACCGGCTGGTATTTTTGCATGAGCACATTGCAGACAGGACTCGACATATTTTTTAACAAACCGTCTCATTTTGGCGAACCAGAAATTACTCTTAATTTTATCGTATGTCTTATCGAAACAGTAGTGACCGATATCATCATGATGAGCCTTTAATACCTGCCATCTAACCCCCTTCGGTACAACCCAGCGATCTCCTGCCTCAGTTTTTCTATATAATAACCCTCTTTTGATCACAAAATTATTTTTAATTTCTAAAATACCGTTTGTGTTTTCATCTTTCAAAATAGATACGATACGTTGAAGTTCAGGGTCGCTCTGTTGTACCGTCGTTATCCATTTAGTTTCTACGCACCGCACCTCAGCAAACTCTAGTTCAATTGGGTTTCGACTAAGTGCATCTACGTGGGACATTGTGGAACCCGACTTGTAAATTATTTTAAAATCATACTCCTGCATAATGTTCCACCATCTCGCCACCCTAGGTAAGATATCTCTTTTCTCAAACGTGGCCCTTAATGAATTACAGTCCGTAACAATGGTAAATGGTATGCCTATTAGGTAAGTTCTAAATCGTTGTAACGAACTCGCGACCGCCAAGGTTTCCAAATCGTACGAAGTAAAACGAGACTCTTCCGGTGAGGTTTGTCTGCTATAATAAGCTACAGCATTAAAAGGAGCATCATTACCAACCCTTTGTAATAAAATACCAGCAATACCGATTTTTGAAGCGTCTGTATGGAGTTGAGTTTCGGACGCGGGGTTGTAGAATGCTAAAATTGGGCGCTTGACTAATTCACCCTTTAAAGTTATAAAAGCATTCTCCTCACAGTCCGACCACTGCCATTTTGCATCTTTCCTCAAAAGCTGAGTAAGTGGCCGAGCTATTGATGAGAACGCTCTTATAAACCTGCGGAAGAAGCTACAGAGTCCTAAAAACTGTCTAACTTTGTGTTGATCAGTAGGGCGAGGAAATACCTCCACTGCGTTTATTTTAGTTTTACCCGGTCTAATCCCTTCAGCACATACTTCAAATCCAAGATAGTCAATGGATTTCTTTAAGAAATTACACTTGGACAGCTTTAGCGTAATGCCAGCGGTACGAAATAATTCTAGAGTTGATTTTAGTTTATGGAAGCCTTCCTCTACGCTTTTCGACGGTATTATGACGTCGTCCATATAAGCGAATGCCTCTTTAAAACGTGCATTGCCCAATATGTTGTTGATTGCTCTTTGAAAATTAGACGGCGCATTAACAAGTCCAAAAGGCATCCTGTTGAACTCATAATGCCCATCGGGTGTTATGAAGGCTGTCAGATGTTTTGAGGCTTCGGACATACACAACTGGTAATAACCTGACATAAAGTCTAAAGTTGTATAATAATTATAACCCGACAAATTATCTAGCTGATCATCAATTCTAGGGATAGGATAATGCTCCTTAATAGTTTTCTTATTGAGAGCCCTATAGTCAATGCATAATCTGTACTCCCCGGACTTCTTCTTCACGAGGAGAACAGGCGATGCATAGCTTGAAGTTGACGGCCTAACAATCCCAGACTTTTCAAGTTCCTGTACCATTTCACGAACAACCTGTCGTTCCGTAAAAGGCATGCGATACGGTCTGTAAACCACCGGTGTTGTATCGCTCAACTTTATATCCATCTCAGTGTTAGTAATACACCCCAACTCTTTCGTGGAAAAAGCAAAACAATCTCTGAATTCATTTAAAAGTAAAGTTAATTGGAATAAATCACTTTGATTAATTTGATCGCTAACGGATAACATCTTACTGTCAATAACACTATCTGAAGGGTCACTACCGATACATTGCTCAATTTTATTAACGGTATGACAATGAATTTGAGTTAAAGGGAGAGCTCGTGACAAGAGAGTACCTTTGTTTAAAATGAAGTCGGTTTCCGTTAAACCTTCCAACCGAAGAGTTGCCCTACCACGAACTAGCGCCAAAATACAAGGCATAATATCGTACATCTTTCGAGGCTGAGAATGTAGGCTAGGCTCGACCAAAACTTCGCCGTCATATTGTGGACTTGAGTACACAGCCACTTCACCACGGCCTGCTATAGTGATTGTCTCATATGCATAAAGTTCTACGCATACAGGTTCATTTACCGCTTTGCTTTTAATAATTAATTCGTCTTTAGTCTTGTAAACCACGACATGATTTTGTTCCGTAAATGTATGACCTACTAACAATGATACTTTTAAAAAATGATCAGGGACTATTAATACTTCTACGCGTACTTTTACCAAATCTATCTCAATTTCAACTTCGCATTTTCCTATACAATGAACTAGAGAATTTCCGAATCCCCTCAAAATCGGTAAATTACTGTATGATAACGTTAAGTTTAATTTTAGCGCATCTGATTCTCTAAGCATTGTAATTTGGCTGCCAAAATCAACGAAACATTTCAAAATTTGTCCGTTAACCGTTGCATTTTTAAAATACTTCGTATCATTATCTTGTTCTTTTGAAATGTTTAAGACTGTCTTATTATTTTGGGATTCATTTTTATTGGGACAATCGTTTACCAAGTGACCTACTTTGTGGCAGTGTTCGCATCTTTTAATTGGGTGTTTACATTTATAGTAGGGGTGACCTTCTACCCCGCAATTGTAACATTTTGATACATTATCCTTATTGTCCTTATGCGTATTATATTTAAATGATTTCGATCGTTTGCTGTCAGAAGGGCTCGGCTGCGAAGTCACGTCAGATTTGTCATTTCTTTTAGTAGTTCTTACATTGCGAAGATAAACTAACAATTTATCGGGCTCATTAAACTGAACAGCCTCTGCACTAGTTCTAACCGATCTGTCATCAATGCCAAATAATAAACAATCAATGGCGTCTTTACCAGAAATTTTACATCTATTTATTAGAACCATCTTTTCGTAGTAATACTCTTCTAAATTATCCCCAAAACGTGCTTTACAGGCGAGCATTTCAGTCAGCAATCGTCCGTAGTTGTCATCACAAGGGAATGCTAAGCGCAGCTTTTGTTGCCACTCTGTCCACGTAAATAACAGACTAGGTAAGCCTTGGTACCATTTTTGAGCTAGTCCAACCAATTTCGGTAACGCGTAGTGAATTATTTGTCTTTCTGTCCAATTATAAATCTTCGCACATTCATTGACTTTAGTAATCCAAACATCAATACTCTGGTTTCGCTTTGTTGGGTCAAATTCGGGCACAACATTCATACTCGGAAAACGCTCTGAACTGCCGTCGGAACGAATAGATTGAACTAGCTCTCTAAATACATCTGCGTAACTAGAATTTAAAATAGTAAATTGGTTACTTGTCAGTGGTGGTGTGGTGTGATCGGGGGCAGCTGATGCATTTGGTTGACTATTGTAATGCTGATTGCTGGACCCAGCACGTAGTTCTTCTGCCGGGTTCTCAGGTAATTCAGGTGTTCTGGAACAACGCCTTCTGTCCTTTTCTTGCCTCGAGCGCTTGCGCCGTGAATGCTTGCGCCGTGAATGCTTGCGCCGTGATCTGCGACGACGCCGATTCACTGGGGATGACTCTGACTCACTACTGGAATCCTTAGACTCGGAGTCTCTAACGCGTTTCCGCGATCGGTGACTTGGCATGTTTCTTACGTAACTGAAACCATATATAAACAAAAAAAACAAGTAAACGTTACTTAGAAAAACCAACTAAAACATTAAGAAAACAAGTAGACATGGCTTATCTATTCATTAGACAAATGAGTAATTATATAAATAGTAGCTAGGGGTATTATTATTGTAGAAATCTAGAAAGTAACGTAACCGTAAACATGGAGGTAATATAAAAAAAATAACCAAAATCGAGAAGAGATGAAAAAAAAAAATTACTTGATTTAGTAAAGGGGTCGAAATTAATTGGTAGCATAGAATGAAAATAATTTTTGCATATACCTGTTTCCTCCAAATTCAAAAAAATTAAAAAAAAACGTTTACGGACTGTTTTAGTAATTAAGTTTTATACAGGATTAACAATCATTATGAAAGTAGTGTGCTGAGATAATGGCTAACAGAAGTACATAATGATAACTGTATTTTCTTCCAACCATATCTATTACCCTCTTATGTGTAGGTACTTATTTTAGGAAGTTCAGAAAAGACAAAGAAAGTTTATACGGGAACTAAGGGTACGTCATTTCGATAGATATGATTTTCACTTAATAACGGTTACAATTCGAAATAAGAAATAGAGTGACAAAAGATTCAGTTACCTTTTAAAATGGGCGTTAGGTTTTCACCAAAACCGTTCCGGGTTCTGGTGTTATCCCACTTCTGACCTTTAAAAGGCCAGGAAATGAGATTGCCGTTTTATTATAACACACGTTTATTTAAATCACAGAGTACTTTTGAAATCGTCCTTCGTCGACCAGACATCGAACCCGTAATGCCGGAATGCCCGTGTTCGCGTGTCACCCTTCTATAATCCCCTCCTGTGAACTGCTGAACGAATGTCAGAGTGAAGGGTTACATCGAATGACTGGATTAGTCAATACACCATCTATATCACGCGAACACGGACATAGAATCATGATGTAAACATTATAAATTATGATAAATATTATAACAAAAATACAAGTAGTCCTTAACTGTACCAAAAATGCTAACAATATTTAGCCATTGAGTGTACCACATCAGTTCAGAACAAAATCACAGTTGCATAAGATCATCAATGATTTTCCAGTACATTTAAATGTTTTACTGAACGCTCTTCACCAGTTCGTAAACAAATTCGCAAAAGTACACATCGTGGCAATGGAAGGGACCCACCTTAAATCCTTCGGCGATGGGTGTCGGCCAGAGATTTATCCGTCTGCCACGTGACAGTGAGGCAGGTGGACGCAGGATTACGAGCATAAACTACCTTACAGCTGCAAAATGTTAGAGGGAACACGGGAATCTGCTTATAGAAAACGTTATGCTCGTTGCTGGGATTATTTTGGTGGCCGACAGTGTAATTCAATTTTTTAAATTATAATTTCTTGTTATCATTTCCAGGAAAATTCAAAGATAGCAAATAAGAATTTTTATTACGTTCTAAAAATGTATTTAAACGGTCTTACAATCATAATTTTGAAGACAATGTATTGTGATTGTTCTCGTAAACTGCAATGTTAAATTCTCAGATCATCAAGATTACCATTAGATTATCTTGATAATCAGGGAATTTCTCCGCTTAAACTCAAAGCTTCACTCCTATTCTTGCTCCCGAAAAATGACATAGGCACCATCACATTCGACCAAATAAATCGAACCGACCAAATTCAAATTGCTTGCAACACCCACTAATTCCCTCAAAACCGACCACTTATTAGGAAGATTAAAACCTCTCAGTTAATTACCTCATACCCACCTAGCTAAAAGAGTAGCAGGTCAGTCGCCAGTTCGACTTCTCATTACAGCGGGCGGCATCAGTAATTATCTTCACGCGCCATTGGTCGCGGCGATTAACAATTTGCCGACGGAACCCTAACCAGCACGCTTCATTGTACGGAACCCTTTGTTAGGCACGGTGGTGTGATGTATCGTGGTAGACTTTACGAGGTTTCCAGATGATCGGCTTCTGATTGAGTTTTTCGAAGAATTTTGGGATTTTATTTTGGGTTTGTGGTGAAAGGTAACGCTCTGTCATTGTTCATTGAATGGTGTTTGTTTTTGTCTTCCAGCTAAATTAACACTCAATGGACCAGCAGTATATTTCGGCATTGTATTGGGCAGTATCTTCTCGGGAAAGTTGGTTAAAGATAAAATTAGTTCAGTTAACATTCAATTAGACGCTTCACCTATTAAATCCATTACTAAGTCACTTTGAATTATATATTTAACTAGCTGTGCCCACGACTTCGTTCGCGTGCATGTTGGAAAACAAATTGAATTTCATGGGTTCTATTTTTTATGTGCGGAACCCTAATTCTTTTTCTAAAATAAAAGTAAAACCTTATGACATCACCTATCTGCAAGTGAAAGTCCTGGCAAAATTGGTCAAGCCATTTCGGAGATTAGCCAGAACAAACAGACAAATACAGACAGCAAAAAAAATGTTTTTTGTTATAAGTACCGTATATACTTTCATATTATGCATTTAGTTAAAATCTGTTATTTTAACATTTATAAATTAAATTGAAGTGGGCGTTTATCCACCTCAATTTAATTTATTTGCATTGTATAGTTAATTAAACATTCAAATTGGCGCATGATGCTTGAAAAACATTGCAATTAAAAAAAACAATACGTACCACTTTGTACGTACAACATACAATACAACAAAAACAAAAGATCACTCGTCTCACAATTCTCACATCGTTAACAACGCCACTCCAACAAAATAATAAGAGCGAACAAAAAAGTCAATTTTAATATCAACTGTACTGTAACACGACATTATTGTCGTCGCGATTCAATCTCATACACAAAGAAACTTTTGACTTTCAAAGTCTTTGTCATCTGCGGAAACAATAAGAGACATTATTTCGAAACAATTTTCATCATTTTCGCTATTTTGAGGGATTTGCTTAGTGTCGGGGAGACGGGTGAGGCGCCAGCGGGCGCGCCCGGCGGAGGCGACTTATTCCAGAAATTGTTTTTGAAAAGAGTTTTTGTGAATTGATTCTGACGGGTAAAGTAATTGTTTTTGTGTCTGGTAAATATTACTTTTTTTTAATAAGTTAAAATCTATATACTAATAATAAAGCTGATAAGTTTGTTTGTTTGGACGAGGAAGCAGGTACTGGTCAGATTGGTAAAAATATTTTTGCGTTTGATAGCCCAATTATTGAGAAAGGTCACACAATGTCACACTATGAGCCGATCAAAAAGAAAAAAAGTCAGATAGAATGAAAAAACGAAAACGAAGTGTTAGCGCGGGCAGATAATGCGATGCGACGGGGAGGATCGGGGAACAAGAAACACGCGGACGTCGCGGACAGAAGCTAGTACTAAAATAATAAAAAAATAGTTTAATTTAAGTAAGTAACAAGACATATACAAACAAATACATAAAATAATACAGACAGTATAACAAGCACAGACAAAAACGAACACTCACAAGGTAACAATATGTCTACTTACTGCAGCATTGCCGGATATAAGGGCAATCCAGTCTGTTGGCGATCATCGCAATCATCAATCAAACAATATCATCATCATCATCATATTTATACAATCGGGAAAATTACATTATTCGATTATTATAATAACACCATTGTTAAATACAATAATGCCTTTGTCCGGTAGATGCAAATTAAACAAATTCGCAAATTAATAATTGATGCTTCATTAGAGTTCAATAAATAATAAATAATATATTATTATGGATATTAGAACTGGGCCGCGAACGGCTTTGTATTATTTAGGTACATTATGCACTCTGCATTAATTATTAATTAATTCTTATGGTTGTGGAATATTTAAACATATAGGACGAACAAAACAAAAAAAAAAAGTTTTAAGGTGTTTTGATAGGTTGATAGGAATGCCTCGTGTCATAGTAAACAAAAGTTCCACAACATTGTTGCAGCAACATGTTTTTGTGTTGCAAAAAGACATGTCATGTTGCTAACTACATTGCATGCATACAGTTTTTATTCGAAACGTAAGTTGCAACATACCTGTTTACCGTGAGAATGGGGCTTTAGACTAAATAAATAATATTTATTTCACTAAGTAATTAGCCGATATATAAACTAATCCTCTGACCTTTCGTACAGTACTTTGAATATTATTTCCAAACTGCTTATTTTAAAGTACGACATAACATCGATATCTCTGCGCAGCGGGCTCTGTCGCGCCGCGCCCGCCCGTGTGCCCGACACGAAACTCGGAACAAATCAAATTTCCTCTCCGCCCGTCGCGGGCACCACACAGAGGGAATTTAAACCAACAAACTATATCTTTATGTTTTCCTTGTCTCAAAAAATACGTAAAAATTCCCTTTTTACTTCAAGCTTATTTCTGGGACAACTATGATTGTTTGAAGCCCGTATTACAGAGGAATGTGGTTTTGGAAGCTGTACAAGGCAAAGTGATATTTAAATCATTTTTTGATCTCTGTAAGCCAGTTGAATAATGTCTGGTTTCTGTATAAAACATCTTGGAAGATAAGGATATTGTATCAACCCATTTTCTTGGAACTTTTTAACTCCCAAACTAGTAATAAGAGTATGAATAACACAAGGTAGTGTTGTTTTATTCATACTCTTTGCATTACTAACTCAGTAACGGATGGATAGTGATCAATTTACTTTTAAATCATTTTCCCTAGAAAGGCAGCTAGTTACTGTCTATTTCTGCTTACATTTAGCCCTCCGCAAACGTGTGCGCATTATTAAATAGTGTGGCACCCTTCGTCACCCGGCCGAAACAAGGCATGACGGCGAAACCAGACACCGATGACACCCCTAACTCTAAGGTTTAGAGTTACACATCAACGCAGATGTCTTTATTATGAAGGAAGGGAAGTATCAGATCACGGATCACTTGTAGAATACTGTAGTGACTGGGAAAAGTATCGTGTGTTACCGTTTTGAGGTCATAAAGATAATTTTTGAGTACGGTATGTCTTGCTCTGTTTGAACAGTTTGTCAAAGGTCTGAGGGGCAAGATTGCATTAACTGAAATAACGATTTATGTTGAAATTGGTTACCTCCGATGTATAACGATAAACTTCTAAGGTGACTTTCTTATATAGTTATGTTGCCAGACAAAGCAAGGAAAAGTAAATATTCTGCCTAAGAAATGCCAATGGCTTTGAATTATTATAAAAAAAATGTCATCTAGAGTTCTACACTATCGCAGTCCACTGCTGACCACAGGCCTCTTCTAAGATGGGCCAGAACACCCTGTTCTAAAATGTAAGTAGGTAATTATTTTCTTTCCAGAATGCAGAAAGTTAGCTGAAAAAATAAAAAAAGTTTGAATGAGTGATAGCAAATTATTAACATTTACATTTTAATTATTATTGTGTTCATAAAACATTGCATCGTTTCAAAACTTTTTATACAGTAGTTTGTAAAATAGTAGATGTTATCTGTGGGTTGCGGGACTAGCTAGCCCCACTTTGAATGCAACACTAAATTCTAGCAGTTTACCGTTTTTATCTCTCGCTATATAGAAATGTTTTCAATATTTACAAAAGGGCTTTGTTTTAAAATGCAATGCTTTTATACAAAATGGTTTATTAATATCTTAATAAACGATTGAAAACTATAAAGGATGCCGAGCATGATCTTATATTACTACAACAACGGTCTCATCAGTTACAGGTAAATGGTTTCCGATATTTTGTCTTTAGGTATTAGGTACCTTCCTCATACTTCGATGTTTCTCCCCCAAAACGAAATTAATACCGAACAATCGCAGACTATTTTTTAGTTTATCAGATTTCTTTTAGATGTTGGCCTTGTTGGAAAAAGCATATCTATAGCCGATTATATATATACTATCGTAAATTGGTTCACTTCGAGCTTCCACAATTACACGTCACCGTGTTCGATCCTGCCCTCGCATCCAGTTATAGGTGGCCAGCGGCTACCCTGCCCACATCGCTGTTATAATCATTAACCAATTCCAATTCCGAAGTCCAGCCAAGAAGTTAACCTACCAAACACCATAACTCATATGCCCATCCATTTAAACATCCCCTTAACATTCATATCACGTGTCAACATTCAGATAAAAACTAGCTAATTCAAATTCAATCTCAACCGGCTTGTTAGAGGTATGAATAGGGGGTGTAAGGGGTGGCAGGGGGCGTGGGGGAGGGACGGTATCAGGTCACAATAGCCGCACCGGTGTTCGTAGGATAGTGTTTTAGGGATGTGGTGAACGGAATTGTGGTGCGGGATGCGGGGTTTGAGGGGTGAACTGGACTTTTTGATGTTATTATTGTATGTGTTTAAAGATTGAGTAGAAACAATTAAAGATCAGTTTTGCACCTAACGGTCAAAGTACCTTTTTTTACTTAGAATAAGCTAAATCAAGTTTTGAACGATTCTTGGCATTTATCACCCCGTAGCTAGACCTCTTAATTCCTTTTGACATTATTTGCTTGATCATCTTCGTAGATAGGACATTTTATTGATACACTTATATTTATACAAGGAAACAACAGTTTTTACATAACTCAATTTTGAGTCAACGAATCACTGAAGAAATTACTTTCAAATCCATGGAAAACCATTCTTTTCTCGGCTAAATTTATCACAGATAAATCCCGGGACGTCTATTCTAGTCACATCACTAGCCAGACACGATTGAATCATACCGTTCTCAGTAGATTGTCGCCGACGTCTTGAGCAAAAGAGCAAAAAAAAAAATAACGTTCAGAACGGGATCCCGGCCTCAGATGACGTTAATGAATTCACGGAAAATATCTTTGGGAATCCCGGGGGAGTCTCGACGGTGTAATGGAGGAAATGTAAGGTGCTTAATCAAAGGCTAATAACATAATCTGCCAAAAAGAGAAGGTGTACCGAACAGGCTACTTTCGGACAAGTTTGCACCTTAATGAAAAAAAAAATTGGCAGTTAACTACTTTGGTAGCGAGATTGACTCTCTCATTACTGAAGTAACTTAATTAATTGTGAAGATTTTTGAATACTCCATCTTTAATCAATGATAGGTACCTCTGCTGTGCGTGGGGTTCTGGGAGTGATACCCAGATCAGACGAAGTGTTACCAGTCTTTTCCAGCAGTCCATCTGGACTGCATGATGATGAGATACATCTGTACCCCATTTGATAGCATTTGGTTCGCCTTCTGTTACATGGGACTTACACGTAACTGGCAAAATGAGGTTATACTATGCACCTCTGTCTACTCCTTCGGGGATACATGCGTCATGATATACTATCTGAACACCCCACAGATGATCAGACAGTTACCTACTTGATCTAGATGCATGATTGATTGTATGAGATTGAGCCTTGAGTGGGTCTAATGATTTCTGAGAACTAATTACAAATATATGTATGCTAAAGTAGTCGTGGGACCTACAAACGTAATATCAAGTTAAATTGAATTATTTTCAATCGGATCAAGTTAACATCTCAAACAAAGGTTTCGCTTATAACTAATTAGTTCTAAATTAACTGTTTGTAATAAGTAGTCTGAGCACATTATGATCTTATGAAGGCAAGGTATTTATCTAGCGTTGATTAATTTAATGAATGATCGTTTAAATGATGATGTAAAAGCTCTTCAAGAAAATTAGTGTTTTCTTGATTGAAAATTACAGTCTTAAGAATGTGTCTCCTGTAAAAGACACCTTCAAGTCTTTCAATAATTAAATGATAAAGTATTTTTGCGCGTTTTTTTTTTATTTTTCTCTGTCGTAAATTGACATAAAATTATTCGTTACGTTATGTCAGCATCCATACTAATATTACAAACGTGAAAATGTGTGTGTCTGTTTGTTTGTCCGTCTTTCACGGCAAAACGGAGCGACGAATTGACGTGATTTTTAAGTGGTGATAGTTGAAGGGATGGAGAGTGATATAGGCTACTTTTTTTTTACTTTTTTTTGTTTTTAACCGTGTTACCCCGAATTTAACGCGAGCGAAGCCGCAGGCAAAACCTAGTTTCATATAATAGTTACGAGTTAATTGTTATTTTTTCAATTTTACTTTTGTTCCGATTTTAGGGTTTATTTATAAACGTTGATTAAAGATAAAACACGTATAAACGTCAAAATTGTATGGTTAAACACTCACTAAACATTATCTAACCTTAAGCAACGTTTATAAATAAAAGGGTTCAATGAAATATTTTGCTCAAAAGTTACAATGAAAAAAAAAAATAATAAAGTGTTACTTATTCGGCTTTTGTCGCTGACTGTACCTACTTAAGTTATAGAGGCTATACGTCTATATTAACGAAGAAATAAGTCTAATTAGTGAGGTTATCCGTAACAAAATCAAAATCTAATTTAAGGGCCTCTTACAAAATTGCACGGAGATGCATGATTTCCTCCTTGAAATTGAATAAGTACTATACGTTGGTTGGTATAAATTGCAATGATTTGGTAAAGATAGTTTGTTTTCTTTTCTACAGTAATAATACAGCGATTCTTATTATTATTTGTCTATTTATTTAGCAATAATCGTTCTCCTGATGCATGTTTAAGCAAAAATTCACGAAGAGCTAATTTGAGAGCTCTAATTTGCAGATTATGTTGTATTTAGGTAATCCATCAAAACAAGTTTTTTGATATAAAAAATATCATATACTTGAATAATAATAAAATACATTTTTGTCTTATACTTAAATAAAGATAAAATTACTGAACCTAATTCAATTTTCTACTGGAAACAAGTCTGAATATCTCCGAACATCCACATCATTTTCAAGTAGTATTTATACCAAAATAGTCTTCAGTAAGTGCTTAAACAATATCAATTTAAAAATAAAAAAAAATATATCAATTTTAATAAATAAAATAAAAGTATTCTAAATTTCACTGCGTCAGCGATGCGCGCTCGCCCTGGCTGGAGGCCTTTATTGAGACATCGCGGTTAAGAAGACGACAATTTCATAGGTTGAACTGCGAGATGCCTTAGATAACCAAAAGAAAAAAAAAGGTGCGCACAGAGTACCGAAATGTAAGAGCGCTCTTAACTCTTTGACTCGGAAAGCACCTTATGCCGTTGCTCCCGGCTGTCATACGAAGATCTCTGACGGTCTTTAAGGGTAGTTAGAAGCCCGAAATGCCTGAAAACCACTCTTGCCAAGGGATATCGCGTTACCCAGTAACTGAGTTGTGGAGGTCACTTCATGTAAAATACTGGTATTCAGCTGCATCCAGTTAAACTAGAAGCCACCTCTAATTTAGTTGGGAAAAGGCTCAGCGGATGGATTGAGTTCTGTAACACTAATAATGCATGCATGCGTAGTAATAGAATATAATAATAATGGTAATATAATAAGAATGTGTGTAAACTTAACACAAAGCACGCTTACTTGCAGGCAGAATACAATGACACTTAGGTAATAAGATCTTACTTTTATCAAAACAATATATTTCTAACAAATAAACACTTAAAACACTTACAAACTTGACTCGGTATAAAAATAAAACCATTTTTTTAAGTTAACAAAATCCTACAAATCTAAAGTAAAAAACCCAAGCTAAGTAAGACGTCTTAATAATTTAATTTGGTATTCAGTACACCCACTCTGTGGTGATATACATGCGGTTCAGTGTTCCAGTCTATAATTCTAAAGTAAGACTAATTTATAGCCGACGGTAGCCTGACGCCTGACGCAATTAACATGATAATGTCTTTGGAAATAATTGCTAAGTCTTAAGAGACTGTTACAAAGGTTGAAGTCGAACATAAGGCTGTATAAATGTTATCGGTGACCGATGAATGATGTCGGTCTCTTTCTGTGGACACTTCGACGTTCACTGGTATTTAAATGTCCTAGAAGAAATCGGCAACTTAGGCTAAGGCCCTTTGTGTACGCACGGCTACACATCAAGCTATACATTTCCAATATAAGCTGACTTCTGATTGTACGAAAAACCTATACAATGCGAGGTCAGCTAAAACTGGAAATGTTTAGCTTGATGTGTAGCCGTGTGTACACACGTTTTTCTTGCCGTGAAAAACTACGGTTTATTCGCCGTGTGTAGGCACGGTCGTCAGTGTTGTATGAATCACTATGGAAGCTTGTTGACAGACACGTTTTTTCTACGGCGCAGTTTATACACCGTACTGTAATAAAACCGCGCCGTGTACAAAGGGCCTTACTATTTACTACTACGCTGGAAATGGCAGAATATTATGAACTTCTATAACTATGTAACACCTCTGTGACAATCAATATGCCTACGCTTTTTCCAATTATGTTGTGTTCCAGTCGAACTAGACCAGCATTTTACATGGAGCGACTGCCTAAAGTAACAATATTCTGACAAATAAATGGACTATTAGGTACTATTTATACTATACTAGCGACCCGCCCCGGCTTCGCACAGGTGCAATACTGATACTAAGTAGAGGTATTTCAAGAATGCCAGCACGCGCCGCCGCGGCCGGTACCGCAGCAACCGCTGTGTCCCTGCATTTTAAATCTGTAATATAGAGCCATATTTATTTATATTAAATGCACAATGTATTTAAGGTACTTAATTGGATAAGGATTAATGCTGTATTGCTTAAAATCGCTTCGTAAATAAGCCATTATTTCTCGTAAAAAGTAAAGGATTAAAAATGATTATTGTGGGTTATCCCTAAGAGATAGACATATACCATCGTGGACTTTTTTGTAGACCTTGTTAAGGTGTACAATACTGTAGTACATTATTTTGACCTGTCTCGTAGGGTTCAGCCAGCGTTTGAAAAGTAAGCGCAAAAAATGTGTTTGTTTACGACATCACATGCATGCATGTATTATATATATAAACCTTCCTCTTGAATCACTCTATCTATTAAAAAAAACCGCATCAAAATCCGTTGCGTAGTTTTAAAGATCTAAGCGTTCAAAGGGACAGAGAAATCGACTTTGTTTTATACTATGTAGTGATTACTGCGAGGTTTGCAGACTTCTGACATTCATAATCGAGAATGAAAATAAAATTATAATGTGCTCTCCAATGGCCCATTCCTACAATTTACTCTTGAATCTTTACCAATAATGAAGCAAAGATCTCGTAGCTCTGCATATTGACCCTCCAATGTGGAAGTAGTTATCAAAGATAAAATTAGCTTACGAATCTATTTATGTGCCCAGTTTGGCAATGAAAAAAGCCATGTGCCGGATGCGACTTATTTTTATCAAGCAGATTCAATTAGATGCCACCTTACTGGTGTAAGTGAAAACGGTCATTAACCTCATAAGTTAATTGATAAAAGCTGTTAATATTTAGCCTCGAACATCTCAATTTAGTGGAACAGTCAGCGTCAAAAAATAATGTCAAAACCAAATGTTTAGAGGAACTAAGAAAGCTGAAACTTTTGATCAGTCCATTTGTCCCTATATTATTTTTTACCCTGACTGTACTTTAAGTATGTAAACTACAGACTACAAGCATGAATGAGCAAATCTCTTACTATTACGCTGTGACACCGCCAGATTGTTTCTTCCAATGACCTATCAGACGTTGCATTGAAAGAAGATAGTCTGTCGGCATCATCACTTAGTAGAAATACTTTGCAATAAAAATAGGAATAGGATAGTGACCAAAGACTTCTTTCTCCTTGTAAAGTTTTAGCTTTTCAAAGAGTTAGCTGTCAAATATAGTCCTAAATACTTGGATGTCGAGCCGAAATCTTGATGAGTCTGAAATGTACCTTAGAATGTAAGTGAAGCACTGATAATTTCTACATATGTGGCATACCTTTGTGTGTGTTAGTGTGAGTATTTTCTTTGTGGATTGAATTATCTCAGGCTCTCAGAACCGATTGCTTTCAAGAAAAGCGAAGTAAGGTATGTAATAAAGCGTCTTGTAAAGTGATACGTAGAGATTTGTGTCAAAGACTTCACATTTAGATATTCAGTATCTGCTCATTCTCAAAGGACTGCGACATTCAGGTACTTTAGGTAATTTTAGACGTTCCATTTAATGTTTGTTACTGTAAGAAGGACCCGAAAGCCGCAGACGATTGGTAAAAGCAATATATATATATTGGGCCTTTATAAATTGGTGCCGCCATCTTGTACTAATTAATTACTGATGTGGTTACGACGCTCTTAGAAAATGATATACCTTGAATTACTGAAATTCATGCTTTAAATAAATGACGGCTTATTTTGGCGAAATGTGATCGAATTGATGTCGCCTATATGATACATATGTATGTACTAATTTTTTTCTGTACATGGTGGTCTTACAAGGCAAACAATGGATAGGTACCATAGTTTTTTATCTGTCAAATTCCACTTATTCATGATGATCTGCAATAACTAATCCATTTACCAAGTTTGATGATTATAAATTGATATCTCTATAGATCATAAACTTTTGCAATCATTAGGCAGGCTTTCAACAACAGACGTTTGCGGGTCGACAATGATAACGATTAACTGAACGTCCCAGCATTAAGTCATCATCAGTCAACACTCAGCGCCAGAATAATCAATTGAAATCGCAAGGCATTCAAGATACCGATTGTCCGCACCACAAAGCGGGTATCAATACAGAAGCAATTATTCGGAGCACAATGCTCTATCCGATTCTATTCGATGCTGTAATCGATCTGTACCGATGTCTCGAGAGATCGAACACTCTAGGCGCTGAATAGGACCGATTGTTGTGGACTGACGTAAAAACCTAAGATTTATCGTGGAGCTGAAGAATGTGGTTTATTTTTGTCTGTGAGTAGTTCTTATTGAAGTTTAGATTGTGTTCGATCTGGTCAGTCGAGGAATTCAGGTCTTAGCTTTAGAATGGCTGGGAAATACTTCCGGAGAAGTTTGGTTTGGATTCCACGATGGAAATGAATTGGGCCTTCACTTTAAGAAATTTCAAAGTAAATTTCGTATTGTTGAGCTACGTGCCATGCTCAGCAGAAGATATTACGGATACTTCATTAGAAGCAATTTTAAAACAAAATTCCTAACAAATTACTCGTTCATGAATATTGAAGGGACAATATCACGCGGGATAGATATTCATGACATAACTGTCTACAAAATGACATGTTAAACGTTTTTCTAACAAACTCAAGAATGTTATTAACTTCCCCATCAGTAGTTTTATTAAAGTTCCAGCCCTGTCTGGGAATTTTGTGTTTATTTTTATGCTCTTTTTTACGATGTATACGTCACATAGTAAAAGAATTCATGGGCATGAAGTTAAATGGAATGGGCAGTAAAGTGCGAAATATACCGGTGGGTTTATTAGGGACGCGTCTTCGACCCGGGATTTGGTTGCTTTGATTGGAATTACAATTAAGTTAGTGATTTTGTGTGAAAATAATTTGTGATAACGAAACTTTTAGGGTTTGCTTTGAGAAAAGAGATTGAATTTGACGTCATAGTTTTAGCAAAAAAGTAAAAAAAAAAAACAAGATCATTTTGACAGTCTCAAATTCAAGTTGAAATTCATAAAATATAAGGAAAACAATACAGAAACAATGACAGACATCTTAAACCAACCAACTACAAGTAAAGCTCCTTTGTAATGTAAAATGAAACCACCTGCATTCATATCTGAGTGTACATCTCTAGTATCTTACAAGCAATGGATTAAATTTTCCTTATGCAAGCCCGGGACGGCGGTCCGGAACACCGGGATCTTTGATTTAATAACCGCTACGCTACGGGATTTATTAAAAATCCCGGGCCGCGCGCCGCGTTCGCAAACTCTTTGACATTATTAAAAGCATCGATTTTACAAAGATTTGCGCTTACTTTAAATTAAAAGGTTTGTGCGAGTGTGCTGGAATAGAAATTAAGAATTGTGGTTGAAAGATTTGGTATTTTTGTTTCCAGCTGGATGTGAAATACTTTACGTCTTCTTCAATGTTTTGTATGTTAATACATTATCTATGCATTTTCAAATGCAATCAACATTTGAAAATAATTATTACAGTGAGAATGAAATATTTTTGAAAAGGTAAATTATAATTTCCTTAAGCAAAACTAAAACAAGATAAAATTACGCGCAAACAACCAGACAATATAATCTCAAAATGTTTACTTTTTTAATATTTCAGGTCTGTACCAGCCAGTTTTAGCTCTAAAGAATATCTCTATGCAGCTAGGAATATTCTTTATAAACAAAAACAAATAAATGGCTCTCGCACACATCATTGAGCGCAGCGAATGCACTTGCCAACAACAAAAACTCAGCCAGACAAATAATAAATTAAATTTCAATACTCAATTTTTTTTATAAAACCACATAAAAACAACCGACAGTGGGTGACTCGGCGTCGAACCTGCGTTTTTGACTCGATACAGCCGATTCATCGTTTGCCGAGTACCCTTCACATAGCGAACTGTGTCCGATCAATTAACTCAATTCCGGGATATTCCCGGCCTTTACATACTCTATTCGATTTGATTTAAAAATTGAAATCGAGCTATATGGAGATTTTGAAGCAGATTTTTATGAAAGACTAGCTGCGTCCCGCGGTTTCACCCGCGTAAGTTTCGATCCCGTGGGAATATCGGGATAAAAAGTATTCTATGTGTTAATCATGATTATAAAGTATATGTGTGCCAAACCTCATCCAAATCCGTTCAGTAGTTTTTGCGTGAAAGAGTAACAAACATCCATCCATCCATCCTCACAAACTTTCGCATTTATAATATTAGTAGGATTAATTTTTTTTTTAATATAAGTTTTTTATTGCGGGATAAATGTTTATAATATTCTCTCAGTGCTGCCTTATTAATTTGGTAAAATTGTTGTTGTTAGTATCGTTTCTATTTTCAAATTAGTATGGCAGAAATCAAAATGGCTTAGTTTATATCACTGTGGGGCCTAGCACGAACGCGCGGAGTATACGTAACATAAATTCAGTATCGGGTAGCTTGATGTGCTGGCGTCTGTACATTTACGTCGCGCTCTTGGTATCGGATACCAATCTCGGGATTTTCGTAACGGGATCCAGGAACCAATACTGCCCACTCTTTTATTTTATTATAATAAATAAATTTTAAAAAATTAAAAAGCCTTTATTTCTTACACACTTATAACTACCTAAATAACAGTGCGATGACTCATATGTAATGTATATTTTTATACACTGATGCGTAGGTATAACTATCTGATATGCTTAATAACCGATGTTATTGAATAATTGTATAACTTGTGCTTTCTAAATATTATATTTATAGTCTATGCTTTTAACTATTAATTATATAAACCTATGCTTATGACTATCATTACTTTTCTGTAAATCTATGATTGTATTATTTGTATATATTTATTTTTCTAAAGTATATAATATATAGTTCTTAATATTCTTTGTAACTTATAATATATATGTATAATGTTTATTTAAACAGCTATATATAGTGTATGTCTTAGTATATTTTATGTACTTATTTGTAACTTTTATTATACTCTGCCACAAAAACTGATACAATAAAAACCGAAACAGTTTATCACCATTCATAATCATACCAAAAAAAACCTACAACTTTCAGCTTACGCGTGTAAAGTGACATCGTTAAAATAACGGTTACAGCTATAAATAACGTTTACCTTATATCAGCGTTACACGTGAGGGCACATCGTTGTTTGTAACAGTTATTTCTCATAAAGTCATGCTCATAGTCATAACGTTATTCGTTTGGAGCTGTTGAGGGTTGCCACGACTTGTTTCGTTTGTTTATTTGAATAGCCTGCTTTTAAAAGTTTTAAAGTGTTAGTAAGTGATTAAGGACACAATACACTGACACTAGACAGTTAATTTAGCTTTTAGCGTTACAGAATACGCTCATACAGAAAGAAATGAGTTTCGAGTTTATTTCTCAGCAAAACCATGACGAGTATCTACTAAGTTTTATTTTAATGTCTGCACAGTGACATATCACAAGCATATGTTATTTTTAACAGGTCAGGCTGGTCTTCAACCAGTGTAATACTTTGTTCCAAAAGCCTTCTTTTGCCAAAACCCTCAACTTCCGCTAACTATTTGGAGCGAGTGAAGACAGACGCATGCGCGCGAAGTTCCGGAAATGAGTTCCACAACTCTGGCCGCCCCCCGCTCCCTCGTCCGCACACCGCAGATTTACAGGCACCCTGTAATATGTACACTTAAATGCTTGTATTATATAAGATTAGCTATTCTTTTGTATTGGTTCAGAAAATAGCTGCTCTCAAAACGGTGAAGAAAAACAATGTGAGAAAATCCTGGAACCAAAAAAAATCGAAGAAATGTGACATCTACCAACCCGCACAGGGACCGCGTGGTGGAAATTCCACCAAAGGGAAAAAAAATTTGCTTATCAATATTAATTAAACAGTAATGAACTTTACATAATCGAATCAATATCTCGGTTGACACAAAAAACTTTTTAACAAAAAAAACAACCGACTTAAAAAAAAAACACTACAAAGTGTAAAATAACTTTAATTTTAATTTCGGAAGTCGATGTCTTTGGTTTTGTATTTACGTTTTTGCCACCGACTTCCAAAATTAAAATTAAAGTTACTTTACACTTTGTAGTGTTTTTTTTTTTTGAAGTCGGTTGTTTTTTTTGTTAAAAAGTTTTTATTTTTTACTTTTTATAGTCAGAGTGCATCTCATGACAATTCCAATAAGCCAAACACGGCTAGAATACATGGTTTTATTACGAAGTTCCGGTACCTACCTTCCAGCTTCATCATCAGATCGGTTTGATGGTACCATTTTCGTCAGAACCATTTATTTAAATTTGCTTCGTCGTAGTCGCTTAACTATCTTAATCGAGATATCTTATCGCCACCCGTGAAATACTTATTATCATTGAAGAGTTCCTGTGGCTATCTGTGGTCTCCTGCATCAGTTCCACTTCACCAAATTATACTTTTTGAATGCAAATGCTTGACATGTTGATGAAAATACCAAAATTGCTATATGTATGCCTATAATATTTGAGGAGTTCCCTCAATTCCTCATGGATCCCATCATCAAAACTGGATTTTGACAAAAATGGGACCAATCTGGAAGCATATCCTTTCAAATAAAAAAAAAAATTCCTAATCGGTTCATAAATGACGGCGTACTGAGGTAACAAACATAAAAAAAAAAAAAAAATACAACCGAATTGATAACCTCCTCCTTTTTGAAGTCGGTTAAAAATAAGCAGAGTTGGCGACCTCTCGCGCCCGGCCCTGGTTCAAGCCTTGGTCCGGGGCGAGAAGGAGTGGGAGGCAGTCACCTTCTTCTGCGAAGCAGTCATGCTAGCAAAGGAGGTGGCGGGACGGCTGAGGGAGAGATCCTCACGTCCCAGCCGCCGCGGGAGACGCTCCGGGAGTCGGGAGTCGGGAGCCGCGTGACGACTCCCGGCCACCGTAGGCGCGGGCCTGCGGGCGGAGAGTAATAGGTAACTCTCCGTCCGATCAGGACCAGGCCCGTGCTGGACGGCGCGTACATATTCCACGCGCGCCTCAAAGAGATGTCAGCTTAAGGAAGGGGCCCGTAAGGGCCGAAGCCTGCCGGAGCAGCGGGATTGTCCGAAAGGGTTATCGCTGCCCCGGAACACAAAGGGCTAAGGAAGGAACACGGGTGGGTTTTAGTCAGTAAGAGTCTGACACTCCCTTCTGCTCCACCCAGAGCGGGAGGGGTCATTTGATGATTTCCCATCCACAAAAAAAAGGTTTAAATTATTACAAAAAAACAAATAGTCAACAATTCAATGTCACTATCATTGGCTGCGTCGTAAACTTCATCCGTTTCATGAAATATAGGTTCATTTTCATTCGAATAGACAATTTTCAGATTAGAGTCTACATATAATAATTTGTTCAATCGATCTACCATCAAAAGGTTACGATCTAAGCTGTGTGTTCTCCCAATGTAAGACCAATTTCTCTCAAAACCACACCGAGTATTTAATTTCGCAATTAGAACGTATATATCCAGCCAGCCCAGTTATCTATATTACATGTTACTAGCTGACCCCGCAAACGTCGTTTTGCAAAAAAGAAAAAAAAATAGATAGTAGCCGATTCTCAGACCTACCCGATATGCACACAAAATTTCATACAAATCGGTCCAGCCGTTTCGGAGCAGTATGGTAACTAACACTGTGACACGAGAATTTTATATATTAGATTTTCAAGGCTAGGTTGAATACGACCAACTCCGGACGGAACTCGGAGGCCTATGTCCCAGCAGCGGGGACATTATAGGCTGATGACATTTTAAGATTATGCAGAGAATGGTATTTGTCGCAAAGAGAACCAACCAATGGCTGTCAATTTCATGTCAAGTTATTCAAGTGACTGTCAGTTTAATGTTTAACCAATGATACGAGCTAAAGCGAACACGATGACTCCTGCGCAAGAAAAAGGGTAGATATTGGAAACGGGTGCGACTAGCACTTCGCCCGCGACTTCGTCTGCGTGTAATCGTGCCAAATTTCAAGTTTATTAACTCAAGCAATAAGATTTTTCATACAAACAACATCCCCCCTTTTCACCCCCTTAAAGGTCGAATTTCCAAAAACCCCTTCTTAGTGCTCCCCTACATAATAAAAAACTTTTTAACAAAAAAAAAACCGACTTCCATAAAAAACACTACAAAGTGAAAAATAACTTTGATTTCGGAAGTCGGTGTCTTTGGATCTGTTTTTTAGTTTATTGCCACCGACTTCCAAAATCAAAGTTATTTTTCACTTTGTAGTTTTTTTTATGGAAGTCGGTTTTTTTTTTGTTAAAAAGTTTTTATTTCTCGCTTTTTAGTGGGACTGTTTATAATGCATCAAGCTCATCGCCTTTTACAAAATATTACTTTTCCCGATACAGGGACGTTAATTGTTGAGGAGTTCTCCTGGTACTCCACCATCAGCTCCATTTCACCATTCGCATTGTGACGAGCATAAATTGCTTAGCAACCATATTAAAGTAATCGAATCGCAACCTGTGAAATACTTATTATTGAGTAGTCCCGGTGGCCATCTGTGGTCTTCATCATCAGTTTTACTTCACTAAATTTTGCTTTCCGAAAGCAAATGCACGAGTTAGTATAAATAATACCCGAATCGCTATAGGTGTGCCTATAATATTTGAAGAGTTCCTTCGATTTCTCCAGGATCCCGCTGATAATCCTGGCAGCATCAGGCCAGACTTATGTCAACATTGCATTGAACTTAAAATTTAGTCCTGTTTAAAATGAGGCCAAACACGACTACGGTGCTGTAATTTCAAGGTTTGTACTTTTTCTGATGCTCCTGGCATCAGCATCAAGTCTCTGTGTAGGTACTTCGGTGTTTCTCATTAACAGTACGTTTATCCATACATCGAGCCCTTTTCAATGAGCCTAAACACGATATATCTGCTGTTAGTTGTCGAGGAGTTAGGTACTCTGCAGACTATCCTGACTGCAGCATCAGGTCATGACTTGATGATCATGAGTCCAAATGTGGCAAATGCCCTATCAAACATCAAAACAATTTACTAAAACTGTCCTTGTCTGTTCGAGTAACTTCTTACTGTTAAGGAGTTGTACCTTCCATCATCAGCTCAGCTACCTGAAATGGTAACAACCATACGTAAATACACAAGATACTTCATAAAATATGCGAAAAACAATAAGTGAGCCTATAAAATTTGAGGGTTGCCCTCGATTTCTCTAAGATCCCATCATCAGATCCTAACTTGGTGACAACGGGACCACTTCAGAACTATCTACTTTCGTACAAAAAAAGAATTTTGAAAATCCGTCGACAATTGGCGGAGTATTCGATGAACAAACATACAAAAAAAAAATAATAATAATAATAAAAAAAAAAAATAAGCATACAAACATCCGAACATAGTACCTCCTCCTTTTTGTGAAGTCGGTAAAAAGGAAGCCGTATGCAAAATTTCACGTTCCTAGTCTTTGCAGTTTCGGCTGTTGGTTGATATGTCAGTCAGTCAGTCAATCAGTCAGTCAGTTTCTCCTTTTATATACACACATCAAAAGTGTCTAGGGATCAACATATATTTTTGCAATAACTTTTCTCCTGATTGATATTAATTAAAATTTTCTTTAAGGATTCATCAAATAAAGTGTTTTCGTTTGTCACAGTAACGATAAACCAAGTCACCTTTGCATTAATAAAGAAATTTGCCATTTTCCTAATAAAGGGATTTTTGACATTTGAACCACTAACACAAAAGTTCGAAAAAAAGACTGAAATAACAGTTTTCTCTAAAATTTTATTGGGTAACTTAAACAATTAATAATCCGTGTTTCTACCGCGAACACTAACAACACAAGAACATCGGTTTGGCATACTCAAAATGAGTTCATCCAAATCACGCTGTGGAGTGGCCGCCCATGTTCGTTGCAACAACAAAAAAAGGTCTTCTTGCGACTGGATACCCTCCATATTCGGCAGAGCTCTTCTCTGTAGCATATCCCATGCATGCTCAATCGGGTTCAAGTCTGGCGACTGAGCAGGCCAGGGCAGGACATTGATGTTAGCTGCGGCGAGAGTCTGTCTTACAACTCTTGCGGTGTGCGGTCGTGCATTATCATGCATTAACTGAAATAAGGGACCGATTTGCACTTGTAGAGGAACGATGACGTCTGATACAATCGTCTCAGCATAAATTTGAGCGTTGAGGTTGCCTCTGATCCAAATCAACTCAGTTCTTCCGCCGATCCAAATACCCGCCCATACCATGATGGTTCCACCACTACAAGTATGGACTTCCTGGCAGGATTTTAATCGCTGTTGGCGTCCAGTGTCGTATACGTCTTGTATCCGGTCTCATACCAAAACGAGACTCATCAGAAAAGCACACGAAACGCCATTGTTCTTCTGCCCAATTTCTGTGTTCAAGAGCCCATTGATATCGAATCCTACGATTGTGCATTGCTATAGGTGGTACCCGTAGCGGTCTTCGGGAATGAAGGTTCACTTCATGCAAGCGGTTTCTGACTGTTTGGTCGCTAATTAAGTTCCCTGAAGAGTGATGAAGCCTCACGGCTAACATCATGGCGGTTATTGTTGGAGCTCTTCGAGTTAAGATTTGAATGTATCGGTCTTGTCTCCGTGTGGTGCAGCGATACCGTCCTCCATGGCGCTCAGCCACGGTACCAGTGCTTCGGTAACGTGTCCAAAGTCGACTGATAACACTCTGACTTGTATTCAGAGCTAAAGCCACAGTACGTTGCCGGGAACCAGCTTCTATCATTCCCACGGCTCTGAGCATTTCTTCCCTGCTTAAATGACGTCGCCGCTCCATAATAACGTTGGTTTTAATCAGTAGTAGGGAAACAGTAGCACTAATAATGTCTTCAATGCGTTGTATGTTTTATAGGGAAAATATTGACAGCTGATTTTCATCTTTTACTCGAATTTGATTCACAGTTCCTGATTCAAATTATGAAATGCACCAAAAAGGATCCATATAAATTTATAAAATCATAAATTTATTACAAAGCCACATCTCAATCTCAAGAAATCCGCATAAAAATGCTTGATCCCTAGACACTTTTGATGTGTGTATATAGAAGAAGAAGATATATATAGATTCAATGACGGCTTAATTTTATTGCTCCTTAAATGACGAATCTCTAAGTATGTAATATTCTATGAAATTAATAATACCCTAAAATCTGGCTCAAAAATATCTCCATAAAACGGAAATTAACCAGACAGCCTCCTCCGACAGATGTATTAATTAACTTCTCTTTATATTACGTACAGATGGTGCTCCTGATGATAACTACTTTCATATATGTACATACTGAGCCGTGACACACACACACGCTATTTCCGTTAGGGGGTGAGCAGAGAGCTCAATATTGAGGATGGGGGTGATTTAATAATATGCTGTTCTGTTTATAAATATCCATAGGTACTTATGCTACATCTGTGATAACATGACACAAGATATTTTCCGTGAAAACTATACCAACTATATTTTAAACAGCAAAATATTCAGGATAGATTCCAGACGAAGCTGCAAATATAATGGTTATTAAAAGTTAAGTTCAACAAGGTGAATATAGATTTTTTTTTGCAAGAAAAATACTTTCATCACTCTTATAAAATTAAAGACGTATCCCACAGCTATAAAATATGCTACAAAGCAAAATAAACATGACATTTTATCTTTCCATGATAATAAAAGAATTACCTACATAAAATTAAAGCAATAAAGACTTCAATAAAACCTTACAACGCAGCAATATTCTTCAATCAAGTTTATCGATAACCCGACAGAATAAAGGATCCCTAGATAATGTTAGGCCACTAACATATCAAGCGCATCCCGCACTGGCAGGGTTATTGAAATTCGCCAACCGAATTTATTTATTCAAGCTATATTGAGGGTTGTAAGAGAGTTACGATTGTAGGCTGCGCTTTTGTGCAGCGCAATAGAATGAATCAAAAGGCAGGTCTTGTGATTAATGTTTTCACTATTACATATCTGTAATGAAAGACAGTTTTGTGTTTACAAAATGATCATCTATCTATACATATAATAAAATCGTAGGAAAGTCAAAACTGTACATTGAATATTTTTTAAAAAGAATACTTGGGGCGTGATCTACAATCGATATCGAAGCCAAAAATATAGTTTTTAAAATTTTTGTCTGTTTGTCTGTTTGTCTGTTTGTCTGTCCGGGATAATCTCAAAAAGTACTGCATGGATTTACTTCAAATTTTGCATGAATATTACTAAGAGGTCGGGTCAACATATAGGCTACATATTATCACGCTATCACCTACGGGGGAGGAGCTGTGAACGTTATTTTTCTTACGCATTCTGTGACAGCGTGTAATCTAACGACGCATATTTAAATGTTGTTTTTGAGTAAGCCATGCTGTTATCTAGCTATACACTATAAAAACTACGCCATTTAAGTAACTTGGGCAGAGAAATATAGTTTAATTAATGTTAGTAGTATAAAGACAATTTTAAAACAGCGCCATCTATGAGATTTCATAAAAATCAAATCAAGTTACATGTTAACATTTTTTGGAAATTAATAATTTAAATTTTATCATGTTGGCGAGGTAAGTAGTTAGTTATTCTTAAAATTCATAGATGGTGATGTGCATTTTCTTCTTATAAGTTGTATCGTATAGTTCGTTTTGACAAATTCAAGTTCCAACAAAACCCTCAAAATCTTAAGCAGAGTTGAGGAAGACAATTAAAAAAAAAATGCGGTGTTAAGTATTACAAAAAAGTTATGTTCATTGATGATGATCATTTCATTTCATGACACCCTCGCGAGGATAGCGTCAGTGACAGTCCCAGCCGCATGCGTCATCTGTTTGCCGTCATCTTGGTGTTATGTGGAGTCGCGAACCCGGTAGCTTTGTGGGAGAAGTATCGCTATCATCTGTATGAAGATTTTCTACGAGCTTTGAGGCGTGCTACTGGAGACGAAGTCGAAGTAATTGATGAACGCGTGCTGAACACCTGTCTCAGTTCACTTCAAGATGTGGTCATTTCTATCGGCGGCAATCCACTGATCGAATATGGGTTACTAGCTCCCCAATCATCACCGTATCAAGACCGTGGAAATCGGGAGTATAACGCTGAGGCAAATTACGATCCGGGCGAAATGACCACCATACGAAATGACCATGTCGCTTTGTTCTCTTCAGAGCAAAAACTTTATGACACCGTCCTTGAAAGCGTTGGGCAAAACCAGGGTAAAATGTTTTTCTTGGATGCTCCTGGTGGAACAGGAAAAAACATTTGTCACCACTGGCATACTTGCAGAGGTCAGGAGGCAAGGCAAAATTGCTATTGCTGTAGCGTCATCGGAAATCGCTACCACACTGCTTCCGAGTGGCAAGACAGCACATGCCATGTTTAAAATTCCCATCGATTTAGGAGCGCCGAAACGCCTGTTTGTGGTGTGTCACGTAACAGCGATAAGGGACACGTGCTCAAGGATTGCTCTCTGATCTTATGGGATGGGTTTACGATGGCCAATAGGAAGGTAGTTGAGGCCGTGGACAGAATCCTGCAGGACATCCGCAGGAACGAACATTTGATGGGTGGTGTCACACTTCTGTTCAGTGGTGATTTTCGGCAAACGCTTCCCGTGGTGACGCGGGGCTCGAGGGCTGACGAGGTGAATGCTTCGTTGAAACGATCTTCGTTGTGGTCACAAGTTCGTACGCTGCGCTCGACCATTAATATGAGAGCCCGGCTCGGCGGCAATGCACGTGCTCAAAAATTCTCCGATGTCCTTCTAAGTCTTGGCGAAGGCACTCTACCAGAAGAGATAGGTGGACAGGTGGTGCTTCCAGAGTCTCTCGGTAGAGTGGTATCCAGCTTAGAAGAATTAATTCGCTGTGTGTACGGGGACATCAGTCGTATACCGCACCAGCAGAATTCTTGGGTGTGTGAGCGTGCCATTTTGATGCCCAAAAATGATCAGGCTGCAGCAATTAACGAATGAATTATCTCGGAAAATGAGGGGAATAAAGTGGTCTAAACCTCAACAAACACTGTTGTCGAGCAAAATGACGCCACACATTATCCCGTGGAATTTCTGAGCTGCCTGTCAGCAAGTGGACTTCCAGCGCATACCATCAAACTGAAGGTCGGTGTTCCGATTATGCTTCTTCGAAACCCCTCTCCTCCGAAGTTGTATAACCCGCCTTAAAGTCATCTCGCTCCACAGACACACCATTGAGGCGGAAATTCTTACGGGTTGTGGCGTCGGCGAGGCAGTATTTATACCACGCATTCCCTTCATACCTCATAATTTCCCGTTCCGGTTCAAGCGCGTACAGTTCCCCGTGAGTGTTTGCTTCGCGATGACCATCAATAAGTCGCAGGGGCAGATACTGAGGGCAACGGGTGTCGACCTCAGGACAAGTTGCTTCTCACAAGGGCAACTGTACGTCGCTTGCTCTCGCGTCACCAGTCCTGACTCTCTTTACATTTTGGCTCCTGGCAACATAACTACCTACGTAGTTTATAGAGAAGCGTAGTAAGGTATGATACCTTTGTACGTATTTTTACTCTTTTGTGTCCTGGAATGTATTCCTGCATTATTTTCTCTATTTCCTTCAGTCACATCTTATGACTGAACTCAGCAGGATTCCCATATAACTCTCTTCACTTGCTTCGCTTGCAAAAAAAACTTATATTTTAATGCTATTTTAAAAGTTGTGTACTTATAATGCTATAGCGACACTGGCATCTTAGGTATTTTTGGTGCTGTAGAGCCTTCACGCAGACGACGTCGCGGGCAGCAGCTAGTACATATAATAAAATCGTAGGAAAGTCAAAACTGTACATTGAATATTTTTTAAAAATAATACTTGGGGCGTGATCTACAATCGATATCGAAGCCAAAAATATAGTTTTTAGAATTTTTGTCTGTTTGTCTGTTTGTCTGTTTGTCTGTCCGGGATAAACTCAAAAAGTACTGCATGGATTTACTTAAAATTTTGCTTGAATATTACTAAGAGGTCGGGTCAACATATAGGCTACATATTATCATGCTATCACCTACGGGGGAGGAGCTGTGAATCTTTATTTTTCTTACGCATTCTGTGACAGCGTGTAATCTAACGATGCATATTTAAATGTTGTTTTTGAGTAAGCCATGCTATTATCTAGCTTTACACTATAAAAACTACGCCATTTAAGTAACTTGGGCAGAGAAATATAGTTTAATGAATGTTATTAGTATAAAGACAATTTTAAAACAGCGCCATCTATGAGATTTAATAAAAATCAAATCAAGTTACATGTTAACATTTTTTGGAAATTAATAATTTAAATTTGATATCATGTTGGCGAGGTAAGTAGTTAGTTATTCTTAAAATTCATAGATGGTGATGTGCATTTTCTTTATAAAAGTTGTATCGTATAGTTCGTTTTGACAAATTCAAGTTCCAACAAAACCCTCAAAATCTTGAGCAGAGTTGAGGAAGACAATTAAAAAAAAAAATGCGGTGCTAAGTATTACAAAAAACCTATGTTCATTGATGATGATCATTTCATTTCATGACACCCTCGCGGAGGCTAACGTCAGTGACAGTCCCAGCCGCATGCAGCGTCATCTGTTTGCCGTCATCTTGGTGTTTTGTGGAGTCACAAACCCGGTAGCTTTGTGGGAGAAGTATCGCCATCATCAGTCCGAAGATTTTCTACGAGCTTTGAGGCATGCTACTGGAGACGAAGTCGAAGTAACTGATGAACGCGTGCTGAACACCTGTCTCAGTTCACTTCAAGATGTGGTCATTTCTATCGGCGGCAATCCACTGATCGAATATGGGTTACCAGCTCTCCAATCATCACCGTATCAAGACCGTGGAAATCGGGAGTATAACGCGGAGACAAATTACGATCCGGGCGAAATGATCACCATACGAAATTACCATGTCGCTTTGTTCTCTTCAGAGCAAAAACTTTATGACACCATCCTTGAAAGTATTGGGCAAAATCAGGGTAAAATGTTTTTCTTGGATGCTCCTGGTGGAACAGGAAAAACATTTGTTACCACTGGCATACTTGCAGAGGTCAGGAGGCAAGGCAAAATTGCTATTGCTGTAGCGTCGTCGGGAATCGCTACCACACTGCTTCCGAGTGGCAAGACAGCACATGCCATGTTTAAAATTCCCATCGATTTAGAGAGCGCCGAAACGCCTGTTTGTGGTGTGTCACGTAACAGCGATAAGGGACACGTGCTCAAGGATTGCTCTCTGATCGTATGGGATGAGTGTACGATGGCCAATAGTAAGGCAGTTGAGGCCGTGGACAGAATCTTGCAGGTCATCCGCAGGAACGAACATTTGATGGGTGGTGTCACAGTTCTATTCAGTGGTGATTTTTGGCAAACGCTGCCCGTGGTGACGCGGGGCTGGAGGGCTGACGAGGTGAATGCTTCGTTGAAATGATCTTCGTTGTGGTCACGAGTTCGTACGTTGCGCTTGACCATTAATATGAGAGCTCAGCTCGGCGGCAATGCACGTGCTCAAGAATTCTCCGATGTCTTTCTAAGTCTTGGCGAAGGCACTCTACCAGAAGAGATAGTTGGACAGGTGGTGCTTCCAGAGTCTCTCGGTAGAGTGGTATCCAGCTTAGAAGAACTAATTCGCTGTGTGTACGGGGACATCAGCCGTATACCGTACCAGCAGAATTCTTGGGTGTGTGAGCGGGCCATTTTGATGCCCAAAAATGATCAGGCTGCAGCAATTAACGATGCATTCTCTCGGAAATTGAGGGGAATAAAGTGGTCTACACCTCGATAAACTCTGTTGTCGAGCAAGATGACGCCACACATTATCCCGTGGAATTTCTGAGCTCCCTGTCAGCAAGTGGACTTTCAGCGCATACCATCAAGCTGAAGGTCGGTGTTCCGATTATGCTTCTTCGGAACTTATCTCCTCCGAAGTTGTGTAACCCGCCTTAAAGTCATCTCGCTCCACAGACACACCATTGAGGCGGAAATTCTTACGGGTTGTGGCGTCGGCGAGGCAGTATTTATACCACGCATTCCCCTTATACCTCATAATTTCCCGTTCCAGTTCAAGCGCGTACAGTTCCCCGTGAGTGTTTGCTTCGCGATGACCATCAATAAGTCGCAGGGGCAGACACTGAGGGCAGCGGGTGTCGACCTCTGGACGAGTTGCTTCTCACAAGGGGAACTGTACGTCACTTGCTCCCGCGTCACCAGTCCTGACTCTCTTTACATTTTGGCTCCTGGCAGCATAACTACCAACGTAGTTTATAGAGAAGTGTTGTAAAGTATGATACCTTTGTACGTATTTTTACTCTTTTGTGTCCTGGAATGTATTCCTGCATTATTTTCTCTATTTCCTTCAGTCACATCTTATGACTGATTTCAGCAGGATTCCCATATAACTCTCATCACTTGCTTCGCTTGCAAAAAAAACTTATATATTAATGCTATTTTAAAAGTTGTGTACTTATAATGCTATAGCGACACTGGCATCTTAGGTATTTTTGGTGCTGTAGAGCCTTCACGCAGACGACGTCGCGGGCAGCAGCTAGTTTAGCATAAAAATAAACCTGGTTATTATCAAACAACTAGTAAAATTTAAACTAGGTAAACATAAAGCTACATAACATCAGTATGTCATTGATATAACAACAAACTCGTATTGCCCGCAGTTTTAGTCGCATCCTAAAGTACTTCTTCAAAGAACTATGTACTACAATAATAATTAATAAGCCTTTTTGCACCAAACATCCAAATCCTTTTAGTCGAATTTGCGAAATTGATCTGTTGTTCACCGTATATACACTAGCAAGTTTCTTGGCTGTGACATACAATAAAATTGAACCACCGTCGACTTGCATCATCTAACTCTAAACATTGTTTAGACTGTCCAACGTTTATTGTTGCTTCAACGTATGTATATTAAATCGCACCATAATTATACGTCAGTCCTTAGTACCTATAATTCATTCCACCTTAAAATATGGAACGCAGTGAAATAATACATAGGCTGTTCCAAAAATATTGTTAGTGAAATGTGAAAAAAGTTTATTTATAGCTTTTCAAAATATTCCCCTCCAACCCCATTGCAACTATGCATTCGGGTGAACCAGCTTTCAAAACTTTAAAAAAATGTATTTTGCAGGAGGTCGAAAAATAACTGCAGAAATGCTTCCATGGCCTCTTCTGCAGTGTTCAAACACCCCACAAAGCATTTTTCTTACCTTGGGAAAAAAAAAAATCGCATGGAGATAAAACTGGGCTGTATGGAGGAAGGGGAAATATTTTTACCCCCGAAGTATTCAAATGACTCATGGTTCTAACAGCTGCGTGAGCGAATGAGGTAGCCATCGCGAAGCAAGTTTCCCAACTCTAAGCTGTTCAGTGTTCATGCAGGATGGTGGAAACTGCCTGTGATCCAATCTTCGGTTCAGCTTGAATCTCTCGACATGTAGCCACACTACCCTGGCGACATTTTCATGAGTTACTGAAGTTGTGGGTCGGCCGGGTCCGTGGGCATCGTTTAGGTTCTCTCGACCACGTTTAAATTCACGAAATCAATATGTACGAGTAATTGTTGCTAACGCAGGAATAGACTCCCCAAACGCAGCTTGTAAATTTTCTTGAGATTCCTTGAAGGTTAACTCTCGTTTACGTTTATAATCATAAAATATGAAAAGCTTCATGCGTTGCAAATAAAAGAGTGACAGATTTACTTTAAAAAAATATTTAAAAAAAAAGAACTACACATAGGTGGCCAATGAATTTCAACAAAGAGATTTGTATTGAAATTAGCCGTCAACTCAAAATAGTTTCTAGATGAAGTAGGTAAAAAAGAGATTGTATTTATTCTGTAGCTAACAATTTTAGGAACTACATAATAATGTAGGCAATAAACTCCAAATGTTTTCAATACTTTTCAGTCGCTTGCATCTCTAGCCGCAGTCTGCAAACTTCTTAAGAACCTCCGGCTATTCGGAACTGAGCAGACCGCTCGTTTAAACTCAGATCAACTATTCACAGATCTGTCCGTTTGTTGGTACGAATGGACGTTTTGAATATTTCTTCGGTAGAGTTTAAAGTTGGACTATTCAATAACAACGATAGGTATGTGCACCACTAAATGATGAGACTGTTAAGTTTTCACTAAGTATCTTATTTAAGGAGTGAATGCTGCGGTTGGAGAGATATTGAAGCTGTGAATCTGACAGCATTTAGGCAGCCGCGTAAGGATGGCGTTTCGCATTTTAATATAGCTTAGTGCGTCCTAAACATATATGACGGAGAAGGTACCTAACTCTCGTTATCATCAGCCATATTTTATACATTATGGGCGTGTTATGGGTAGTTGGTTATCACTCAATAGAAACACCGTTTGCAGTTCAAATCAAATTATAAATAAATTAATCACACACCTTATGGGGCCCGTGGCTAAACAATAACAGCCGCACAGGTCGATCGATCAGGTTAAGCTACGCTTGCCGCGGTTGGTCTGTGGATGGGTGACCATCTTTACATACCGAGGCCCCTCCGTGCCTCGGAAAGCACGTTAAGCCGTTGGTCCCGGCTGACATTCGTGGATCTTGACAGTCATTACGGGTAGTCAGTAGCCCGAAAGTCTGACAACCAGTCTTACCAAGGGGTATCGTATTACCCAGTAACTGGGTTGTGGAGGTCAGATAGGCAGTCGCTCCATGTAAAACACTGATATTCAGCTGCATCCGGTTAGACTGGAAGCCGACCCCAACATAGTTGGGGATGACACTGTAAGTACACGACACAACGATATGGACCGCGCGACAGTTTCTGAGCACATGTTGTCCGTACGATGTCCGATGACCAAGAGCCGCTCCACGCCGCTGCTCGCTCTCGTCGACTCGCACAAACGTCAGGCTAAACTCTGTCTGGCGATAGTCAAACGAACTGACGTATTTCCGACATATATATAGGTGTAAAGTTTATAGACGTTGTCAAAGTTTAGTGCAGACGAGCATTAGTGTTAGGGTTTAGGTTATAGGTTATCCTAGAACCTAGAAATTTTATACAGCACATTTATCAAATCACTCACACATCCACAACCACGTCCAATTACTACGCAATTACTCCGCCAGTTGAAAACAAACAACACTTATTTACGCATCGCTGGCTTACAACGGGGCGCACCTCGTGCGTTCAGAGTTCACGCATCGATGGATGTACGGGCTCATTATGCAGTCGCGATGCAACTTGCGGCCCGTACATTTTAATTAGAGATAAAAAAAATGTCGATATGTTGTAGGTACAGATTGGTCCGCTGCATGTTTTGTTTCTGTGTCTGTGGTTTTAATGATAGGCTGTAGTGTGGTTATTTTCGGGGTGATAAGGATGGATGAAGCAGCTTTCAGACCAACTAATATCAATCTGTGAAAGTTGAATACAGTGTTGAATATAAAGCCAACATTATTCTCACAAACGCATCGATAATGCAGTCTTTTACTACCCGAAAACACGCACAATACAATTTCGCCGAATATTACTGTTCGATTTTACGAGATCGGTCACATTGTTCCTAATATTAGGCAAACATATTACGCTCTAACCTACGCAGTACGCACATCAACACAGTTATATAATACAATCGACCATCAATTACCATTTTCAGTGCAGAGTCCGCCCACAATAACATGAAATACTAACTAGGTACTAGTCCATTGTAGTTTATTCAATTTGTCTTTATTTAATACAATATAATTATTTAAAGTGGCAACATTATGTAATGTAATGCAAATATAGTGGCGAGTAATGAGAGAGGGGTCACGTGCGTGGCCGCTGCGGTTGCGCTGCGTGGCCGCTGCGTGGCGTCTGCGGTGCGTGGGTATTTCGCTCATTTAAAATTTTATCATCGTTCTATTTCCGGATATATTATTTGCTTTATCGGTAGTGTTTGTAAATATATTTGTTTTGCTCGTCTTTATAATGATAAGTAATTATGAGTGTGATAAGTAATTAGCGTGCCTTTGGATAAGCTTATATCCGGCAGTATAGACTGTAGTGGGCTTGTGATGGTGATAGTAATGATGATGATAGTGATGGTGTATTCCATCCAAAGGTTGTCTTAAAAGATTGCTCTTAGAGCTAAATTGTGTAAAAAAAAATCTCTTTGTAAAATTTGTATTATATGTATGTCTGTAATTTATACTGTGTACATAATAAAGAGTACCTATTATAATCTATTTAAGGCGATAAGGTAACATTTCAGTAAGGAATTCAGAAAGCTGTGCAAAATGTGTTATTTAATATTTTATAAGCAAACATTATACGTACGAATAGTTTAGTGAAATACGATATAATATATATAATGTTCAATAATTATCCAATAAATAAATACAGGTGGCGGACATCAACGCCTGTTACCGTGGATTCAGTTCATGATACTGATCCGAAAAGTTATCAAAAAAAAAAAATCTGCTGTTGTATACATCTTAACCACTTTTCTATGAAACAACATTTTTTTTTTCATAATCGAAAAAATTCGACGCAGGAGGTTAGCTAGGGGGAGGGGGGTTACAGGTTGCGCGACAACCCCTGTCACCCTGTATAATTTATTTACCTGATTAGGTATCTGTATTCGAATCTCATAGCGACAAAACTACACTATTAAACTGTGAAATAAGCTTCGTGTAGTTAACTTTGCAGTTTCAGAGTGCAGCTGCTCAAAGTGTCCTCCAGGGAAGGGCTCCCTCGGCGCCGGCAGTCGATCGCACTTTGCTGGTGGTTTAGAATGCGCATATTTAGGCTAACGATCTAGGTACCTACGTAAATTATTGGATTTAGTATCGACTAGTGACCTGTCCTTGCTTGACACTGGTGCTATCTACTAATGTGGTGACATGTTGGCAGATGGTCTATTTAAGTTTTTAATACACATAAGAACCATCCGGAATTTATTATTTACTTAAATTATGGCGAAAGCCGCATGAAACGCCATGGTGTAGTTCAGAAGAAATATTACTAATAGATTTTACTTTATACATTGACGGAATGTATTGTTACTACCTGTTTAAATCAGCTTATGAAAAATGCTAATGCAACATAGGCCTATATTAAATTACGCTAAATTACTCGATTTGTCGTTTTTATCGTCCTGAAATTATTATAATCATTAAAAAGTTGCGATACTTATTATATTTTCTTAATGGTTTTAGTCTTATGTTGTGATAAATAAAATTCGTTTTGTTAGTAAAGCTTCCAAAAAGTTTTGATTTTAATTCATAACAATCAGTAAAGAAATCCATCAAGCTATCACTTACCTACCGTTTCAATATCGCCCTTGCATCCCCACTTACGTAGTGTTTAAGTTGCTTGCCAAATATCGTTAGAGGTGGTCATTATTTGTGTGCTGAGAGCTCGCCACACAGGGGCGAACTGGGGTGCAAACATTACGGAGGGGTCTGGAGGGGCCAGGAGGCTTGTAGGGCCCCTGTGAGTATTGAACCTTGATGGTGGTAATTAGGTGGCGAGTTCTTGTGAAGTGCTATGTGTGAAGTGTGATTAGGGGTGGAAACTGATGCGGATTTGTTTTGAAATGGTTTGATTGTGTGGTGGTGAATAGAAAGGCGTGCTGATTTGTTTTGATAAAGTTGTTGTTTTTGCATTGAAATCATTGTTGAAATGAAGCAAAAGGAGTATGTAAGGATCGTCGCAGGTGGCGTTCTGTAGTTTCTACTTCCCCCATGAGATAAAGGCGGAATTTATGTACGAGTATTTACCAATCATTGTTGTTTTTTTTTATACAACAGTATTTTGTCTTAATTATAAGAGATCAATAGTGACAAGCTTAATTTACCATTTCATTTGACTTTGTTTTAGATTAAGTACAAAACCATAAACCAAAGCGAACTCTGTATACGTCCATAAAGAGTTTCCGCAATTTTTTAGTTTTTCCCAAATTGTCTTTTGACCTTGAGCCTAAAAAAAATCTTTCCATAACCGACGAATGATAAATGATTATTATATTACAAAACTAGAAAGATTTACTCTTCAGTCACCTAAATTAACACCCGAAGCACTCCTGGCGCGTTTCCGTATTCAAATTTCACGGTCGGTCGGTTTGTTATAGTTAGAAACAGTTAGCGGTCGAAAGGAACAAGTGTTCGCTTTTGGGCAAACTTGGAAGAAGTTGTGGGCAAACTTGTGACATAGTGAGACCCAAATAAAAGTCTTGTGATCGAGATGTTTGTTTAGTCAGAGGTAAACTTTGGTTTATTTAAATTAAATAATTAACCAAACATGAGGGTCCCAGTGATCCTTGCAATTTTGGTACCTACAGAGAATTTGGGTAGGTAGTGTGTATCATTAATTGTTCTAAGATTAATCAATCAATTAACCAAATTAATTTTCTCTTCAAAGTTATGAGGTAAGTTTGGCGACTGTTTATAATCACTTTTGTTTAGTGTAAACAGTTTAAAATCATCATTCATGGCTTAGTTCAATCATTTTTCCTTCTGAAATACTCACAGTCGAAACAGTGACAATAATGGGTGCATTGACCCATCACCCTAATTCCGTCCCTGAGTAATTAGCAGGCACTTTAGGAGGCTAAGTTTCCTGACTGGCTACTGCAGGAGTTCGGCTGAACATTACCTGGTGTTAAGTGACTAGTTAGCTTGCCGACAAGTTATGTTAGTACATACCTATAGAATTTCTAATACGAGACTGAAGTTAACAGGCAGCTTGGGTCTTACCAAAATTACAAAAGAACAATGATTAAACACTAAAGCAAAATTAAAACAGTGGAAGGTTTTTAATTCAAAAATTGCATTATTAAAGCCATTAAAAAATGGACAAGGTAAAAGTGAATACATTGTCACGAGTTTTCTCAGCGAACAGTGAAAATTGTAACAAGCGCTAAATTGGCTACGAAATAGCTACTTTCGCTGGAAAAATCCAATTTTTGGAACATTTTCCGTCATATGAGCGAAACTAGAAATGAGATGCATATTGTTTTGGACGGGGAATCGAGATGTTGTCTGCTTGTCATATGGTAGAAAACAAAACATCTATTATTGTGGGGGAGCTACAACATCTCATGGTATGGACGTTACGTAGGAATAGAACCTATTGTAGTAAGTATAGTCGTTTTATTCCAGGTATATCGTCTTCACATATTATTACCTATAGCGGCCCGTCCCGGCTTCGCACGGGTGGACATTTATTTTTTTAACATTTTATTTTTTCTTGCAATTAAAAAACCCTATATTAATCAGTGATAATGTAGCATTCAAATAGTGAAAGAATTTTTAAAATCAGTCTAATACTTTTTGAGCCAATTCATTACAAACATACATACAAATCTTTCTTCTTTATAATATTAGTATAGAAGTGTCGATAAGTTTTCAAAATATTGTAAGACATTTAAATAGAGTAACGATGGAGTTTTCCGCTTATTCTTGTCCTTATAAAACTACCTTTTGGAAGGGGCAACTAGAATCAATTCTGTTTTTTTTTTACGTTCATAGTTGTCTGGCTAGATAGCTAACGTTCCTGAACTTCTATGATAAGCTAATCGTTCGACTTTTTGACGGCCATTTTTAAACGTGTTTTTATTAAAATTGTATGTTATTTTAATCAGGTTTATTATATTAATGGGAAATATGGGATACTAGCTGCGCCCCGCGGTTTCACCCGCGTAAGTTTTGATCCCGTGGGAATATCGGGATAAAAAGTATCCTATGTGTTATTCTGATGTATAAGCTATATTACTGTAAAGTTTCATCAAAATCCGTTCAGTAGTTTTCGCGTGAAAGAGTAACAAACATCCATACATCCATACATACAAACTTTCGCATTTATAATATTATAGTAGGATAAAGATAATTATTACAAAAATGAATATTTATTTAACTTTTAAGTACTAAATCACAAATCTTAAATGGCACATGTTTCTTTTAGATCAATAAGGCACTAAATCTTACAATGACTAAATTAGCAATTGTTTTTTTTAGAAATTTCTTCTTTTTCTTTTGGTATAATAAAGCAAAATCTTAAAATTAACCGTAAGCATCAATTTAGCAAGCAATTTTTAGTCCGTATTAAGGAGGCTTGTTAGGGATGTACATTTTAAACTTACACCTACCACGAAATGCCAGCAATTGCTCATCGATAGTAACGTTAGTTCCAGGAACGTAATTGTTTCGGCATTGAATCATTAGTAAGTAACATATTTTTCGGATTGGCGTGAACGGATCAGACTGCAAGGTTCCTATTTTTATAGCCCTGTCATCAAACCTAAGGTATTTTATCTATACATCTATACATACAATAAAATCGTAGGAAAGTCAAAACTGTACATTGAATATTTTTTAAAAATAATACTTGGGGCGTGATCTACAATCGATACCGAAGCCAAAAATATAGTTTTTAGAATTTTTGTCTGTTTGTCTGTTTGTCTGTCCGGGATAAACTCAAAAAGTACTGCATGGATTTACTTCAAATTTTGCATGAATATTACTAAGAGGTCGGGTCAACATATAGGCTACATATTATCACGCTATCACCTACGGGGGAGGAGCTGTGAATCTTTATTTTTCTTACGCATTCTGTGACAGCGTGTAATCTAACGACGCATATCTAAATGTTGTTTTTGAGTAAGCCATGCTATTATCTGACGTTACACTATAAAAACTACGCCATTTAAGTAACTTGGGCAGAGAAATATAGTTTAATGAATGTTAGTAGTATAAAGACAATTTTAAAACAGCGCCATCTATGAGATTTCATAAAAATCAAATCAAGTTACCTACATGTTAAAATTTTTTTGGAAATTAATAATTTAAATTTGATCATGTTGGCGAGGTAAGTAGTTAGTTATTCTTAAAATTCATAGATGGTGATGTGCATTTTCTTCATAAAAGTTGTATCGTATAGTTCGTTTTGACAAATTCAAGTTCCAACAAAACCCTCAAAATCTTGAGCAGAGTTGAGGAAGACAATTTAAAAAAAATGCGGTGTTAAGTATTACAAAAAAGTTATGTTCATTGATGATGATCATTTCATTTCATGACACCCTCGCGGAGGCGAGCGTCAGTGACAGTCCCAGCCGCATGCGTCATCTGTTTGCCGTCATCTTGGTGTTTTGTGGAGTCGCGAACCCGGTAGCTTTGTGAGAGAAGTATCCCCATCATCTGTCTGAAGATTTTCGACGAGCTTTGAGGCGCGCTACTGGAGACGAAGTCGAAGTAACTGATGAACGCGTGCTGAACACCTGTCTCAGTTCACTTCAATATGTGGTACTTTCTATCGGCGGCAATCCACTGATCGAATATGGGTTACCAGCTCCCCAATCATCACCGTATCAAGACCGTGAAAATCGGGAGTATAACACGAAATGACCACCATACGAAATGACCATGTCGCTTTGTTCTCTTCAGAGCAAAAGCAAATTTATGACACCGTCCTTGAAAGCGTTGGGCAAAACCAGGGTAAAATGTTTTTCTTGGATGCTCCTGGTGGAACAGGAAAAACATTTGTTACCACTGGCATACTTGCAAGGTCAGGAGGCAAGGCAAAATTGCTATTGCTGTAGCGTCGTCGGGAATCGCTACCACACTGCTTCCGAGTGGCAAGATAGCACATGCCATGTTTAAAATTCCCATCGATTTAGAGAGCGCCGAAACGCCTGTTTGTGGTGTGTCACGTAACAGCGGTAAGGGACACGTGCTCAAGGATTGCTCTCTGATCGTACGGGATAAGTTTACGATGGCCAATAGGAAGGCCGTTGAGGCCGTGGACAGAATCCTGCAGGACATCTGCAGGAACGAACGTTTGATGGGTGGTGTCACAGTTCTATTCAGTGGTGATTTTCGGCAAACGCTTCCAGTGGTGACGCGGGGCTTGAGGGCTGACGAGGTGAATGCTTCGTTGAAACGATCTTCGTTGTGGTCACGAGTTCGTACGCTGCGCTTGACCATTAATATGAGAGCTCGGCTCGGCGGTAATGCACGTGCTCAAAAATTCTCCGATGTCCTTCTAAGTCTTGGCGAAGGCACTCTACCAGAAGAGACAGGTGATGCTTCCAGAGTCTCTCGGTAGAGTGGTATCCAGCTTAGAAGAACTCATTCACTGTGTATACGGGGACATCAGTCGTATACCGCACCAGCAGAATTCTTGGGTGTGTGAGCGGGCCGTTTTGATGCCCAAAAATGATCAGGCTGCAGCAATTAACGAATGCATTCTCTCGGAAATTGAGGGGAATAAAGTGGTCTACACCTCGATAAACACTGTTGTCGAGCAAGATGACGCCACACATTATCCCGTGGAATTTCTGAGCTCCCTGTCAGCAAGTGGACTTCCAGCGCATACCATCAAGCTGAAGGTCGGTGTTCCGATTATGCTTCTTCGGAACCTATCTCATCCGAAGTTGTGTTAACCGCCTTACGGCCCATTCACGACTTCGGTCTAAGCGGCGCGCGGCGCGGCAGGCGGCGCGGCGTGCGTTTTACACGCCACGTACCCTCAGTAGCGGCTAGCGGCAGCGGTCGAGGTGGACGTATTTAGGTAGTTAGAACGTGCTCAAAATTATGGCGTTATCAAAATTATCTCTTTTGTGTTTAGAAAGCAGTATATTTTTAAAACAAGTATGACAGAAGGAGTGCACGAACTGAATAAAGATCGATATTTAAATCGCAAATTTCGTGACCTATACGAAGATTACAGAAAATATCCGGATAAGTTTTATGAGTACACAAGAATGAGTGTGGAAACATTTGATTATATTCTATACTTATACTCTATATCTATTACCGCCACAAAATCGTCTAAAATTTTTTGTTTATAAGTTCGCCGCCGAGTCCGTCACATCTACGCCGCTATCCGGGCCGCTGTGTTTCGTGGCGTCGCGTCGCACTCATTCGCCAGTACTTTTGATCTCGCCGCTCCCCGCACCGCGCGCCGCTGCAACGATTCGCTCCGACAAAACCGCGCGCGTTTTCGCTGTGAGCGGCGACTCGTGGCGTGCTTCAAACATTTTCATACTTTTGTTCTTACCGCTCGCCGCCCCGCGCTTAGCCACCGCTCACCGCGGCAAGGTCGTGAATGGGCCGTTAAAGTCATCTCCCTCCACAGACACACCATTGAGGCGGAAATTCTTACGGGTTGTGGCGTCGGCGAGGCAGTATTTATACCACGCATTCCCCTAATACCTCATAACTTCCTGTTCCAGTTCAAGCGCGTACAGTTCCCCGTGAGTGTTTGCTTCGCGATGACCATCAATAAGTCGCAGGGCAGCGGGTGTCGACCTCAGGCCGAGTTGCTTCTCACACGGGCAACTGTACGTCGCTTGCTCCCGCGTCACCAGTCCTGACTCTCTTTACATTTTGGCTCCTGGCAGCATAACTACCAACGTAAACAACGTAAACACTATAGGGAAGTGTTGTAAAGTATGATACCTTTGTACGTATTTTTACTCTTTTGTGTCCTGGAATGTATTCCTGCATTATTTTCTCTATTTCCTTCAGTCACATGTTATGACTGAACTCAGCAGGACTCCCATATAACTCTCTTCACTTGCTTTGCTTGCAAAAAAAAACTTATATTTTAATGCTATTTTAAAAGTTGTGTACTTATATGCTATAGCGACACTGGCATCTTGGGTATTTTTGGTGCTGTAGAGCATGCACGCAGACGACGTCGCGGGCAGCAGCTAGTGAGGAAATAAAACCTTTCTCGACTCATACACGAGATAATATCGGGTTGCGCAGAAAGACGTGTTGAACGATTCATCACTTGTAAGATCTTTCAACGCAGCTCCCAATAATAAGACACCGAAGAGTGCGTGTTGAGTTCTTCTTTGCATTTTATTTTGGGTTGATGTCGTAGTCTCATAGCTTTGTTTCTTTATGGCTATTTCAGCATTGGTCCACTGCAAAATTTCCTCACTTATTTCATCTGTCATAAAGCGACCAAATAAAACGAGAGGGTTTGTTATGTTTCTGTCTGAACGAGCTGGTCCTCTAGCCGTGCGAACGATATTTATCGCAGAAGTTTTTGAAGAAGTATGTCCTTTATAGCCCACGCGTGACGATTTCTGCCTCGCATATTAGCTTAAAGCAAGTGGATAATGTAGTTGGAAGTAGATGAAGAATTCTCACTTAGAAGAACATCCTTGTTCCTCTTAAATATCTAAAGAGTCCATCTTTAGATATTGAAGAGGAACAATGAAGGGTATTTGTGCTTCTTCAGTGTCAAATTAGGTACAGACGGGGTTATACCTACAGATGCAACCACTGTTTAACCCAAAACTGTCCAAGGTATGTAAAGAGCGGATACTTCAATATTCTCGTCAGAATCACTCAAAAACTTACAGACCTCGTTGAAAACTTTGTACAAACATACTCTGAACTAGACTAGGTACGTTAACTTGCACATTGCAGGGCACTTGACTGTAAATATAATAATTATTTTGTACTGCGCTCCTCACACGCAAATAGCACACCTTTATTGCTCATACACAAGGTTAAAATTGGCGTGGCAATAAGTGCAAATACAAGTTTGTTTTGTCAGCATTGTGAAGCCGGTGTCTGAATATTGGAGGCAACATCGAGGTTGTCGGAGCCTATCGTGTGTACACGCTTTTACATTTTAGTGCAGGGCTGTGCTAGGTCATTTATTTTCTGCTAGCTGACTCGACAGACGTTGTCTTATCCTATTTTCAGTAATTCATGCGAAAATACTATAGAAAAGTAAAGGACATCATCATCAGCCTACAGCAGTCCACTGCTGGACATACGCCTCTCCTATTGCACACCAGTCAACTCGATTTTCGGCAACTCTCATCCAGCTGCTACCAGCCATCCTGCGAAGACCGTCGCTCCACCTAGCGTGAGGGCATCCTTCTTACGTTTGCCGATTTGCGGTGTCCACTTAAGAACACGTCTACCCAACGGTTCTACGGCTAATATGGCAAAAAAGAACGCCTGTCCCGAATTTTAATATTTCCCGGCAAACTTTTCTAATACTTCTTTCCTTAAAAACCTGATTCGGACTACCTATTACACACATTTTAAAACAAAAAAAGCCAAATCGGTCCAATACCAACGAACAGCATTGCAATTTTATTTACATATACTATCAAAGAGCTTGTTGCTTTACTTAAACACACTTGGCGGATAAAATATAATTAGTTTCAGCCCTTCAACTCAATTGAAATAGTAAAGCATGAAATTCTGATAAAGTGAAACACAATTATGTTTGTCTCTACATATAACTCTCAAAGTCAACATCACCTAAAATGAAGAAAACTTTTTCATTACAAGTAAGCCATTGCTAAATAAGAATATTGACAATAACAATAAAGAGTTAATGGCAGCTTCCGTCATAGACTGAATTGTTATGTTTTATTCTAAGTACCAAATAAAATTTTACTACGATTTTTGTTGAACAGGAATCGTCAAAGCTGATCATAAATATGTAAAATGTTATGCCGTTTTTATGTTCAACAGAATTAGGGAAAACGAAGAATATACATTCATTTATATCAGCTGATTTTCGTCTCAGACAAGTTATGATTTATGTAAAAGTTTAATGGAGGGGTCGTTTCATATAAAGTATATATTATTATCTAATTTGCAGTAACAGGCATACTTTATAACATTTTCAAAACGGAAAAGGGGCCAATGGACACTGCACTTAACACTTACACTTACGTGCCGATTTATTTCGCTTAGATTACGATAGTCTGATTATAATATTATCTATACTTAGAATAAAATCGTAGGAAAGCCAAAACTATACATTGAATATTTTTTAAAAAGAATTCTTGGGGCGTGATCTACAATCGAAACCGAAGCCAAAAATATAGTTTTTAGAATTTTTGTCTGTTTGTCTGTTTGTCTGTTTGTCTGTCCGGGATAAACTCAAAAAGTACTGCATGGATTTACTTCAAATTTTGCATGAACATTACTAAGAGGTCGGGTCAACATATAGGCTACATATTATCACGCTATCACCTACGGGGGAGGAGCTGTGAATCTTTATTTTTCTTACGCATTCTGTGACAGCGTGTAATCTAACGACGCATATTTAAATGATGTTTTTGAGTAAGCCATGCTATTATCTAGCTTTACACTATAAAAACTACGCCATTTAAGTAACTTGGGCAGAGAAATATAGTTTAATGAATGTTAGTAGTATAAAGACAATTTTAAAACAACGCCATCTATGAGATTTCATAAAAATCAAATCAAGTTACATGTTAACATTTTTTGGAAATTAATAATTTAAATTTGATCATGTTGGCGAGGTAAGTAGTTAGTTATTCTTAAAATTCATAGATGGTGATGTGCATTTTTTTCATAAAAGTTGTATCGTATAGTTCATTTTGACAAATTCAAGTTCCAACAAAACCCTCAAAATCTTGAGCAGAGTTGAGGAAGACAATTAAAAAAAAATGCGGTGTTAAGTATTACAAAAAAGTTATGTTCATTGATGATGATCATTTCATTTCATGACACCCTCGTGGAGGCTAGTGTCAGTGACAGTCCCAGCCGCATGCGTCATCTGTTTGCCGTCATCTTGGTGTTTTGTGGAGTTGCGAACCCGGTAGCTTTGTGGGAGAAGTATCGCCATCATCTGTCTGAAGATTTTCTACGAGCTTTGAGGCGTGCTACTGGAGACGAAGTCGAAGTAACTGATGAACGCATGCTGAACACCTGTCTCAGTTCACTTCAAGATGTGGTCATTTCTATCGGCGGCAATCCACTGATCGAATATGGGTTACCAGCTCCTCAATCATCACCGTATCAAGACCGTGGAAATCGGGAGTATAACGCGGAGACAAATTACGATCCGGGCGAAATGATCACCATACGAAATTACCATGTCGCTTTGTTCTCTTCAGAGCAAAAACTTTATGACACCGTCCTTGAAAGCGTTGGGCAAAACCAGGGTAAAATGTTTTTCTTGGATGCTCTTGATGGAACAGGAAAAACATTTGTTACCACTGGCATACTTGCAGAGGTCAGGAGGCAAGGCAAAATTGCTATTGCTGTAGCGTCGTCGGGAATCGCTACCACACTGCTTCCGAGTGGCAAGACAGCACATGCCATGTTTAGAATTCCCATCGATTTAGAGAGCGCCAAAACGCCTGTTTGTGGTGTGTCACGTAACAGTGATAAGGGACACGTGCTCAAGGATTGCTCTCTGATCGTATGGAATGAGTGTACGATGGCCAATAGGAAGGCAGTTGAGGCCGTGGACAGAATCCTGTAGGACATCCGCAGGAACGAACATTTGATAGGTGGTGTCACAGTTCTGTTCAGTGGTGATTTTCCGCACGCTTCCCGTGGTGACGCGGGGCTCGAGGGCTGACGAGGTGAATGCTTCGTTGAAACGATTTTCGTTGTGGTCACGAGTTCGTACGTTGCGCTTGACCATTAATATGAAAGCTCGGCTCGGCGGCAATGCACGTGCTCAAGAATTCTCCGACGTCCTTCTAAGTCTTGGCGAAGCCACTCTACGAGAAGAGATAGGTGGACAGGTGGTGCTTTCAGAGTCTCTCGGTAGAGTGGTATCCAGCTTAGAAGAACTAATTCGCTGTGTGTACGGGGACATCAGTCGTATATCGCACTAGCAGAATTCTTGGGTGTGTGAGCGGGCTATTTTGATGCCCAAAAATGTTCAGGTTGCAGCAATTAACGAATGCATTCTCTCGGAAATTGAGGGGAATAAAGTGGTCTACACCTCGATAAACACTGTTGTCGAGCAAGATGACGCCACACATTATCCCGTGGAATTTCTGAGCTCCCTGTCAGCAAGTGGACTTCCAGCGCATACCATCAAGCTGAAGGTGGGTGTTCCGATTATGCTTCTCCGAAGAAGCATAATCGGAACACCGACCTTCAGCTTACCTATCTACTCCGAAGTTGTGTAACCCGCCTTAAAGTCATCTCGCTCCACAGACACACCATTGAGGCGGAAATTCTTACGGGTTGTGGCGTCGGCGAGGCAGTATTTATACCACGCATTCAATAAGTCGCACGGGCAGATACTGAGGGCAGCGGGTGTCGACCTCAGGACGAGTTGCTTCTCACACGGGCAACTGTACGTCGCTTGCTCCCGCGTCACCAGTCCTGACTCTCTTTACATTTTGGCTCCTGGCAGCATAACTACCAACGTAGTTTATAGAGAACTTTGTACGTATTTTTACTCTTTTGTGTCCTGGAATGTATTCCTGAATTATTTTCTCTATTTCCTTCAGTCACATCTTATGACTGAACTCAGCAGGATTCCCATATAACTCTCTTCACTTGCTTCGCTTGCAAAAAAAACTTATAATATGTTCATGCTATTTTAAAAGTTGTGTACTTATAATGCTATAGCGACACTGGCATCTTAGGTATTTTTGGTTCTGTAGAGCCTTCACGCAGACGACGTCGCGGGCAGCAGCTAGTCTAATCTAAAACGTGCTTCCACAAAACAATTAATTATCCTAAAACAGGGCTTCCTCTCTCTTACCCTTTTGCTGTGCCCTACAGGGTCCATATTGATCCAAATTATATAGCTACCGCCTGAGTAAAGCAATAAAGATATTGAGTATTGATTATAATTTCTGAATATAACCAGTAACAATCTCAAGTTTTACAAAAAAGGACGGTGTTCATTAACTCTCTTTCTTGCCATTTTATTACAATTATCTTCAAGATAATAATAGGTTTCTAATTCTAACGCTACTTTTAATCTACATCCTTATCCTCCTCGAAAATAAATAAAACGAAAAAAATCTCGCTCTCGCCAGCCCTATGACATCTAATCCGCCTCTAGCCAAGCCATCGAGGCGTTGAATTTTTGAAATTCCACTTGGGCCTCTTCGTTGGTAGCCCTACAGAATTGAGCCTAGTGCAGTGTCGAAACTGTACACAATACATTTCAGTTCAGAAAAAGACTTGTAAATGTAGACTTTTGCGTAGCTCGTACGAGGACCAAATGTTTTGTAAACAGGGATGTGGGCACTAGGGCTTATAGTATAGCGGTTCAGTTGGCAGATAAGGATCGATGTGTTTTTGCAAAGGTTCGGGTGAAGTGAGTTTATTACTTTTACTAATTCTTATTATTTTTGTGCAAATTCACTGCAGCTCCTGTATTAATGTGTAAGAACGCTAACTTCTGATTCATTTGGAAATAATAAGTTTATATTCAGTACAAAACAAATAAATGTTAATCAGTTTGACTTCGAAGGTAAACTTCTAACTTTGCCTTTGTCAACGAACCAACTCAAAAACAATCAGGCAAGTTACGACAATTCAAATTAACTCGCTGACAATACATATCCTATTCGATTATCTCAATCTTAAGAAAGTAATCTGTGCATGAGTAAAAGGATTAAATGTAAAGTAACAGCAGGCTGGGCAAAGTTAACAGAGATTATGGTAATTACCGGGATCTGCGTGGCGTCGCATCAGCAGCTTTTGTACCCTAGATTGGGGAAATCGTGAGGTAAATTCGTTAAATGACCTAACTTCAACTTTAGCTGACAAACTCTTTGTAGTAAGATTTAATTGTAGGATTTTAATTGGTTGAATCTTGTGTAATTATCGTCTGTCGCTATTAGGTAGCTTTGTTGCGAAAAGGTCGACGGTAACTAAAACTTTATAAAATCGTATTCTAAGGTACAATCAAGAGATTACTATTATTATTTTACATTTAACAATTTTCCATTCTTTTTATAGTCTGTTATAACTTTTTATGTAACATTAACGAGGTCAGGTATATTTTAATGGAACATGCCACATTACTTTCAATGTTAATTTAGCCCAGATTCCTCAACTCGCTTTTCTACCGAATAATATTTATATTGGTTTGATTTTAATTTTCCCTGAGGCTGCATAAATATTACTTTATATATAGCAGTACTGTTCTAGCAAATAGGTAGGCTTTTTATTTGAAGCTGTGTACCGACCTCTTAACTACGAGTACCTTGTTCAAATATAAATCTGGAAATCTGTTTAACTTTTGCAAAAAGCTGTATTCCACCCCTATTCTTTTAATTGATATTAATACACGTGTTCATTTCTTTCATCATTCGTAGGGAATAATTATGAAGCGTTTATTTTCCCATACTTAGCCCAGGACATCCCCGAAATTGACCTCGCACCTGTCTATTGGCAAAATGAGAATACAGCTGCAAAACAAGAAGTTTTCCGAGAGAGCATTCACACTGAAAAGATGCAGCAGAAACCTCAACGTTACAAAAATAGTTAACATATCCTCAAACGATAATAATAAAGTTATCAGTACATTTACTACATACTTCCCTACTCCAATTTCTTCATTTCTTCCTGGATGGAACTATAAATCGCGTCAGTTTCGCGACAGGCTACACAGGAAGGGCCGCAGTGAGCAATCGTTAAATTCGCATCACCCGCCGCCGAGACAACGGTGTTTCCTGCAATATATCGCTTATTTCCAAACGACGACTTTCCGGGAAAAGAAATAGCGAAGAAATTACCGGGTCGAGGGTAATACTATTGTTTCAAGACGAAAGGGTGTTTAACGTGAGTTTAATGTGCGGATGGCGTCAATTAGAACTTTCCTATTTTCTAGTACCTAGAACAAATTGTAATCAGAATTCCATTCCACCTGTTCCTAAGTAACATGACAATAATCACAAGCTAATTACATAAACAAAATGTATGAATTGGTTTCAATGACACCTTGGCAACATCAGTAATTTACACGATTTCACAACTGGTACCTAGAACAAATTGTAATCAGAATTCCATTCCACCTGTTCCTAAGTAACATGACAATAATCACAAACTAATTACAGAAACAAAATGTATGAATTGGTTTCAATGACACTTTGGCAACATCAGTAATTTCCACGATTTCACAACTGAAATACTTCACTGTAACAAGTCATAGTAAAGGACGAAAAAATAAAAAAAAAACACTTATGGAGTGAGATTATCGTACACTATTCAGATAACGCCTGAAAAACAAGAAAACTTTACCTTCACAACGAATTTTCGAGAATGTTTCGAGTACCAGTAGTACAATCCAACAAGAACAACGACCCTGGGTAATCACCCTGGTTGACGACAAATAGGAACTTTATTCAAATCAGCACAAATTTATTTTAGCAAAATGACAGCTGCCAGCCATTTGCTTTTGTTGCTCCACAATATTCGTCGGCCGCAATTATTAATTTCACTCCTTCGAGAATGATTAATTGTGACTTACGAATATTATTAATGTTACTTATATTCATTTATCAACATAGTTCAACAGGAAAAAAAAATAAAAAATGGATAAACTTATTAATTTGCTTCTTCACAATTAGCAAGAAAACAGCAAAATAATGCAAATCTCTAAAATAATGTCCTTAAAAATTAAACAAACTATCAATAACTAAAACAACCATACATGACACATAGCGTCATCTATTGAAAGTTTGTATAAAATAGTAAGCTGTCGCCATCTAGCGGTGTGCTGGTAAACAAGGTAGTTGAAGTTGCCTCGGGAAAGTTCGCACCGACGTTGGGCAGGGGTGTGTGTGACGTTCCTAGTTCAGCGTGTTACCGCTAGATGGCGCTGTAGCAAACCTTTTACTTCCAAGAGGGCGAACGAATTGATAAAAACAACCACGGTTGGATAGAATACAGGTTTCGCACGATTCTCTTACAAAAAAAAATTGATTGTCTGTAAAGTCGGTTTACGGACGATTGTTATTTGTTATACGTGATAACGTCTAACATTGATGAATAAATGTGTCACAAGCCAATGCTTGGGGTGATCGTGCCTCTCTATCGCTTGTTTCGCGCTCTCATTTGCACGCTCAGGCTCAGGCGGAACGAAATGAGAAGAAATTTAAAACATGCATTAAACGCACACTATGTAGACAAGCATACTATAAGTTGGATGATTATATTGTAGATAAAAATGCTTGGCTAAATGCTGGTCCTGCTCCACAGACACTTGGGCTCACTAGTTAAAATTTCAATATTTGGAAGACATGCTTCCCTTTTTTTTCTTTTCTTTTTTTTTAAGTGTTTCTGACATTCGAGCTTAATGTGTATTTTGAATTCAATCAAATTTTAATTGTTACTTTAATATCATATACCTCTTTCTAGTAAAATTTTATTCATCTCTTAAATAAATTGGAAACTATAGTTTTGTATAATTTAGAAGCATTTTTTTTAAATTTTGTAATTGTAAGAACCATGGATCCGTTCATTATATTTTTTTTTATATTGACTTGAAAGAGCATGGCAGTTGAGAATGTGTCATGCTCACTTAAACGTCTCACTGATGGTGGCGCGTGTGTTGGATCATTCGGTTCCCTTCAAAATGGTTGAGCTGGATGGTGCTGATCCATGCGTCATGTTCGTGAACGGGCGCTGTCAGTTGAGACTGGTCATCTCTTAGCTGCCACGGCTTCTTTTTAATCTTATAACTATTTTGAATTGTTTCTTCATAACATTGTTCTCACATATAGAAGCAACAAGAATACTGTACTCAGGATTTTGTAATATCTTCGTTTAAAAGAGTGTCCTTGGAGTTTCTTGCCCGTTCTTCTCCAAGAGATCTACGTTTTGGAATGGGCAACTAGCTTCAACTTTCTGACTAACTGACCGACTAGTTAATTTTGACAATTCAAAAGTGCCTGGAAATGGTTTAATTGAAATAAATGCTTTGAGTTTGAGTTTGTGACACTTTTTCGTGCGAGCAGCCGGTATTCATCGATTTATAAGACGTTATCTCGTCAAAAATAAAAGTGAATGTCAACGATAGGTATATGAAAAGTGATACCTAATCCTTTGAAAAAGCTTACATAACTGTCGCAGTTAGAAAGACTGCTAGATACTTAGCAGCACAAAGCAAATTCTATAACAAAGCAAGAATTAAAAATAGAGGTACCACCAGGTAGAGGTAATAGAGGTTAACTACCTCTTTTCGAATTTCAAACAAGACAGTTAACTGCAGCTATTAGGTAAGTACTGAAATCTAAAATGAGCTATTAGCCAGCCTTATCGATAACTACCATGAACTGCGAAGCAGTTAGGGTAGGTACCTATTCCAAATGAACTCTAAAACTTTGCTCTAAACTGGATAAAGTTAGCTTTCTCAAAAATCCGCTATTAAAACTAGATAGTTGTAAGTACAAAGTAATACCTAATTACGGACGTCTAACTTCGCAAGTGAACGGGCAAGGCAAGGCAAAGTTGCCACAATTGGTATCTACTGAGAAATAACTTCGTAGACTTTTCTTTGGCTACAACTGGGATCATTTTAATTAAATTCGTTGAGAAATTCTCAAGTTTGACTTTTGAAATTGAACTTATCTTGGGAATTCACTTAAATAAGGAGGTCTTTTATACGGGTTAAATGCAGATTAGCTTAAGTTTTTAAATTTTTATTGTAAGTAAGTACCTATTTTGTTTTTATCAACTATGTTGTTTTACCAAAATAATTATTGAAACTATAAGACATTAATCTAATAAAACACATTTAGAATTATGGACAATATACTTTTTTGCAATGAATAAAATTCATCATTGCAATAGTCTTGATACTGCTTTATATTTCTGCCATCTAGCGGCAGCACAGTGAACTTCTATGTTTCCGACAACCCACAAAATTTCTCTTAAAACGCTAAAACAGAGGGCGCTTCTTCTTAGTTCCCTCAACCTCCGCTAGATGGCGGTTGTAGCAACATTTTCACTAAGGAGGGCAACTCGCCAACTCGTACAGTTTTGATTGACAGCCTTTTAGTGAAATGATGTTCGGTGAATTATTATCTACATACATTTGTTTTTATTAATTTAGTTTGTTTCATAAAGTTGCTGCTGTTATTTCATTCTATATTTTTATTTAAAAACGTTTAAAAACGTTTTACGCTGATCTAATGAATTAATTTCTTCTGGTGAATCTGCTACTTTGCCCGTTTATTTGTTTAATACTTCAAGCACATAAATGTACAGAGGACGACTTAATGCCATAGATATTTTCTACCAGTCAACCTTTGGGTGATGCAGAGACAAACAGGTACGTTTTTTCCTACATGAAAATGCCTATTTTATTATTTTGTTGTAGGTAGTTTTAACTCTGAAACCAATACTTAGTTTCTGACAGACTCACGGAGTTTCTATCTCCGTGATTAAAAGCTGATGTTACTTACTCATCTCCGAATGCATATGCACTTGGAGATGATTTTATTCAATTAGTAGGCAAATGGGTAGACTGTTTGCGTTTTAACATGGTTTTAACCATCTGGTTTCTTTCACATTCTGTCACTAATCAAGTACCTAACACCATCGGCAAAGAAACTGTATCTTGCTATTCATGCAGCAGAGTGTATCGGAGAGGATCACGCCGAGAGTCGCATAATGAGGGGCGTCTGACTGATGCTTAAGTGCAGCTCTATAGTGAGCCTACTGATGTAGCATACAGCACTCTATAGTACCTGATTAGGGCTGCGATGAGGCGCGTTTGGCGGAAAAATGAGCTGTGTGCGGTTGCCTAAAGTGTATAGAATATGCGACTTGGTAATATGTATAAGATTTTGTAACTTTATAAGTTACGAGCTTCTGCCCGCGACTTCATCCGCGGGAAATTTGGGTCCCCACCCCATCGCGTTGCGTCCCATCACTCGCCCGTGCTGCTAATTCCTTTTCGCTTAGCGTTCTTTGACTTTTTTTCCTTTTGCTGGGCTCCTAAGGGTCGTAGCGTGATGTTAAATAGAATACCTTCCTCAAGAATTGGTCTATAAAAATGTAAAAACAATTTTTCAAATCCGTCTGGTAGTTCCGGAGATTACCCTACATACAAACTTACAAACAACCAAAACCTCTTTATATAATAGCGGCCCGTCCCGGCTTCGCACGGGTGGGAAAAAAAGCCTATATTAATCAGTGATAATGTAGCATTCAAATGGTGAAAGAATTTTTAAAATCGGTCCAGTACTTTTTGAGCCAATTCGTTACAAACATACATACAAATCTTTCCTCTTTATAATATCAGTATAGATTAGTATAGACAACTGTACGAAGCTAACAAAATTCTCGGCTTGTGACACAAGGTTGTTTTAACAGTATCAACATAATGATAGTAAAGTCAGATTACTCTTCTTTCATCTGATACCTACTCATATCAAAGCTGACAAACTAGGAGTTTTCTAATGAGCTCAATTTCAGTGTCACTCTTGGACCGCCGTAGCAAGGATAACGCCAATCTCGCCAATTTTATTGCTATCGAATAAATATTTTTGCAGCAATTCTGGCAATTTTTTCATGAAAGTTGTTATCCTTAAAAACGCCAGTACATTTCAAGGGTGAGAGGCGCGCTTCAATTCTTTTGACGCACCCGCCATTGTTAACGCAATAAAATGAAACTGTCAAGTTTCGCAAACGATCACAATTTGATGATATTTTTAGATAATAGATACATTGTAGATGTCCACTAACTCCTCCGTAACAAAATACTAACGAGATATGTCAGCGGTAGTAATGAGTTATTTTTGAAAAAGTTGTTGTTAGCAGGTTCTAATTTATATCGCGATACCTGATTAATATGAATATAGTCCTCTTCTGGCTGCTTTGTATAACTTCGATCTTACCTGTAAATAAAGAAAAAACATCGTTTAGTTCCAATCAAATAAGAAATAAGTTTTTTTTTACATAAAGATAATAATCTTCATAAATAAAGGCTCTTAAACTTGTTATTACTTTTAGAAAGAAATCTCCTCCAATAAATTGAACCCTTCCCAACATGACATGACAATTTACCAAACAACCGCTCCACTCCATATTTTCTCCCATCTTCAAATCAGCGTGCAAATCAGAAAACTTAGAATACCTTCCAAACATTTTTTGTACATGAGAAACTCTTTCGAACTTCGTCCAACTAACCCCGAACATTCATACTTCGTTATGAAGAAAATATTCGCTGTCACTTGAAGAGGGAGCGAACAATTCACGGGAATCGATTGTGGAGAGAGGAAAAAGTGTTTCTGGAAGTGAGAATTTTCTTGTTTTTCTTTATTATTATTTCGCTTTGTAATACTCTAGAGATAATCTCAACTGACACCTTTCCCAGGACATGTTCTTAATTCTACTTCAAAGTTGTAAATACCTATACCAACACCTTTGAAATTGGAATGAACCCATTATATTCAAATTAAGCTGAGAATCAGCACGTTTTGAACGTCAAAAATCACTGATGAAAAACCACAAAGCTGGTAAGAAGTGGTCCAACAAACTCCAATGTTTTATTTAGAGCTGATTTTCCAATCCGACTATCTGGCGTTGGAAATATCACCCCTTAGATACTAATATAAAATTGTTTTCATTCATTCTATTCGTTCATAGAACAAATTTACAGATTGTTATATAGAAAAATCTCAACGAAAATATCTTGACACTTTTCTAATTCCCTTTATCATCAGTTTTTCAACCACCCTAACAATTGGAGTAATGAAAGTGTTCAGTATAAAAAGGTCTACATTGGGAGTCAATCCCGCGACGTCGCGACGTGGCTGCAGACGCTCATAAATAAAACGATTTCTTTCTTTCGCCCCGCGACTTCACCCGCTCTTGAGAGTGGCTCCCAAGTCCCGATGCCGGGGCGATTGTCTGGTGAGACTTTAAATTAAAGATGTGGTCGAGATGGGGATCGTTTTCTTGAATTGTTTTTGTCTGTATCAACCAATAATATTGGGAATAACGATTTTCCAATAAATGCATGTTGTTCCTAATTTGTTATAAGAAAGTGCATTCCAATATTAAAAAAAAACTTTATATTTAAATCTGTTAGTCTGAAATATTCTTAAGTAGTTAATTAAAACCGGTCAATTAAGTGCGTGTCGGACCACGCACAATGAAGGGTTCCGTAGTTGGAATGAATTTATCCCAAGAACAAACTTAAAATTGTAGTTGAAAAATCATGTTCTCCCAAACATTGCAACTGCAAATTTAAGTTGGTCGACTATTACTCGTTAACTTGTAAAACCTACTTAGCTGTGTTAGTTTTCCTTTTAATTTCGTTATATAATAGTACTCCCGGAATTTTTTCACACTTCCAAAAGCAACCAGTTAGCTGGCAGGGGGGAGACTCTAACAAAAATTAGCACTTTAAAGCTTAATATTTCACAAACGGATCCCTAAATCGAGATAAAAAAAACATCCTTACTTTACGTGTACAGGAGGCACCCTAAAAAAGATTTTATTTTATCACTTTGTCGGCGTTATTCATGCCAAATTATAGCTTTATAGTACTAAGAATCTCTGAGCTATACTGCAAACGGACGGACGGACGGACAGACGGTCATGGCGCAACTATAAGAGTTCCTTGTTGACTACGGAACCTTAAAAAACAGTGGTGGTCCAGTAGAATGGCTGCGACTTACAAGTTGTTGCAGCACAAAGTGCCTGTTTGGGTTCGAACCCAGGCAAGCATTTTGTGTAAATTATTTAATCACTAAAGAAATTCAAAGACATGTCAACCCGAACTGCTCTCCGAACTCTCACAGAGGAGGCATGATGTCCCAACAGCGGGAACGTTATAGGCTGATTATGATTCATAGTTATTTTGATCACGAAACTTTTTATTAAAAGCCAGTCTAAAAAATCGCTTGATCTTTTAAGGTGCCATTTTTCGATATTTTTTCTATACAAATTTCGGGAGAATATTACTGCACTGTTTGAGATTGTGCATTCAAAGTTAAGCATGATATCGTTTTGACTTATTATTAATTGTATCTGTACGGAAACAGATTAGTAAAATAAAAAGCCATTAAAATGTTATGAGCCAACAAAGATTCGTTTTTCTTGCTATTTTTAACGTAACTTTGGGTGTAAATAAGTAATAAAAGGACTGTGAAATCTTCAAAACCAAATCCGTACCAAAGCTCAGTTATCAAAGAGATCAATAAACTTTGTTTGTAATTGATTTATGCAGTGGTTTTTTCATAAAACTCGATTTTCCGAAGCACTTTTCGAATCTTTTTACGCGCCTATTAGTTTAGAACGGTGGTTCTGTGCGTGAGAACTAGACGTTTTTCGTGTAGACTAGCTTCTAACTGCTCATCACTGATACTAGCACTGTCGGACACGAAGCCAGGTGAGACAGCGTGCTTTTTGGCCATGACCACCAGCGAGTTCGAGCTCGCGACTAGTTGGCTCTTAAGTTCACATACATCTAAGTCAGCCAGGCACGTACGTACATTATTTTTATAACACATTTGCTCGTAAAGGTTCTCTTATTTCACCAATTTCAATATCGTAATGTATGTCATTACGAACTTGTGCGTTATTGTACCGACCGATAGATACTTACAAGCGTATCAAAATTTCATCTTATGGAAAACAAGCAAAGATGCAAATATGTTATAAAACGTCGAATGACATACGTGCGCTTTGATAATTACAGCCCTCTGCTTTCTTGTATCTTGTGTTGTTGTCTAGCAATATCGCCTCGGCTGTAATTTTCATCTTACCGCACTTATATCATAATGTACTATTACCTACTGTAATATAAGAAACATCTTAGTATTATTATTTTTTCATGTCTTCATGTCTAAATCTAGAAGCATCATTAATCAAAGAATTCTAACTTGATAATATTTCTTTCAGATTCACGTCAAATACCAAGGTCCTGAATAAAACTGAATATTTGTAATATAAAAAATAGAGATTACGAATATAATCATTTGTCAGGCGAAGGTAAAGGGATTGAGAGTGAAATATGGGCACGAAATAATAATGTCTTCATTCAAGAAAATCTTTTTTGGTATTGAGAATACCTTTATTACGAAGATTTGGGTTAAATTATATCGGATTTTTATGAGAAAGTAAACTGATATCGAGGCTGGTATGGTCAGCGACAGAAGTAGATTAGCACTGCCACTTTTACTTCAGGTTAAACAAAATCTTAGCTATTGAGCTCAGAGTTGGTATTATCTGAATTTAACATCTGTTTTATTTCTTTTTTAATATTGTGCAAAAAAATTGTGTTTCTAAAAACTGAGTGTTAATCGATTTTTTTTGCTAACCGTACCATCAAACGTAGCTGACCAAAGAGCAAAGTAGGTCCATAATATTAAGAGATCAACTTTGCGCCTCATAAAAGAGTAACGTGTTGGCCATGGTATGGCAGCCGAAGATATCTGCGGTATTTGACAGAAGTTATCTACTGTGGACATACAGTTTCTGTCAAAATGAATTGTTGACATCTTAAATGTTTAGTTTTACCTAACATGGCAGTCAGAGGCCCTGTGGTAACGGACCCCACTGGTGGTACAGGTTGTAGGTTCGAACCCAGACATTACTTTGTGAAAATAATTTCATCGCCACTATTTTCAGAACGGTGAAGGAAAACATCGTGAGGAAACCGGCATGTCCTAGAACCAAAAATTCGAAGCCATGTGACATCTACCAACCCGCACTGGGCCCGCGTGGTGGATTATAGCCCACTTCGTCTCACAGAGAGGAGACCTGTGTCCCAGCAGTGGGAACATAAAAAAAAATAATAATAAATAAACATTATACGCTGATTATGCTATATCAAGCAATGGCAGACATTTGACTGGCAAGCAAGAAATCATAAGTTTCCAACTATCTAATAATATTTATTATTTAGCGCAGTCGAAAAAATCAAAATTAAAATCTCTTGTATCTTTACCAATAAAGAAACAAAAAACTCACAGCTTTGTATAGTAGACCCTTCCATATCGGGGCAGCGGGATTGTCCGAAAGGGTTACCGCTACCCCGGAACACAAAGGGCTAAGGAAGGAACACGGGTGGGTTTTAGTCAGTAAGAGTCTGACACTCCCTTCTGGTCCACCCAGAGCGGGAGGGGTCATTTGATGATTTCCCATCCTCAAAAAAAAAAAAGACCCTTCCATATGAAAGTAGCTATCACAGAGGTAAATTAGCTTACGAATCTATTTATGTGCCCAGTTTGGCAATAAAAAATGCTACCACTGGTAAGCAAAACGATTTGTCTTGTTTATAAGGACCAAGCATTATTAACCAACTTACGTTCCTCTCCATTTTTTCACTAAAACACGATTAATTTCGAAGCCAGTAAAGTGTATTCCCAAGCAATGTAGTAAAGTTTTCAATCTGTCCACAATCTGCAGTAAAGTGTGTCAAGTTGTCGTGTTTCAATCCGGCGCCCCGTGGGACGGGAGTTCGATGCCGCGTCGGGGACCCCGGCTCGTCAAATCGAATATTATATGGCATGCGATACTGGATCAGTTTACGTGTTTTATAGATATAGTAAGTTAACATGAAAGTTCAATCGTGTTAGTAGGAGTATTTTAATGCCAGAAACTTGAAATTTTAAAAGCCTCAGTTTTTTTCCTACCAAAAATGTATTTGTTTCACCATTGGGTTTTTAATATCATTATTTTTAATAACGGTACAGACCACGCCATAATTGTAATAAGTAACCATGTATAGGTATGTCGCTTTTACGGAAATTAGTAGAAGTAGCTCTATTAATCAGGTATACAACGTAGTTTGTTCATAATTGACTACTGAATCGATTTCAGTAATTTTTAATATGAGTTTTTTTTTTAAATTATGTATTTTGCCATACTATCCGCCGATTGAGCTAAAGAAAATTAAGTCTTACTTTAAGGCAATAAGACTCAATTGTGAATGCATAAACTTATGCTAGTATCAACACGATTCTCTTAATAAAAATAGTTAGCTTTAAAACAAAATAGTTTTGGTCATTGTTATGCTTTTAACTAAATGCTGTAATTGGGGTGTATGAGGTTTTGCGCATTTAACGTTACACGTTGTATTATACAGCCTCGGATGTAACTCGTATAACGTTAGGATACTCCATAAAAATGTTCCTTGTTAGCTGTAACTGAGTTATAATAAATAGGCACACTGTAAGAATGAATCATAGCATCTTAGCAAAAAAACACATAAGCTAAACAAGAAGATTCTTTATTTTAAAAGACCTCCACACCACACTATCTTGCTTTGTTCCACTCTCTCTTGATAACTTGGCAGACATCAAGATGTCAGAGCTTGGGTTTTATTATCAAAGTTATTTGATGCAGTTGCGCTCCCGTTGCTGGGGGGGTAGCAAGCTATGATGGTCTTGTCAAAGTAAAATGGTTTTGTAGATTAGTGACGTAATGGTGACGAGTCTAGTAGAAATGGGTTACGACAGGCTAAAGTTCAACAAATATAGTGCTGATTTTTTTGCAAATAGCAAGTAGAAGTCTATACTAATATTATAACGAGGTAAAATTTGTTTGTTTGTTTGTAGAAGGTAATATCCAGAAGTACCAGTTGATTAGCCCAATTCTTGAGGAAGGCTATAGGCAGGCGATCACATCGCCTGCCTATATCAACAAGACAGGGGATCAACAAGAAATTTCACGCGGTTGAAGTCACGGGTAGAAGCTAGTCAGCTATATAAATGCATAGAAAGAGATAGATAGAACCATATAAATATATATGTATTCTTTATTGTACAATAATAAAAAGAAGAACATAATTATATTAGAACGATACAAACGGCAAAGGAATTATTATCTGAATTCAAGCAAAACAGAAGAAAGATGTACCTACGCCTTAAGAAATTTAGGACTATCAAATTAAGTTGAACTGAAACATTCAATAGATTAATGACGACGCTGACGGCCAACGACTAAAACTAATTTTTATTAGTTCACTAATAATTATTTACACTGGTTTATGCTAAAGGTAACATGCAAAAGTTTGTATGAGACAGTGCAACGATCACTTACGGTCATAAGTCATATTATTGGGATCGTCAAAAATAACTATTGCATATAATAAGCACTACAGGGAGTACCGTTCTCTAAGAAACGTCCTGTGTGTTAGAAAAAGTTTCTAACACTCAGGATGTTTCGTATACAAAAGAAGAAAAATTAAATATTGCGTAGCATTGTTTATCTTTTAATGCCTCATCTATGTTAGTTTTAACTCTGCGTAAAGCATAAATGCCTCCTCCTTGTACTAACAACGAGGAGGCATATATGCTTTACACAGAGTTAAAACTATTTAACTCTGTGTAAAGCATATATGCCTCCTCGTTGTTAGTTTTAACTCTGTGTAAAGCATAAATTACATATGACAAATGTATGACAGTGACGGGCAATGGAATATTATGAACGGCTAGCTGCGCCCCGCGGCTTTATCCGCGTAAATGTCGATCCCTTGGGAATATCGGGATAAAAAGTAGCTTATATGCTAATCTAGGGTGTCAGCTACCTCCATACAAAATTTTATCAAAATTGGTTCAGCCGTTTGAGCGTGAAGAAGTAACAAACATATCAACACACACTCACAATCTTTCGCCTTTACAATATTAGTTTGATAAAGAAGGCGCTGCCATTACATATTTTAAAGACTGGACTTATCTATTTGTCTAAAAATAAATTGATACATGAATCAATTATTAAATATCATGTTCCTAACAGTGTAGTTATTATTGAATACGCTTTAAATACAGTTTTGATATTCTACATACATATATTCTAAAAATACTCATGAAATCATATTATTATCAATTTTCACAATAAGCGTGTCCCAATTAACATCTTATTTCCAAAACTGGCATCATAAAGACTTCCCCGAATACTTAAATCAAAATAATAATCTTTTAAATTGAAATATTTTCTGCAAAGATTTGCCAAGTAACGAAAGCTGTGGTGGGATTTCAAATATATCAGTTATCTTTTAAATGTTATTAAATTTTTGTCCGTACTAGGCCACAAAAAATCCATGTTCTTGACTATGATTGTCAATAATTGTCTATCCTCTGCGGCAATCTATCAAAAGTGTTTGGCAAATAATGTATGTCGTTATTTAAAACTTAAGATTTAACATTATAAATCCCAATTTTAACTGCTCATAATTATGATAATCATGTTTTTACAATTTTTTTTTAGGTAATTTAGGTAAGGTAGTAATTTGTGATTACTTAATTATCATCATCAAATAAATGTCTTTGCCAAACACTTTTCATTGATTTCCACAGAGAATAGACAAGGAATTGACAACCATAGCAAACTTCCATTAACCCAATATACCTACCATATTCTCACATAGTAACAGGCTTTACAAAGCTACAAGCAAGGGCATGCTCTCTGAATTATTTATTCGTCCGCGCTTTAGGCGTGTTGTCGACGATTGATTGACACTGTTCTATCGAGAGCAACTCAGTTCCTAGTGTTGTATAATAGTTGGAAGTTAGGATTGATTGCTAGAAGAATCGATTCACATGTGAAAATTTAAGTAGGCAGTTCCAGTGTCGGTTTTCATAGAATCGATTCTAGTTTGACTTAGGTGGTCGTAACGTAAACAATCTTATTCTATTCTATCTATTAATATTAATTTGGATAAAATATTGAAAAATACTCGGTATATGACCGACTAACTAACCCAATGATAAAACTATTAAAGGGACGGAAGAAAATTCCAAGAAAATTCCAAGAAATTCCGAGTTCATAGAAGTTATATTTTTGGAATCGAGCCCTTTATTTTGACGTAAGTAAGTACTATAAACTTTTTTCATGACTATTGGTTTATAAAGTCAGCCATGTTGATTTTTGTGAAACCTTACCTATTGAATTAGGAATTTCCTTCGGATTGCGATTGAAAGTGACGTGCGAAGGTCATCACAATCCTAACGACATGTAAATCATTACATTATTTACATGTCTGTGGTGCCGCGTGTGACAGCATCATGAATCTTTTGTTCTGATTTCTTCAAAAATATAATTGGCTGTGTTTCTGGTTATCTTTTTTGCATTTCTCAGTGACTTCGGCTTTTTTAGACTATTATTTTTGCATTGCAGTTTACCTCGGCTACAATAACAATACCTAACCTAACTGGCATCTCGGACAACTCTGGTTTTGCCTGGTTTCCAACGGAGATCCAACGTTCTATAAACTGGAGCATAGTGAATGAATCATTTGTGATGTACAGTCGTTAGATTCGAGTGAAATTTAATCTGTTGGAAGACCGTAGATTACTCCGTGATCGACAGGTTTGAATTTAATTTTTTTAACAGGTTTGATGTCAACAGATTTGGGAAGGATCTTATAGCCCTTCACCAAGTTGTACAACGAACAAAAATACACATGGTTTTGAAACACTATTATTGCTTCATATTCAATACATTTTTGTTTTATTTGTGCCCATTTCTGGGCCAAGCTTGTATGGGACAAAATTCATCTCCTTTCCATTAATCCAGTATACCTACCTAACAAGGGTGCAAGGTGAAAGTTGCCTAAATATAAAAAAAAACGAAATCTATCATCCGAGCGAATTGACAAGTTCCCGTTGGTATCTACCCTTAGGGCACGGAATCCTAAAATTTAATAATCTGAAAGTGTTTTAAATATTCATCGAATTTGGAAATCGAACAAACTTGGTGATTGTAGTACTATCGGCTACTCTATGTAGTGACCTCTCTACCTTGAAGTCCAGATCATTAATGCCTACTAAGTTCCCATCACACAAGCTTTAACTTAATCATGGAACCAATTTACAATCCCACTTCAATCACTACGAATCTGATCCTATATATTATTTAGCTGTATGTAAATACACAGGTATCTCAGTAGAGCATTGTCAATCAATCGCGGCGACACGCGGCGCGCGGCTCTTGTCTTCTAAATAATGCAGGACAACCCTCGACCCCCGGCAGGGGCTGTGTCATAACGTGTCGATGTAACTACTGGCACGTGGTGCTTTGTAGTTCGGGGGTATTTAGGGGGTGTTCAGGGCTACGTCGAAGGTCAAAACTTTTATATAGGTACGAAATCATTATCTCAATGTTTGAATGCGAAAACTACATCCAATTTTTGAAACGTTAATCAACACAAGACAGTTTGAATTTAAAAATCTAATTAACAAAGTAAGTCAAGTAGGCAAATTACACCAGCTAACATTAGTTCAACAGGCTATTGATTTTTTTTTATTTACTATTATTATCATTTGTACAGGGAGGAATCCAATACAACAATATGTCAGCAATCGCCACACTCAAAGACGTCACTCAAATACTTATAAAATACCAGCACCACCACGTTCTTTTGTATTGGTTAGTCATTTAGAAATTGGTTGTTAACCTGACTGTAAGTTGTATTTTTACAAATAAGATGTTCACACATACAGAGACAGATGCACAGCTAAACGAGTATTATATTATCTGTGGCTAAACCCACAGTTACATACCTGAAACCTGTAGTAGGTAGATGTTCAGATACAAACGTAACGATTGTTGGTACAAGCTGGCGAACATTAAATTTAAATTAGCGTCGTGGAACATGAAAACAGTAAGGAGACATGCTTAATTATAATTTGAAGCGAGCGTGGGACCGCGACGCGTGGCGCCATCTGTGGTGCCGATCTGAACTAGGACGGGACATGTATGGCTCGTCATTTTTTAAGTAGAATGTAATTTAACGGTAGTGATAAAAAAGTGTTGGTATGTCATACCTACTAATGTAAAGACGAAAGAAATTGTTAAGCAAATTGACTACCAATTTAAATTGTCAGTATATTCAAATTACACCTGTCATACTTTGGCAGTTGAATAAATGGGACTCAATTTGCCTAGTAATTAATTGCCCTGATTATACTTAATGTGGATACATGGAATGATGACCCGCTGTAGCTGCAAAATTGTTGATACCAACTGTCGTTTTCATACTGAAATACGCAGAAATAATATAGGAGTGTTTCTCAGTAACTAAACCCTCAAGTTTCTCAGTACCTAAAGTGAGATCTTTATATAACATAGAAACAGGGCAGACTTATCAAGATAATAATGGCTGATGAACAGATTCTGATAAACAATATCGTTCATAAAATATTAAACCAAAAAACGAGATACGAAAAACTCCAAAATAAAATGATAAATTACCGAAACAGTAGGTATTGCAGTCAAACCTCGCGAAGGTCAAATAATTACTTAGCTTTAGTAAAAGCCTCTGAAAATAGCTTTTATAAAAAATTCTATCAGCAAATTGTTTACACCACAAAATAAAGAGTGTTTATAAATTATTTTAGTCTTGTCTCTGTACAACCCATGGCAACGTTTTAACAGAATATTAATTTTATTATCAAACAACACGAAAAAAGGTTTTATGAGATAACCGTACGAGCTCAAGCCGTGCTTACCGCAGTCAGTTTATGGATGGGTGACATTTTTTTAACCAAAGACGTGATTTTTTCTTTGGAAGGAGTTGTTACTGGTGGCCTGGATATCTGACAAGGTGGGTCGACAACTGAACGTCATCACCACACAAAGGTTGACCCAAACAACGATTTACAGTGCATACGTTCAGATAAAAAAATCGCCAACAAATTTCGAATTAGCTATTAAAATAATTTTTATATTAATTTCTAACCAGTTTTCAACTAATTAGATCGGAAGCCATACAAAAAAAAATCAAGAACTTCCTCATTTACTTTAATACTATTCTCATCTATTTTATTTTCTGCTGTGCAACGGCTATAATATTTACCCCAACTCTTTCCCACTCCGAGCTCCAAGCATCAAGCTAAGAATATTAGAAGGCAGTCTTTTATGTATCGCACGCAACTTGAAGCAAGTTTTATTACCCGACCCCTCGCTCAAGATATTGTGGACTTGAATATTGATTGCTTAAATGCTTTCCGAATAGTTACCGTCTGGGAAGGTTTGGATCGGAAAAGTTAGTGTAGATTTATAATAATGGTTGAAGATATAGATACCTAAACTGTTTTATTTTGGTCAGCAGTTTAACTCTCATGGGATAAGTTTTTAAGTGATATTATGAGATTTGCTCAAGTGATATAAAGTTTTGCTAGTTGGCATGACCGGAACCTTTAACAAATAGAGCGGTAGGTAGGCACCCCGATGCTCACAATTTGTTAAGAGTATCATTGAACACTCAATGACTAACCAAATAAAAATTACAGTAAAGTAAAGAAACAATATTACTAAGAGAAACTTTAACATCGCCCTGAAACAGCGTGAAAATTATCTTAGTTAAAACAAAAATAAACTAAAAACCACTTGGCAATTAAAGTTTCCACTCAAAGTCGATCTACTCTGCGGGGTGGTTAGGTCAAAGGGTTAATAGTCTCCCCTAGCCCCCCCCCCCTTTTTATCCCTGTGGGATAGTCGACAGAATTAATTTATGTACCCTAGATCTAAGACCTGAAAAAAAACATGTTTCTAGATTAAAAACAAAAGGATAAAGAACTTTATGGGGACGTGTCTGCTTTGTTTTTTATGGCGTTGTTAAGCTTGTAGATTGAAAATGTGGTGGAATTTATCTACGTATTAAATGGTTGTCTAAGGAGTATCCGATTTACCGTAACGATGGTGATGTTATTTCAGCCAGCACAAGTAAATACAAGAAAGTACAAAATATAGAAAACTGGTTCTTTCAGTAAATAGCTAGTTTATCAGACGTGACATATGCACACGAAACTGTAGAAAGTAGTTTGCGTATAAAATAAGAAATAATGAAGAGATATAATAGAAAAAAAAAACAACTAAAATCGAAGGATCAAAGGTTAGTAAATTACCAGCATGATTAAGAAAATCCATATTTTATTGTAATTAATAATCATCACTATACAATCATGTAGTACCTACGATTGATCGTAAAAGTTATAAACAGATGTCTACACATACAGTGTCATAACATCTCACCAAACAGTTATACGGCCACACTTGGCACTTAGTTGATCGCAGTATAACGTTATTATCATACAGGAGGATCGCCTGCCATCCCCCTTGGCCCTAAGTCATGTCTTACCATCCCCCCGGGAGGATTGATACTCGTAGTTAGCACACGTTAGTGGGAAATACACAGGAAGACGTGGATATTAGCTATTGTTGTTAAGCTTGTTGTTGTTATATTTCTGTCTTTTTCTAACTCTTTTCACAAAAAAACCGGTCAAGAGCGATTCGGATTCGCCCACCGAGGGTGCCGTATCATCATGTTTTTCAATTTTCATCGGCGAGGCCTATATTCGTCAGAGAATTTTAACATTGCGGTGTAGAATATTTCAGTTTAGGTCAGCGCCATCTCTTTACCGATAGTGAAACTAATGTAATTTTTTATGATTTCTGAAAAAATGGGCTATTTAGAGACATCGCCTTATTTTTCCTGTGACCTTTATATAAACTTCTCTCACATAGAATAATTTCATATTTTTCTCTATGCACACTTCGGAGATAAGGGGGGGAACGGTATTTTTTTTTTACATTTTTCATAAAAAGTCGTAAACTATGGGGCCTAAAAACAAAGAAAAAAATGTTTGAGAATGTGCAAACCTCACATGCCCTAGTAGCACCACTTCGAATTTTTCAGTCTATCCCATTTCTGTCCTTGTTGCAAAAAAAAAATGTCTTTCTTATTTGCAAAATAGTTGGGCAAACGTCATCTAAAACTATTCCAAATTTCAAGTTAGTCATTAGTCGTTCTTGAGATATGCAGCTGTGACAGATGTACAGAGAGACAGACAGACTGAGTCTCACCATAAGGGTTCCGTTTTACCATTTTGGTAGGGAACCCTAAAAACTTATTAGGTCTAAACTCATCTAAGCTTCTTTGAAACTTTATGCTTTAATTAATAGTACTGTAGAGGATATTTATGTAGCCTAACTTTATATAGTGCAGGCTGGCTATAATTTAACGCGAGTTCCATTCGAACGTTCAAGCAAGCGTAGAACGGGGTGTCAAATATTTTATTAGATATTTCTGTTTAGATAAGTTAGTGCTAGTTTATACGGGAATGTGTAACGTTGTTTTATCATTATAAATTTAAAGAAATCCTATCGGTGTTTAATTACTTTAAGGGGCTCTTCTAGCGAAATCAATGTTACATTCCGTGTCAAAAAAAATATTCGTCATCATCATCTGCCTAGCCTTTGCCAACTATGTTGGGGTCGGCTTCCAATCTAACCGGATGCAGCTGAATACCAGTATTTTACATGGAGCGACTGCTTATTCGACCTCCGCATGCCAGTTACTGGGTACGATACCCCTTGGTAAGACTGGTTGTCAGACTTTCGGGCTCCTGACTACCCGTAACGACTGTCAAAGATCAAAGAATGACAGCCGGGACCAACGGCTTAACGTGCTATCCAAGACACGGAGGGGTCTTGGTATGTAAAGATGGTCACCCATCCACAGACCAACCACGGCAAGCGTAGCTTAACCTGATCGATCGACCTGTGCGGCCGTTATTATTTAGCCACGGGCCCCTCTCTTAAATAAAAATATTATCCTATTAAAAAAGGAAGTCCTCATTTTTGTCAATAAAAACTCGGATTTCAATGGTAACGAAGTCTGGTCTCATGAATTGCACCGCGGAAATTATTAGTCATGAATCATTTTAGAATTCGGATACCGGGAAATGAATGAGAGTTTCCAGTTGTTATCTAATCTGATAACAATTTTAAGTACTTTTTGATAAGGAGTCTGAAGCTATCCAAAAATTTCATTGTACTGTATTATTTTATAGAATTCTAGAAAACAAGGTGCTGTTATAATGTAATCGATATTGTGGTTTGTGGAACTGAGATACATTTTAATCATAAAGCGGAACTATTTGTTTTCAATCCCAGTTTGAAGTATTTCTGCAGGCAATAAACTTGATAACTCGCGTGTTCGATTAGAACACATCAAAACCTGACGTCACGGCCACACCGCGAGAAAATAGTCCGAAAATCGTATTTCTTCACGCACTCTGAGGGAAAACTTTTATTTTTTTTATTTACCATCCTAACTGACTTTGACGAAGGGCCTAAGTTTAGAATAAAACTTTGAAATGCCGGAATACCGCAATTTATGTGATGTACTCCTGGCCTACTTCTCTGCCGTCACCCCGTGATTTATTCGGCGAGATTATTTTTTTCAACCCTTTCCTTCCTGTGAATTTGTTACCTGAAGTGCCGTTTGAGATTTGTGGCTTTAATTTAAACTCTACTTTGGACTTTATTTATAGCAGTCCTTTTAAAAATTAGGGCTTAGCATAAAAAGCCCTTATTACCCAAACCTACTCTAGGAAAATAAATTGGTCTCAACTTTGCTAAAACGTTTTCATTTGACAACAATATTGTGTACTGTAATGTAAATGTAATGTCATCTCCTCACGTTTCGGACAGGTAATAAAATCTATTTTCAAAAACATCAAAAAGTTGTTAATCCCTTTACCGTGAAAGGGCCAATAACCCCTCCACATAGCTGACACCAATCAAGCCCCGTGTACTCATTCGACACTCATTCACTCATTCAGTCCTAAAACCTAACGTGCTTAACCCTTCATAGCCACTCGTTAGCCCGTAGGTGCGGTCTCGTTACGCCGAACGTGTCACCATCGAATTTAATCAAACCAATTTAGCTTGCTCGCTTCCCGCTCGCACGCTTTTTGCTACTCCCAATAAAATATTGATGATTTCACACAATTTAAATGAAAATTGTTGTTGTAAGCCCTGTGCGGCTTATGCAATGTTTTTCAGTGTAATTGAGTGTATTGTTATGTAATTCATTTGTCTGAAACTGAGGAGGTTACCATGATTGAGTGTTTGATTTCACAGGTTTTTTTTTATAGTCTATACTATTATCTACACTAATAATCTATATCTATACTAATATTATAAAGAGAAAAGATTTGTATGTAATTATGTTTGTAATGAATTAGCTCAAAAAGTACTGGACCGATTTTAAAAATTCTTTCACCATTTGAATGCTACATTATCACTGATTAATATAGGCTTTTTTAATTGCAAGAAAAAATAAAATGTTTAAAAAATAAATGTCCACCCGTGCGAAGCCGGGATCGGCCGCTAGTAATAATATAAAGAAACTACTAGACCGATTTGAAAAATAAGTTTTGTGTTGAATAGTCCATTTATCAAGGAATGCTATAGGCTATATAACATCACGCTACGATCAAAAGGAGCATCGCACCAATGAAAACTGTTGCATAAACGGGAAAAAATATTCCTTTTGAGAGCTTCCGTTGCGTGCGCTGCGTAAACGGTTAAAATTACGCAAAAGTAATGTATGACGGAATTGTTTCCTCTTAAAAGTTCTAAAAAAAGTTTGAGACAGCATAATTATATCTATCTTTTAAGGTTGACTCACTTTAACTTTTTTATGATAATCAAATTTGTTCTAAAATAATGCATTATTCGCGAAGGTGTTATAAACATGATATTAATCCTTATTCAAATAAATACGTTATTCATCACAAGTATTTAATTTTGAACAAAATTGTCCTTGACATCTTTTGATTTCAGTGAATATTTTAGGAGATATCATAGTTTTTAAAATAAATCAGCACGGCCGCCGCGCGCCGGTAGCTATGCGAGGTTTACTATAATTCCACTCACAGAGCATGTAACCTTTTACTCTTAATGATCATAGCGTGATGTACCCAAAAAAAACTTCTTAAAATGTACTAAGAATATATTTTAGTAGTATAGTAGGTTTTTTCCTCAAATTAACGCGGGTGAAACCGCGGGGCACTGCGAGTAGGTAATAATGATAGACCACAAATTAAAGTCTACTAATCTTTATCACTTGAGTGACCCATTTTTATATAGCCCCCTTTTGTAAGTAATAATAACTAGCTATTGATCACCGTTCCACAAGACTCGAACAAAAAAATTACTTTAACATTAATACTCCCCTTCTTCAAAGTGTAAAGATAAATAAACTCAAAAGCACCCTTAGTCAAGTTAAATAATTTATCTTACAGGCTTTTATTCCTGCTCAGGCCGTAAGAGATATGGCGAGATGATGAGCACAATGGGGAGACCTGTCACTCAAGAACTGACGTTTAATTTCCTTATGACCAAGAACAATAAATTATTTATATATAGGTTATGATGAGGGTAAAATAACAAGTGATCTGTAAATAATGGATCGCCCCCAGTGGACACAGATTTAATAAGAAATCAGTTAAAATCTGAATAAAAACTTCACAAACCAGACCTTAAAATAACTGATATAACACTGTAATAAAATGAAAGCTAACGTCATTATTGTACTCATATACGGATAGTAAATATTGTACTCATTTGAGGACATTGAACTTATAAAAGTAAATACTCACGACAGCGAATTATTTTTAATATAACCTCAGGGAAATGTATGGTGCAGAAGGTAGTAGACGTTAAGCATAAAATCCTCATTACAGGACCTATTGTTATTCACATGCATAACTCAAAAGCTGGATGGTTTTCAGGGCAATTTTCCCAGTCATATCCTTTCAGATTCAGAGAATAATAGGCTATAAAATTTTAGCTCCTCTCACGCGAACAAAGCAGGGACGTGCGCTAGTGAAGATTTAAATATTTATTACTTTGATTAAAACAAGTATTCAAATTTAGTTTCGACGAACTCGTCTGTTAGACGAGTGCAAGTACTAAAATTCCAGTTCTTATGTTGTTTATCGGTTTCTTTAAAAGAATTGGAATGCTCATATGAATTAATTTCGCAAGGGATTGATTAAAAATTTAATACAGTATACTAAACAAAGTGTTTAATTAAGGACGCATATTTTTCCCCTAACTTGTTTTTTTTTTTGTGTTTTTCTCTGCGTCATGTTTGCCGTAAATAAACGTATTTTATTTCTTTCTAATTAGTTGATATACTGATAGATACCCGATACATAATATAAAATCGTTTTCAAGGCCAACCAAACACATGCTAGTATTACAGTCTAATTTCTGTCTACTGCACATTACGTAAATTATGAGTCTCGCATACACATTCTCAAGAAGCGTCGGGTTATTAACCCTTGACGGTCTTACTACGTCAACCATAATGTATGTACCTTATTTTAATTAATGTTTTCCGTGATTATGTTGAAATTCAACCGTCACAATTTAATAAAAGATTTTTGAGCAGTGTGAATTTTATCACTTGCGCCGACTGCGGTTTCGCCATGTCAATTAAAATGTTTTAGACACTTTCCTTGGTAAGTTATTTGATAGTTTTACGATATTATCTCCACCTAAAAATAAATTAAATAACTTAGACCCCACATGCATTCTTGAACAAATAGGCCCACCAACTGAAAACAGGACCCCAAAAACTTGTAACAGCTACCAGGCGCCCAGAACTTTGAAGGAGGCTTGCTAATAATAACCCTTGCACTAAGTGCGGTCTCGCTACGTCAATCAAACTGTTTAACGCTACAGTTTGGCTCAGGGTGGCATTAATGAGCATTTGAGAGAAACTTTGTTGAAGACTATTGGGCATAAGCTGACAGACCACTGTTCGAGATGGGATTTGATACATTCAATTATCCTCGTCGGTACGTTAGTGTTTCTTTGGGTTTACTTACAGCACGCTTGTGCAAAGTTGCTTCGGTCAATATTGGACGTTGAAAGTTCTTTGAGGGTGAAGTCTTATGATCTAAAGCTTGACGAACTAATTAAGTACTTTCGATTTTTTATTTAAGCACTTCTCTCAGAACATTGCAGTGAATATCATATTAGTAATTATTTCTAACCAAACATAAACTACATTTTAAAGACCTACGAGTATCTCCGAGTATTCTATAAACTTAATTTGGCAATCAGCTCGCCTGCATCAGCCAGTAGGTATAGGGTCTTTGTTTATTTTTGGTGTGAAAAGTATAGCTCGTAATATTCAAAACTAGGAATAGTTATATCAGTACAAGTTAAGCTTATTGATCATATTTATCACTACCGCTTTGTGTCGTGCTCATCTAGTAATATATGGGCTTAAAGATCACAAATTATAGCTAACTAGTGACGGCTGTGAGCCCATTAGTTACCGCGCACACTGTTCCACTCACTGAGGAATAGCTTTACTAACATAAGTAGGTGTAGGGTTGATACGTGGAAAAAATAAGTTTTGTGAACAGTGGTTTTAGTGGAAAACTAAATTGTGTTATTAACCATTAATGACACACTGCTGGGTAAAGGCCGCCATACTATTTTTCCATCTATCTTTCAAGGACTAATCTTTATTAAAGGTGTCCACCTCATCCCTCCATCTCCGTCTGAGCCTGCCACGATGTCGTTTACATGTGTTACGCGTTATATATTGACATGCGGCAGATGTGTGCAGCCTCAACTCCACCTTAGCGCGGCAACTTACCAAGTGACATGAGTTATTTTGGAGATGGAACAGATTGTTGTATTCACGAGTTTAATAACCAAAATACTCCGTTCCATAGCCGTTGATGAGTCTTCTTTTGAGGGATAGGGTATGAATAGGTGGCCTGGATCTGGTTTATTACAGCTGGAAAGGCACTAAGTCCCTAGTCCCGAAAAATCCCGTTTTAGTCAAAATTCCACACGCCTAGTTATTTCACAGAAAAAACGATATTATTATCGTGATTGAGAGCGTACCACAACCCTAAATACGCACGTTTCGGTCCGAATAGTCGCGCTAAATATTCGGCGGCCGTGTGACCTCAACCTTGGTTCAAATTCCATCAAAACTTAGCTGTTAAGTAGGCGTTCGATCTTATAATTGACTTTGACGCGTTTCTTTTGAGAGAGTATTACAGTCTCCTTTTATTTGAGTAATATTTTACGTGACGTCGTTATAGTTTCAAACTAATTTCAGCGGGGAACTGTCCGCTGTATGGCGAATACAAAAAACCTGTTTGAAGGAACTCTAGTAAATTGGATTTTATGTGTAAGTGAAGAAGTGATTAGAACTATTTTTAGCAAAAGGATTGGAATTTTCTATGAGCTTACTTCTTGATTGAGCAAAATCTGAAGCGATTTAAATCGAATTATATAACGAAGCGCCGAGCGTAACAATTTTTTTTTTTATAGTTTTGAAAATGAATATTTCTCGTAATACGTACCAGACTCTGAAATCAATGTTTAAAAACTTTTATTTGCTCTAATGTCAGAATACTTTGAAGCAATTTTAATATTAAGCTACGAGTTTTTTTTTTAGTTTACTCGTATAGTCCAGTTCTTCTTATAATAACGAGACAATGTTTGACTATTCATGATCGGTTTCAGAATAATAATTGCTATAGAAAATCTTATTATTTCGAACTTGATTTTAAATACACAGACAGGCAAGACATTCCTCGCAATGCATGCAAGTGTGAGCAGTAAAACGTGATGGGGTCCCGCTGAGACAATCGAGTCTCGCCAAGATGGCGCCTTGCTAGTGACTGTAATGTTAACTATATCAACCCGCTTTAAAAGCCTTGGCCAATGGCGGCGAAAAACTATTATGATTAACGTTATGGGAAATGTTTATTTAGTTTTGAAGACATTTAAGGAACGAATTTTCCGTATTGCTGTTGTTCGAAAGTTCAGGGGATGGTTGCTTGTTGATCAAAAAAGCAGGAAGAATGTAAGCAAAACGGGATTTACTAAAACATTGTACTTATTATTTAGCTGTAGATTACACATATTTTCATAGGAACGACATTGTTCTACGCTTCTCTCTCCACACTGTATTTTACTACGTGATGGGCTTTTGCGTTTATTTTTTGTCTTAATACAACATTAAAGTCACAGGTAAGAATCAATGGTAAATGGTCAGACCAGAAAACATCGTAATTTACGTATACGTTCAAAACACCGGGCAGGGCTGTTTCAGTCGTGAGACAGTGGTCTAGCCAACGCTTGCACCCGTGAGCCTCGCTGATGTGCGTGAACGTATCTGACGATGATAGCAGCTTATTAGTGTTTACACAAGTGTTGTACGAGTATGTTACAAGGGTTCTGCTACACAAGTTCATTTAGCAGATTTAAAGTTCTCTTCTTCATTACCTAGTTGCGGGTTTTTATAAGGTATAAACCGCATACAAGTTACATCGGCCGGCCATAGTTCCTCAGTCATACTTATGACAATAAATCACTGATACTACATGCGACAAGTCTCTGCTTTTAGCAGCTTACAGAGAAAAATGAAAGAAAAGAAACAAAATCCTTACAGCACTTAATTTGTAAGTGGTATTACAAATTGGCATATAAAGGAACCTTTTCTGATTCATTTATTTATATTTTCATCGGATGCTTATGAAACAGACCATATACCTAAGTAAATACCTTGTGATTACATACAATAAACGTTATTCTGAAAAATTCTCGTCATTGACGTTCTCCGGGGATCTCATTAACATCAATAGATGGTCTTAGAAGCATCTTAGAACTTCACGTTTGTTCTAAATATGCATTACGAGGTTTTCAATTCAGCAAATAAATAAATAAAAACAGGTCACGTGCGAGTCGAACTCGCGCACCGAAGATTCCGTACAAAGTAGGTATGTAACTACAAATTTACGGTTTTCGGATTTTTCCCTTTACTTGTGCTACATGACCTTACTTCTCGTCAAATTTCATGATTCTAGGTCAACAGGAAGTACCCTATACGTTTTGATTCCCTTGAGAGTGTCGAAATATACGTTTTTTTACGGCATAAACAGCCGTATCTTTTTTTACGTTACCTTAGAAGTTTGATTTTTTCACAGCTTCAGGATACCGCAGACCTAAGTTTTAAATTTAATCCGATACCTCCACGCGTTTCCGAGATAAAGGGTACTTGACTGACAGACGGACGGACGGACGGAGAATAAAGTGATCCTATAAGAGTTCCGTTTTTTCCTTTTGAGGTACGGAACCTTAAAAATTTAAGAAAAGAAACAAAATCCATACATACACTTTATTCCAACATCACGTCATTGAAAGCATGCAAAGAAAGATGAAAATAAAACGGCAAACTTTGCAGAACATCACGTAATTAATTTCCCAGTGACAGTACTTCACAGCACACGTCAAAAAGAAAAAGTAAATTGCCTAACGTATACCTTCTTCCGTAGCTAGAATTTGTTGAAATGAAAAATTCATAACTTTTCCAAGTCCAGTCTTTACATAACTCAGAGCACCTTTCGCTAAGAAAACTTCTCCAACCGTACTGACATCACTTCGACCGCAACCATGAGCTCCTATTCTATAAATGGCCACAAATTTATCCCATACATCAGCCAATACTGAAATACGGCGGCGCAAAGTCTAGACCCTTTTTGCAGGACATCATAGCTTACTACAAACATATCTATTCTATCCTAACAAACCTTAATCCCTTGACTTTAAAGTCATTATTGAATGTCTCAGGTATATTGTTAAGTTGGTTGTGTAAAGGCTGGAATATCGTCGCATGCATTTTACATCGCATTTGTGATGATTCGATGGGCAGACTATTTATTATGGTGACATTCGTTTAAAACGCGCTCAGATATAAAGGAGGACACTTGAGGGATGGCGGCGTGATTGCGGTGCTGGGTTCACTCTATTATGTTAACCTTTTACGGGACCTGGTAGCCTAGGAACAGTAAGGAACAATCAATCAAGGAAATTAATTTTATTGTGCCAGATTTTTTTTAAACTATTGTTTTTCAGACCGATTGACAGTGTTAATTTAAAGGGGGTGAGACGATGAGGTGCCTCTTAAACAAAATCGGTTACTAAATGTTGTGAACACATCTATACTTATAATAAATCTGTAGAGAGGTCAATTCTGTACATGAAATATATTTCCAAAATAACTATCAGCGGGTGATTAGTGATCGTTACTGACGCCAAAAATGCAATCAGTAAAATTTTTGTCTGTCTGTATGTTCGTTATAGAAACAAAAACCACTCGACGGATTTCAACGAAACTTGGTACAATTGTTCTTCATACTCCTGGGCAGGTTATAGTATACTTTTCCTCACGCTACAATCAATAGGAGCAGAGCACTGAAGGGAAATGTTGAGAAAACAGGATTTCTTTTTAGGTGAAGTAGTAATAGGTTAGTAGTAGTTAGTTAGTAGTAGGTAAGTTTTGGTAAATTTATGTTCAGTTTTTTTTAATATTAAGTAGGTAAAAGCGTAGGTACTTTTATTAATTATAGGTATAGGTATTATTAATTATAGTAGTTATAGGTATTTAGTTTTAGTGAAGTAGGTTTTATTATGTATTATTTTATATATTAGACGTAGTTATATATTTTTAGTTATTCAAGCCCCAAGCGGACGCCGGCGTCCGCCCGCTATTGTCTTGAAAAACGCGTTGAATGAGAAATACGCGTTCTCAACAATCGGCAGAAGAAAGAGCACATCGGTTAAACTCTATGAGAGTTAGTGCCTCAATTTCCGGAAGTCATTATTCCACGCGGACGAAGTCGCTGGCAAAAGCTAGTAAAAATATATAATGGTATATATTGAGAAAATGAATTGAAATATCATCAAAGATGATAGTCACAAACGATAAAGCAACGCTGATCCTACCGATGTACGATGGACAGAGAGAAAACCCATAAAAGAAATAATAAGGAACGAGTCGAACAAATTCAAAAACTTGGGAGATAGAAAACAGAAAATTGCCATTGCAAACGAGATTACGGCTACCTTCGTCAGAGGAATGTTTTTATGTGTATTGTTCTCGGATGAGCACGAAAATCCTTTTTCTGTGTGTAGCATTAGTATGCCACTATTGTTAGCTTCCCAACTTAATATTATGGTATTATACTCGGCGATACCTGGGAACTGCATGTTATCTGAGTTTCCAAAGCTTTCAGAATGCCAGAATATGTTTTCTCTGAATTTTACTAAAAGCAAAGTTCTTAGTGCGTAATAATCACGATGTAATTTTTGTTTTAAGGGCAGCACTATAGTTTCTAAACCTTTAATAGATCTCGACATAACTATTTTGTTAATAAAGAACGATATATGCCGCACTAAAAAATTGCACGCCAAATTATTCCAATAATGTGTCCCTGCATCCACTAATCTCCCAACTCAGTTCTATTTAAATAATCCTACAACTTTTCCGGCACGAAACCTCTTCATCTAATAAAATATGCTAAAAAATATTCAGCTCTTAATTAGATTATCCTCGCTTCCAATCAGCCAGAAAGTCATTGGCCAACGATTATATAACAAACTTCTGCATAATTTATAAGCTATCTTGTGCCTCACTTAACTAAATTAAGTCGTTCATCGTACAGATGGCGGAGTTCAAAAATATTGGAAACTTTCCCGTCAGTATCTACAGTCCTGAATTATTTGCCGCCAGTTCTTTGGGCAAAAGCTGTTAGCGAAATTATTTGGAAAAGGACCCCAGGTAGACATTTATTTTCAGGCTGGCCTGGGAATTAGAAATACTTTAGATCAAGTTGATGAATTTTGGCGCTGATCTTAAAGAAGAAGTGGATTGAAGTTGTATAGGTAACAAGGTTAATCCAACCTAATAGTGGATTTCTTCTCTAAGAAGACATGAAACGAAAAATATAAGATACAAGTTACACAACAACACAGTACAGCAACAGCTTTAATTAGATATTAAAGCTTTAACTAGATATTAAAATCGATGTTTAGACTTGTATCTGACTGTAATTGACTGAATAACAACGCAACATACACGTTCAAATATTTCTCGTCATTATTTTTGCTTCCATTGTAGACGGCTCAAACTCTGTTCCGCCGAACGTTTATGTTATTAATACTGTAACGTCCATTATACTAAGTATGGCAGAATGTCGAGCGGCTGACATTTGGCGTAATGAGACAGAAACACTATGGTATTTGTGGAATGAGGAGCATGTGATTAACCTTTGCAAGGTTGATGACATTATTGTTGCTGGACGGGAGGCTCAACTGTAGATAAACAAAGCGGAAATAAAGAATTATTATTAAGAGCGCTTATGCTGTTCGGCATTTCATACAAACTTTCAAGCCCTTGTTTTTCGAAATGAATGAACCAATTTTAATGAAACTTCATAAGCATCAGCAGAATACAAAGGTCTAAAAAGTTAGTAAAGAACATTTTCAAAATGTCTTATTTAAAAAAGATAACTGGAAATCTCTTTTTCTCTGGAAATTTTAAAAATCGGTCTAATTTGGCTGTAACACTATTTTTCGTAAATGTTCTTCATTAACTTTTTAGACCTTTGTATTCTGCTTATGCGTATGAAGTTTCATTAAAATCGGTTCATTAATTTCGAAAAACAAGGGCTTGAAAGTTTGTATGAAATGCCGTACAGCGTAAACGCTCTTAAGACGTCGTTTCGATTTGTAGCGTGAAACGTTGTAATAACCATGTTACTAAACTACACAATAATTAAGTCTACAAGAATATATTTGTAGAGGACTTTATATACCTAAACGTAAGCGAGTTTATCCAGTAATCCATTTCAAGCCGATAGACAAACCCTATTCCATCTACAAACACTCTGATTTAGCAGTTGTTTGAAAGGAGCCAGAATTGAAACACCTCTGTAAATTCGACCAAATACCTACCACTTATTTTACGAAAAAAAAAAAAATAAACATTCCAATTGAGAACCTCCTCCTTTTTTCAAGTTGGTTAAAAAGCATCTCGAACACAATACGATGATCGTCCACACAAAAGCACATTAGTAAACAAAACCGAAACTTCAAATGCAAGAACTCCTTTCAACCGGCGAATTCCGATACACTTCAAGCTGGTGAAACGCGCACGCTGAATCCAGTCTTGTGTACCTCGAAGATGTGTTGATTTTCCTTTGGAGTTAGTCTCTCAATTATAAGGGCGAGATTGTAAGGGCTCACAATTTCCCCTACCCACCTGTCAAACGTCCACTGAAGCTTGAAGATACGTGCGTGTATCAGGACGCGTCATCTCACTCATCCTCTTGAGTGTTCGTCGTGATGTTTGCTATCTTTTTGACGTTATTATCTGCGCTACGATATTTGAGAGCTTTGTACGTGATTTTTATTTCTTTTCTTGATTTGAAGAATCATGAGAGTTGCTATGTTGTTTCGTAAATTAAGAGTGTCAGATTCTTGGTTGTAATGGCTCTATACAATCTACACTATGGCCCAAGTTAACACAACTCACAACCGCTGGTTTTGTGAAACTAATGAGCACTAATTCTGTATGGTACGTCAAACGTGTATCCAAAGTGCTTTCACTATAAGAATAGAATAGAATAGAATACTCTTTATTATGTACACCATATAAATTACAGACATTAATATAGAAATACGCACTAAAGCTAAGCACTATAAGCTATTTTTTCTGCGGCTATTTTGTAACAGGCTTATTTTAGTATTTCATTTAGTTGTCAAAATAAACTTCATAAAATTCAGCCTTATTGCCTACAAAAGACTAGAATATATAATAAATGCTGAAGCTTCCTTTTAGCTGCCGTATTTTTACAATTTATACGTAATGTTGCCGCGTAACAGTAGGCCAATTCTGCTAATTTAAAACGTTCAAAATCTAGTCGCAGTCTCATCTCGGCGACAAACAAATGTCAAAAACTGTCAAATGTAGGGAAATTTGAAGTATTTTTGACAGATTGAGACTGAGATCAGACTGTGAACGTTCTTAAAAATTACGAGAATTGCCACTCAGGATACTACTTATCCTGAGGGGCAATTCTCGTATTTTTTAAGACACGAGTTATAATTTTTTGACATAACCACTACCTGTCAAAATTAGGTTTACTGATTTGCCCGTCTAAAACGTGACTTTTACCTTCCGAACTAATGCAATAATCCACCCACTCAGATGGTTAATCAACCCTCAGCACTATAGCTTATACTGTAACCCATCAAACCAATATTAACCATACAAAATGAACGTATTCACCCTCAAGTAAATCAGCCGACTTAGGTACGATTCAGACCAACCGGCTCGCATCGGGCCGGGCCGGGCGGCATTTTGAAGAACATTGAAATGTATCAACAGTAGTACAGTTCATATTTGCATGCAACTTACGCATAGTTACCTCCGTCGGCATACCGCGACGCGTCGCGACGTGTCGCAGAATGCATTCGGCTGTCGCGACGGCCGACCGGCTCCGACCGACTCCGAACGGCGCCGTTGGCATCCAAACGGCTGCCGTCAGGTCTGTTCGGAGCCGGTCGGCCGTGCGTCGTGGAATACGAACAGAGAGCACTTCTGGGCGCTTGGAGTGCGTACGGATTCCAGCGGACGCTGTCGGCTGCCGCGGCACGCGTACGGCTACCACGGCAGCCATACGCATGCCGCGGTAGCAGTACGGCTCTGACGGACGCGTTTGACTGCCGCGGCACGCGTACGGCTCCGATCCGATGCGGCGCGATGCGAACCGGTTGGTCTGAATCGTACCTAAATTATCAGCCGCATTACGCTATCGTTACCGTATAGTAGTCGTGTCGTGCCGACGTCGTGCGCGCATCGTCTCGTCGGCTATTAATTTCATTACGGCATCGTTGTTCGAAACTACATTAATTCTCTGTCTACCCCTTGACGTGCCGTTGTAATGAACTAAACTTTGTCAATACGTTTTTGGTGTTTGAAAATGATGTTTTGATTTATTGTGTTTGGTTTGGCATTTGTTTGCGATATTGGTGTTGTTGGGAGTTATCTGCTGTTGTCGTAACAGTGATCTGAAATTATATTGTAGCTGTAATAAATGTTTGCCCTTTTTTAGGGTTTCGTACCTCAAAAGGAAAAAACGGAACCCTTATAGGATCATTTTGTTGTCCATCCATCCGTCCGTCCGTCTGTCTGTCAAGACCCTTTATCTCAGGAACGCGTAAAGGTATGGAGTTGAAATTAAAACCATATTATACTCAAATCTGCCGTCCCTTAGAGCTGTGAAAAAATCAAACTTCTAAGGTAACGTAAAAACAAGATACGGCCGTTTATGCCGAAAAAACGTACATTTCGACACTCTCAAGAGAATCAAAATGTATAGGGTATTTCGCGTTGACTTAAAATCATGAAATTTGGCAAGAAGCAAGGTTATGTAGCACAAGTAAAGAAAAAAATCCGAAAACCGTAATTTTGTAGTTAAATACCTACTTTGTACGAAGCCCTCGGTGCGCGAGTCCGACTCGCACTTGACCGGTTTTTACACGATTGGGTAATCTTGAAATGTTATGTAAGATCCAGCATTAAGTTTGACCGAAGATTTTAAATCTTGGAGACAACCATGGTTGAAGTCTTTAGAGGCCGACATACCTACTTGCTATAGGAATGAAGATGTTATAGTGTGAGTATTTCTATAGACACATGCACAAATGAGCTAGACATAATTGTCAAAATGTCTAGACATAATTTGCAATTGATACTTCTTGAGTTTACATGGTGTTGGTCACTGTACAAGAGTGAGCACCTACAGTGAACCCAAATACCTCGAAGAAGCTTTGTGGGCGGCACATAAGCAGTGAACCTATAGCAAAATATAAAACTTTTTTACAAAAAAAAAAATCAACCGACTTCCAAAAAAACACTACATAGTGAAAAATAACTTTAATTTCGGAAGTCGGTGTCGTTGGTTCCGCATTTTCTTTTATTGACACCGACTTCCGAAATTAAAGTTATTTTTCAATTTGTAGTGTTTTTTGGAAGTCGGTTGTTTTTTTTTTTTGAAAAAGTTTTTATTTTTCACTTTTGAGGGGGCCAGTTTCCAGCTTATCTAAGTTATAATAGCCTAATGTCAACTGCTCATCACCTTTTATAAAATATTGCTTTTCCCGATGCAGGGACGTTAATTGTTGAGGAGTTCTCCTTGTAAGAACCAGGAGAACTGGAGCTGATTGAGAAGTCACCATCAGTTCCACTTCACGATACGCATTGTGTTTAGCAACTACATTAAAGTACCTAATCGAATCGCAACCCGTGAAATATTTATTATTGAGTAGTTCCGATGGCCATCTGTGGTCTTCATCGTCAGTTCCATTTCACCGAATGCTGCTTTTTGAGAGCAAATGCACGAGTTTACTATAAAACATACCCAAATCGCTATAGGTGTGCCTACAAAATTTGAGGGTTTCCCTCGATGTCCATGAGATTCCCTCATCAGATTCCGATTTGGTGACAATGGGACCACCTCGGGAGTATACCCTTTCAAATAAAAAAGAATAATTTTGAAAATCGGTCCATAATTAGCGGAGTAATCGCGTAACAAACACACAAAAAAAAACATACCGTCGAATTGAGAACCTCCTCCTTTTTTGAAGTCGGTTAAAAAATCATCGCATTGTTTTATTTAGAAACACATTTCCCCGCCTGTCCTATGAATCAAAACAACACGTTTACTCTCCTCTAGTCGCACACACGATAAATTGTGCACAAAAATATCTTCATAAAAAGCAAACAATGGGAGGCAACAGAGCGACGTTGAACGCAACATTTGACGCGACAAACGTTTGTCGCGCGACGATTTGTTTTGTCAGAACACGGTCAGTCGCGCGTACTGTGTGCTCAATTGACAAACGTTATTGTGACTCGGTTTTACAAACGTTTGATGGATCGTAAGAGGGATAGGGTTATGTATCTATAGCTGTTTTGTAGAAGTGAAAAATTAATGGAATTAAAAGCTAACAAAAATAAACGCTCAATCTTTCTAGGAGAAAAGGAAGTGCTTCCATTTAATTTCACTTTAGCGTCAGCGATCTCCATATTATACCTACATTTTGGTCTTACATTTGTACTGCAATTTGAACATTGTTTTTCCGAGGCCCTTCTATCCACTTCCCATAAGGAATAAACTCGGCATCGCGTTGTAACACGCGAAGACCTCATTTACCGCTCGTTTTGGGACTGTCTATAGTCAATGGGAGCAGATCAGCAACTCTTGAGCAACCGTTTTGTTGATTCGGTTGAAGTTTTGATTTTTTTGACATAGGTAAGTAAAGCTAAAGTTCTCTTCAATTACTTGGTGGAACAAGAAAGTGAACTTGGTAACTAGTTAAAAAGCAAATACTAATCAATCAGTTGTGATTTTAGCTCTGTTTGTGTGATTTTCTGTTATTGGTTTTGTGTACGGTAAGCCGCACATCATTGGTAACAAAATATTCAAAAAGATGGCCACTTATACTATTGAAATTCCGTATTACGCTGGACCAGCTCAAGGTCAAAGTATTACCACTAAAATGTGCGGCCTACTATACAACTGTCGGAGTGGTTTTTAGTGTTCCGTACTCAAAGGGAAACGGGACCCTATTACCTGACTCCACTGTCCGTCCGTCTGTCACCAGGCTGTATCTCACGAACCTTGATTGACAGTTGAAATTTTCACAGATGATGTATTTCGGTTGCCGCTCAACAAATACTAAAAAACAGAAAAAAATAAATATTTAAGGGGGCTCCCATACAATAAACGTGATTTTTTTGCTCGTTTTTGCTCGATATTGATAACGGCAATAGGTAGACGCTTGAAATATTCACAGAATATTTAGTTATATGTATATTCACTTTAAAAATAAATAATTAAATTAAAATAACACAAATATTTAAGGGAGGCTCGCATACAACAGACATGATTTTTTTGTCATTTTTAGTCATTTGTTTCACTTTCACTGACCCACATTTTCTACCTCAACAATTACCTAAAAGTATCTCGTCTAACCTTCCCTTATCGAGTTGTTAATTCAGGCTACGGCGTAGCAAGGTACTACGTGCGCCGGTTACACAGCGCTACGCCGCTACGGCACTACGCCTTATTTACGACACTCGTATCCAAAGTGATCATTGCTGTAATATTCTAGTAATGAATTGGAGTTTTTTAGTACTTTTGTATGAATAAATTCAAGTATGAAGGCAATATTTTTATGGACCCCTATAATTCTAAACGGTATTTGGAGCATAGTAGGTTTTATGATGCCTAAATTAAAATATTTTTCCTACAACATAACACAATTCTGTGATGCCTGTGAGATTTGTTACATTGTATTACCCAGTAATTGTGGAGGTCAGAATGGCAGTCGCTCCATGTAAAATACTGGTATTCAGCTGCATCCGGTTAGACTGGAAGCCGACCCCAACATAGTTGGGAAAAGGCTAGGCAGATGAGACAATAATTTTTTTTTTTTTGAGCTATAGTTTGTGTAGCCTAGCAAAACAAATAATTCATACAGCGCAAAATATTTCCATGTACCTCCCTTATTTTATAACAAACACCCCATATTAAAAGAAGCCACAAACATGTTGAGACTTGTTTTATGAAGCAATTTAACCAAATTGATATAGTGTGCGAGTAGATCGCGGTTAGTAACGTTCGTGAACAGAGTTTATCTTTGTTATCACACTGAGTGTGTTACTTTCAACGAAGGGAGATATTGTAGGAGTCAGGGTGTTGGATATGTAGCTATGTTTTAAGATAGCACAGTTAAACGTAGGCAAGAGTTATGGAATCACTACATAGTATAAAACAAAGTCGCTTTCTCTGTCCCTATGTACGCTTAAATCTTTAAAACTCCGCAACAGATTTTGATGTGGTTTTTTTAAATAGATAAAGTGATTCAAGAGGAAGGTTTATGTATAATATAGTAGAGAAACACTAATATTTTAGAGGTTTCTAATGTGATGTCGTGAATAAACCCTTTTTTTGCGCTTACATTGCAAACGCTGGCTGAACCCTATGAGATACATCAAAATAATGTACTACAGTATTGTACACCTTAAAAAGGTCTACAAAAAAGTCCGCGATGGTATATATCTATCTCTTAGGGATAACCCACAATAACCATATTTTTCTCCTTTACTTTTTACGAGAAATTATGGCTTATTTACGAAGCGATTTTAACCAATACAGCATTAATCCTTATCCAATTAAGTACCTTAAATACAATGTGCATTTAATATAGATCAATATGGCCCTGTACAGCATGTTATTTAAATTAATATTTTCGAAGATATTACAGATTTAAAATGCAGGGACATAGCGGTTGCTGCGGTATCGGCGGCAGGGGCTGGCGGCAAGTTAAAATAAAATACATTAAATTAAAATTATTATTTAATTAAATTTATTAAATTGCATTGCACCCGTGCGAAGCCGGGGCGGGTCGCTAGTATCCTATATATGTGTATGTATACTACAATGTATGATCATTGAAAGTTTTCAGAAAATGGCGACTAAGTTATAACTAATTCAAAATCATTTTAGTGGGCCAGTTTGTAACTTATCTAAGTTACAATAGCCTAATCTCAACAGCTCATCACCTTTTTACAAAATGTTGCTTTTCTCGATGCAGGGACGTTAATTGTTGAGGAGTTCTCCTTGTAAGAACCGGGAGAACTGGAGCTGATTGAGAAGCGAGTTACTATAAAAAATACCCGAATCGCTATACGTGTGCCTACAAAATTTGAGGCTTTCCGTCGATGTCCATGGATTCCCTCATCAGATTCCGATTTGGTGACAATAGGATCACCTCGGGAACATACCCTTTCAAATAAAAAAGAATAAAGAATTTTGAAAATAGGTCCACAATTGACGGAGAAATCAGTGAACATACATAAAAAAAATAAAAAAACATACATAAAGTAGAACATATAACCTCCTCCTTTTTGGAAGTCGGTTAAAAATCACAATCATCATACATTAAATTAAAATAAAAAAGTTCGAGAAGAAAAATCGTAAATATATAATTAAAGACATGAAAACCGTATTTCTTAGAAAAACACGGGCCGGACATTTTGTTTTTGTTTTTTAACCGACTTCAAAAAGGAGGAGGTTATCAATTCGGTTGTATTTTTTTTTTATGTTTGTTACCTCAGTACGCCGTCATTTATGAACCGATTTGGAATTTTTTTTTTTATTTGAAAGGATATGCTTCCAGATTGGTCCCATTCTTGTCAAAATCCAGTTCTGATGATGGGATCCATGAGGAATTGAGGGAACTCCTCAAATATTATAGGCATACATATAGCAATTTTGGTATTTTCATCAACATGTCAAGCATTTGCATTCAAAAAGTATAATTTGGTGAAGTGGAACTGATGAACGAGACCACAGATAGCCACAGGAACTCTTCAATGATAATAAGTATTTCACGGGTGGCGATAAGATATCTCGATTAAGATAGTTAAGCGACTATGACGAAGCAAATTTAAATAAATGGTTCTGACGAAAATGGTACCATCAAACCGATCTGATGATGAAGCTGGAAGGTAGGTACCGGAACTTCGTAATAAAACCATGTATTCTAGCCGTGTTTGGGCTTATTGGAATTGTCATGAGATGCACTCTGACTATAAAAAGTAAAAAATAAAAACTTTTTAACAAAAAAAAAACAACCGACTTCAAAAAAAAAAAACACTACAAAGTGTAAAATAACTTTAATTTTAATTTTGGAAGTCGGTGGCAAAAACGTAAATACAAAACCAAAGACACCGACTTCCGAAATTAAAATTAAAGTTATTTTACACTTTGTAGTGTTTTTTTTTTTGAAGTCGGTTGTTTTTTTTTTGTTAAAAAGTTTTTTATATTTCAAAACATTCTCATAATTTCTGTTTTTCCACCATAGCACTAGCATTACAATTCCAGTCGTAACAGCACATTCCACATGCCGTTCACGATTACCATCCGACTCATAATCCTATGTTTTTGCCGGAGCACGCGATACGCATCCTTCTCCGATACATCGCAGATACATGGCTTTCCGATGGTAATTCCCTTTCAAATGCTTTTTTATAGTTTAGCGGCGTTTTGTCAGTCTGTTTGGGGGAAGATTTTGGGATATAAAGTGTTTGTTTTGCAGTAAATGCGTATTTTTGTGTACGGTGCGTCTCATAGAAGATTACTCGACTGGATAACTAGACAGGTTCAGTAAAGTTTTACGCAATTGACTATTCTTCACATAATTATCACAACTTCTTCTTGTGCCGAAGACAACGGTTACTTTATTGATCCATTGAGATGGAGATTTGACTCAAACTTAGCAAATGGCTGACTTAATCGTTATTGCAAAATAACGAAAGCTGATAATAGGATAAGTGTGTGCAAGCTAGTGATTACAGTAACCAACGCCAAGGGCCGAGGGCCAAGAGCCGAAAGCCGAGCGTCGAGTACCTACCGACGACGGCTACTAAACCACCTGTGTCTTTGTTGCTCTCAGTAATGAGAACCTCCAGTTATTTGGTGTGGTGCTAATAAGATGCGATTTTGATTGTTGACAGATGAAGTTTTTATTTATTTATTTATTTACAGCTTATACTTAGCTTAAAAATTGTAGGTCACAGGTTTGAACCCAGCCAGGCACTTTGAATAAATTATTTCATCACCACTGCTGTCGAAACTGTGAAGCCAATAAACGCGGAGACATCTGACATCCAACCGCACAGGGCCCGCGTAGTGGAGTACGGCTTAATACCTCTCACAAAGAAGTGTGTGTCCCAGCTCCCAGCAGTTAGAAAATTATTATTATTTGATCATGCTTTTGCCTCTGACCGAAAAGCTTTAAGTCACAGCAACAAAGTACACCTCAAAAGTCATTCCCTTAACCCTCCATCGCTTGCAAGCGGCACTTTGTTTGCCACTTAACTCCAAGTTGCCGCTACGCTATTATAGCTTGATTCGATTGGGTGGCCTCGGCTACAACCTACGAGTACCACAGATACCTGGAACCTTTGTTTGTGGAGGTTTAGGGTGCTTAGTGCGACTAGTGTTTGTGGCCTTCTGTGGAATCTTATTTCTTGGTATTGCTAACAATGATGCTGTGAAAGAATGCGGTCGGAGAGACTTTTGAAAAAGCCTAAGTAAAAAGTCATAATTCGAGGTTTGGCTCTCGACTATTTCCTCCTTCAATATTGGAATAATTTGAAAGATTTATGTCATAAACTGAATAAGAAGGAAATATACTGTGTCCCTATGTTTTTCTTTTTTCATCAATAGTTGTCAAATTTGTACACTAGACCTCTGTTGATAGCGGTTTAAATTGGCATTTTCGCCCATTGTATGTTTTGTAGTAATAATTGTTTTTTTTTTGTTATGTATTTTCTGGTGTACAATAAAGTATATATAAATAAATAAATAAATAAATAAATGTATTATCAAAAGGAAAACATACTGACATACAAGTAGTTAATATTTATTATTCTGTAAAAAATCATTGTTTTATGGTCACTAATCAGAAAAAAAACAGGTGAGAGCGTTTATATGAAGAATCAATCACCCGCATTTTCTCTTAAGCCGTTGGTCCCGGCTGTCATTCGTGGATCTTTGACAGTCGCTAGGAGTTGTCAAAAGCCCGAAAGTCTGACAACCAGTCTTACCAAAGGGTACCGTATTACTCAGTAACTGAGTTGTGGAGGTCAGATAGGCAGTCGTCCATATAAAATACTGGTATTCAGCTACATCTGGCAAGACTGGAAGCCGATCCCAACTTGTTAGAAAAAGGCCACGCAAATAATGGTGAATGCTAACAGTGATGCTAAACGATAAGAGCCATTTCCAAATTCTAATCTATTTGTAAAGTTATAAGCAAATAATAACTCAAATTACCACAATACGAGATATGAACTAATTTCTCTGAATACTCATACAGCTATGATTTTCAGTAAGAAGAAAAATCTTTCACGATGTTCTTTTATTTTTATAATAATTGTGTGAGACGCTTCAAAAGTTACTGACGAGTTTAATATGCTTTTCATTGCTATTCTACACGTATATCAGTCAGTAAAACATGTTAAAAATACTCAGATTGTTTATAAGTCTCTCCCTATTTGAAAAACCTCTGTAACATCATTTGTCAAAAAATACCACTTCTCTGTAATAAACTCCAAAAAATCCTCACAACAGCAACTTCCCTCACGGAACAGAATAGTAAACATTCATCCGAAAATCTCCGTCTCGATCAATTAACAAAGCGGACAATTAAATTGTTGAGAGTCTAAATCCATTCGTCCTGTTTGTTTGCGCCCTAATAGTGTTTGCGTTTGAGACACCGCAATCCAATTTGAGCACTCAAATGCTCAGTTTTGAGAAATGCGAGTTGAGAACGAACTTACCTGGGAACTGAGTATTCGTCATTTATGAATCTTTAGGGAATGTACCGGTGTCGCGTTCGTTAATTCTGTTATAGTTCAGACTTTAGAACAGATTTGTAACGTTTTGCTACGGTTTAGATAGTTAAGTTTATTTTAACTTCTTCATCGTTGTCGGGTTTGTAAACAATTTCTATGGTCTGACATCTAATCCCTGAGCGATGAGCTGATGTGTTTTATCTGCATTTAATTGTTTGCGAATTTTGATAGAAATATATTCAGGTTACTGCTGTGGGTACACTTTGTTTAATAGTTAGGTTCATCATCATCATCATCAGCCTACAGGAGTCCACTGCTGGACATAAGCCTTTCCTATTGCACCCCATACAACTTGATTCTCGGCAACTCTCATCCAGCTGCTACCAGCCATCCTGCGAAGATCGTCGCTACACTTAGCCTGTGGGCGTCCTACCTCACGTTAATAGTTAAGTACTGATAATTAATTTCTCATTTTGTGACCTAACAGATAATCTAGCTTTACAGTTAAAAAAAAAACACTATATTAACTCGCATAGCAACCTCGAAAAGCATCTACATTATTATTCCAAGACATTTTAAATCTGACAACAATAATATCAAATCTCAAGAATACCTCATGAAACGGTAGCTTCATCTAAAAACATAGGAAATAAAGGAAATTGTACATACATATTTATAAGATGATATTCAAATGGTTGCAAATTCAAGGGGTGGCTGTTTAGCCATTTAACCAGCGAATATTTGGATAGAGTCAATAATGGCTTAGAACTCGCGAGCCTTTGAGTTTGAGTGTTAGATGGTGCACGCTGAATTACGTCGTCAAGGGGTTTGAGGGTAGGTAGGTAGATCAATATTGAATTTACGTTCATTCTAGCAGCTTTGGAATACTGTAAATTGAGCGTAAACGCTATTATTCTACGGACCTAGCACGAACGCTCGAAGTGAACCTAACGTAAATTCGAACGATCTTCTATTTGAAAATATTCGGTTTGCACATACTATTTATTTAGTTTTTAGGTGATAAGTACTAATTGTATAAGGTTTGGAATAATTATTATATTGAAAAATCTGAAACAAAAGGTATTTGGTATAAAACCATTCAGCATGAGCCTCCTCGTTGCTTTTGGTTTGATGATGACAAATTAAGTAGAAAATTTGTAAAGCTAGCTTTAAGACTTCGATCTGGATACTATCCATCGGCAAAGTTTGTGTTCTTGATGAATAAAGTCGACTCGCCAAACTGTATCGCTTGTAACAAAATTGAGGACGTAAAACATTTGCTGATGGATTGTGTAAAAAACAATAAAGAAAGAGAAGAATTGGAAAGGGAGCATGCATTGAACAGATTCGATATAGGATTAGTTCAGACAATTTTGTCACGCCCTAAATCGGATCTAGCAAAACAATTTTGTAGTTTAGTATTAGTGAACCCCGAATTTTCTTAGATTTTATTTTTCTATTCTTTTTTATTAGTTTTTATATAGTGCTTATGATATTGTTTTAAGATACAGTGGGGTTGACGTATTCTTGTGGATAAATATCCCAAAAATAATAAAGAATAAAAAAACAAAAAGTACTAATTGTATTTTCAATACAGAAGTCGTTCGAATTTTCGTAAAGTTTACTGCGCGCGTTTGTGCTAGGTCCTCTGATAATTTTGAAAAAGAAAGAAATGAAAATGCGTTTATTGCATTACAGCTAAAAATATTATAATGCCAAAAGGGGCTCAGCTCAGCATCATGTCAGATGACAAGTAATAAGGTGTACCACCTGACCCTGATTTTCAGCTGCAACCTGTGAGTGCCATACGCTAGAATAACAAACAATTTAATAGCTAGTGTTTTGTTTTACTAGTATGTAATAAAAATTAGCATTATGTGCCAAGTTCATTTTCAACATTGCATAACTACGAAAATAGTTATTTTTCTAAGCAAATTCTTTGCCATTGAAATCTGTTCGCCGAGACTTGAAAGGTACCAATTTATCGCAAATATAGTTGCCCACTTACATCAACCTACCTCCCTACATCTCACATTCGTTTCGTCACCCAAACTAAATATTTCTTGCCCCATCTATCCACGCGTCGGTCTACACGCGCGGGTCACGTTCTAACGTCCGATCAATGTTCAATGTTCATACCGAATAACTTATAAACTTTATTAAAACCAACATCCACGAATATGATAATGAGACCCAATCTAGATCGTTCCGAGATTGGTTGAATATTTGAAACAGTGTATGAATTGGAAGCAAATTAGATATGATTTGTTCAAAATTCGGTTCTGTTTCTCACTCCAGAATTGTGTTGCAAAAGCGAACTGGTTCGTCCTAATTTACGTGTTCTTACAGGCGACGTTCCAGACTGCATATGCTACTGTGAAGTAAATTATGTCTTTAAATGGGACATGCACTAAGATCTTAGCACAGCAGGTACATACAGCTAAGTGAAGGCTACCTAAGTTGCAGCTATTTAACGTTTACAAAGTGTTTTTCTATCTCGAATTTCTCACTAGCAACCCGGACCCGGCCCGGCCTGGATCTGTGCTCTGTCGATGGCAATAGACTCACGCCCTGTTATGTATGTCTTAAACATAGCTGGAGAAACGTGAGTATACTATAGATACACGTCTGTCTGACGCTTCAGAGAAACAAATATTAATTCCTCAATTTTCATGATTACATCACTCTTGTCTCTGCATCACTCAAAGGTCGACTGGTAGAAAATGCCTATGGAATTAAGTCTGCCTCTGTGCATTTATGTGCTTGAAGTATTAAATAAATAATTGAATAAACAAGGTGTGTTGCTATGTGATGTTTCCGTTGATAATATTTATTTGGCAAAAACAGTGCATTAAATTTCTTAAGTAATTTTATTTGTTAGATACAATAGTAAATTATTAATTCTACTTACACTAGGTACTAAATATCTTATTTATATCTGGAATAAATCATCACAAGTTGGTATGGTAATAATTACCTTGTTGTATCTACATTATTGCTGCACAATATGGCCTGTTGAATTGAGCACAAATTACAGCAGCTGCTTGCCACATATTGAGTGAAGCTACAACTTGCAACAAGGGTTTATTAAATCATCGAACATGTGTTTGTGTCTCAGTTTATTGATGATCTTGCTGGTTATATTAATTTACTAGCGCACGGTTGATATCAACTACACTTGATGTAGCTAAATGAATAGAGTTATTTTTAAGCCTGCAGAATCATTACCTACGAATATTTATTTTCTATTAGAAAATAATCTTATCTCTCTAAGCATAATATGACCAGTAACCCATATTCCTGCATACAAGCAGTCACGCTCAATACGCAGAGTTAAAAAACTCAAAACTCGTCATGTATCTTGCAACCATCAGTTTTAGGCAGAACATTGCTCACTATTCAGTCGACTCCTCAAAATCCCGGTCCCTTAGTCACTTAAAAAAACTATATACTTAAAAAGTCCCCTCTGGATTTGTATGCAGCAACAAAAAGGAAGATAATTTCATATCCCTATTGAAGGCACTTTGGCTCACAATCGCGGCGGTAAATAAAAACGTTCGCAATTGGCACCCCGTCTGGGCCGGATGCGCTGGGCGCGAATAGGGGTGGCAGAAGGTTTGCGTTCAAATAAGATTAAAAAAAAACAATTTAATATAATTGTCAATATTGTAATACCTACATTGTAGGTAGGTATGCTAACGTACAAGTTTATTATATTTCGTCAGTTCCTATGTAAGTACAAGGACAAAAAAATACTTAAAAGTAAGAAGTGGGTAAGACTCCATTCTCAATCCCAAAAAAAATCCTTACTTTTTGGTTGTAAAATTGATTACCATCCCACATTTTTTTGTCAAATTAATTCAACCTAGTCGACCATTTTAATGTTAATCAAATGTTATTTAATATAATTATGTATGTACAGACATACCAGTTGCCTAAAATACTTCAAATTATGTGAGTTGTTATAAGTTGCATTCTTCCAGGAAACTGCAGCCGTAGCAAAGCAACAACGTCAGTCTATTAGATCCTTATAAAAGCAGTAGGTATACCTAGATCCCAATATTGACCCAAAACCTCATTGATAAACAACATAACCTCACTAAATAACATAAAAACCTTACTTAATAACATAACAAATTCTCACTAAATAACATAACAAAACCTCACTAAATAACAAAACAAAATCTCACTAAATAACATAACAAAACCTCACTAAATAACATAACATCACGCCTGGTTTTCCCGAAGAGTTATTCAGAAGGCTGCGTTCTGGGCACTATCCATCGGCAAAGTTTGCTTTCCTAATGCGGAAGGTCGCATCACCTAATTGTGAAATATGCAACAAAATTGAAGATGTGCAACACTTGTTGATGGAATGTGTTAAGAGCAAGAATGAAAGGGAATCATTGATTATAGACTTTAAATTGAACATTTTGGACGTTGGGTTAATTTTAGCAAAACCTGGATCGGTTATTGCAAAGAGGCTATGTGGTCTGGTGAAGATGCCTAGTCAATGATTTTACTTCTTATACATAGTTATTTCAATTAAAGTTAAATAGTTTAATAAGGTACGATGGGGTTGGCATATCCGTGTGGATAAAAACCCCCTTTTGATAATGAAGAATAAAAAAAAACTGTCGCCAGTTATGTTTAAGTCCATGTATACACTTTTATTTGGTTACTCGTTCCTGGCAGCCCTGCCCGCACCGCACACCCGCACAGCGCGACCGAATGCACTCGCTGCTCGCTAGCTCCGGATACGCACTTAGATGTTACGTACACTGCATTAGCTTCTAATACAATGTGCGTTCATATTGCATGAGGGCAACTTATAGGGCAGATTATGAATGTTTCCTATGAGATGATTAGGTAAGCTTTCAAGTATCTTAGTAGATAGTTCAGAACAGCCAAATGCAAACGTGGAAGAGATACGGATCGCGAGACTAAATTAATATCATGAAAAAGTCCTCAATCTCGAAGAAAGTTATGAGCACGGCTATCCTCTGAATTATTACTATAAATAAGTTTTATAAAATTAAAATATATATTACGTGTAAGTTGTTTATTTTATAGACGATAAGTACTGAATAGTTTATGCGATAGGTAGAAAACAATTTATTTCAGATGAGAATATTATCTTGTTTCATACTTCTTAGAGCGTGATTTTTCAGTAGTCGAGTTTTATTTTTTGAATAACAACTAACATCATCGTTATCTGTGATGCAATTTGCGTGTTTAATGCTAATGAATTGCTAAGCAAACGGGCCTCGAGGGGTGAAATACATTAAAATTTGAAAATATACTTTATATTCTGTACATTTGCCTATTTCACAGGAGTACATCTATACATCTCCGTCAGCACCGCCAGCTCGCCGTGCCGACGTCTCACAAGTTAATTTCCTGTGCAAGAGAGTCCTGGCAAGACGATCCGCCATTTTTGCACTCCTGTCTATATGAGACAGACAGTGATTGTTTGTTCACATAAATGTATTAATTAATACTTGTTAATTCCTATGGCTATAGAGACCAAGAAAGACTAAACTATTTATTACTAGTTGACCCGACAGAAATTGTCCTGTCTCAATAAATACAAAAATCCCATAAAAAACACTCTCAGTTTTTTCCAAATTTTACATTTTTCTGGAAAACTTCTTAAATTTTTCTTTTCCTCAAAACCTAATTCGGATGTTCACAAAGATTTTTTTTTTTTGGGTTCCGTACCCAAAGAGTAAAACGGAATCCTATTAATCCTAAGACTCCGCTGTCCGTCCGTCTGTATGCCCGTCTGTCACCAGGCCGTATCTCATGAACCGTAAATAGTTAGACAGTTGACATTTTCACAGATGATTTATTTCTGTTGCCGCTATAACAACAAACACTAAAAAACAGAATTAAATAAATAATAACAATTTACATAATAACTTTAAAAATAAATTATTAAATTAAAATAAAACATATATTTAAGGGAGGCTTCCATACAACAGACATGATTTATTGCCGTTTTATAGATAATGGTACGGAGCCCTTCGTGCGCGAGTCCGAGTCGCACTTGGCCGGTTTTTAATTCCCAAATCTGTCCAGCCTTTCTCAAGTGGTGCAAGCGCACCACTAAATAAATAAAATGCTGTTTGTTGGTAAGCTCCAACAAACAGCATTTTATTTTTATTTATATAGATACTGTCTTTGTACATACATCCATTAATATTTACATCTGTTCAACCGGTAGGGCGAGGCCACAACACTGCGTTGCGGCGTCGTCTCGCAAAAACGACGTCGCACAGCAATACAATGCGATGACGCAACGCAATCATCGCATACGACATCGTACAAGAGGCTAACCGTCAGTTCAGTTTCTAGTGAGACATGGACCGCACTACACGGGTCCTACTTTTGCTAACGTTAAGACACATCAAGAAAAAGAAACAGAAAAAAAGTACTGGGTGCATTAATTTCTATCAATCTATACATATAATAAAATCGTAGGAAAGTCAAAACTGTACATTGAATATTTTTTAAAAAGAATACTTGGGGCGTGATCTACAATCGATATCGAAGCCAAAAATATAGTTTTTAGAATTTTTGTCTGTTTGTCTGTCCGGGATAAACTCAAAAAGTACTGCATGGATTTACTTCAAATTTTGCATGAATATTACTAAGAGGTCGGGTCAACATATAGGCTACATATTATCACGCTATCATCTACGGGGGAGGAGCTGTGAATCTTTATTTTTCTTACGCATTCTGTGACAGCGTGTAATCTAACGACGCACATTTAAATGTTGTTTTTAAGTAAGCCATACTATTATCTAGCTTTACACTATAAAAACTACGCCATTTAAGTAACGTGGGCAGAGAAATATAGTTTAATGAATGTTAGTAGTATAAAGACAATTTTAAAACAGCGCCATCTATGAGATTTCATAAAAATCAAATCAAGTTACATGTTAACATTTTTTGGAAATTAATATTTTAAATTTGATCATGTTGGCGAGGTAAGTAGTTAGTTATTCTTAAAATTCATAGATGGTGATGTGCATTTTCTTTATAAAAGTTGTATCGTATAGTTCGTTTTGACAAATTCAAGTTCCAACAAAACCCTCAAAATCTTGAGCAGAGCTGAGCAAGACAATTAAAAAAAAAATGCGGTGTTAAGTATTACAAAAAAGTTATGTTCATTGATGATGACACCCTCGCGGAGGCTAGCGTCAGTGACAGTCCCAGCCGCATGCGTCATCTGTTTGCCGTCATCTTGGTGTTTTGCGGAGTCGCGAACCCGGTAGCTTTGTGGGAGAAGTATCGCTATATATAGTATAGTGGAAATCGGGAGTATAACGCTGAGACAAATTACGATCCGGGCGAAATGACCACCATACGAAATGACCATGTCGCTTTGTTCTCTTCAGAGCAAAAACATTATGACACCGTCCTTGAAAGCGTTGGGCAAAACCAGGGTACAATGTTTTTCTTGGATGCTCCTGGTGCAACAGGAAAAACATTTGTTACCATTGGCATACTTGCAGAGGTCAGGAGGCAAGGCAAAATTGCTATTGCTGTAGCGTCGTCGGGAATCGCTACCACACTGCTTCCGAGTGGCAAGACAGCACATGCCATGTTTAAAATTCCCATCGATTTAGAGAACGCCGAAACGCCTGTTTGTGGTGTGTCACGTAACAGCGATAAGGGACACGTGCTCAACGATTGCTCTCTGATCGTATGGGATAAGTGTACGATGGCCAATAGGAAGGCAGTTGAGGCCGTGGACAGAATCCTGCAGGACATCCGCAGGAACGAACATTTGATGGGTGGTGTCACAGTTCTGTTCAGTGGTGATTTTCGGCAAACGCTTCCCGTGGTGACGCGGGGCTCGAGGGCTGACGAGGTGAATGCTTCGTTGAAACGATCTTCGTTGTGGTCACGAGTTCGTACGCTGCGCTTGACCATTAATATGAGAGCTCGGTTCGGCGGCAAGGCACGTGCTCAAGAATTCTCCGATGTCGTTCTAAGTCTTGGCGAAGGCACTCTACCAGAAGAGATAGGTGGACAGGTGGTGCTTCCAAAGTCTCTCGGTAGAGTGGTATCCAGCTTAGAAGAACTAATTCGCTGTGTGTACGGGGACATCAGTCGTATACCGCACCAGCAGAATTCTTGGGTGTGTGAGCGGGCCATTTTGATGCCCAAAAATGATCAGGCTGCAGCAATTAACGAATGCATTCTCTCGGAAATTGAGGGGAATAAAGTGGTCTACACCTCAATAAACACTGTTGTCGAGCAAGATGACGCCACACATTATCCCGTGGAATTTCTGAGCTCCCTGTCAGCAAGTGGACTTTCAGCGCATACCATCAAGCTGAAGGTCGGTGTTCCGATTATGCTTCTTCGGAACCTATCTCCTCCGAAGTTGTGTAACCCGCCTTAAAGTCATCTCACTCCACAGACACACCATTGAGGCGGAAATTCTTACGGGTTGTGGCGTCGCGCGTCGGCGAGGCAGTATTTATACCACGTATTCCCCTCATACCTCATAACTCCCCGTTCCAGTTCAAGCGCGTACAGTTCCCCGTGAGTGTTTGCTTTGCGATGACCATCAATAAGTCGCAGGGACAGATACTGAGGGCAGCGGGTGTCGACCTCAGGACGAGTTGCTTCTCACAAGGGCAACTGTACGTCGCTTGCTCCCGTGTCACCAGTCCTGACTCTCTTTACATTTTGGCTCCTGGCAGCATAACTACCAACATAGTTTATAGAGAAGTGCTGTAAGGTACCTTTGTACGTATTTTTACTCTTTTGTGTCCTGGAATGTATACCTGCATTATTTTCTCTAATTCCTTCAGTCACATCTTATGACTAAACTCAGCAGGATTCCCATATAACTCTCTTCACTTGCTTTGCTTGCAAAAAAAACGTAACTATATTTTAATGCTATTTTAAAAGTTGTGTACCTACTTATAATGCTATAGCGACACTGGCATCTTAGGTATTTTTGGTGCTGTAGAGCCTTCACGCAGACGACGTCGCGGGCAGCAGCTAGTTATGAATAAAAAGAGGTAGCGCGTCGTCGCATTGCAGATTTGTACGTTGCGTCAGCGCATCGGAAATTTCCACGATGCATTGTGCGGCGTCGTAGAATTTTACGATGCGACGCCGCAACGCAGTGTTCTGTCCTCGCCTGTATGTGTGCTGGGATCAGGTGCACAATAGCACATAACGCTTGACTCGTTTCAAAGCTTGAATCGAAGGATCGATCTGGCCTTGTTATGACACTACAATACAGGGTCGCAAGGACATTGTCACGCAGCCTATCACCATGAATCCCGCACACACACCGCAACCGACGAAATTTCTATGCAATCAGCATATAAATTTTCGTCCGTTGTAAAAAAAAAAAACCTGGTGTGACTGCACGTCATGTTATAGTGTACAGATTGATTCCTGCGACAGTTAAATTATCGAGATGAAAGGTACCATATGTCCATTTCTGTACGCCTGACAACGTATATGCAAAATTTCAGGATGATCGGTTCAGTGGTTTAGGAGTGAAAAGGTAACAAACACAAACAAACTTACTTTCACATTTATAATGTTAGGATTATTACAACAAAATAATTTGCATTTCATTGTTATTTGAATCTAACAAGTAACAACCTTCTATGTTCTATGTTATGGGTTTGGTTTCCGCACTTAGTCCTTCAGTTGGACCATTGTGCGTGGGCCATGACGGCCGTCGGTGGTTATTCCAACCAGCCCACCTCCCTCCAGAAGCTGATTAGGTCTCCTGGTTTGTTTAGAACATCTGTGTACGATCTGGGTGTCCCGAGGGTTTCTGATCTAATCTGGGTGACACCTGTGCACTCAAAGAGCACATGCGCAACAGTTTCATCAGCCTCCATGCATGCTCTGCACAGGGGACTGTCCGTTATTCCTATGGTGTGGAAGTGTTTATTTAGCGAGCAGTGTCCCGTGATGGTCCCCGTCACCAGGCGCAAGCCTTTCCTGTCCAGTCGCAATAAGCGCCTGGTTAGCCTGCCATCTAATGATGGCATAGCTTCCTTGGACTGCCTGCAGCCTGGTGACGACGTCCACCAACTTTCTGCTTGTGTATGGGTGTGCTCCTGTAGCCACCTGCGTAGTTGGTTGAAGGGGATGGGCACGATAGGTTCCGGTCCACAAACTGACGTACTGGAACCTCTTCTGGCCAGTTCGTCAGCTGCGTCGTTACCTAGCGATCCGCTGTGTCCTTTTATCCATTGTAGCGTCACTACATTGCGGTTCAGAACAGTTACCTGTTCAAGCGCATTGTGACATTCTAGTATTAGATTCGATGTGATGCATTCCTTCCCTAGGGATTGAAGGACTGAGGCGCTGTCAGAGAGTATGCGAATACGAGCATCTGTAACTCTCCTGGCTGCTATGGAATAAGCCGCTTGTATTATGCCCACACACTCCGCTTGGTAGACAGTGTTGAGCATACCCAGCGGTCTGGATATTTTTATGTTGAGGTCGTGTGAGAAGACTCCGACTCCAGTTCCGCAGTCGGTCTTTGAACCATCAGTGTAAATTCTCAGTTCCTTCGGGCCTGAGTAGTCGCACTGCTCCTCTTTAAGCACTATATTGTAATGCTTTTGAGAGCAGTATTGTTTCGGGGCCTTGTCGCAGGGTGATGCCATCATTGGCTGCCATTTGATCGCATCTTCTTTTAGACGTGTGTGTTTGACCCTAGAATCTCTGCTTAGGGTACCTGATATATGGAGCCTAAAGGCAGCCAGGGCCGCCTGTTCCCGCACTATGAGGTGTAGGGGCGGCAGCCCAAGCATAGCCTGTAGGGCAGCAGTGGGTGTAGTTCTCATGCAGCTAGTGATTGCCACACACGCGAACCGCTGCAGTTTTTCGAGATCTCTCTGTGCTGTGCTCAGGTCTGTTCTGGGCCACCAGACTAATGAGCCGTATGTAATGATTGGTCGGATGACTGTGGTGTATAGCCAGTGAGTGACCTTGGGGCTTATCCCCCAATTCTTGCCAAGCATACGCTTGCATTGCCACAGGGATATGCTGGCTTTCGTAGTAATGTAGTTGGTATGTTTTGCCCAATTCAGCTGTTTGTCCAAGAATATGCCCAGGTATTTGGTTTCAGTTGATAGGCTTAGGGTTGTACCAAAGAAACTTGGCAGTTTTAGTGTTGTCAATTTCCTCTTTTTTGTAAAGAGAACTAAATCGGTTTTTGTGGGGTTCACTGATAGTTGGTGTTTTCCACACCAATTCTCTATTATTTTCAGGGCCTGGCGCATTAGGTTGCACAGGGTGTTTTCGTGGGTGCCATTTATTATTATGGTTATGTCGTCGGCGTAGCCTACGGTAAAGTAACCTTTGTCGTTCAGTTCTTTTATGAGACTGTCTACGACCAGGTTCCATAGAAGCGGCGAAAGGACACCCCCTTGCGGGCAGCCCTTCGCCACGATGGCCCTTGTGGTGTCGTTTACGGTTACTTGTACCGCCCTCTGTTTGAGCATGTTGGTGATCCAGCCGCTCAGGGGTGGGTCTATATTGTGTCTGTGTAGGGCCGTGCTTATGCTTTTGAAGGTGGTTTTATCAAAGGCGCCCTCAATGTCAATGAAGGCGGCCAGTGCTGAGCATTTGTGATCCACCGCACATTCAATTTTGGATACCACGCTGTGCAGTGCGGATTCCGTTGATTTGCCTGTGGAGTACGCGTGCTGTTGTTTGTGGAGTGGCTTTGCCCGTAGAGGCCCGTCTCGGATGTGTCGATCACAGAGCCTCTCTAGGGTCTTTAGTAGAAAGGATGTGAGGCTTATGGGTCTGTACGCCTTGGGTTGTGTGTAGTCGGCTTTACCCGGTTTTGGTATAAAGATAACTTTCACTTCGCGCCAGGCTTGGGGTATGTATCTAAGTGCTATGCAGGCCCGATAGATTTCTACCAGGCATGGTGTTATATGGTCAACCCCCCATTGTAGCAGGGCTGGGAAAATGCCATCTAGTCCTGCGGACTTATAAGGCTGGAAGGTGTTGATAGCCCACTTTACTCGGTCTTCTGTTACTAGACTGTGGGCACTGGACCAGTCCCGCTCCGTTGGGGTCCAATCGGGCACAGCTTCCCAGGTCCTGTCCTCTAGGACTTTGCAGTCTGGGAAGTGTGTCTCGAGTAGTACCTTGCTGGTTTCATGGTCCGTTAGTGTGTATGTGTTGTCAGATTTTTTCAGCGCGCCAAGAGTTCGGTCCTGATCTGTTGATAGGATTTTCCTTACTCTTGCGGCTTCATTATTGGTCTCGATGGATTCACAGAATTTCCGCCATGCTGTCCTTCTGGCAGTTCTGATTTGCTTTTTGTATGTGTATTGAGTCTCTTTGTATAGCTCCCAGTCTTCCGGGAGTCTGGTGTTTTTGGCTCTGTTGAATTGCTTCCGTAGTGTATTTCTGAGTTTACCAAGTTCGGCGTTCCACCAGGGATTTCTCTCACTGTTGGTTCGTGGTGCCCTCAGCTTGCAGCATGCATGGTATGCTTCGGTTAGGTATTCCGATAGCTTTGTTACAGTGTATTCGAGTTGTCCGGATTCTCTTACGTTTGTTTGTGTTAGGTGCCTAGCTAGCATTGCGGCTAGGAGGCGCTTGTACCCGGGCACATCGGTGCGCCGCGGGTTACGTCGCGGTTCAGGTTTCCTTGTATTAGTAGTTAGTGTGAAACGGATCCTTCTATGGTCTGAGCAAGAAGGTTCGTTTGATACGTGCCAATTTGTGATAAGATTTGTCGCGTTTTAGTAACAACCTTCTTCAACAATCTTTAGAAAAAAACAGCTTCATTTAAAATGTCTAACAGCGACTACGGACGTGGTCAATCACACTAAAGCTAAATACAAATCAGATCGTCCAGCTGTAATCTGTAGTATTTCATGTGCAGTACTTACTGGTTCACATCTACTTGGTATCTCACGCTGGTGCGGTAACTCGGAACACGTAAATATTAGCCCACGCGTGACATTCGTGTGTGGGTACAGTGGCAGAGTTAATTCCTACGCCATCTTGTAGAAATAGAAAAAGATAGTTTTAGCAATGGAATTTGCTTACCTCATTTTAAGAGGTTAACCCTGCTTTTTTCAACTGTACCTATTTGTAACTGTAGATCGTAATCTACTCATCGTGCATTTAAGATGAACCCTGTTGTTCTATGGGTAACTTCTCACAACTAGCACTTTATATTCCTCCTAGTTCTTCATATTTTTACATGGTATGTCTCTGTGTTATTTACTTATTTTAATAAAAAAAAAACCCAACGACATCTAAGTATAAATAAGACACTCAGGCTTCTATTCAGTAAATACCTTTAGGTACTGAAGAAAATTTTCTATCAGATTATTAGTTCCAAAATGTAAATCTATCTAAACTAAACTTTAGCTCGTATCTGTACATACGATACGTCGAGAAAGTTTACGAGCCGGACCGAAGTTGGTGTCGGTGGACCGTGGAATGCGTTGATTCGCAAAATCAATGGCCGCGATATTTATACGAGTATGTTGTTGTACTGTGGGAACTTCGGAGTTTGGAACTTATAATTGGAGGAGTGGTGGGGTAACAGAGACAGTGATGTCTAGCTAAATGAAGAATGTTGTGATTTGAATCGATTGGAATATGTAATGTGTGACTGTTTACTTATAGTTGCGGTCACAATTACAACTAAAAAACTATTAAGTATATTCTAAGATTAGAAATATAAGAGAAATATGAAGGAGCTCCTCAAGCAATAACATGTGGATAAATATTGTTATGGACTGCGTCACTTTTGAACAATTCAACCTTTATACAGGGTGCATTTGAAATCATGGGCATTATTTTAACCTAAGGTACTACTTATGATACTAATTGCATTAGGGCTACTATTACGCAAATCAAAAATATTATTAATGCAAGTATGGAAAACCTTAAAATGTAGTAAGTCATACAAAGTATCAAATTAGTTGCGCTTCTCGATAGCAAATGCGTAGGTACACTACGCCGTACGCGCGTCCTTGGGCGTGAATTCTTTGACCCCGCCCGACTCACGTGACATTCGTAAGTTGCCAATGAATTGATTCATAATAAATTCCAACTTTCCCTTCGTACTTTGCCGGCTTAGGACGGTCAAAACTACGTCAACTAACATACATTAAAAAAAAAACATTTACGTACCTAGCTTGTGGATTGTTTTGAAAAAACCTTATTTGTCGGTAAAGTGACAGAGGGTAAACGGGTGCTCTTCCACGAGCTTGTGCATGTGCTGGCACGTGAAAAGACGAAAAATCCAACAGGTTCTGAGTGGTTCTGGTGGAATGAGACCCCGTGAAGGAATAGGGTCGTTCGGGTAGCGCCGATGGAACATTTCACGAGTTCATACTAAATTTCTTGTGCGATCGTAAATTACAACCATTTGTGGGTATTGTTGGTTGGTGTACCTAGCCTGCACATTACGCGGTCGAGGCATCGTGTACACAAACACACACACAACACACAACTACTACACTAACACTTAATACACTGCAATCCAAGCACCGTATGACGCGAGCGGCGAGTACGGCGATTACGTCACGGGATCAATAAATCAATTACGCGTCAATGCACCTGCGCAGTCGTTATGACACTGGTTCCGGGTTCGTGACTTCGTGTTGCGGCGGGAAGCATACCCCGCGCGGGGGTGATATTCGTATTTTTGCGAGTGAGGGAGTGGGACGGAGAGAGTTCAGGGAATCCCGCCGGACGGAATGTCTTGTAGCCCATTGTTATTATTACTTGTAAGGAAAAACCCGCGCGCGCGCAGGTGATGTTTGTTTACATTTCGCTTTGCGCTGTACTGCGCTTTAAGATTTTGATATTTCAACAATTATTGGCGTTAACGAAGTATTTTGTTTTAATTACTTTAAGTGTTTATTTGCAATAATAAGCCTTGTGCAATTTGATTTACTACATTTTTAAGGTTTTCCTTACTTGCATTAATAATATTTTTGATTTGCGTATTAATAGCCCTAATGCAATCAGTATCGTGAGTAGTGCCTTAGGTTAAAATAATGCCCATGACTTCGATTCCACCCTGTATACACAATTTGATATTGTAAAGATTTCTAATCAACGCAGCGTCTGAAGGTCTTTCCTAGCACTCGTTTGAACCTCCGGTACACATACATAGATAGGTAACTGCAATTTCCTATCCTTCGGAAAAAGAAGTTTGCAAATGTCGTTGCCGTATGCAGTGTTCCAAGACGGGACACGTGCCTCAAGTAAATTAAACTCATGTAGTAAAAAAATAAGAGCAGCATTCCTACCGGCCGGCATTGAGACGCCCTCTGTTCCAATATCGGCGTCTTTGTATCAGCCGGCGCATACTTTATTGAGAATCTAATACAAGCCTTTTGCAGAGCTGTCATCTGAAACTGAAAGGATACTTGCAATCAAATCGATTAAGTGAGATGCAATGTTTTTGTTAAAGTATGCAGCATGTATGAATTCAAATATAGTTTGAAACTTTTGCAATCAACACGCTAAATGCGTAACATAATATCAATCACAATCTGAATCATATTGCTTATCCATCGCTTCATATGATCGAACTTATTTGTCTGCTCAACAACGTAATAACGCAATGGATATTGTTGATCTACCAAAAAATTACCTCGCGGGCTAGTGGATAGTTTTTAGTAAGTAATACCGCTGTCCTTTTATTATAGGCCACCTCAAGTTGCATGGCGACTTACAGATGCCACAGTAGCTAAGCCACTGGCAATGTAGGTACGGGTCGTTGACAATAAGGTAAATAGATGATACGACATAACAGCAGTGCCCGAAAGTAACTGGAAATTTCCACCTCAAAAACTAAAACCAGTTCACTCAACATCAGCAAAACCTTAAATATTTTAACCCATTCAGTTCGCCGTACTCCGAAACTTTCACCAAACATGCAGCAAACTAAATCGAATAAAAATCGTTCGTATTCCAACCACAGTGGAACTGTTGGTCGTGAAATAAAAACACGATGAGGGTCTATACAGGAAAATTAACACGATTTAAATTGTATGAACAAATACTGTTGGTCTCGTGGTCGCATTTCGCGGGTCGGACAAAGTGTTATTGAGTTTTTACATTAGGAATTTCTTAGTAACAACCCGGAGTTTGGAAGTTGGCGGTGTGATACCCCCGTGCCTCGGAAAGCACGTTAAGCCGTTGGTCCTGCGCCTGATCTCTCCCCAGTCGTGTTGGATTGCCGTCCCATCGGACTATGAGAGTGAGGGAAGAGGGAGGGCACCTGTGTCTGCGCGCATACTTGTGCACTACAATATCTCCTGCGCTGAAGACTAGTTTCCATTGAGATTGGCCGCCATGGCCGAAATACGGCCTGGAGACTATATTTATGGAAAGCGGAGAATGGGAATGTAATAGCAGATTACTTACTTTAAAAAATATATAGGTAGGTACGACATACCTACCTATATATTTTTTAAAGTAAGTAGGAGGTAGAAAGAAAGAAAAATATTTTATTTGGGCCACGCACAGAAATTAAAAACAGAACAAACGTACAAAATCATGAAAACAAAAAAAAAGCAGTGTCAGGCCAAGAAGAATCTCGGCATATAATTACTGCGATATTAAAAAAAAAATGCCGCAGCGCTGGTATTCTGATAGGGCCGGCTGTGATACCCCGGACACACCTGCAGCGGACATAAATAAATCTCACTAGAGGAATTAAAAAGTATGTGAAGTGGAAAGTGATGAAGAAGTACTGAGTCAGTTCAGTTAGTAGCGGGGCTAAATACTTAGGATAAAAAATTATAATCATCATCACTTAATGCATGGCGATTTCGAATACCGCTTTCCAACAATACGATGTTTTCTGTTTATTTCTTCCCAGGCCACTTTATTTGATCTCAGGCCTCACTTTACTACGCTAAGTTGCTCGGTCTTAGGTTGTTGTTGATAATAGATTGTTTTTGTCATTAGAAAAGTTAGCACGAGGAGAAGAACCGAAAACTTCAAAGCACCTAAAACTACTAATAATATTAAGCCCTTACAATTTCCATTGTCGTAACTTAACTCCCTTATTTCCAAGATCTCAGTTCTAAGAAACGAGCAAACGAGTTTCTTAATAAATCATTAACGAGTCCTGCGAGGAATTCTTTCATTAATATCTCTCTAATGAAGCAGTAAGGCTTAGGTGGAATCGTTTCCACACGCTTGTTCTCACAGATATGAGTTCTAACAATTACTTCTTCTACTGCAGTTGATTGTTTGAGAATAATTGAGACAAGACAAGAAAACATAATAAATGATAATAACTAATTATTAGGTCTTACTAAAATAAAATTTTACCTTCGTTAAACTTGGCAAGATTTTTCCCTGAAAAGAAACAGTTCCGGCATTGCACCATGTTATGAATTGATGAATAAAGATAATACTAATTTTAGATTCTTATAATAATACTAGCTGACCCCGCAAACGTCGTTTTGCAAAAAAAAAGAAAAAATAGGGGCATGAAAAATAAATGTTGGCCGATTCTCAGACCTACTCAATATGCTCACAAAATTTTATGAGAATCGGTCAAGCCGTTTCGGAGGAGTACCGGAACGAACATTGTGACACGAGAATTTTATATATAAGACTAGCTGCGCCCCGCGGTTTCACCCGCGTGAGTTTTGATCCCGTGGGAATATCGGGATAAAAAGTATCCTGTGTGTTATTCTGATGTATAAACTATATTACTGTAAAGTTTCATCAAAATCCGTTCAGTAGTTTTTGCGTGAAAGAGTAACAAACATGCATCCTCACAAACTTTCGCATTTATAATATTAGTAGGAAGTAGGATAGGATAGGATTTTCATAAAACTGATAAACAGAGACACCTATCTTTAGGTATCGTTTATCTGTAAAGGTCAAAGCGATCCCAAAAGGTAGCTATTCCAAAGTAATATGATTAGGATAACATAGCCTGTATGTGTCAAAAGAAAAGTAGTCGGAGTGGAATACCTCGGCAGGTAATATTTGAAACCTGTTCAAGCCTTAAGGAAAACAACACTTTTGAAGATTACCTATAACATTTTTTCTTCTATAAAACGGTTGAGATAAGCCAAAAATAAAATTTCGCAAAACAAGGACAAGTCCTCACAAGTTTACGAAATGGTAGAGACGTCGCTTTGTAGCATAAAATAAAATTAAACATTTTATCCACTGTGAGCTATATTCAAGCTATGTTCAACATCAACTATGCTATTTTAATGTTAGGATACAATTAAAAATAAGAAGGCAAACTATTGTTTTTTTTTTTTTAATAGATTTAGAAATACATAATATAAAAAGATATATCATAATCCAATTCAACATTATAGGTGTTACTAACAGCGTGACTAAACTAAATCTAGTGTTTTCGCTAAATCTTCCGAGTTCAAACCTCATAAAATATCTATTTAAATGCGTATGTTAGTATCTATGTACCTGTGACGGTCAGATAATGACTAAAATTCAACTTCAAATAAAGAAAATGAGCCACAATATTTATTAAAGAGGATATAAATATATACACAGGATAAATTTCTTATATTGAGGGCTAATTATTCAATCGACCGATAATTTGTGTTATAAATTAGCCCTAAATTAACCAACAAACTATTAACATAAATTAATCTAACTAAAACTATTACCAAACTAAAATATGGCAACGAAAATTCTTCGTAGAACAAACCATGAGAATTCGGACAAATAAACACACAATGACAAATATCTTCCAGTGGATTGCAGTCCTAAGCCTGGGTCCAATCTCACTCGGTTGTGGGCCTTGAAAAATGGCCTTGGGGGATGCGCGAATTACTTTTTTTGGATTCGCATCCCTTTCTCATCGTCACCTGTGCCCTCACACGTATATGTTTCTGTAAATATATATCGTTTGTGCCACCTCTGGTTTTACAAGAAATAAACCATGTTGTTTTGTTTTTTGAAGTATTTCTTTCAGGATGTTTTAGGTTTCAAAATGTTGAATTTGGATACAATCATAGTATTTTATACATAAGTGATACCATTGTTATCCCTCATAACTTCTAGCAACTGAAATAAAGAAAAACGTGTAATTGGCATAGTACCACAAGCAAGGAACACACTTGAACAAAACTGGCCATTTTATAAAGTTTTTCAAAGCATTTTACACGATTCGTCGTGTGGTAAAAATGCTATAGAATTAATATTATAATTTAGTTGTCTGTTGCTAGAAATAATCCTACTTCCTACTAATCCTACTAATATTATAAATGCGAAAGTTTGTATGTATGGATGTATGGATGTTTGTTACTCTTTCACGCGAAAACTACTGAACGGATTTTGATGAAACTTTGCAGTAATATAGTTTATACATCAGAATAACACATAGGATACTTTTTATCCCGATATTACCACGGCATCAAAACTTACGCGGGTGAAACCGCGGGGCGCAGCTAGTAATAGATAATCATTACCTTGCATTCTATCTGCCTATTAGATTGTTCGAAAGTCGTTTCACAAACCATCCAGATCCCTGAAAATAACCTGTTTCTTCTTAACAAGTCGTTAAACAACCTAAACTCTACCTTGTTACATCATAAATAATTAACCGACATCCGAATGAAGTATACATTATTAATTGTAAAAAACAGTAAAATTAACTGTTAGCTCATAATCTTGTTACATAAAAGTTAACATTTATAGAGAAAGTTAGCGCGTGAGCGAGCGGCAGGGAGAGATAAAACGCATAAATTAGGCCAACGTTTGACCGAAGTCAGGGCATTAGCGATTGTTGCCTATGGAATTATTCGGAAAAGTCATTATCATTTTGTGTTGGCGTAAAGTAGAGAGCATATTGGTAAGGCAATAGCGGAATGGGTAGCTTAGTCATTCCCCCGTGAAACAGAACCCTGAACAAATCTCCGAGATTCAGCAAGTCAGTGATATACCAATATTCGTATAACAACTTATCGTATAGAGAAACAAGAGATTTAATTACGAATTTAATTTTAATACGCTTTATTAAAAGGTAGTGAATAAAGGCGCCGATTCCCTTGCTCAAAAACTAAAATAAATTTAAGTTCAGTGCATCTTTTTCTTTCTATTTCATTACGAAAAGGACAGAAGATAAATATTAGTTTAGTCCTGTCAAATTAGTCAGCGCCTGACGTAAATTGCCGTATCTTTGGTAGCCAATTTTTTAATCACGTCTCAACTTGTCATGAATTATCTAATTTGACAGGACTAAACTAATAATATATCTTCTGTCCTTTTCTTAATGAAATAGAAAAAGATGCATTGAACTTCTTAGTTTAGTTTGTGAACAAGGGAATCGGCGCTATTATTGATTTATGATAGCAAGATGAATTCATTACCGTCGGTTGTAAAAGCTTGATCGTTTCATTACAATTATTTTGAATGCGTCAGGCTAAAGGCGATTCCACCGAATTCGACTGCAGCAAAAAGTGAAATGTTTTGATGGCCTTAAATTCACTTCAATTCATTAATATGTGTATCGCGGCGCAACCCTCAACTCAGTCACTGCACCTATCAAGACTAGCCAAAGAGTTTTATACACCTATTTAGGTTTTATTAAAAGCTTAGTAATACTAGATTTAACAAACAAACAAAATCCGCCACCTCTTCTCATTATAATTACAACTGTTCCCATGAGCGCTCCGTCACAACGTCTACCAACATAATCGTTGTCTTGACGCTAACCAGGTGGCGAGTTTGCCAGCTTTTAACTACCAACTAGATACCACCCTTCTTACTGACGACCGGGGAGGAATGCTTTTTATTCAATGGCAACACTTGGGAGTCCGATTAATTTTGTACGAGATCACTGTTTGTGGTTGGAATTAGATTCGAGATGCTATTTGTATGGTAATCGGGGAATTATGCTGGTAGAATTTCTATTTTCATTAAAACTTATTATTTTGAACCTTATAAAACTTATGATAAAATACCACTTTTAAATTAATACTTAATGGTATTTTAATTTAACAAATAGTGGTCAGGTGCTTGTCAGTTTTAAATACTAAAACTTTGGGTTATAGAAAAAGAAAGTCGTTGGTTTCGCATTTTCGTTTTATGACACCGACTTCCGAAATTAAAGTTATTTTTCACTTTGTAGTGTTTTATTTGGAAGTCGGTTGTTTTCTTTTTTTTTTTTTGTTAAAAAAGTTTTTATTTTTCACTTTTTAGTTGATACCCCACACAAATTCAATGAACACTAGTGCATTCAAGAATTGAAGACACCGACTAGAAGAATCATCAAAATTCACGTAGAAATGCCGGAGATGCAGTACATTTATGCATATAACTTCGTACATGAGAATAACTACCTAATTTATTATATAAGTACTAAAACCTTCCTGAAAGTATGTAGATCATATTAATGAAAAAATTATCAAAACTGGTTAATTAGATTTTGAGAAAATCGCGGGCATACAAATATACATACATAGGGGTCGAATACAGAATCTCATTTTTTGAAGTCGGTTAAAAAAGCGTTGCCGTCATGTCTGAGGATGACCGAAAAATGCTGACCGAACATTTTTTTATAACGGTTGTCATTTTACGGCCACCCACGTTACATGAGAGCACAAAACGCTTTCTTATGAAACCCAAGCTTAACAGACCGTTCTCTCCTTCTATTCGCCCTCTTGCTGCATGAAGACAATAAACAAAATGTACATCTGTTCCATTTTACAAAACACAAACACATTTAACCCTCCACAACTCTCCAAACGCAAATAAACCCATCCATCCATAAAACTGTGTCACATCGCTTTGCTATCAAAAACGGCAGCCTATCCCCACCACTCATTAGTATGCCGCGGCCGTGCTGTCACGTGATTGGTATTTCATATCTCTTTTATGTAGCATGATGTGGCCATTCCTATGCGCCGGATTACTCTTCTAAATGTTTATCAGGTCGCCGTTGGAGGGTAAGTCTTGTGGATATTTGCAAGATGGTTTGATCTGGGAATCGAGAAAATAAAGCGGTATGACATAATATTTGTGTCTGACGAAGTTTGATCAACTGAAAAAGTCGAATCTGCGATTAAGTATAAAAAATGCCAAAATAACCACGCATGGAATTAACTATGTCTGGTTATTTAGGCATTCATCATCATCATCAGCCGAAAGTCGTCCACTGCTGAACAAAGGCCTCCCCCTTAGACCACCACGCCGAACGACAATCCGCCACTTGCATCCATCGGTTGCCCGCGACTCTCACGATGTCGTCGGTCCACCTAGCGGGAGGCCTGCCTACGCTGCGTCTTCCGGTTCCTGGTCGCCACTCAAGAACTTTTCTCCCCCATCGGGTATCAGTTCTACGAGCGATGTGACCTGCCCATTGCCACTTCAACTTGCAAATTTTGTTTGTATTTAGGCATTGTTTTTATTTCATTTGACTAGCGGCCTACGCTATCCTGGGTAAAGGTCTCTAATTCTTTCATCTTTCGAGAACCCGCGCGTCCTACTTCCAGTTTTGACTGAACCTATGCAGCTTTTGCCGCCATTTCCTACGTGGTCTCCCGCGACCTCGCCTCACTGTCTCAGGCATTCTTGGGAGATAAATAAATTGCTGCCTCATATTAAATCATTATTAACATTTAACCTCCTGTTCGTGATGCCTTTCTAAATAAACTTACGCTATTTGGTGATTAGTTTGAAATTCTGCGAATAAAGGAATTCAATATGTTTGCAACTATAGATAGTGCAATGACGTCAACGGAAGCCATAGGCACGTGAAACTGACAAGCCATGTTTTAGATAATAATTAGATTAAGTTACAGTTATGATAATATGATGATGAAGTATCCCGAACAACTATTCAGCTTTTCGTTATTCATGGCAGGACACATTGTAGTCAACTTGTGCAGCACACATTGTTGCATCATGCAGCATCATTTTTTTCTTTCTTCTGACCGATTCCTTGACCATTCATAAGTGCCCGTACTCGTAAATAGTGTCATTGAACTAATTACGTTTAAGATAGGTCAAGAGCTCTTTCAACAGAACAGTCTAGAGTTCTTTTTTTGAACCGCATGGGGCCTTTTATGTTAATTTGTTTTCCCATCTCAACGACCCAACCAGCGTTCGAAGCAAATGCAGGACAAAATCCAGGTAAATATAAAGAGTTTCTAAATTAAAGTGTCTAAACAAAAACAGAGCAATCAGGGCAGCAGGACAGTGCCTTGTAGGTAAGTTATCGCACTCGTGGGAGCTATTCTGTGCAAATGACTGAACAACGTAGTTTGCCTAGAAAACTGTTCAGGTCTTCTATGGCCTTGCATTTTATAGAATTGTTAAGTAAGTATACTGTTATGTTAAGAAAGTTAACTGGAACGCTTTTCGTAGAGGAATAAAAAGTTTTCTTTAATGGTTGTGGAATTAACTGAATCAGTTTCTTTATACAGTATTTTTATCTCACTAAGCGACGCGCGCTTTACTTGTGTATAAAAGCGTAGGAGCTCTACACTTCGCCATTGTCTCGGGGTACCGCTCGACACAATAGTGAAGTTGGAACTGTGTGTGTGTGGGTTACGTGCTGACGCTTATGCTCGTCTTCACGCTCACATTCACATCGTGTATACATTTGGTTACCACATGTAAAGCACGCGTCGCAAGCAAAATTATTTTGCTTCAAAATAGAAAGATTATTAATTGGTGGGTCTACTAACCAGCAAGGACGTTGACAACTGATCGATTGGTTTTAATAAAGGCGCCTTAATTGTTTGTATTATTTTAAAGTATTTAAATTAAAGTAGGTAATCAATAAAAAGCAATTAAAACTGGAAAAAAAATCTCGTAGCTGCAACTTGCGATTAAATTCATTTCATCGTTCGGTAAAGTCCGTCACTGCTCGTGCTCGGCCGAGCGTGCCTTCCAACACCTATTATAATGAAAATTGATTTCATTCGATATTCCAGTTTCGGAGAAACGTTTATTTTTTTAATTATTTTATTAAACATTGTTATTGAGGTTGGCTGGCTACTTATTTGGATAAACTACACACATCAAAAGTGTCTAGGGATCAAGCATTTTTATGCGGATTTCTTGAGATTGAGATGTGGCTTTGTAATAAATTTATGATTTTATAAATTTATATGGATCCTTTTTGGTGCATTTCATAATTTGAATCAGGAACTGTGAATCAAATTCGAGTAAAAGATGAAAATCAGCTGTCAATATTTTCCCTATAAAAACATAAAACGCATTGAAGACATTATTAGTGCTACTGTTTCCCTACTACTGATTAAAACCAACGTTATTATGGAGCGGCGACGTCATTTAAGCAGGGAAGAAATGCTCAGAGCCGTGGGAATGATAGAAGCTGGTTCACGGCAACGTACTGTGGCTTTAGCTCTGAATACAAGTCAGAGTGTTATCAGTCGACTTTGGACACGTTACCGAAGCACTGGTACCGTGGCTGAGCGCCATGGAGGACGGTATCGCTGCACCACACGGAGACAAGACCGATACATTCAAATCTTAACTCGAAGAGCTCCAACAATAACCGCCATGATGTTAGCCGTGAGGCTTCATCACTCTTCAGGGAACTTAATTAGCGACCAAACAGTCAGAAACCGCTTGCATGAAGTGAACCTTCATTCCCGAAGAACGCTACGGGTACCACCTATAGCAATGCACAATCGTAGGATTCGATATCAATGGGCTCTTGAACACAGAAATTGGGCAGAAGAACAATGGCGTTTCGTATGCTTTTCTGATGAGTCTCGTTTTGGTATGAGACCGGATACAAGACGTATACGACACTGGAGAACCCCTGGACGCCAACAGCGATTAAAATCCTGCCAGGAAGTCCATCCTTATAGTGGTGGAACCATCATGGTATGGGCGGGTATTTGGATCGGCGGAAGAACTGAGTTGATTTGGATCAGAGGCAACCTCAACGCTCAAATTTATGCTGAGACGATTGTATCAGACGTCATCGTTCCTCTACAAGTGCAAATCGGTCCCTTATTTCAGTTAATGCATGATAATGCACGACCGCACACCGCAAGAGTTGTAAGACAGACTCTCGCCGCAGCTAACATCAATGTCCTGCCCTGGCCTGCTCAGTCGCCAGACTTGAACCCGATTGAGCATGCATGGGATATGCTACAGAGAAGAGCTCTGCCGAATATGGAGGGTATCCAGTCGCAAGAAGACCTTTTTTTGTTGTTGCAACGAACATGGGCGGCCATTCCACAGCGTGATTTGGATGAACTCATTTTGAGTATGCCAAACCGATGTTCTTGTGTTGTTAGTGTTCGCGGTAGAAACACGGATTATTAATTGTTTAAGTTACCCAATAAAATTTTAGAGAAAACTGTTATTTCAGTCTTTTTTTCGAACTTTTGTGTTAGTGGTTCAAATGTCAAAAATCCCTTTATTAGGAAAATGGCAAATTTCTTTATTAATGCAAAGGTGACTTGGTTTATCGTTACTGTGACAAACGAAAACACTTTATTTGATGAATCCTTAAAGAAAATTTTAATTAATATCAATCAGGAGAAAAGTTATTGCAAAAATATATGTTGATCCCTAGACACTTTTGATGTGTGTACTTTATTAAATGCGTGACCCGTTCACCCAAATATTTTTAATAACTTCGAATATGCAAGAGGACATTATGAAAAAAAAAGACAATATTCCCAAAGCATAATCAGCATTTAATATACCAACTGCTGAGACACAGGCTTCCTCTCCGTGAGAGGGAGTGGGCTGTAATCCACCACGCGGGCCCAGTGCGGGTTGGTAGATGTCACAAGTTTTAATTTTTTTAGTTTCCTCACGAAACACGGAAATCACGGAATTTTTGGGTCCTTCACCGTTTTGAGAGCAGTGCTGATGATATTATTTACACAAAGTAAAACGTCTGTCTGGGTTCGAACCCACGACCTACAACTCGTAAGTGGCGGTCTTTACCACTGGGCCACCACTGCATTCTATTTTTAAACGATGGCTTATATTATAATCGGTACTTTAAAACTCAAAACGAAATTAAACCTTTATGTGCTTCTAAATGAACTTAATTTATAACATTTTTCTGACGCCAGCACATCAAGCCACTACAATCTGTCAAATTTTTTAATAGATTTTCAACTTTATCGCTAATACACAAGGTTCAAAGTTGATTGGGAAAATTTTACAGTTTCGGGTACCTTGATGTGCTGGCGCTCTGTACATTAGAATAGAATATTTATTTATTTTCAGAGAATGTAGGTAGTTTCAATTATTTATTTAATTTATTTTAGGAAAAATTATAAGGAGGCATAGCATTTAAAAATCTTTCCTTTTATATTTATATGCTAAGCTTATGAAAAGTACGCAATATTATCGGGAAAGCGTGTTAATTATATTAACAGAATAATGTTTTTTTTTGTAATTTTTTCTTTTTCTGTTTTTTTGACCCCCGACAAAAAGAGGGGTGTTATGTATCGTGTTTGGGCTCCTTGGAATGGTCTCAATGAATAAGTTATAGATATATGGTGACCAGGGCTGATGATGGATTAGGAAAGAGAAATAAAACATCAAACAGATGAGGCTTATATCCAGCAACAATTAATGTCTGCTAATGTAGAAAACTTAGCTGCTGATGTTAACTTCCAGTTTTCATTAGCCGTCTGCCGACGCGTTCCTAAAACTTATAGGGCCAATATACCTATATTATTCTTTTAGTTTTTTTTTTGTTTTTGTGTCGGGGTTTTTTTATCATTAACCAATAGAAAACAATTGGTACATAAACAGGTTGAAATTGAAAACATGCGACAAACCGAAATGGGAGATTGTACTCGTCATTATGAACAACTTTTACGGGACCAAAACTGCAATCGTAAAAAAAAAAAATCAACTGTTCCCTACATTTTAACGAGTTATGCGAAGATGTAGGGAACAGCTGATTTTTTTTTTCGTAATTTCTGATGAGTTCAATCTCCCATTTTGATTTGTCGCATGTTTTCAATTTCACCGTCTATAAGTAGGAATTCCGCATATATTGCCAGGAAACCTAGATTTCATAATTTATGTATTAAGTAAACCTAGATATCTTGAATCTTGTCAATGTTAAATAAGATATAAAAAAGAAAAATAAACTCAAGCAGTCCTATTCTTTGCCGGACCTTCTTCTAAAAAGCCAGAAGTCGGTCTTTTAAAGTAGAAAAGCGAAAAACCTCAGCCAAACGTCATATTTCACACAACAATAAACGTATAGCGGAATGATTTATTATATCATTCACCCATTCGCTCCATTCAGTCCATTCGTTCCATTCTCATTCAGCGAGCGACTGGACGTCGCACAATAGGTTGGCTATCCCTGTATAACATTGTTATTAAGTACGTTATTACGTTTTTGGGGATTTATTTAAATATTCTGACTGTGTGTATAGAGATAAAATTAAAAACTGTGCAAGGGTAGGCTAGACATGAACCCAAAACAATTAAATTATTATTTAATTTTCCACCAGCTTCTGCCCGCGACCTTGCCCGCCTTGGAAATTAACCCATGGAAACGTACTTCAGAGATAAAAAGTAACCTATTTCGGAACCCAAGTCATGGTCTACCTGTGTGACAAATTTCATCGAAATCCGTTCAGCCGTTAGGTGTGACAAGGTTAGAGACAAAAAGTCAGACAGGACCGTCTGCCAGACAGACGAGAGTTACGTTCAAAACTTAGCATGTCGGAAAAGTTTCAGCAAAAATCTCTATTAACTAAATTCCGTTAGAAAAAAGAGCTTCAAAAATAGCCAACTAATAAACAGTAACTAGTCCATCAAACTCACGGAACTAGGCGTTGCAGTAGTTTGCCACGTTCAACTTATATAGAAGCAGGAACTTTCACAAATGTCAAGCATTGTTCGCGAAAGCCGGGATTTTTCATTGATGTTGCTAGAATTTATGCAGTTCTAGTACTCAGGACGGCGCTGGGCGATAAAGATAAACTATATAGGGTTGCTGATCTCTACGAAATATATGGAGAATGTTTTAAACGGTTTTATTTAGCTTGCCCTGTTTGTTATTTATTAATTTGGGTCAAATTTAGTACTTGAAATTATACCTTCTTCCTGTTGGCAGATTGATCTGATATTTACACACCTTTAGTTTTGATGACAATACAATTTAATTTAATCAGTAGGTATCATAGTAAATTTAAGATGGCCGCCGCTACAAAATGGTGGATTACATTTTGATATTTTTTATTTGAGATTGATGAGGAAAGTAGTGTGATGACTGGTACCTAGAACCTACCGAATTATTTTTTAGCTTTTAGTACATTATCTACATTATTATTTTCATTAAAACCGTTTAACTTAAAAATATTTTTTTACTTATTTTTAATTAAGTGCGGGGATTTATCCTCTGGTGAAAATATAGGTAATTAAAGAGCACTCTATGGACAAAACAGAAATCCCATTTTAATACAGACTTTTTCTTATCAAATTCGAAACCAAAATCTCATTTCAAAATGAAATATCCTAACAATAGGAACCAAAAAGCGCAGCACATAACTTGGAGAGCTCGGCGACATTTGTTTGTCCCACACGGCGCGGTACGCCACAATGAAATGTTTTAATTTTGTCATAATTTACGCCGACGCCCGTAACATGCTATGCTTTATGTATTTCAATTCAATTTCGGGGATTAATCCCGGTTTCGAAGCGTTTTAGGTGATTTAGTGTCATGGAGTTTGGTGTCAACGGGACCTTTTTGTTGATATCTTTTTTAGCTCGAATTTTCCGCATCCATTTTGGTACTCTTTTTCTATAAATAATTTTTAGTTGTCATTGACAGGTTTTTCTCTAAATCCAAAGTTCTTGACTTGATTCTTTGACCGCTATATTGGTAATCATATTAAATTTGTTCAATTTATACGATTCAATGAAAACTTTCACAAAAGCTAAGCCTAACCCCCAGATAAAATACGTCAGCACCTACACCGCCCCAATTCAAGAAAAACATATTTTCAGAATCCCTATCGTAATCTGCGGTCATGACGCCGAAACAAATTCTTTTCAAAAAGAGGCCTTAATCTGCATTACAATATGGCAGACGATGATGGGACGATGAAATTCACTATAGCATGGAACCATAGCGTAGGAATAAATGGAGTATTTAGATGCGCGAAAAGTTCACAAGTGAACTTCGACACAAGCATAAATTGCTTTGTCCGACCAATGGAAATCGTAATCCTGCTGCGATTGATAGATTTGTACCTCGATTTTCATAGTTCTCATAACATTTCGTGGAGCTTAAGTAACTGATGACTTTAATTTTGTCTTAACAACAGAGACCACTGGTTATAATACACACGTCATGAAATACGACAACGTACTGTAATTACCAGTTTCTAATGTTCGATTATAGTAGGTAGCTTGCGTCTACTAATATATTTGCTGATGAGGCAGAATTCAGTGTTGTTGATTTAAAACACACTTCATCTCGCAACTAGTGTAGTTCGGGGGAGAATCATTTGATCACTCCGTTTATAACGTACTCTTTGGACAAGACCCTTCTTGGGACACATTTACATACTTTTGCGAGGTTGTCGTCTTCAAAATGTTTGAGAAAGCATTATAGCTTGTTTTGAAAGACGGTACATGTCAGGGAATGTGGGAGAACATGGTGTGGACGTGTAAGAACGATGGAAGGTCAGCTCCTGAATAAAACATGGGGCTTGTGGTGAACTTTTAAAATTAAATGAAGTTTCTTGCAGTTCTGTTTTGGTTCTTTGAGTGACCTGTTGGCTTTGAAAAGATAAGCTTGACTTCATTATTTTCTTAATCCCACCATCAACAGCATTGTTGTATTAAGGTTTCAAGGAAATGGTTCGCAGTGAAACTGTGGTGTTTTTTTTTCTCCGCAAAGCGAACGTGACAGAATCAGAAATGTCTGTCGTTAAAATGGGCTACTAATCTACAAATGAACAAATATTCGCTTTTTATTCAAAACGACACACTCGCTTAACAACTATGAAACAATCTCCAGTGATCTTTTGAAAAACATAGTTTTCTTACAAATACAGCCACAATTCAATCCTTTAATAGATTTGTTTCAGAAATAGAGCTGAGATTCTGTGACACTCCATTAGCTGGTCGGTGCAGAGTCAGCGCGCGCGGGACTAAGCCGGTGTCTTATTGACCTCTTCCGCAAACATTCAATACGGGTTCAACCCGAACGAGGGATATTTTCTCTAAAGGAGTTAGTAGAATTGCGTTTGGACTGACTAGAAACTAAACAGGGCTTAGGTTTTTTGACAAGTCATCAGTGTTTGACTTTTCAAATCTTGGCGGTTGTTTTTTCAATTGGGCTGTTTCATAGATAATTTTTTTACTCGCGCCTTTTTCAGAAACTATAGTACGGCATCTGCTACGATTCTTCCATACTACTTTGCTTCGATTACGTTCCGCACGTATTTTAGATTACGGTACGCATGGACAGCTATTTATCCTTATTTTTCCTATTTGGGCAAAGATGCAACTGAAACATTATGTCAAACGCGCAGGCATCAATAGCAGAGTTGAGACCTATGTAGTAACTTTTAAGAAGCCAAATGACAATGGAAATGTTTACATAGTGTGGAAACTGATGAGTTCAATTGCTCGTAGCACGCTTTCTTTGATTGTGCTGATTCCATTTAGATAAATCAGCCGATCGATTCTGTATAAATCTCACCGTGATAACTTAGGTGAAGTGAGCGTGAAGTGAGCTATCAATTGGGGCAATCCCTAACATTAGACGGAATGACAGCTCACTTCACCTTAGTTTTCACGGTGAGATTTTTACAGAATAGCACTACAGGAACTCACATCTTGTATGCTGAGTTAATACATTTAAGAATTGGGATCTTTTACAGACGGATAAAGTCTCTCTCGCTCAGCTCACCTCATATTAAAACAGCTAAAAAAACTCGAAGTCAATACAAATCCCTTCGAAGATCCATTAGTAACTTTGTGCGTCGTCAGCAAACGATCAAAGTCGCTCTGACCTTCACGTGGATTCAATCTGTTCGCTGAATCTTTACCTTTTTTTGGGACCTCCAAGTGCCCAGTACGTAATCATCAGGCTTCTATACTCCTTAGGGTAGGCAGACATGTACAAACCCATATTTCGTTAGTTATATATAAAAGAATCGGAGCGACTTTATTACCAATAACCAGTTACACATCCAAACTCCTGGAGTACTACAGAAAAATTCACGTCAGAAAAACATAATCTCACTTTGCCCGTCCTGAGAATCGAACCCAAAATTCCACGTTCAGCAGTCGCTCTTGTGACCACTAGACCGATGAGACAGAACATAATTGTAGGAAGGCTTTGTAGAAAGGCTGTCTCAAGTTTTTTAGAGTTTAAAAGTTTCTAAGAGATAAGAGCTTCTCCAAGCTTAATTTTTGTTGTATCCGCTTTGGCGTAAAACTAAAGTTTTGTAAACTTTTGATGAGGAGTTATGACATACTTAATCTTTGTTGGACCTACTTTCTGAACGAGTTTTTAATATAATTCTATTGTTTTGGCGCTAATTATTAGCTGAGTAAAGGATTATAGTTAGTTGGTAATTAAAAATAAGACAATCAACTTACACAATGAATTAAAATTAAGAGTCTTAGAACAATATGTCAAAATTAAACCATGCAATGTCAAGGATAAGAACGTTAACTACTATCAAATACAATGTCAATTAAAATGTCAAGAATTATTAAATACAATGTAAAAAATTATTGAATACATGTCATAGAAATTAAATCCCATTTAATTATTAGGAGCAAAATGGCGAGTCGTCGTCTAATTTAAATATTTTTTTCATTTAAAAACTTAAACTTAAATAATTTATTTTTAAATGTCATGAAGTTACGACTTTTAAAAACAATAGGCAACTTATTATATATAGTAATTGGCATACAGTAAACATTATTAGAAAGTAGTTTAATTCTTTGTTGGTCTACACATAATTTATGGATATTTCGTTCATTAGGATAAATCAAATCAAATCAAATCAAATCAAAAGTCATTTATTCAAACTAGGCTGAGAATCAGCACTTTTCGAACGTCAATTACAAAAGACAGTCCCCCCAAAACGCCCGCCCTTCACCACTTCCTAGTGCTTTCGCTGGGGAGAAGAAGTGGCGCAACAAACTCCCCAGCAGCACAGCTGTCTGTTCAGTTAGAAAATATTTAATTGTATACAATACTAGATATGCAAAGTTATTGACGTTACAGAACACATTAAATTAAATTATTTGCCATATGTTAGCTTGCCACGCCAATATACCCACAAATACAATAAAAACAATACGTACTCAAGCAAAAATTAAAAATGTAAACAAAAACTTGCTACCTAAATAAAAGCCTCCAGGTATAAAGGGCGTGACAGCTTACATATGTATGCAATACTGGGTTCAGTTCACATAGCTGTGAATGGTAAACTAGGACCATCGAAGTAAAATAAATTTAAAAAAGTTATTAGTAATAACAACAGTAAAACCAAGGTCAGCAAGACGACCAGTCACCACAAGCAGCACCCGTTCACGAGCATAACGCAAAGATCAGCCATTACCCCCCTCGCCATATTTGAGGGAAGGAGGCAACCCGACCCCCGACGCTACCGCAAGCAGTGACATCTAAGGGAGCATGACGAACTTGCTGCCGGTTGCTCAGGCAAGATAAATGTGATCAATCGTAGAGGTCGCTAGCTAACCACATATGTTGCAATCAACTCATTAGAAAACATTGAAATGAGTAGATTATGTCAACAATAAATTAAAATAAAATTAATTGACTTATAAAGTCAACTAAAAACAGAAAAAAAAAAATTATATGAACTCATATAACCTGTCAGTAAGCTAATTCTGGAGAAAGAACATAAACATTGTCTTGAGTTAATCAGGGCGACCAACTATTCTTATCGTTTAAGTAGTCGTTGATGGAATAGTATGCCTTTGAACAAAGGTTAGATTTTACTTGAGCTTTAAACGCATTAAAAGGCAAATCTAGCCAAGAAGAAGGTAGCTTATTATAAAAGGCTATACCAAGCCCAACAAATGAGTTATGAACCTTATGAAGCCGGTGAAAGGGAGCACGTAGTTTGTCCTTGTTTCTGGTGTTAACATTGTGAATATCACTGTTTTTAGTGTACAAGTGTATATTTTGCCTAATATATAAGATGTTGGCTAAGATGAACTGTGATGCAACCGTGAGAATACCAATATCTTTAAAAAAATCTCTTAGAGAAACTCTAGCACCTAGCTGGTAAATTGCTCGAACAGCTCGTTTTTGCAGGACAAATATATTTTGTATATCAGCAGCTTTGCCCCATAGCAGAATACCGTAGGACATAACACTGTGAAAATAACTAAAATAAACTAAACGAGCTGTATCAACGTCAGTGAATTGTCTTACTTTCCTGACGGCGTAGGCAGCCGAACTGAGCCTTCCTGCTAGGCTTGATATATGTGGTCCCCACTGAAGTTTGGCATCTAATGTTATTCCAAGAAAAACTGCCGAGCCCACAGTTTCAAGCACCTCTTTATCTAAGACGATGTTGGGTCCTAGATTTCTAACATTCGGTAAGGCGAACTTTACACATTTCGTTTTCTTGGCATTGAGAACTAGGTTATTTGACGTAAACCAATCCGTAACAATAGAGAGTGCACTGTTTACGTCGTCAAAATCTTGTCTATTCCTGTCTACTTTAAAAATAAGAGAGGTATCATCTGCAAACAGTACAACGTCACAGATGCCCTTTAAATAGAAAGGTAAATCATTAATATATACTAAGAACAAGAATGGACCCAGTATTGAGCCTTGCGGTACACCTAACTGAACTGGGAGCCCAGAAGATTTCACACCATTTACATCTACACATTGGAACCTATTATGTAAATAAGAATTTATTACGTTGAGAGCTTCGTTTTGGACACCGTAATGACGTAGTTTACGTAAAAGTGTGTATAAGATGTAATTATGATTACTACTACACTATCACTAAGTACTAAGTTTTTATTTTTATCTAGGTAGTGCGCACAGCACATATTGGTTATTTATTATAGATTTTCATTAATCACAATATAAAACACACACACTCACATACATGTATGTCACAAAATTTTATTTAATTTTGTATGAGCTTTTCATATTATCACGTTTTATTTATTCTCTTAATTTATTTTAACGGACACACACTTCCCTATGTGTTTGTTATTCCAGCGTATGGTACTCGTGGGTTGCAGCTGAAAATCAGCGTCAGGTGGCACATCTTGTGTTGCCATCTGACATTATACTGAGCTGAGGCCCTTTTGGCATTATTATCTTTGTTTTCTGTTTTTATAGTTTTAAGGTGTATTTATGTTGCTGTAATGCCAATAAACGCATTTTTCTTTCTTCGTTAGAAAAACTGTAAGAAAGTATGTCGTAAATACATTCAATATACTTAGTGCGCGTAGTTCTCCTTTATAAAAGTGTGGCATCAAGTTTATCGGGCGGGACGCGAGCTATCACGCACAGCAGCTTCCATCAGCTGCTTAGCCAACTGGATACTTGAAGCTCCTCGTTTGTAGCTAACATGATACTAAGGGGGAAATTGTATGAAGTAAGGTGGGAGTTGGAACGGATTTAAGAGAAAGGGTTACAAAGTAATACTGGTTTTTATAAGATTTTCTATCTGTTTTAAACGTTTTAACGTCTAATAAACAAATACTTATGACGTACTATTTGATCTCCTCCCTAACAAGCTACCTCTCCAGGAACCTACTGATGCAGAAGCTTCAATTACGTGGGTATGAAGAATAGCATAGGATACTACATGAATCAGAAAATCAGAAAATTTAAAACCTGAAAGTTCGTTCCTTCATCTTTAAGTTCCGATTTCGTTCTTCTTACTGCCTCCCAAGATACAAGATTTTCCTAGTTTTGGGGGCAGGGTACGATCAGGGTACAGACCTTTGTAAAAATGTATTTATGTTTGCATACCTCTCTAAAAACTTTAATTATTGTCATAGTTTATGTTTTGTGAATAAATATTATTATTCATTTCTAAGAACAAAATCAAAGCGTTCAATCAAACCAATTACAGACACTTTTGAATAAAATTGTCTTGTAGTTGGTCTATCAGAAAGATGAAGCTAGTTGCCCATTCCAAAGCGTAGGTTTCTATGGAGAAGAACGGGCGAAGAACGGGAAACTCCAATCCTCTTCGCTCTTTTAAATAAACTAAAATATAGTCACAGTTTTAGAAATAACTAGAAATAATACATGCTTGTTTCAACCAAGAGATCTAGAGCAATAATTTAATTTAAAGTAGACAGTTATTTTGTTCATACAATTGCCATAATAAATATTCAGAATCAAATAAAACACTTGATCAAACTAAACTTGTTCATCCCCGTGTATGCATGTAGTTTGCGAGTAAGCGCTCCATACAGATCACCATAAATCTCGACAGATGGCGCTGCTCCTGAATATCTGAGCAGTGAACAGCCTCTTTAGATTTTATTTTAGTTCGACAACTTGTTTGGGGACGATATCGGTTTGTGATACCTGTGATGGATATTCTTTGTGAGGCTTTAGTTGCGTTTTTAAAATGGATATTGAATATGTTAGCACATAAAATATTTTTCTACTTCTTATCGTGAACACAAAATGTTGGTAATGGTCTAGAAATTAATGATGAAATTAATTTTAATATTTCCAAATATGTTTATCCCTTTCCCGCAAGGTCTACCCGGAGGACCCACGAGGATTGAGTCAACCGTCCGTAAGACCTTCATTCAGGACAGCTCTCGACCGTAAAATCACAATAGCACGCTCATTTTGACACAACACGCTACGTCGGTACAGCCCGGAGTTTATCGCAAGGGAATATTGGATGAATCTCAAAAAGTAGGAGTTTCTATGAGATATGTGGGTACCTAATGAACTTCCTACTTACTTCTTTCTTACCGTTGTAAGAAGGAACACCTGTGATGACGTCGTGAGAAAACGCCTTCGTCAGAGGTGGCTAAAACCCGCAGTGTGTGTAGGTAGTATTCACTGTGACATGTAGGTGACAATCTTATAGTTGTGCGTTGCTAAGAACAGTGCTATACTCGAGTGCCACAACCAGAGATCGATCTAATTTAGGATTTAAGTGAGACATGAGATGCCCAAGCAGGATGGATGTCGTACACAAGGTTGACTACACAAGACTTAAGACTCGGGACTAAAGAATTCGCCCTTAAGTAGCAGCTTTATTATAAACCAACAGCTTTAACAAACGCGTAACATAACGCATAACAATTTTATAAGAGACATAAAGCCAATTACAGGTTTTCACGGGTTAAAACAGAAAATGTAGTAGAAATCTTAGGATCACTAGCAAGCACGATAGAGAAGAATACATATATAGGTCATATAAGCACTATGCACTTTTAAAAAAGTCGGCGTTCAGCCGACTGCGTGCAGAGTAGGTTTTGGTGGTGAACGGGTCAAATGAGAACTCTTTCTAAAGAATATTAAAGTCCTTACTCGCTCGCACCATGTATAAGTTTTGCCTGTAGTTAGAAGAGGAACAAAAAGCTTATAAAATACTGAATAATAATATCTGGTGTACTTTAGCCAGTGCACAGTGGTCTATTAACCTTCGCAAACATCGTATGCACCAATATAAACGTAATGAAAACTTTATAGGTAAGGTAAGTCTTGTCACTCTTGGTCATTGGTTTTTACAACGGTTTAAATGCCAATAAAAATACCACCAGTCATTTCATTCACTTACATTCTAAAAACACAGTCAAAAGGATAATCCTAAATAATAACCCGAACAATGGTATTTTAAAAATAGGTACTTTGTCATAAAACAATGTAAATTCAAGCACATCGAACATAGATTGAACCCTTAACAAAACATGTGCCTGTAATCCGCTAAACACCCATTCGTAACACAAACAAACATACAATATTAACATTCAACTGTAAAACGTCCCTATACAGTCCATATATTGAAGTATACCAAAATCAACAAAGAATTTTCCACTCAATTCAGCCCGATTTAAGGTCGAGAACCCCGTAAAATTTAGTTACTGTGTCAAATATCGGGCTGATAATAATTTGGATTGACGGTAAATGAGTTTGAACTATATCATGACAAAAATAAAGAAGAGTATTGTGTGGCAGGGTTAAGTTTCGCATCGTAAGTCATAACTTCTGAATGTGATCCGCTCGGTGACATTTCGAAGCTACTGGTAGATTGAAGTCTGTTCTCAATGCGATAAAAATAAAAATATCTTGACTTGCTTAAGGAAAATAAAGTGGAAACTTGTTTATGTACACATAAGAACCCAGTTAGGTACCCACGTTTGAATTCGAATTATTTAACACACATTATCGTGAGAGCTTCTTTAGTTTCTCGTTCCGTTCGTTAACTATACTTCATCCTAATCCCCAAGACTGGTTGTAAATAGTTTGCGTTTTGTCACTTGAAGAGAACGTGAAGGTACTCAAGTCAGCTTAATTTAATAGTCCAGACATGACAATTTGCACCTTGTTTAATAACTTGAGAAAACTTGATCTTCCTCTTAATTTGTTTTGGCACGAGAACTAATCAAGCTAGTGAGAACTCCGTGTGCAAAGTTAGAAGTGGATTAAATTGTCCAGAACTAGCCGATAAGCTCTATTCAACGAAAATGTAGGCTACATACTTATACTACGCAGCTGACTGGCGAAATGCAGGTTTGTGTTAAAGTCTGGGAAATTCATTGTTTAGAAAATTGACTTTACACACGGTAAATTGACGTAGTGTGTCAATTTGACAGTCAGCTAGCGAAATTAATTGTTAACGTCGCTGACTGTAACACACCTACAGTCCGCCCACGTGTCACCAGTTATTTTTAAGGTCCTAACAGTGGGATCAAATATGTTAGTAACAATATTTCTTTACAACTACGTTAATAAACTTAACCTACACACTTAATCTAACACTGCCATATAGTTAATGAGAATCCCTGTGGCTTTCACAAAGTTCCGGCCCAGCGTACCTGATTAATCTAGCCTCCATAACAATATTTAAAAGTGTTTATATCAACTCTGGAGGAACTCCAGTTTCCTCAAACTTCCTCCAGAGGATACTGTGTGCGCACAGATCACGCTGTGGAGAAGTCATGATGTGTAACTTTGTAACGCTCCCATAGACCTATTGTTACATAAGCGCTTAAAAAATACTAAAGGGCACTTCGACCTAACACGAACATTAGCTTCCAAGGTCTCGGCAACCCTTTCTGTCTTTCTATAATTCCGTTATTGTCCAGTTGGCTATAAAAAGTATGGCTAGTCATTACATAGAAACACACTTACTACTGCCCTAAGACGGTGACAATGTGGATTGTGCTTTTAGTGTGGGCGATACGGCTACGATACGATTATGCTAATTCCGTAAAAAATAAATAACCCAAATTATTTGGCTCGTTAGGTTTAAATGCTAACTGCAATAATGAATTCAATCTTAATATCTTGTTTCGAAAAATAATCAATTTCACTAACAAAAAAACGAAATTCAACGTTTTAAAACTGTGCTTATGAACTAACCTTTATTACTGTAAAGCTGCGTTATCTCCATTATAAGGTACAACTAGCTCAATTAGTAACTGCTGGCTTGTACATACCTCCGATGAGCACATCGTTGCACGTAGCTTGCCATAATGAAATAAACAGAAAGAGTAGACTTACCTGAAAACAAAAGAAACTCATATTAGACATCATATATTAGATAATAGCCAGTGTCATTATTAAAGAATGAAGAATAAAAATAAGAGAGTAATGCACAAGCTTTACTTCTTGGATTTTCCAAACTAATTTCCAAAGAGTCAAGCAGGTATTTCGCATCTTTTGAAGGAAACTCGCATGGTGTAAATGTCTACCCCTTTAAGCATGTGATCAGTCATTCTTATTGGTGGAAGAAGGCTTTGTGCTCAGATTAGCCTTGCGATGGCGTGGTGATGCAGAATAATGGTGACTTGAGTATATTATGTGAAAGTCATCTCTTTCGGGTTTGACATAGTGGTTCCATTTTCTTCTTAATACGGGTCAAGGAAGATGTTAGCAGGTCACATAATGTCATAATCAGAAATTTAAAAAATGGCATTATTACACTTATAAAACGGTTAACTATTACTTTTTATGAAAGGTAGGAAACAAAAAGAAAACAACCGACTTCAAAAAAAAAAACACTACAAAGTGTAAAATAACTTTAATTTTAATTTCGGAAGTCGGTGTCTTTGGTTTTGTATTTACGTTTTTGCCACCGACTTCCAAAATTAAAATTAAAGTTATTTTACACTTTGTAGTGTTTTTTTTTTTTTGAAGTCGGTTGTTTTTTTTTGTTAAAAAGTTTTTATTTTTTTACTTTTTATAGTCAGAGTGCATCTCATGACAATTCCAATAAGCCCAAACACGGCTAGAATACATGGTTTTATTACGAAGTTCCGGTACCTACCTTCCAGCTTCATCATCAGATCGGTTTGATGGTACCATTTTCGTCAGAACCATTTATTTAAATTTGCTTCGTCATAGTCGCTTAACTATCTTAATCGAGATATCTTATCGCCACCCGTGAAATACTTATTATCATTGAAGAGTTCCTGTGGCTATCTGTGGTCTCCTTCATAATTTCCACTTCACCAAATTATACTTTTTGAATGCAAATGCTTGACATGTTGATGAAAATACCAAAATTGCTATATGTATGCCTATAATATTTGAGGAGTTCCCTCAATTCCTCATGGATCCCATCATCAGAACTGGATTTTGACAAAAATGGGACCAATCTGGAAGCATATCCTTTCAAATAAAAAAAAAAAAAATCCAAATCGGTTCATAAATGACGGCGTACTGAGGTAACAAACATAAAAAAAAAAAAAATACAACCGACTCCTCCTTTTTGAAGTCGGTTAAAAAGTAATAGTAAATCGTTAAAAATTCATGTAACACAAAAAGGGCTCTTGTGAAAACAGCTTTAGTTTGTGAGATGCCAAAACGATTGAATTTTGGTCTTTACAGTTTTGCTAGGAGTTTTGAACTACATTCGATATTATATACTTACGATCTGCCCAACAACATACTGACTAAAAAAAAAAAAACCCAACATTCAAAAACATATATTGATGTCTACATGAATAACACCTGACCGGGATCACAGACAGCGCAAACACACATCTACTTATAATTTTCTCGCCCGACCCTCGTCTTTCAAACATAAATCAATACACAAAATATAATCATACACAATTTCATCGAATATCATTTTCAACTTCCATTTATCGATACAAAATCCCTAATCCCAAAAGGTATTTGCGATTTCAGTGCTTTTGCAAAAAGAAAGGATATGCAAATCCGTCGGGGGACCAGCAACCCGCCAACCTGCCGGTAACAAGAGCGTCCTTATACGAGAATATCGGTGAGCCGATGAAAAAATTATTCGATATGTTTTCTTTTTTTGGGAGAATGAGGACTTAGAACAGTGTGTGTTGCGAATGCGATTCAAAAACAATTTTAGAGGAAATGAATTTCAGTTGTTTTGTCTACGGGTGCTGGTTAAGAAGAATACTGTGCAGTGGGTATTGTTTTCTTATTTATTATTCTAATCTGGCCAAGCCACATGATGCTGCACATCATATCATTCAAAACAGAATACATCAGTTCTGGTAGCAATTAGTTAGCATTTCAAAGTCCACGAACGAACTCCATTATCACCATCATCTGAATCATCTGCATAGCCTTTTCCTAACTATGTTGGAGTCGGCTTCTAAGTCTAAATACCAGTATTTTAAATGAAGCGACTATCTATAAAACCTCTACAACTCAGTTACTGGGTAACACGATACCACTCGGTAAGACTGGTTCTCAGACTTTCTGGCTTCTGACTACCCGTAACGACTGTCAAACATCTTTGAATTAAATCCGAACTCTTTAAAAACGCGAATATTCATAAGCAGTATTTATCTTATACCTTTTCTATACTTAGCTCTTTATTAAATCAGTGTTGAATATGGAAATGATTTAAATTCCTGAACTTAGCTTCAGTTGAGCAAAAAAAATAAGTTAAAACAACGAAATTCTGTCTCCAATGGAACAACTAAACTCGAAACAAAATTTAGACTCCAAAATACAATTCAGAATATAATTATTATAATGACAGCAACAGTTATTCACATTTGATTTGATAGGTTTTTATGAACCATCGTTAATTAATAACAAACAGTATTTCACAGTGTAAATTGGGTGTGAAATGAATCCTCCTTGTTTTGAAAGATTATCAATTGTTTGCAAAAAAGTTTATGATTGATACGTGCATGTATATTAGTGTGTTGATAATTTAATGTACAATCAGCAAAGGAGATAAGTATGCAGGGTCATCGAATATAGTTGAAGTTTAGTAAGAAACCGATTGACGTTGTCGAATAAAATTTAATTTAGGTAATTAATAGAAAACAAACAGTTCATTTATCAAATTAAATTTCATTCGAAAACATTAATCAGTTTCTCAGTAAACTTTGCTGACTGTACATAATGACGCAACTAATTGTAGTTGATTTCATAATAAATATTCGTCAACACGCAATTCTCTGTAACTAAGTCTACATTTTTGTACTTATCTAAAACATAGGCATGTACCCACTACATACCTAAGGTTTTCTATCAAATTATGATATTTTTCTTCGATTATTTCGTTTAAGAACCTTGTTGTGGATTGTTTATGTTCGATTATGACTTATATTTCATTACACTACACTATGCACTTATAAAATCGTTGTCTCTCTATTTGGGACCATAACTAAAAGCTGAAGGGTTTGTTTAGTTTTGGTTTGTTTCAACGCGTTAATTTCTGGAACTACCATTTTGCATTTACATTACGAGAGAAATCTGAGGAGCTGCGCAAAAAGAAAATTTCAAGAAGAACGTCAAGCGCAAACGTGGTAATAGCGAGGATGGGCGATAGGATGCAACGCGTTGGGTCGCAGGCCGAAATTACCCGCGTCTTGAAAAAAAAAATTTTGAAATATTTACTCCACATGACCGAGTGGTAAGTGTGATACCTACTTAACCAAAAACCCGGCCAATTGCGTGTCGGATCACGCACAATGAAGGGTTCCGTAGTTGGAATGAATTTATCCCAAGAACAAACTTAACATTGTAGTTAAAATCATGTTCTCCCATACATTGCAACTGCAAATTTAAGTTGGTCGACTATTACTCGTAAACTTGTAAAGCCTACTTAGCTATGATATTTTTCCTTTTAATTTCTTTATATATACTACTGTCGTGAATTTTTTCACATAGCCAAAAGTAACCATTTTGCTGGCGGGGGCGGGGGGGGGGGGGGGGACACTTGGCTCTAACAGATATTAGCACTTTAAAACTTAATATTTCTCAAACGGATCCATAATCGAAAAATGATTTTCATAAACCCACAATGTTTTTTAAAGACAATTAAACTCCATACCATGCGGAAGACGAGAAAAACAAAATCCCTACTTTACGTGTATTTAGATTTTTTGTTTCTTATTTTATTTGACGTTGGCTTGTTAACTGGTTTCTGGAATCTTACTGACACGAATACTTTGGCTTGGATTTAAAGGGGTAGACTAAAAAATGTTTTTTTTTTTCATGATTTTATTTTACCACTTTGTCGGCATTATTAATATGCCAAATTATAGCTTTCTCCTACTAAGAGTCTCTGAGCTAAGCTGCGGACGGACGGACGGACGGACAGACGGTCATGGCGAAACTATAAGGATTTTTTGTTGACTACGGAACCCAAAAAAGCAAATTATAAAAATAAAGAAAACACCTTTTTCTTGTATAAAAAACAGGAATTTTCCACACTCGTTCTGCATTAATCCTTTCAAAAAAGGCCTCACATGAACTCCACTCTTTCGACCTTCAATACTACTTACATTTGAGCTTGTTTCCTACAAAACAACCTTAACTAATGGATTAGAAAGAAAAGAACTGGAACAAAGGAAGCCTTTCTCGGCAGATCCTGAAGACTAGTCGCTGATTAGCCATCCAATCAGCGACCGAGTCTGAAGAGGATCGGTTTGTATGTAAGTGCTACAAATTGCTTTACTTGTAAGTATTAGGCATGTAGTTTTCCTCGACGGAACTTGTATGTTCTTTCCATGATATTTTTCTGGAATCATAGTGGAAACATGTTAACACGAAAATAAACTTTTTATTTTAGATTTTGTAATAGGCTTGCTTCTCTTATTATAACGATTTTTTATTTTATTTACCTATCTATCAAACGCTTTTATCAAACTTATTCATGAATCCCTGTGACGCTGCCAGCATTTTACTTTCGCATATTTTGTTTGTATTACTATTGTTAGTACAGCGTGATTGAGTGATGAACACCTTAGTTTCAAGCATAATATAAATACTACTAGTTTAATTTTAATTGTTCAAAATAATATTTATATCGATGTAAAGTTCAGCTAGCTTCTTAAGAGTATTACTGAATCCCTCAGTCGTTCGTTAAGAAATTACAAGAAAAGACGTCTCGACCTCCCGACCTCCCCTAGAGAGAGTTCACATCCTACACAATTCTTAAATATTCAGAGGCTAAAACTAAGTTATGAAGAAGTAAGTAAAAATATAAAAATACGCCAAAAAGCGCCGCTAGTCTTGACTACGTTTAAGTTGATCAAAACAGCACGTTTTCATTAGCTAATTGAGTTGCGAGCCTCGCTCATCATCCTGTATATAAACGATATTGCAGCCGTAAAAATATACAGGGCTGGCATTCATAACTTTTAATATGTTGTTTTTTTTTTGTTTTACAAATCCACTCTGGTAGGTACCTGTTTAAATTCGGCTAGTACATGGTAAAACATTAGGCAGTTCTTTTGCGGTACGGCTTAATTTCGACCTGTGTGAGTGAGGTTATTATTACCTAATTACTATTGCGCCATTTCCATGTGAATACTGTATTCATTACTATTAAAAGCTATAACAACAGATGGGAGGAGAGCCAGTCCAGTAGATTTTTTTATCTAAAAACGATTTTATTTCGTCGACATGAAATGTTGAAACGTGCAATTCGAACTATCCAAAGTGCATCATATCAAATCCTACGAGAACAACTGACGCGTACTACATCAAACTTCAAACTTTAACCAGACTGACAGACATTCGATTACGCATTCTGCAATATTGTGCATATTCTGCAGAGGCCTACCCCTTGTCATAACTCGTGAGTCAATGCGGGATTCTGCTATCATACCCAAATCTTTGATATCGATAACAATTAACGAACTGTCCGATAAAGCAAATGAACTTCGTATCATTTATTGTCATAACAGATTAATTTGATGCAGGATTTTCATGGCAAAAAAAAATCGAAAAAATATTGGCAACCCTATTTAATATACAGGGTGTAGCGAAGTGTGCTGTGTACTTTTATCGCCCTCTGGGTTTTATATTAATTCGGATACGATTCAGATGTGCTTTTAAATGCAAGTAAATGTGTATAAAAGGCATTCGGCCGTGATCCGCGCGTCTTTCAGACATTTGTTAGGCAGGCTGTTTGTAACGTACGTTGTACTTTTGATTTTAAAATGCGCTGAGGTTGCTTTGTGTGTATAGCAATGTATGGTGAGTTAAAACTGAAAAGTTGCAAGGAAAAAACATAAAGCTTAGAATGCGAGGATTTTTGATAAAATGTATTAATTTGTGAACGAAACAAAGTTGCGTGAATAGATTGGTACAAAGGGTATTACAAATAATTCATTATCAAAGCCTGATTGTCATATGTGTAATCAATCAACACATTCACAGATACATTAATCAAACAAAGCCCTAATGCAACCTACAATCGAGATTCAAAGCATTATCTTGGCAAAAGTGATTGCTTGGTCACAATAGACATAATATATATCTTCCACGCCAGTTATCGGGACAGTCCCCGGTGTTTTATTGTTATGGCCACCTTAGCAGGTAGCCACGGAGCCCCCCAACCACGAAACATTGAAGGAAATTTAAAGCGCACTTATCGCTTGCAGAAGCATTGATGACTTGCTATGTTCCCTATATTTAATGAGTCTGTCCTATCTAGCGCGCAATGGACAGCGTTCCAAAGTTTATTTGTTTTATTGTTCTTTTAAGTATTTTTGGAGTACGTCATAAAGTTTTACGGCCATGTAATGTTTGTTTAAATAACGTTATCAAATGGGTTTAGGGATGATTCCCGAGATGGAGTATCGTTAAACGCTTAAGCTGATTTTATAGCTTACTTACAGTATGCTTACAGACAATTCTCTTGAATTTAGTCTCTTTGAGATGTACTGCGGAAGATTTAAAAGAAATAACGTTAAGATTTACTGTTGAGCAATTCTATGATCTGCCAAATATTTTCTCTTTGACTTTTATTCGCATCCATACTCAAAACTGCACTATGGCATAGTTTTAAGAAAAGTTAATATATTAATCATATTCCTTTATGTAAGTATAACAATATCCATCAGATGGCATGGCGCAACCTTTTATTATTTTCCAAACTCTTTCGTACATTCCTAATGTTTATAAAATATTCCAAAAGTTTTCTAATACTAATAAAACCCTCTGCTTTTAGCTAAGTAGAGCTGTGTACAGTGTGTACTTTAACTTCAACTTAGTCTAATAGGCGATAAATCCTTGAAATTTCGAAGTAGGTATATCTTAGCTGGTAACTTTAACAGAACAATTTATAGATTCCTGCTGTACTGTATCGTATTGTATTCAGCTTTCCTAGGTAGGAACAGGTGGCTCTGTAATAATTGTGGTCTACTAAAGACTTATGTAGAATAGATTTAGACTTATATATATTTGTACAGATTTAGGAAGATCAGAGATATATTCTCGTAATTTTAAGAACGTTCACAGTCTGATCTCGGTCTCAATCTGTCAAAAATACCTCTAATTTCCCTAAATTTTGACAAGTTTTTGACATTTGTTTGTCGCTGAGATGATACTGTGTAGATTTTGAACGTTTATATTTAAACAAATTGGCATTCAGATCAAACTAAAACAAATAAAAAAGGTGATTTTTAACCGGTGTTTCATTTAATATTTAGATTTTTTTAAGTGGGTTTCTCAAATCTAATAACATTACAATGAAATACTAATAAATCCGCCAGAGTTAGTCTACTTTTTATAATACGCGCATGACGCAGACACTTCGTGTGTGTTAGTTTTTTAGTTATAAAAGTGTATATATTTATAGTATTTTTAAGTTATATTATTATTGTATTGTATGTGTTGATATGGGCCTTGATGCCTGAAATAAATAGATAAATAAATAAATAAATAAATGTAAAATGTAATTTAATTTTAAATGTAATTTTATCACACGTGTCGGGAAATCATAATTTTGTAGCCATAGCGAGTTTCCAATTAGCACAACATACAACAAAATTCTGCTGTTATCATAATAGTACAACCCCGAACTAAACTCGGTGCACATTACATCACAAAGTTGCCTCAACTTGTACTTCACGGCATGTGATTACCGTGAAATGTTCGCACTCACACCATACTCGCTCTTTGTAAGAGAATTCGTCCTCAATTGGTAGGATTAACAATTAGTACAATAGAGAGTGCAAACAAGCTAACTCATTAGAGCACGATTTTGACTCTAGTAGGTACCTATTTACTTTCAGTCTTACCAAGGGATGCTGATAAATGATAAATGATTTTATTTCTGTAAGTAGGTTTGTACAAACACTTTTACACGTCAATCATATTTTTAAAAACAAGATGAGGTCGGCGTTTCCTATCTGACTACTCTGAGAAGAAAGGCCCAAACAAACTCAGAGGTCAGTCTCTTTTAAAGTCCAAACATAATCTTGGTCACATCATGTGGAGACCATGTAGATTGGTGTCTGAAATGGTCTTTTGAGGAAAGAACCACACAGATTGAGTGGACCCGTCCAGTCAGTGCACGCATTTGTCAGTAATCATCTCAAATTTAAGGAGCTCAACGATTCGACGAACAATACCAAAGAAAGGACATTTGGGTAGGTCGCATAAATTACTCAAACTGCCAGACCATGACTAAAATTATCTGAGAAAAAAATAAAGGCAAAAGAAAATTAAGCCACATAGTCTTCACATTAATCATCAGTATGAATCATCATAATCAGTCTATAATGTTCTCACAGTTGGCACACAGGCTCTTCCGGTGAGAGGCAGTGGGCCACGCAGGCTCGTTGTGGGTTGGTGGATATCCCATGACTTCGAATGTTCGGTTCTAGGACATGTCGATTTCCTCACGGTGTTGTTCTTTATTTATTTTTAACCGACTTAAAAAAAGAAGGTTCTCTATTCGACCTGTATGTATTTAACTATGTAGGTATGTTTGTATGCCCGCGATTTTCTCAAAAAGTAATGAATCAATTTTGATATTTCATTAATGTGATCTACATACTTTGAGGAACGTTTTAGTATATAAAACATTACGTAATTATTCTAATGTACGAAGTTATATGCATAAATGTAATTTCTATGCGAATTTTGATTATTCTTCTAGTCGGTGTCTTCAATTCTTCAATGCACTAGTGTCAATTGAATTTGTGTGGGGTATGTATCTACAACTAAAAAGTGAAAAAAGAACTTTTTTACAAAAAAAAAACAACTTCCAAAAAAACACAACAAAGTGAAAATAACTAATTTCGGAAATCGGTGTCAAAAAACAAAAATGCGGAACCAACGATACCGACTTCCGAAATTAAGGTAATTTTTCACTTTGTTGTGTTTTTTTTTTAATGTCGGTTGTTTTTTTTTGTAAAAAAGGTTTTTTATTTATTTATTAACGTACACCTACAGCTTCTACGTATATCTTAAGTAATAGTCTAAACAATATAAATAGAAATGAGATCATAGTGGAAAGTATAGCTTCTAATAAACAAATTTTAAAAAGATGAAGGATTTCCAAAGTATACTAACAAAACAAAGTATCAGATTGTGTTTTTCGGGACTTCAGTATTTTGGCTTTAGAGACTTGTGGAGTCATGGGGTCGAATCTGGTACAAATGATATCAAATAACCACAGTTTTTCAACGTTTTGAGTGCAGCGGTGATGACATACAAGCTATTCGTAAGTTACAGCCATTACTGCTGGACCAACACTGCTCATCCTATTACCCTAGTAACTAGATTGTGGAGGTCACAAAGGCAGCCATTCCACGTAAATTTTGATAGTCAGCTGCATCCGGTGAGACAGGATGCCGACCCCATTGAGCTATATAACTAGAGAAGCAAACCTCAATAAAATGTGTCAAAAAAGTGTAGCCACTTTCTAAACGCGACGACGTAGCTTTGAAACCACTAAACATTTAAAAGTAAACATATATCTGTCTCACTTACACACGTCATAAGAATAATACCGTCGCTTAGATTAGACAAAGACCGCAATATAAACATGCAATGACGGGATGGGGTTGCCTACCCATGCGAAATTTTACCCAACATTTTAAGCCATAAAAAGCGTTTTAGGTTAAGTTAAATTATTTTTTAAATATTTGAATTATGTATTGCTTAATGGATGTGTAATAGAAGTTTATAAATAATGAAAATAAGTAAGACATTTTCTTTTTGAATATTTTTACTTTATTATTAATGAAATTTAATGATTTAGTAGGTAGCCAGTCAGTCTCTTTTCTCAGCAATCGGATTATTTCCACCCATTTTTCACGGCGTGCTGCATCTTTAGGCACCCTGCTACGTTGTTATTATTAAAAAATATTTAAAATCACTTATTCCATAAATTAAAAACTCCCACTAATGTGGGAAACTAAAACTAAGTTTTTAGTGGTAACACTGAACCTAATTTACAAAATTCTACATTTTATTGCGTTTTTACGTTGATATAAACACAGAGACAATTAATTTACGTGTGGAAAGTAATTCCGGTTAATTTATTATGTTTTTGTGATCTTGAATCACACTCTTTCGCGATATTTTTTGTCGCATGTCACTCGGTTGACTTCGGTTGGCGTCACACAGAGCACTGAACTGACGTTAGCTACGCTGATGGCTGTGGCCATCAGCCTAGTGGCAACGCCTTGGTGCAGTAATTGCTAATCTAGTGTAACATATATATCAATGGCCGACCCTAACATAGTTGCGAAAAGGCTAGACAGGTAGTTAGTTATAACTTCGTTATTGTTACAGGATGTATGAAAATGCATGGCGCATTCAGTTCAAATGAAACTAGTAGTACCTATTAGAAGCAATAGCCGTTTTAGTAAAACAAAAAAAAATGGTCCTATCCGTCGTAGCGGTAACAATACAAGGTATAACAGAATAAACGCAAGTCCTGAAAGTAGTTTGTTCGTAATTGACTACTGAATCGATTTCAGTAACTTTTAATATAGGTCTTTTTTTTAAATTATCTATTTTTTATTACTAACCTCCGATTGAGCCAAATAAAATTAAATCTTATTTCAAGGTAATAAGACTCAATTTTAAATGCATAAAGTAATGCTAGTGTCAACACGATTTTCTTAATAAAATTAGCAAACTTTAAAAATAATAATTTTTGGACATTGTATTGTGCTTTTAATTCAATACTCTAATTGGGGTGTGTGAGGTCTTGCGTTAATTATATTACACCTTATATATCAACAGCTACGTCGTAGCAATACTATGGATTTGCTACGGCGTAGCAGGCCTCATAAAATTTGTTAGCATCAATACTTTAATTCCTTCCAAGAAGAATAATTATACATATGTTGCACCGACCAAAAATAAATTGGAATAAAGGCAAGACAATGGTGATGATTACTTTGATTCCTTGTGATTAATATTAGTCAATGTTATTTTATAATATCTACAGCAGATGGGTGCTACAGATCAAAATACTAAAAGATTGGAACTTAATTCCTAACTAGATAATTATGATATAAACTCACATCTAGCCGTGGATGTTTACAAACCAATGTGACGATACTCGCCAGATTTCATGTGAAATCTGTAGGCCCAACTCATTTTAACAACGACAAGCGATCGTATTAGACGAGGCCGCAACACTGCTGGCCGATTGCTCCGCACTCAGTTTGTGTTCTAATCTCCAGCCAGAATTTAACTACGAATACGTCGTGCTACGGAAATTAGATGAGACTGTTAGACATTTTACATATTTTGTTACATAATAAGTAACGGAGAATTGTTAAAAGTATTGTGGCTATCAATTTAAAACAATGTTTTAAAAGCCCAAATGTTTCTCAAGCACCAGGCTGCGGGCTCAAAGCCCTGGAATGTGACTTTCGCACAATTTGAAACCTTATGTACCTACTGACCAGCTCGCTAGTAGGTACACTGTGAGCAAGACGAGTCAAAACCTTTGCTGATTTATTTATTTATTCAGTAGTACACATACATTTTATACAGTTACGAGCGACCCGCCCCGGCTTCGCACGGGTGCAATGTAATTTAATAAATTTAATTAATCACTACATAGTATAAAACAAAGTCACTTTCTCTGTCCCTATATCTCTATGTATGCTTAAATCATTAAAACTACGCAACAGCTTTTAATGCGGTTTTTTTTAATAGATGAAGTGATTCAAGATGAAGGTTTATATGTATAATACATGTATAATATAGTAGAGAAACACTGATAATTTTAGAGGTTTCTAATGTGATTTCGTAAATAAAGCCTTTCTTTTGCGCTTACATTGAAAACGCTGGCTGAACCCTACGAGATACATCAAAATAATGTACTACAGTATTGTACAACTTAAAAAGGTCTATAAAAAAGTCTGCGATGGTATATGTCTATCTCTTAGGGATAACCCACAATAACCATTTTTTTCCTTTACTTTTTACGAGAAATGATGGCTTATTTACGAAGCGATTTTAAGCAATACAGCAATCCTTATCCAATTAAGTACCTTAAATACATTGTGCATTTAATATAGATCAATATGGCCTTTTACATAATGTTATTTAAATTAATATTTTCGAAGATATTACAGATTTAAAATGCAGGGACATAGAGGTTGCTGCGGTATCGGTGGCAGGGGCTGGCGGCAAGTAAAAAAAAACATTAAATTAAAATTATTGTAATTTTTCAGTTCTCATGTAAAATTTTATTTTAATTTTAGTTTCTACTTTTTAATTTCAATTTAGATTTTTAACTATAAATATTATGTATCAAACAATAATACTTTGCTGTGCCCTGACAGGGTCTACAACGGCTCTTAGCTCTAAGCATTTTGTCAACATCTTGTTTTTACCTTGAGGAACGCAAATAAATGAATATATTTTTATTCATTAATAAAAATATATTCATTTACAAAACAAATATATAAAAAACTAATATATATACATAGATACATTTATCTATGTATATATATTAGTTTTTTATATATATTTTTTTTAAATGTTGCTTTAATTTGTATTTAATGTTTTTCTGAGTTATCCTGTCCCTCAATGATTTAGGTAGTTGATTATTAAGGTAAGGTATTATATACTTTAACGATCTCTTGTAAATTCGTGTACTTTGGAAGTAACAGCAGAGCATCGATGACGCTACGAGTCCTAATTTCATAACTACTAACGTTTTTTGTTTTCTTTAGATTTTCCTTAAAAAAATCTTTCTCTAACAGTACAAATTTATTATTTTCATGTATTGGTATTATCTTGCAAAATTTAAATAATTTGTGGTAGACATTTTTATATTTCTTCTTAATATTATGCGGGAAAATTGCTCGTAGTTCGATTGCGTAAATTTGATCAAGGTGTGTCTTTCAATTATGTCCTACCATAGCTCGACAGGTCTGTCGAGCTAAAATTATTAGCTGTCGAAATAAATAAATCGAGCTCACAACAAAACGCAACAACGTCACAAACACGTTATCTAACTCATAACATTCATCACAGTTCGGTTGCACAGTGCAGTTTTGTCCTAATCTCCAGTCAGCGTAGCGAGTTTGACAACGCATTCGTCCGCCTTCGTACGGCGCGCCGCGGAAATTACATGACGCAGCGGGAGTGTCGTAGTGATGGGACAGTATCGATACAATTGTGAAGACAGGTAAATAATATGTTTTTGTTGAAGGGATCTGAAATTGTTTATTGAAACAATTGTGTTGTACTTATTAACAAAAGGCCCTTAAACTAGATCTATCGATGAAATGTTAATTAAAGAGTTCAGGTAAAATTAGAAAGCTTAAAAATTTGGTTAATTAATTATCATAAAAAAAAACATTTTGTAGAGATTTTGTTAAAATATAATCAACGTAGTTCTTTTTGTTATCCATTTTTTTTAAAAGCACCCTGAATGCGTTATTGTACTGTACGCGCAGGTCACTGTATGCATGTTTCATTAAAAAAAGAAACATGTATTTTTAACTTTTTTATCTGATTAAGTCACGTTAAGTTACATAATTTTCTTTTCATTGATCACAAAAAAAAAATAATTGTGTCATCAATTGTGTTAACAAAATAATCATTTTGAACATAACAACTAAATATTATCCAACTTATAAAAAAAAACCCAGACCACGTAACGAACATTAAAAAACTCAAACAACGAAGGCAACATGAACTATCGACAAACTACCGACAGTTCCCATCCCTACGGCGTATCGTTCGAGCACAAGTCAGCAATTTCCCGGAACGAGAGGTGATTTATTCCATAAGTGTAAGTGTAGTGTAGTGTCAAAGTTGCGAGCGGCAGATCAACAGTTCCGCAGTCGGAACAGATGCATGTATTTGGGGTGGAAGAAGCGTCCTATGTAATGAAGGTAGCTTATCTTTCTCCGAAGGGGTTTCTTATTATTATATTTCAAATATTTCAAGTAAGGTATAAATATTCTTAGATTGTTTAAGGCTGCTTGTTTCACGTTGCATCATCATCATCATTTCAGCCGAAAGATGTCCACGGCTGAACATAGGCCTCCCTCAAGCACGCCACTTCGATCGGTTCTATGCTTCTCTCATTCAGCATTTCTTCCGGCCTTCACCAAATCATCGGTCCACCTTGTGGGCCTTCCAACGCTACATGACGTATATGTTTTGATATTTTTTATTACATCTCTGGAATTGAGTGCTATTTTACTTGCTTACTTAGTAGACGAAGTTAAAGTGTCTCATGTGGTCATAATTTCAGAGGGTTCATACTCTTTAAACTTGAATATCGCAATGCTTAAGTACCTATCTTCTATGTATTTTCCCGGACATATGTTTCGCCTCTACTTGGGCCATTTTTCAGACACATCCAAACTTTCCTGTTTATGATATTAGTTCCAGGTATATTACCACGGTTCACACGCAGGTACAACGTATGTAACTTGTGAAAGCACCTAGTACTTGCACGATGTAATTTGTTCGCCGCGTCGGAAGTTTGCTCTGCAAGTTTATTGTGTTATTGCAAGTTTACGATGATTTATTTATGAAATATTTTAGTTGTTTGCGTATGGTTGAACTTTGGAAAATGAATAATAATGTGTGGTAAGAATATGTGTTGTACCACAAGTTATGTTGGAGTTAAGCCATTGGTCCTGTCCTGCCGATCGATTCTGTCAAAATCTCACCCTGATAACTTAGGTAAAGTGAGCGTGAAGTAAGCTATTAATATGGGCAATCCCTAACATCAGGTGACAGCTCACTTCACCTTAGTTTTCACGTTGAGATTTTTACAGAATCGGCCGGCTGATCTCTCGCCGTTCGTGTCTAATTGCCGTCCCATCGGACTATGAGAATGAGAGAAGAGACAGTGCACCTCTGTCTGCTCACACACTTGTTCGCTATAATAACTCAGATGGCTAGTCTCCAATGAGATTGGCTGCCATGAACGAAGTTCGGTCTGGAGCACTATTACGTATATGTCGAAGTCAATTGGAGGAAATCAACGTGCTCGCAATCTCACTAGATAGTGAGCAAACTTAATGAGACATTTTGATGCCAATGTTTTTTTTTATTTTTATTGAGTTTATTGTTAATTTTCTTTATATTATTTTAATTTGGTTTTTTTTTGTATATTAACTTTTTATGTATGTTATTTAAAGCCATTTTTATTCTTCATGCATGTGGTGTTAACCTTTAATTAATTGTTGCATGTTACCCTAGTAATTAAGTTAGAAATGTATGTGTAAATAATTGTTGGTTAACCTAAATAAATAAATAAAAATAATAAATAACTTTTCTTGTTTGTTAGTAGAACTAGAGAATTTTATTGCGTTGATCTAATTTTGATTGAAATATACGTTGCGTGTAGGAAATAGTTGGAGAAAAATTCGCTCTAAAGCTACAATATTCTTCTGATGTGCCTCTAATATAATTTATTAGTAGGTACTTAATAGTGCCGATTCCCTTGTTCACAAACTAAACTAAATTTAAGTTCATTGCATCTTTTTCTTTCTATTTCATTAAGAAAAGGACAGAAGATAAAATTTAGTTTAGTCCTGTCAAATTAATCAGCGCCTAACACTACTCCATACAAGTTTAGACGTGATTAAAAACTTGCCTACTAAAATTACGTCAATTTACGTCAGGCACTGATTAATTTGACAGGACTTAGGTAACTAAAATTTATCTTCTGTCCTTTTCTTAATAAAATAGAAAGAAAAAGATGCACTGTACTTAGATTTTGTTTAGTTTGTAAACAATGGAATCGGCACCAGTATCTTAGTACTTAACATTTAACGTGTCAAAACATTTGTGTCAAACATGACAATTTCTTAAATGAATATCAGTCCATTTAAGAAATTGTGTCTTAAAACTCGAGACAGAAACCACAGTAAGTCCAAACAAGAATACTGTAACAAAAGCAATACCCATCACATTCCAACCCATCTTTACTAAAACAATAACCAACAAATAGAAATCATTACCATAATCCTTGCTTCCTACACTTTCTATCCTATTATATTTTATATACAAATGCAGCTTACCGCCACATCCAAGGAATTCATTAAAATGCCTAATTTAATGCGTGGGCTTTAAATTATAATAATTATGTAAGTTCAGAGCTCGGAGTTAAGCTGGCGTGTTCAACTTTAAGAGGTGTTTTAGAAGTTTTGTGCTAGGTTTGAATTGAGGCTTAGGATTTTTTGTTTAATTATAAATTTAATAACAGCGCCCCGCGGTTTCACCCGCATAAGTGTCGATCCCGTGAGAATATCGGGATAAAAAGTATCCTATGTGTTATTCTGATGTATAAGCTATATTACTGTAAAGTTTCAACCAAATCCGTTCAGTAGTTTTTGCGTGAAAGAGTAACAAACATCCATCCATCCATCCTCACAAACTTTCGCATTTATAACATTAGTAGGAATTAGTAGGATAGTAGGAAGTAGGATAGTAGGATATAGTTTATAGTAGGAAGTAGGATTTGGTACCTGTGTTGTCCTTAAAATCATTTTACGTTTTTCAGGGAATTTAACTGTTTATCACATTGAGTACCAACTTAAATTATCCGAATATTCAAATCACAACTATCATTATTTGCAAAATCCTTTAAAAAAAACTGTGTAGGTACACGGTTTTAATACGGCAAATTGACCTAGTACGTCAATTTGATAAACAATTAATTTCCTTGACCGTACAGATGACCTTGGAATATAGACTCCAGTAGAAAATATACTTTAAATAATAAGTGTTTTTCAGAACATGTTGGACAATAATGACAATAAATTAAATTATTACAGTTAAATTAAATTTCTTCTTCAGTGGCTACTAACTGCTAGTTATAGCTCAAACTGAAAGGTGGCTAACGATCTGTGAAACTTAATTTCTTGAAGCTATGCGACTTCCACTTGTGCTGTCAGAGTTTTATCAGCCATCTCCACTCCACTTCTTCCGGTAGTTTAATAGAATCATTTTAAATATTTATAAGACTTTGTATTTCTTCAGTTTTATTTATTTATGTAATGTGTCTCACAACGAGATCTATAAACGATAATAAGCACTTGTTTTGACTTAGGCTTCATCTGTATCTTACACTTGTGGTTTGGCAGTTCAATTCAATTCAATTTATTCAGGAACAATTCATATTGTGTTTGAAATCATTAAAATTATAAAACACATTGTAATACACAATAAACCATAGAACATAACAAAAAAATAAATACATAAAATAAAAAATAATACAATAACATTACAAGCTAATATTACCCAGTCTTTCATTAATTACGTACTAATATTACACAGCCTCTCATCAACTAATTTCAAATTTTTAAAACGTGGATACATATCCACATTTTAAAAATTTGAAATTGGTGACGATGACATCATTGTTTATCGAATACAGACATTTCCCCAAGAGAAACGCTTGTTGTGGAGCAGTAACAGGAGAAACGCTTATCTAAAGTACTTAACACGAGCTAAGTAACGTTTATAGATCTCAGCCTTAGGGCCGGTTTTATGATCCGTGGTTAACTCGACCAATTGTCAAAAATAGTAACTAAAAGTCAACCGAGTCAACTAATAGTTAATTATTTGACAATTCAAATACAAACAATTGATCAAAAAATATATTTTGCCAAAAATTTAACCATTATTTAATATTTTTAACAATTGGTTGAGTTAACTACGAATCAAAAAACCGGCCCTTAGACTCTGACCAAAGGTTAATTTCAATTTTCCTTCAGCTGCACTCCCAGAGACAATAAAACAGTTTTATTCCTACCCACATAACTTTAATATTAATATTCACGGGACAAAGAGCCAGGCGGCACGCCCACCATATAATTTTCCTCTGGTCACCCTTATTTATAAAGCTGGCCGGCAGAGGGCGCTTAACGTATACTTCCTACGTGACATGATAATGGTGTATAATAAAAAGAGTCCGGTTTTAGATGAAAGGAGAGGAAGGATGCTAGGATTAGAAGTATTTACTATATAAGGTTTATATCTGCAGTACTGTAAATCTATAAATACATACGACATATTATACTTTTGTTGGTTTTCAGATACGCGGCTACGCAATGGCTACGGTGTAGCAAGTGCTACGCGGTCGCTGCAGGGTTGAGATTCGTTCGTGATAGCAAGCTTTTCATTGGTTGGAACGAGAACAACGTTAACACTGACGAATATAATAGTGCTCCAACTTATTCTCGTACAACGATATTTTACTACAATTACAACAAATATTTCATTTCCAAACGTGCATATTTAGCCAAAATTCGATCGCAACCCTAATCATCGGTCAGAAATCAGAGATCACAAACTCAGATATTAGGGATGTAACGTTCGCAATGTGCGCATATTTTTGCGTGCACTGGACCGTGGCACGTGATTTTCATGCTAATTACTATTATATCTGTTGTTTAGTATAACGAGAGGTTCAATAAATTGTTTTATCTTGATGTTATTTTTGGTAAATATGCGGGAATACTGACACAGTTTAGAAAATTAGCACGGTAAAGTGGCGATGGGTTGAGCCTGAGACGCTCTCTGGGTAAAAACTAAATAGATTAATGTCTCCTGGTTTGGCAAATGCAGTTTAGTGTCATTCCTATTCTGCGCGTTGTATTTTGGGCTCTTTGTTAACAAGTGATGACAAAATAATTTTTGTTAGCGCTACGCTTCACCCAACGATAGATTATATTTGTATTAAAATTTTAATCTGACTTGTGTATTATAATAGTTTGACATTTTTTAAATTGACATTCTATTTTTTAATGTAACTCAATATAAAATTTATTCTGTTGCTATTAGTACATTTATATATTAATTTGCACACCTTAATAGGTTATAACACAACTAGCTGACCCCGCAAACGTCGTTTTGCAAAAAAAAAAAATGGATAGTAGCCAATTCTCAGACCTACTGAATATGCATATAAAACATAAAAATCGGTCAAGCCGTTTCGGTTCTACTAACACTGTGACACGAGAATTTTATATATTAGATGTACCTTTCATACTTGTAACACCTTTTTAACATGTATTATGCAAATAAATTATTTGATTTGTCTGAGCCATACAGGGTCCGTAATTGTACCTTATCTTTAAGCGATTCAACACATTCTCAACTCTGCTCTCTACTCTCTCTCAGGCTGCGCCACAACACCTTGTCCCACGCCTTCTGCATCCCGTCGGTCTCAGCCACATTTTTGAGGGCGTCGGTCCATCTAGCTGAGGGGGCATCTTACACTACGTAATTAAATTTAACACAATTATTATGGAATGCAAATAAAGATATTCAAATGACTATAGCAATTATCCTTTCAAATCTTACACCGATGCAAGATACCATCAAGAACTACTTCCAGACCCATCATTATCTGCCTAGCCTTTTCCCAACTATGTTGGGGTCAGCTTCCAGTCTAACCGGATGCAGCTGAATACCAGTGTTTTAAATGGAGCGACTGTCTATCTGACCTCCATAACCCAGTTACTGGGTAATACGATACTCCTTGGTAAGACTGGTTGTCAGACTTTCGGGCTTCTCACTACCCGTAACGACTGTCAATGATCCACGAATGACAGCCGGGACCAACGGGTTAACGTGCTTTCCGAGGCATGGAGGGGTCTCGGTATGTAATGATGGTCACCCATCCACAGACCAACCGCGGCAAGCGTAGCTTAACCTAATGGATCGACCTGTGCGGCTGTTATTATTTAGCCACGGGCCCCTCTAACTACTTCCAGACTAACAAAAACATATCTTAAAAACCGGTCTCAAGTCCGAGCAACATGCTCGTAGTACCACGTCCTCAATAGTTACGTGGTTCACAGTATTTCACAAATATTTCGCAAAATCCTCTCTACACACAAGCCGGTCTTTGTGAGCGACAAATTGGTTTTTCCAAGTTTTGTATGCAGTTAGTGCAGTTTGCGACCGATAGATAGATTTTGCTAGAAATTGTTAACTTTACTCGTTTCAGATTGGCACTGTATACTATGCGGTGAAAAGTAATTGTATTTAAATATGGAACGGGTGACTGTTATGTGGGGAAGAGTGACCATATTTGTTTTGGTAAGCTTTTCGTGTATAAAATTATAAAGCGTTTAGTTCAGCGGCCAAATCGAATAGGGGCGTAGGCAAGGTCATTTCCAAACTTTTTTACCCTGTTGGTGAAATTTTTACGGTTCAAAAATTTTGACCAATTTTTGTTTTAATCACTTCGCTTAGTGCTCATAGAAAAAAAACCCAAAAAAATATCAGGGCTATCTAAAAAAATTAAATTGACAGCCCTGTAGATTTTTTTAATGATTTTTTTCTTTGAGAATTATGCAAAATAATAAAAAAAAAAACTGAAATTGGTCATAACTTTTGAACTGTAAAAAAAATTACCGACATACTCAGGGTTAAAAAGTTTGGAAATGACCTTGCCCACGCCCCTATTCGATTTGATCCAAACTTCCAGGGACACTTTGTATTATGATGTGTGAGCTCACTCTTCTCAGTATGTAGGAAAACACACCAACTTACTTTCAGTGACGGCATTCACTGGTAAAAGGCGGACGCTATGTGGCGGTCACTACTTTTCTAGGAAACCGTAGCTTTGTATTTTGAGTAAGATCAACTTTTAACGTAATATACTGCATAACCCACGCCCAGCAGTAGAATACGGTATTTCGATGCACAAAATATCGATAAATGCTACAAAAATGCGATGCACGTTACTGCGAAAGACTGTCTCTGCGAAGCCACTACACTTCGCTGCACGTTACCGCGATAGATCTTCACTGCAATACTACTTGACTTCGATGAACATTACCGCGAAAGATTTTCACTGCGATACTAGTTGGCTTCGATGCACGAACGCAATAGGCGAGGTAGGATGCAAGAGCGAACGGAGGGCACCCCGAGGTTAGGTTTGGTTAGGTTACTTTCCCCCCCGGTGGGTTCCCGCATTGTCGAGGCTCAGTAGCCGTGGCTTGGTCACCCACGGTGAAGCGAAGAGGAACCCGAGGAGGGGCCGCTCGTCAGGGCTTTTGCCTGTAAGCCGACGACGTAGCGGCCAACAAGTAGGTTGCGGTGCCGCTTGGGCGACATCGCAACTGAGGCGGGCCGCGATGTCGTATGGGAGGCATCACGGCTGAAGGTTGGAGGCCGCGGCGGGAGAGGAGTGCCGGTATTGTGGTGCGCCGCTCTCCCTACCTTCCGCGGCCTTGACGGGGTCGCCACCGTCGATGGCGAACGCGGTGGGGCCGCAGGGGAGGAGGAGTGTTGGTATTACGTTGGCCACTCTCCCTATCCTCTGCGGCCGAAAATTGGCAGGTGGCGGGGCCAACGACCTGACCCGCCGCAAGGGGACCAAGGGTGCCCATACACGGGGTCGTCTGGCGCCTATGTGCTGGTTTGGTCCCTGGGGTGGTCACGGCGTGCTATGTGTTCTGGTGCGCCGGTGATGGGGAGCACTCCCCAGAGGAGGGTCCGGTGACGGACAGCCGCGGCGGGTTCACGGATTAGTGCTAACGCGTGCCCGTGTTCCCGCCGTAAGCGGCGGAGGAGGACACCGTGGAGTTTTAGTGGGTAAGAGTCCCACATAACTGCACTATCTCTCCGTGGTAGTGCAGTATGCATGAGCATTTCTCCACGTTAAAAAAAAAAAAAAATGGTTAGGTTACTTTAAACGCTTTATACAAAAATAGGAGCTTCGCGAAGCGGGGCTCCGTCGACATCTTTCGCGGTAACGTGCATCGAAGTGAAGTAGTATCGCAGTGAAGATCTATCGCGGTAATGTGCATCGAAGTGTAGTGGCTTCGCCGAGACGGTCTTTATCGATATTTTGTGCGTCGAAATTCCGTAGTCTAATCCACGCCCAGTGTACAGATGCCAGCACATCAAGCTACTACAATTTGTCAAATTTTGTTAATAGATTTTCAACTTTATCGCTAAAGAGTAAGGTTCAAAGTTGATTGGGAAAATTTGAATGTTTCGGGTAACTTGATGTGCTGGCGTCTGTATTGTACAACAACAGTAACATTAGCTTAGTTAGAAAAGCAAATAAAAATGCTGAGAGAAATATACTTTCAAGTTTCATCTTATTTATTTTATAATTTCTTAAAAGTTTAAATACATTACATAACATAAAAAATTGATTGGCTTGACAATTGCGCAATATTGTCATACCTAGTGTGTCTTAGCTATCGTATTAACAAAACTTTACCTACTTCAAACTAAACATATTTCTCTAGCCCCACTGTCACACTCTTATACCGCTAACATTACCACTTAGATACCACAATGTACCATCTATCCCATCTCGATCTCTACAACGGGCTGTCTGTCCAATGAGGCGTGGTTGGTGGCGGTGGCGGCGAGCGAAAAGTGCAGGATTCATGTGCAAATCTGCAATGCATGTATTTGCATGTTCAACGTATTGGAGAACATTCTGTTCGGATTTGACGATGTGCTTTTTAAATTGTGGGTAGTTCTGGCTAGTGATTTGGTAAATTTTCGGATGTAAAGCGGGTGATCAGAAATATTGTCCATGACGTCAAATTATCATCTTTATATTATCTTTGGAAGTTTGATAACGAAAGTTGTTTGTAGGATAACATTTATTTGTGTCTTTAGAATACACTAGCGGCCCGTCTCGGCTTCGCACGGGTGGAAAAAAAAGCCTCTATTAATCAGTGATAATGTAGCATTCAAATGGTGAAAGAATTTTTAACATCGGTCCAGTACTTTTTGAGCAAATTCGTTACAAACATACATACAAATCTTTCCTCTTTATAATATTATTATTATAGTATAGTATAGCATCCTCGCAAACTTTCGCATTTATAATACTAGCTGCGCCCCGCGGTTTCACCCGCGTAAGTTTTGATCCCGTGGGAATATCGGGATAAAAAGTATCCTATGTGTTATTCTGATGTATAAACTATATTATTGTAAAGTTTCATCAAAATCCGTTCAGTAGTTTTTGCGTGAAAGAGTAACAAACATCCATCCATCCATCCTCACAAACTTTCGCATTTATAATATTAGTAGGAGTAGGATTAGTATAGATTAACATTTTGTAATACTAGGTTTTGCTAATAACTGACTTTCCCTCAAGACTTTGATGAAAACTGTATTTGCCGAAATTAAATCACACAATTAACAAGATGAATCTATTATCTTGTACTTACTATTTATTTATTCAGAATTTAAATGAAATGTACTTACTAACCTAACTAAAACAAACTTTTATCATTAAATAAACAATTCTTACACTTAAAATGATAACAATTAAAAGCCAACAATATGTACTGCTACTTAAGTCAACCGAAGACATTTTCAAAGACGTAGCCCTACTCTACTATAGGTACATACATACATACCCCCATCAAAGCAGGCACATCTAAAAAGGCATGGAGTGCTTCTTTTGAACTGCACCCCATTCATCCTCCGCTAGTCAGATTACCATAGCGCATCTGCTTATTTGCATATCCTTTATTCGGTTTCAGAACTGATATTTTGGTAAAAATATATTTTATATTACGAGCGGCTGGGGAATGTGCTCCTATTTCACGGTGATTCACTTAAGGGGAAGTTCAAGTGGCTATGGTTGTATGCATCGCCGCTCAATGTCATGAGAATTATTTAGTTCGGTGTAATTTATTTAGCGGTTAATAATTTTGATTTATGAATTTGTTCGGTTTACTTGGAGACGAGCATTATGTTTAATTTTTTTGAGTATTCTGTGCTAAGTATTTAGCTAGGGGATGTCTCACAATTATAGCATTACGGCTCGAGCAATAGTTTGTTTTTTTATAATAAATTGGTCAATTCATTGGAGAGCAGTGACCCTGTGGTATTTTACGAGCTGAAGGTCGTGGGTACGAATCCAGACAGGCACTTTACTTTGTGTAAATAATTTCATCGCCACCGCTCTCAAAACGGTGAAGGCAAACATCGTGAAGAAACCGGCATGTCCTAGAATCAAAAATTCGAAGACATGTGAAATCTACTAACCCGCACTGGACCCGCGTCGTAGATTACAGCCCACTCCCTCTCAAAGAGAGGAGGCCTGTGTATCGGCATTGGGAGCATTATAGGCAAATTATGCATTGATGGGCTAAATATTCAATGATGTGACGTTAGAGTCAGTCTGTCAAAATTAATGACTTCCTCTTTTCAACACGGCGTTATTTAAATTCGCCGGCATTATAAAATAGATTTAATGAAGTAAAATGCAAACTACAAAACAAATATAATAAATTATGCATCTTCCAAAACCACATCCTTGTTACGTAAGAACAAGTAAGTGCATTAAAGAACAGTGCAGTTAAACACACAGTACTGCGTACAATGCACAAGTTTGCGCCAGTTTGTGGTATCGCTAAGTTTTATATGTCCTTATTACCGCTACCACTGGTCCATGTGTTACAGTTTAATAAATTGGTAGTTACTGTTTTCTTAAGTTTATTGTGCTTTTGTTTATTTCTTGAAGCTGTTTGTCTGATAACATTTTTAATGGGTTTTCTACATCCTTTTTTTTACGAAAGTAATAATTTATGTGTAAACAAGCACTTCGCCCGCGACTTCGTCTGCGTGTATTCGTGCCAAATTTCAAGTTACACATTTTTTTTACAAAATTAACTCAAGTAATAAGATTTTTCATACAAACAAAATCCCCCCTTTTCACCCCCTTAAAGGTCGAATTTCCAAAAACCCGTTCTTAGCACTCCCCTGCATAATAAAAGGAAGCCGTATGCAAAATTTTACGTTCCTAGTCCTTGCAGTTTCCGCTGTGCGTTGATATGTCAGTCAGTCAGTCAGTTTCTCCTTTTATATATATAGATAAAGTCGAAATGAAACGTTATATTTTAAAGACAACATCGAAATGTATCGATATTTTTGCTCGTAATTCTTTATGATTAGAAAAATAAGGAATGATTACAGAAAGCACGCTTTTATTCGCTAGTTTGATGCCTTATTTATCGAGTTTCAAAAATAGACACTACGTTACTTACAGACTTAAATCCCCGTGAAACCTTTACATATTTTGAAAGAACACAATTGTTCCCTAAATTGTTTGTAAGCCTCAAAGTTTGCGTCGATAACCCTTTCACAGAATAGTTGAAATCCCCCGCGACCATGAACAAGTGCTAAACGTCGGCAAGAAGTTAAGTCTCCCAGGGAAATAACCCGAAAAACTATTTGCATTACAGTCCTTTTCACTCACTTGAATCCTATTTACAATGTTTGATGTGTGTTTTTCTGCGTCAATAGAAAAATCATACTGAATTTTGTGTTGTAAGTTGAGAAAAATGTTTCCGAAATATTCGGTTCATTATCATAATCTAACCTTTTTGCAGGTAAGTTAAGGTCGGATTCTAGTCAAACCGGATGTAACTGAATACCAGCAACTTTTTATCTTACCTACACTACCCAGATACTGGCTAACATGATACTCCTTTGTAAGACTAGAAATCCTTGGTTATCTTAAAAATGGTAAGTTAGATTTGAATATTCCAGCTAGACTGAATCTTGGCAGATGCAAAGTCAAATTCAAATCATTTATTTCAAATCCTACTAATATTATAAATGTGAAAGTTTGTGAAGATGTTTAGATGTTTGTTTTAATCACGCGTAAACCGTTAAACGGATTTGGTTGAAATTGGCACACAGTTTATAAATAGGATTAACAAATAGGATAATTTTTATCCCGATATTGCCACAGCATCGAAAATAACGCGGGTGAAACTGCGGGGCGCTGCTAGTAGGCACAAGAAAATATAATTGATTCTGGTTTCCCTTTCCAAATGGTGTTTTGTATGGACTAGAATGGGCACGCATTACTCTTTTAACTGTAACTAATTGAAATTATAATTGAAATGCCGTTTTGAGGTTTACTGCCTCTTTCCAACTGACAACCTTTGAAATTCATTTAGTTAACAAGTAGGCATTGCGCTGGCACCTACAGATAGTATAGGCCAGGGCTGAAGCCTTTGAAAATAATAAAAAGAGAAAAAAAATAATAGTAGGATGAAACCCATTGGAAAAGGAAGAGAATATAACAAAAATGAAAGGAAAAATAAATTACGATCGCCCGTAATTAAAATTAAAAGAAGATTCTACAACTTTCTCAAAATATTGTAGATGTCATATTAAATATTAACTTATTCGGTTGTTAATTATAGTAGTATTTATTTCGATTTGCAAGTTTTTTGATTATCAATATTACATGGAAAATTACGTTTTTCGAGGAATATAAGTGTAAATTTTAATAAATAGCTCAAAATTGTACACAATGATTAAAAAAATTCGGATTCGATTTTATTTGGTTTTTTGCATTTTCTGAAAACATTTACTATAGTAATGTATATTTTTTTAATACCATCAGAAAGTAGAGATTTCAACGAACAAAAAGCCCACCGACTTTTTAAAAAAAGCAGGTATTTTGACGTGAGAATTTTCGATTGAAAATTAGGGTGCTTTTTCGGTATTAAGTCAAAATAAGATGAACAAATAAATATTTTAAATCAAAAAAATTACAGTGTGTTTGGGAAACAAAAAGGTAAGTTTTCACCAAATTTCGTGAAAAAAAAAAGTTTTTTTGTAAAAGATAAAAATAAAAAACCAAAAACTTGGTTATTAGAATTTTTCACATACATTTTGAGGTTATGTGAAAAAAGTGTAAATATAAAAGTTGTAGATCTTTTTATTACCTACAACTTTGCCATTTAACTTTTTTCCATAGGACTTGTAGTTTTGCCGGAAATAGAAATAAACCGTTTTTTACCCTTAAAAACGCCTCCCCATCCACTTCCCGACCTCAGATCGCCCGTAATTTATTTTTCCTTTCATTTTTGTTATATTCTCTTCTTTTTCCAATGGGTTTCATCCTACTATATTTTTTTTTGGTTTCAAAATTTATCGACCCTGGTCTAGTATAGCATAATTAGCTTTAATATTCAGACTGCTGGGTCTTCGAGAGGGAGTGGGCTGTAATCTACCATGCGGGCTTATTTCAGGTTGGTAGATGTCACATGTCTTCGAATGTTTGGTTCTTGCCGGTTTCCTCACGATGTTTTCCTTCACCGTTTTAAGGGCAGTGGTGCTGAAATTATTTACACAAAGTGAAGTGCCTGCCTGGGTTTGAACCCACGACCTGCAACTCGTAAGTCGGGGCCTTACCACTGGGCCACAACTGCTCCCCAATATCAATAAATAATAATATTTGTATATGAAATATTATTTTCTTAAATTAATGACTGTCCACGTTTGATATAACTTTTCAATACATTTGAGGCCAGTTTTTCACCCCGTAGATATATTTTAACTTCATAGTAGTGGTCCAGGTATGTTCTCGACGTTGCGCCCGTCGCCAGCAAAAAGACGCTTGTTAGCGCAGTTTTAGTTTCAGCAGCCAAGTCCTAATAGTGTGGCTAGTCATTTTGTTACTTAGGTAAAAGGACTCTCAAGTAATAGCTGACTGTTGTAGAAATTTTGATATTGTTGTTTGGTTTAATAACTTAGTTCAAATTTCGACATACATAATCACCAGCTTTTAACGTTCCAACTACTGGCCGAATTTTTAGTTCTAGGACATGCTGGCTTCCTCACTATGTTTTCTTTACTCATTTTGAGGGCAATGGTGATGAAAATAAATGACATAAAGTATAGCGCCTGCCTGGATTCCAAACCTCGACCTAAGAAAAACTCGTAAGTCAGCGCTGTTACCACCTCTCGCGCCCGGCCCTGGTTCAAGCCATGGTCCGGGGCGAGAGGGAGTGGGAGGCAGTCACCTCCTTTTGCGAAGCAGTCATGCTAGCGAAGGAGGTGGCGGGACGGCTGAGGGAGAGGGCCTCACGTCCCAGCCGCCGCGGGAAACGCTCCGGGCGTCGGGAGCCGCGAGACGACTCCCGGCCACCCAAGGCGCGGGCCTGCGGGCGGAGAGTAATGGGTAACTCTCCGTCCGATCAGGACCAGGCCCGTGCCGGACGGCGCGTACGTGTTCCACGCGCGCCTCAAAGAGATGTCAGCAACAAGGAAGGGGCCCGAAAGGGCCGAAGCCTGCCGGGGCAGCGGGATTGTCCGAAAGGGTTACCGCTACCCGGGAACACAAAGGGCTAAGGAAGGAACACGGGTGGGTTTTAGTCAGTAAGAGTCTGACACTCCCTTCTGCTCCACCCAGAGCGGGAGGGGTCATTTGATGATTTCCCATCCACAAAAAAAAAAAAAAAAAGCGCTGTTACCACAGCGCCATCACTGTTTCTCGTGACATACATAACAAATGATTTTGTTTACACAAAAAAGAAAGAGAATTTCTCTTTTTTACACAATAAAAGAGAAATGCTCTTTTTGTTTTCTTATTAATAATAATTTGTCGTCTTAAATTAAATGAAGAGCACAAGAAAGTCTACTGTGCTTTCGTTGACTTGGAGAAGGCCTATGACAGCGTGTGGAGGGAAGAACTGTGGCTGGCGTTATCAAGTATGGTGTGGACTAGAGCTTGGTACGGTCTCCGAATGTTTATACAAGGATTAATGGGGCATACAAGGACTGGTTCTGCATCTGAAGGGGGGTTAGACAGGGTTGTGTAGAGTCGCCGTGGCTGTTCATGGATAGTTGTCTGACAGATTTGAAAGTGGGTGAGTGTAGAATGACGATGAATGAGTTGCCTGTCAAATGTCTTCTCTACGCAGATGATCAAGTTCTACTTGCATCGCTAGCAGACCAGCTGAAGTAAAAGTATCAAAAGCAATTTCTGTCGGAACACCTTAATGATTTTCTTCCTAAAAAGTGCCAGCAGTTAATTAATTAAGCAGATGTATTGAAATAATAGTCATCGAAACACGTTCATTGACACAATCTTACCATGACACACATCATACTAATCCAGATTGCCAACGACATCACAGTCATCTTTATACGCTCTCATTAATCCGTAAAATAAAATAATTTCTTCCCAAAACCCCACTTTAACCTACCTCCAGCCGTTCACGCGTCCCTGAGCATCTACAATAATATTATCTCAAGCCTCCTTTTTATATAATTAATACGAAAAGAACCACTCGACGTATCTAAGAGTAAACTTCGAGCGCTCGAGTGTCCCGGGCGCTTCCGCAGTTAGATTTAATGCGCCTTTTAAAATATTTCTCGTCCCAATCGACTGGGACAAGTCGAGTTGGTGCCGATTGGGACCAGGAGCAGTTAATAACGATTGGGAAACTCGTTCTAGTTTAGAATACGAAAAAAAGTGTTTTGTGAGTCTGAAAGTGTTAGTTGAAGTTATTATCTTGTCGCTTGCGAATATTACGCAATTGATAGGGTGGGTATTGTGTTAGTGATTGGCAAAGTGGAATGATTCAGATTTATGTGGTCTCATCGTAGGTAATCTTAGTTAAGGTTTCGGAACTAAAATACATATTTATGTAAATTTTCATTTTGGGAAAAGCAGATATACCACAAGCACTTAAAAGAGCATAATAATATAAACTTGAAAATACTATGATGTGTCGTCTATTTTACGATGTATGGATTGGTTTCTTTTAACTTATCTTCAGATAATTCCAAACAAGTGCAGGGGCTATCCTCTGGTTAACACCTATCTAATGACTACGTAACAGGCCCTAAATCTCTTAAACTAGTTCAATAACTATTCTTCTTATCTGTTCAAGAACCAGATAAAAAACATTAAGTGTGAAAACTAAAGCATCAAAATTCCAATGTCGACTTATAAAGTTGACGTCACCGAACTTCTTGATCCGAGTATCTGAAGATGTCCGAAAGTATCCGACAGTATCCGAACTAAGATTTAGTGGGCAGACGCTTTTCAGGCGAGGCGAAACTTAGAGGATTTGCGACTCAACGAATAATGTCAGTTTAATGAGATTTAGTTCAGATGTTTGTTGACAGGTTATGACTTGAACTGGTTCTTCTGATTTGTGATGTGGTCTGTTTCTTGCTCTAATATATTTGACACTAAATAATGAATAAGTTAAAGATAGTTGCCTTTTCCTCAGTTCATTTTGCTAGGGAAAGTTTCAACACTGCGTTTCATTATCGCACGAACTCTAAAAGTGTCTTTGTCACTTTCAGCAGTGCTAGGCTTACAGTGGTTCCCCATTTTATTTCCCATGCTACTTTTCCGGTAATCTGGTTATAAGAGCCCACTCTATATGGGGCCCCCCCGGATTCTGTATTACTTGAAGGTAGTTTGTGCAACATGCTTATTTTTGTATCTCTTTCCTTTTTCTAGTCTCACATTTTCATTACATTCAACTATGTAGCGGTCAGCGGGCCCCTACACCTACAATAACATTATGCAATACCTACTTTTATTGTGCAATAATATTGAATCACCTCTTTCACTCAAACGATCAATAATATTGACGCAATAACCTTGAAGGCTAATAAACGTCAATGCTTTCGCGTGAACAAGACTTGACTAGTGTTCCGTGACCATATCAGGCTTCCAGCCTGGCTTATATTGCGAATGTAAATAAATATTGCACAATCTGATCGACGTTGCAATAAAAACAAAAAAAGAATTTTGAAAATCCGTCGACAATTGGCAGAGTAGTCGATGAACAAACATACAAAAAAAAAAACAATCATCCGAACATAGTACCTCCTCCTTTTTGTGAAGTCGGTAATAAACACGCTCAAACTTTTATTCAATCATTGTGCAATATTCAATATCAATCCTAGACGGTGAAAAACACTGCGCAATTAGTGATTTTGTGCAATACAATTGCATTCCCAACCATTTAACTCACATTAGACATCAAGAACAAGACACTGAAATAACATCCACTCACACACACACGCATCATCCATACATTCTCAGTTACAGTTCGGTTCTGAACTTTAGACGCTCGTTAGTCTGACCGCGATCTGAGTCAGCACTTGCAGAACTACCGAATAAGTGTCGGATAAGTGTCGGATATGCACTTCTACTTCTAATTGGTTGTAGGACGTCGTGTTCATTGATAGTCGAATTGGCGTAATTGGATTTATTGATCTTTGGTTAGGGTTTATCTTTTGAACTAATGAATGGGCGGTAGTTTTGGTTTGTATTTGTTGGAGATTTTAATGTCATCTGCAGTTCTAAAATAAACGCGGATTGAAGACGGACAAAAAAACTAGCTCTGTTTTTTAATTTAGACTTTTAAGTTCAGTTACAATGATAAAATTATGTTTATTTCCATAAGTAGATCTTAAATGACAACTTTTACACAATAATGTTTTGGTATTTTTTTTTAAACAAGATTGAGCCATTGCGGTGATTGCAACGTTGATAACGTGATGTCTGAAATTTTCAATTTAGGTAAATAGGTAGGCTAATAACCACAAAACATAAACATTCTACCAAACTGGTTTTTATTTATTAGTAACTAGCGACCCGCCCCGGCTTCGCACGTGTGCAATGCTGATACTAAGTATAGGTATGTACAGACGCCAGCAGGTCAACCTACCCCAATCTGTCAAATTTCTTTGATAGATTTTCAACTTTAGCACAAAGTAATAAGGTTCATATTCAATTGGGAAAAACTGACAGATTGGGGTAGCATGATGTGCTGGCCTCTGTACTTCAAGAATGTCAGCATGCGCCGCCGGACCCCGGCCGCGGCCGGTACCGCAGCAACCGCTATGTCCCTGCATTTTAAATCTGTAATATCTTCGAAAATATTCATTTAAATTACATGCTGTAAAGGGCCATATTTATCTATATTAAATGCACAATGTATTTAAGGTACTTAATTGGATAAGGATTATTGCTGTATTGCTTAAAATCGCTTCGTAAATAAGCCATTATTTCTCGTAAAAAGTAAAGGATAAAAAATGGTTATTGTGGGTTATCCCTAAGAGATAGACATATACCGTCGCGGACTTTTTTGTAGACCTTTTTAAGGTGTATAATACTGTAGTACATTATTTTGACCTATCTCGTAGGGTTCAGCCAGCGTTTGAAAAGTAAGCGCAAAAAAATGTGTTTATTTACGACATCACATTAGAAACCTCTAAAATTATCAGTATGTCTTATATATAATTAACCTTCCTCTTGAATCACTCTATCTATTAAAAAAAACCGCATCAAAATCCGTTGCGTAGTTTTAAAGATTTAAGCATTCATAGGGACAGAGAAAGCGACTTTGTTTTATACTATGTAGTGATAACCACTTTGAATAATGTAAACCAAAATCAGCCAATATTTAATTTTTTCATAACTACCAAGTTTACGAACTTCCATTTTAATTTACTACCATCCTCAGCACACCACATATCAAACAGTTTAAAAGAACTTTAACATATTTAAAAACTCGAAGCGTCCGCGACAGGGGAAGTGGCGGAAGTTTGTTAATTTTCTTGAAAACACACGAGAACCCGCTAGTTAACGTACGTCAATATAGACATGGCGTGTGGTGGAAACATACGGGCGACGAGACGTGGGACGGGCACGTTATTACCTGAGTAGCGGACAACAAATTTAAGGTACAGTCAACCGCACATTAATGGTAACACTTGCTCTGGGAAAACCACTCTTACTACTACTACATAAAGGTGCTGTCAATTTGAAATTGGTACCACTAAGATGCCATTCATTATTATGGTTATTTTAGTATTAGTGTTATTGGTATCGAAAGCCTTTAAACAGGAATGGACGCTTGTGACGAAATCTCTTACAAATAAATTTAATGGTCGAGATTCTGCCCAAATAATTTCTTTAGGTTTTCGTGTCCAATGTTGCCAGAGATCCTTTAAAGCCTCAGTCACAAACAAGGCTTTATCTTAAAAACCGCAACAGACCTCAAATTGGAATGCTCACAAATTGTGTGATGTTTCGGTAATCAAAAGGGGTATAATTTAGACGGTCACCAAATAAAATAAAACGGTCACCAAAAATGGATGGGGTCACCAAATGGGGTCACCAAATTCTATAGGTTAGGTAAGGTTGGGGACCATTCATCCATTTTGGTAACCGTTTAGAATTTTTTTGGTAGTAAAATAGATACTTTTTTGAGCGATGTTTAAACTTATGGCAATCAAAAGTTACTCTGGTAAAGTTGCACTGGGCCCGCGTGGTGGAGTATGGTCCATTGCCTCTCACAAAGAGGAGACCTGTGTCCCAGCATTGGACATTATAGGCAGATTATGCTAAGAAACCATAAGAACAGAGAATTTTAGACGCCCCTTATAAAACTCTGTATGTTTTCCCAAAGTCAGTTGTAAGCTGGGCAATTTCATGTATGCAAGTTGTAGTAAGCCAACAGTGGAACTTAGCTCGTTTACGTCACTACAGTCATTACGGGACACTCGGTAACGCACGTTTGTGCTTGACTTCGCTGCTGGTGCTGTTTCAAGATGGATTGGTTGTTAACATGCTTCTGTACAGTTTCAGAGTAAAAGTATTATTTGTGGGTAGAAGGATGTCAATCTTTTGTTTTAAGGAAGGTTGGTTGTTTTGTATCATATGTGCTCTGAGTGGAATACCTCATATTGGTTTATCACGTCATACTCAGTGCGGTTAGTGGATGTGCTCAGATGCGGTTCGGGCAAATGCGGTTGAAATCAGTGCTTTGACTGGAATACCTCCACATTATGTATGCGATTGAGTCCGACGTGATGAACCCCAAAAAACTAACGCTTTGTTTATAAAAAAACAATGCGATATACAGGGTGTCCCTGGAAGTATGGATCAAATCGAATAGGGGCGTGGGCAAAGTCATTTCCAAACTTTTTGATTCTGAGAATGTTGGTGAATTTTATTACGGTTCAAAAGTTATGACCAACTTTTGTTATTTTCAATCACTTTGCATAGTGCTCAAAGAACAAAATCATTTAAAAAAAAACTACCAAGAACTGTCAATTTAAGTTTTTTAAGACAGCCCTGATAGTTTTTTTTTTAATGATTTTTATTCCTTGAGCACTATGCGAAACGATTGAAAAAAATTGGTCACAACTTTTGAACCGTAAAATAATAATTCTGATTCATCAATCATTCTCAGGATCAAAAAGTTTGGAAATGACCTTGCCCACGCCCCTATTCGATTTAATCCATACTTCCAGGGTCACCTGTATAGAAATAATCAAACTTGTCATAAAAATTATTGTCGTGCTGCTAAGGCCCCTTCAACGTTTAAAGCTGTTTACAAATTATGAAGCAGCTGCAGCAGCACTGCCGCCTCCGCGGTGCTGCTGCATTAGTGACCATTGGATTTGTATGAAACCCCACACACGACGCCGTGGCGGCGGCGCCATGTGCAAGGGTTCATACAAATCCAAGGGCAACCGCGGCGGCGGCGGCGCCTCCGCAGCCACGGCATATAATATAATTACCTTTGTTCATTTTTATTAACCTATCCTGTAATTAAGCAATCTTTAGCTTATAAAATAATCAGCCTATAATATTCCTCTCTCTGAGACGGAGAGAGCCGTAATCCACCACGCAGGCCCAACGCGGGTTGGTAGACGTCCCATGTCTTCGAAGTTTTGGCTCTAGAACATGCCGGTTTCCTCACGTTGTTTTCCTTAACCATTTTAAGAGTCGTGATGAAATAATTTACGCAATGTGAAGCCCCTGGCAGAGTTCGAACCTGCGACCTACAACTCATAAGTCACGGCCGTTTCCACTGGACCACTGCTCCTAATTTTATTAACTGACTTCAAAAAAGGAGAGGTTCTCAATTCGGATGTTTTTCTTCCAGTGAATTATCCACGACCTTAGAAATACTAAGTAGGTTAGGTTATAAAAAATATATTTTTGTCCCATACGAGAATCACATCCGCGATACGTAAATTGGAAAACCAATCACTGCCAATGTATCATTGATTACTTTTGTTCATTAGTATTTGAGAAAAGATTATTACTTTGAACTTTGCTTTTATCTAAAACAGGTACTTCCCTGACCCCATTTATGATGCTCCTCCCAGTTTATCGTCTATCGAAGATTAAATAATATTTTATTACAAGGAGGCCAGTAAAGATGTCTCATACTGACATTATCGCTCATAATTAAGTTTATTATGAACCGAATTTATAACCCGCCAGATATGGTATCTGCGATGTTAGGAGGTAATTAGGCGTGTTAAAATTAAGTTGGATGTTATAAGGTGTTTTGAAGGGAAATGAGCTTCTTACTGGATATTAGTAAGTGTTATTCTGTATAAAACTACCCGTGAAAAGATAGGTGAACTGAGCGTGAAGTGAGCTGTCAATACTGCCAATTCCTAGTATCAGGTGGACCGACAGCACACTTCAAGCTCACTTCACCTAGGTTGTCACTAAGACATTTTCACAGAATAGATCGGCTGTTTAGGTAATTAAAATAGAAATAGCACAATGGTTTAGGAGCCGACTGGTGAGCGAGAGGTCGTGAGTTCTATTCTTACTAGCTGCGCTATTATTGACGTGTAGAATCTACAAACCCACTGACCAATCCTGGTAATTCTTTGGGTGTAACGGATATACTTCAGATATACTTCGGATATATCGTGTTGCGCCTATTTTGAGATTAAAAGTAACTTACATACGAAGATAGGCCGAAATCATTTCACTTTCTTACCTGAAACAAAATAAAATCAACATTAAATTCAGGGAAGTGTTAAAAAAATTAACTTTTAGATATTGACACATCTATCAGAGCCGCTAACCATTTGAAAGCAATTTTTAGCAAACTTACTACAAGCTTATACAACTAACATCATGAGTTATCTGTATTAGGCACACATACCAACTCTTATATTTTATTATTGTTTTATTCATATTTTAAATGGTTTTGCATGCAGTTACTGTGTTGGTGTGGCATCAAACAAGTCAATAAGTAGTCAGTTTTCTATGTACTTATGCTACATAAATCTCTGCTTACCCCCACGCACAAACCCTTCATCTCCTGTTCCGTCACATCGCGTCCCATTCATTACACCCGTCAGCGACAGACTTGTAATAAAACGCTACTTGCTCTAATTGATTGATGAGCCACCTCTCTGCCTACCCTTCCACCGAATGAGGCCATTTGCATATCTGTTACTTAATCTGTGCATAATTAGGGTTTGGAGAGGAAAGTTCCGTTGAGAGGTACCTAGGTAAATGTCATCTGATATTTAGTTACACGCATTCCTCTTTACCTATTAGTTACAAGACATGGTTTAACGATAGACTTTGTTTGATTTTTGTGATACATTCACAATGGACTTAAACCAAGGTTATAATATACCACGTTTAGATATAAAACTTAAAAAAAAAAAAACTACCGACTTCCAAAAAACACTACAAAGTGAAAAATTACTTTAATTTCGGAAGTCTGTGTCGTTGGTTCCGCATTTTCTTTTATTGACACCGACTTCCGAAATTAAGTTAAGTTTTTGGAACGAAGTTCCTTATCGCGCGTTGTGAAAGGGGGCTGGACGGAAAAAATTCTTACGAAAAGTTGTCACGACACTTTTTGCTATAGTAAGCTATTGTAAGCTGTGCGGCGTCGCATGTTTCTCTGTCTGTCTCTCTCTCTCTCTCTTATAGAAAGCAAGCCAGATATTTTCATTTCTATTTCGCATTGAATATAATTATTAATATAATTATTTTATACAAGATTCAATACATTACATTATTTATTATTATAACTTAAAAAAAAAAAAATTATTACAATTCCTTCACTAATTAATCGAAAGGAACTTCGTTCCATCCGGGTGTCCCTTGACACCTCTCAAGTTTTTTTTTGTAAAAAAGTTAAAGTCAACTGCTCATCACTTTTTACAAAATATTGCTTTTCCCGATGCAGGGACGTTAATTGTTGAGGAGTTCTCCTTGTAAGAACCAAGAGAACTGGAGCTGATTGAGAAGTCACCATCAGCTCCACTTCACGATACGCATTGTGCTTAGCAACCACATTAAAGTACCTAATCGAATCGTAACCCGTGAAATATTTATTATTGAGTAGTTCCGATGGCCATCTGTGGTCTTCATCATCAGTTCCACTTCACCGGATGGTGCTTTGGAAATCGCTATAGCTGTGCCTACAAAATTTGAGGGTTTCCCTCGATTTCCTTGGGATTCCCTCATCAGATTCCGATTTGGTGACAATGGGACCACATCGGGAGAATACCCTTTCAAATAAAAAAAGAATTTTGAAAATCGGTCCACAATTGGCGGAGTATTCGATGAACAAACATACAAAAAAAAAAACATACAATCATCCGAACATAGTACCTCCTCCTTTTTGTGAAGTCGGTAAAAAACGATTAGGATTAAAAATTCTTCGGCCAAGAGAAGTAATAGTCCCAACTCCGCCTCATGATAATGATTTAGCAGTCACTGACAGAATAAAATTCGTTAAAGGCCAATATTATAGTGTCAGCAATTTCAGGTTAAGATGTTTTTATAACTAAGACTGAGACCTATAAGTACTTGATGCAATTAAATTGCCGTAGAACCAATGACCGTTGGGGTAGACGTGTTCTTGAATAGAGATCGTGAATCGACAAACGTAAGGGAGCGATGATATTCGCAGGGCGGCTGGTAACAGCTGGATGACAGTTGCTGGGCGTGCAATACGAGAAGCCCGTGTCCAGCAGTGGACCAGCTGCAGGCATGATGAAAATGAATTAAATTGCCTTTGGCATATAATAACTTAAAGCAACAAAAAAGTGTTGAGACAATGACCACGATTCTGTTGTTCACAAACTAAATTAAATTTAAGTTCAATGCATCTTTTTCTTTCTATTTCATTATGAAAAGGACAGAACATAAATATTAGTTTAGTCCTGTCAAATTAGTCAGCGCCTGATGTAAATTGACGTATTTTTAGCAGCCAATTTTTTTATCCCGTCTAAACTTGTCTATGGATTATCTAATTTGACAGGACCAAACTAATATTTATCTTCTGTCCTTTTCATAATGAAATAGAAAGAAAAAGATGCACTGAACTTAAATTTGGTTTTGTTTGTGAACAACAGAATCAGGGCCAATGCAAGTCATTTGTCGCATCAATTTTAATGTATGCCATAGGCAAGAAACTTGCATCATTTAATGGTGCTTTATTCATTCAGCCACAAACATAACGCTTTATTTGACAAACATTATTTCCTTATGAAGTTAAAAATCGAGTAAATACTAATTTAATTAAAAATCACTAAAATAAACATAAGTTTAAAAGAAAATACAGACAGTTGTTCAATTTTAATTACTTTAACTCAAATTCAATTGAAAATCACATAAATAAACATAAGTTCAAGAGACAGTCAGTAAGTTGATCAATTTTAATTAGTACCAGTTCGATACAGGCATCCTACAGCTACCTAGGAACCTGGACGAAGTTAGGGTTACCTCAAAACTTGCTCCCAATCGATCACTAGTAAATAGGTTACAGGTGACACTGCTCGTCGGGGGCCGTAAGTGCGAACCCGTGTAGGTAACCTATACCTAGGCGGCTTGTGGTGTAAGTATTGAAGAGTTGAGCATTACGGACTGGGTAAACTCGCTCTTAGCTTAATAAAATCATATTTAAATGATAGGTTTCAGCAAGTTCAAATAAACGGTGAAAATTCATTGGGTTTAAAAGTCAAAATGGGTGTACCGCAAGGCTCAATATTGGGGCCGTTCTTATTTTTAGTATATATAAATGATTTACCTTATTTACTGGAAAACCGACCACAAATGGTGTTATTTGCTGATGACACATCACTGATTTTTAAAGTAAGCAGACGTGCACAGGAGCTTGACGACGTAAATAACGCTATGCTTGTGGTCCATAATTGGTTTACTGTAAATAATTTGGTATTAAATGAGAAAAAAACTAAATGCATTAGATTCACTTTACCGAATGTTAGAAGTAGTGAATGTCACGTTGTATTGAATAAGGAGATACTTGAATTCGTCGAAAATACGGTTTTCCTGGGGATCACGCTTGACTCAAAGCTGCAGTGGGGTCCTCACTTAACATCACTTGCAGGGCGGCTAAGTTCAGCCGCTTACGCTGTTTGGAAAATCCGTCAATTAACAGACGTGGATACCGCGAGACTGGTCTATTTTAGTTACTTTCATAGCATCATGTCTTACGGTATTTTGTTGTGGGGACGGGCTGCAGATATTGAATCTATCTTCATTCTGCAAAAGAGGGCTATCAGAGCTATCTACAACCTCAGCAGACGTGAATCTCTAAGGGAACTGTTTAAAAAAATTAACATCATGACGGTTCCTTGTCAATATATATATGAAAACATTATGTACGTTCGAAAAAATCTACATCTTTTTAGTAAGATATGTGACAGGCATAATTTTAACACTAGAAATAGGAACAAATTAGATCAACCTCGTTTCAGATTGTCTAAAGTAAAAACTTCTTTTATGGGTTATTGTGTAGAGTGTTATAATAAAATACCACTCGATATTCTTCAACTAAATGAGAAGAAATTTAAAACATGCATTAAACGCACACTATGTAGACAAGCATACTATAAGTTGGATGATTATATCGTAGATAAAAATGCTTGGCTAAATGCTGGTCCTGCTCCACAGACACTTGGGCTCACTAGTTAAAATTTCAATATTAATTTGGAAGACATGCTTCCCTTTTTTTCTTTTCTTTTTTTTTTTAAGTGTTTCTGACATTCGAATTTAATGTGTATTTTTAATTCAATCAAGTTTTAATTGTTACTTTAATATCTTATACCTCTTTCTAGTAAAATTTTATTCATCTCGTAAATAAATTGGTAACGATAGTTTTGTATAATTTAGAAGCATTTTTTTTTTATTTTAATTTTGTAAATGTAAGAACCATGGATCCGTTCATTATAATTTTTTTATATTGACTTGAAAGAGCATGGCAGTTGAGAATGTGTCATGCTCACTTAAATGTCTCACTGATGGTGGCGCGTGTGTTGGATCATTCGGTTCCCTTCAAAATGGTTGAGCTGGATGGTGCTGATCCATGCGTCATGTTCGTGAACGGGCGCTGTCAGTTGAGACTGGTCATCTCTTAGCTGCCAGGGCTTCTTTTTAATCTTATAACTGTCTTGAATTGTTTCTTCATAACATTGTTCTCACATATAGAAGCAACAAGAATACTGTACTCAGGATTTTGTAATATCTTAATTTAAAAGAGTGTCCTTGGAGTTTCTTGCCCGTTCTTCTCCAAGAGATCTACGTTTTGGAATGGGCAACTAGCTTCAACTTTCTGACTAACTGACCGACTAGTTAATTTTGACAATTCAAAAGTGCCTGGAAATGGTTTAATTGAAATAAATGCTTTGAGTTTGAGTTTGAGTTGCATTAAGGTAGGGAATTGAATATGGGTCTTAAAGATTTGGGATATTGAAGGAAAAATCTATTTGTTTTATTGTTTTTGGGAATATAACCTATATACAAGGTGTAACAAAATAAACGCTAGTCCTGAATGTAATTTGTGCATACCGGGACACAGCATCGATTCCTTGAGCTTAGAAAACAGATGAATCCGGTTTTATGGTAGTAAGGTCAAAGATTTGGCCTTCAAACAGAGTCAATAATACATTCAAGGAACTAGGAGGAGGATTTTTTGCAAAGGAAATGAGGTAGTCAGAAACTTAAGCAACGTATAACATTCACGAGCACCTATTTACAGAAAATATAAAACTCAAATCTTTCCTGCTGCATAAATAATTCAACGTATAATTTTGTAACAAAAAGACAGTAAAACAAAAAATAGCGCGGCTAACAACACACTGACAGCGATGTGGGAGCGACGGCGGTGCGATAGTGAAGCTAACACAATCGTTAGTTTTTTTTGTGACCGCCTAAATGTAAGATCTGATACTGGCGGTTAAGCTGTTGGTACACCTCGCTTAGTTTGAGTTGGTAGTAAACATTTCCAAAGGCTTCTGAGACAATTTCGTTGCCAAGAAATTCTGACTGAAAATTTCACCGAAGACAGATTTTGTTTTGAGTATGCCTACTAATGGTTATAATATTTTTAAGAGTTCTTACTACTTCTACTACTTAGTACTTTGCCTACCAAGATAAAAAAAAAATGTTAATTTCTGTACTCTTTATAACAGCGCCAAAATGCAAGTGCTACTGAAAAACATTCAAAGTCAAAGTCAAAGTCAAATCATTTATTTCAAATAGGCACTTAAAAGGCACTTTTGAACGTCAAAATTTAAAATGAAAAAATAGAATTGATTCTAGTCGCCCATTCCAAAATGTAGTTTTCGTGTGGAGAAGAATGGGCAAGAAACTCCACCGTTACTCTTTTAAAATGTTTTACAAGTTTTTGTATACATTGTTTATATAATTATATGTGAAGACGATGCACCTAAAATAAAATTTAGTCTACCAAAAATGGTAAAAGAATTAAAAATATAACAGACTGGTAAATCAATTATGTGATAGATACATGGTGTCCACATATTTACAAAGATTGAAAAATTTTACTAGTATTTTAAAAAGTGTGTGAGTTACATTTGTCAAAGAATGTAAAAAACTATGTAAAAAAAAAAAATGTGTATGTATAAAAATTAGCAACCAGTTTGATTTTGTCTAGACTCTAGATTGTCCTATGGAGCAGGACCAGCATGTTTCCAAACATTGTTATCTTGGATATAATCCTCCAATTTGTAATATCCTTGTTTACAAAGTGTACTTTTTATATGAGTTTTAAATTTTCTTTCATTTAATTGTAATATATCAAAAGGTATTTTGTTGTAGCATTTAACACAGTACCCCATAAAAGATGTTTGCACTTTAGATAATCTGAAAAAAGGTTGATCTAATTTATCTTTATTTCTAGTATTAAAATTATGTCTATCACTTATTTTATTAAAAAGATGTTGATTTTTTCATACATACATAATATTTTCATAAATGTATTGGCAAGGTACCGTCATAATATTAACCTTTTTAAATAGTTCCTTAAGAGATTCACGACGACGTAGATTGTAAATGGCTCTGACAGCTCTCTTTTGCAAAATAAAAATGGATTCAATATCAGCAGCCCGACCCCACAGTAAAATGCCATATGACATAATACTGTGGAAGTAACTAAAATAGACCAAACGCGCGGTTTCTACATCTGTTAACTGTCTTATCTTTTTAACAGCATAAGCGGCCGAGCTTAGCCGCCCCGCAATAGATGTTATATGAGGCCCCCATTGTAATTTCTCATCTAGCGTGATTCCTAGGAAAACTGTCTGATCAATAAACTCTAGTTTTTGGCCATTCAATATGATGTCACATTCGCTGCTTCTAACATTAGGCAATTTAAATTTAATGCATTTGGTTTTTTTTTCATTAAGTACTAAATTATTTACCGTAAACCAATCTTGGACCTGAAGAATAGAGTTATTCACGTCGTCAAGATTTTGTGACCGTCGGTCTATTTTAAAGATCAATGATGTATCATCTGCAAATAACACCATCTTTGGTTGATTTTGAAGTAATTGGGGTAAATCGTTAATATAAACTAAAAAGAGGAATGGACCCAATATCGAACCTTGAGGAACGCCCATTGTCATTTCAGACCCTAATGAGTTTATGCCGTTTACTTGAACTTTAACCTTTCTATCTTTCAGGTACGATCTTAGCAAATCAAGTGCTTTTTTTCTAATCCCATAGTGCTCCAGTTTCATCAGAAGTGTCTCATGGTTTACGCAATCGAACGCCTTAGAGAGGTCGCAAAAGATTCCAATGGCATCTTGTGCTTCTTCCCAGGCGTTAAAAATGTTCTTTATTAGGGTAACACCGGCGTCAGTAGTACAACGCCCTTTGGTGAAACCGTACTGGTGTTCATGAAAGATGGAATTTTTATTTATCGAAGTACCAAACTATTACCTCCTTACATCAACATAACACATAATAATATAATGTAACTGACAACGTTTACGCTATAATTAAACCAAAAGTACCTCCCACAGTACCTCCCACTCTCGTTTACGGCAACAAATTGTCACGGAGCCGCGAACCGTCACGACGACACTTACATCCGGACATTCGGACATACTTCCCAGTGTACCACTAACCTAAATACAAAACACGCGAGCGTTTCCTGAAGGCTCAAGTCGTATCCGGTTCCGGTTGTAAAAAGCGAGCCGGTGAGGATCTGAACAAGATGTTGAGTCCATGGATGTGACGTCAAGTGGTTGGGCTCTAAGTATAATTTCTGAGTGGGTTTGAGAGGGTAATTAAAGAGAAAGCGGATTTTATTGCGTAAGGTTTATCTGAACCGGGTTTGATTGGTTGGTTACATAATCATCTTTTTTTTTATCTCAACTACATAAATTGAAAATAAATAAAATTAATAAATAAATAAATTTAAGTAATCGATATGTTATATATCTATAACATATCGATATATATATATTCGGTTTATGTTATATGTTATATATCTGTGGAGGCTTATTATTAGTAACTTGATAATATGTTGTTGTTACCTAGGTACTATTTGTAATTAGTCTGTAAGCCTTCTTAAAACTAATAAATAAATAAATAATAATAAAAATCTATTCAAGGGTCCGAAAACAGACTTAACCAAAGAACATTAGTAACGGTTGAAAATCATATTTCAATAAAATACGTGTGAACATAACGCACCTTCGGTGCAACAAAGTCACGAGATTTTTTTTCGCATTTATTGCCTTACTAGCTGCGCCTCATGGTTTCACCTGCATAAGTGTCGATCCCGAAGAAATATCGGGATAAAAAGTATCCTATATGTTAATCTAGGGTGTCAGCTACCTCCATACAAAATTTTGTCAAAATTGGTCAAGCCGTTTGAGCGTGAAGAAGTAACAAACATATAAACACACACACACTCAAAAACTTTCGCCTTTATAATATTAGTGTGATTACTGGATAACTATTTGTAGTAGGTTTGAAATCTTTATAAAATTACTTGTTTATTGCTTTTGCTATAACGCTATAGGTTCAAGTAAAAGGCTTATTTTGAATTATTAAAAAAATCCTAATAACAAGACATAACAAAAAAAGCGTCCTGAATTATGACTTTGTTGCACCGAAGGGGCGATTAAAAACGTTCACATTTTATCCAGCACAGCCAGACAATACTTACTTTAACTCTCTCAAGATCTAAACACACAAAATAGACTTAGGTGTTTACGTACAGCTTTATACCTAAGCTGTCGCATCCAGCCGCTATATTTCTATGTTCGGTGCGCAGGGCGGGTCGCCCGTCGACAATTTATTTCGCATTAGCGCCTTTTGTAAGAACCATTAGTCTGCTCCGATAAAACCCAATATATGCCGAACTTCTTTCTAGATTTCCATAAAGCTGCTGAAGATTGTGCGCGATAATGATGGGAGTCTTATAGTTGCTAGACGGAATGTGGTTTTTAAAGGTTGGATTTTTACGAAAGTGGTAAATAATTTCGGTATTTTTTTAGTCTTTACATATTGCATGCAAAAACTATGCTTAGGGTAAATATTAGTGGTACAAAAGTCCATAAACACTTCGGTTTTTTAAACCTTAATTATGGAGCTAAATATTTATTTTTGGAATTATAAGAAAACTGACATATTTATACATAATTTACCATCGAATAATTTTGTGACAAAGACGATGTCCAAGCCTTGTGTTCACCAAAATTTAAATCAACTGATTAGATATTTAGCAGTTCTATATTTAAAATTTCCTTAGGTTTGACATAAACTAACTGTTTAAATACCTAACCGGTGCAGAGTGGTTTGAGTGTTGGTGAACTCAGGAATAAAATTAACAGTGTTAATCGACTTTTGTTGCTGACAGTACCTATATTATCCCGATCATTGCCGAGATAATCTCCAATAAAGACGTGTTTTTAAAGAGGGATTGTGTTTACCAAAGAAATAACTTGCAAGTTACATTCTGACTTCTGGTTCTTTACGTCAATATCTGTACCTACATTATAAACTACAAAATGAGATTTTGTCTGCGTGTGTGACAACTTAGATCTTCTAAACTTAACAATGGATTTTAATGCAGTCTTAACATCATTCAGAGCATTTATTCCGGAAGGTCTTTTCATCATCATCAGGTCATTAATATATCATTTAGATATAGCCTAAAAATCTCGATGTTGTGTCAAGCATTGCACCCGTACGAAACAGAGGCGTCGCGACGCCTCTACTTCGTTCTCTTTCATGAAAGTACCTCTTATATCTACGAAACAACATAAAGACGACACTCTATCACCAAGAATTAACTTTGTCGGTAGCTCAACCAACATCTACTCAGCAGTGTTTACACCGAATTGGAATGATCCCTACAATAAGATAGCTAGCGTTATTACAAGCAGCTGAAGTTACAAGTGTTCGAGCCGCTGACTTGGAGTTCAAGCATTAAATTAAGTAACTTGACGTCACTTAGAGCTTACTTAGTACTTGTAGGACTTGTGTTGATACTTGATAGGTGTGCTGATATTAATGCTATCTGCCTAGCCTTTTTTCAACTGTGTTGGGGTCAGCTACCAGTCTAACCGGATGCAGCAGATCACCAGTATATTAGATGGAGTGATTGTCTATATGTCATCTAAAACACAGATAATGGGTAATACTATAATACCCCTTGGTAAGAGTGTTTGCCAGACTTTTAGGTTTCTGACCTCTCGTGACGACTGTCAAAGCTCTACGAATGACAGTCAGGGTCAACAGCTTTCGCAATGTGCTTTTCGGAGACACGGGGTCTCGATATACAGGGTGGGCGAAAAATCGTAGACCAAACGAAACAGGGCGGCAGCTGGGGTTATTTGCAGAAAGAAAGAAAAAGCTTATTTGGACACATTTCGTGAAACACAAAACTAAATAAAAATAATGTTGGCAGTGCCCTAACTTGATCTCCTTAAAAGTTATGACAATTTGAGTGATTACAGTACGGTTCTAAAGTTCCAAATAATTTTTCGTGAGACTTAAAAGATATTGAAAAAAGTGCCAATACTGATAAATCATGGTACCCACTATCATAAAAGCATTTTTGTAGTGATGATGTTTTTTTTTATTTTTTTTGTTTTTTTTTTACCGCAAATAACCCAGCTATCGTTTTGTTTCGTTTGATCCACGATTTTTACCCGCCCTGTATAATTCATGAACCGACCGCGACCGCCGCAAGCTTACCTTAACGTACGTTCGACCCGTGCAGCTGTTATTATTTCGCCACAAGCCCCTCGTACTGATACTTATAATGTGGTAAAGGATAATTTATTATGACCCAATTGTGTGTTGGTATTAGTTTATTACCATAGTCCTAGTTTATCAGTTTTGACTTCTCGTATCGAGTTGCAGCTACAAACTCTAATCTAGCACTGTATATGTAAGCAGGCACGTCCTTTATGCCCAGAGCATTTTGTATTTCTGCTTGAAAATGAAAAAATGTGAGATCTTAAAGTAGGTTAGATTTGACTTGGCCAGTTTTCATTACATCAGTCATTTTATAAAGTTATTCAACATATATATATATATTTTAATTCTGATAAAAACTGGCCAAGTCAAATCTAACCTCCTTTAAGATCTCACATTTTTGAATAACAGCAATTGTTATAGGTATCCAATAAAGCAAAGAAATTGATTTTAATACTTGTTCATAGTGTTATTTTGTTCCTATAAGTACATATTTGGATTTTGCATAGAACTTGGCACTCATGTAAATCTCCATTCTTTTTGCGGCGAAGCCCACAGCCAAGCATAATTTTTGTATTGAACTTGGCTCTCCTTTTTTACATTTATGTTTTTGTGGGATATCATTCACACAGTACATTCATCGTTTCTTTGCTCTTCCCCTACTGTTATAGCCATCGAAATTCATACTCAAAACTTTACTCACGACGAAATTATCCTATAGGTACCAACCAGGAAAATTACGTGTAATCTTGCAATATCTACCAATCGATACCCATGATGACATATAAACCCCAGACCGCGGGGCCTCCCTGATTGATGCAGTTGACGTTCATTCAAGTTTTATGGCTCGTAACCCTGAGCTTCTGTGATTACTTCTACCGTTATCTGTTAAATGGCATAGTTAAATACGACAGAGATGCTGTTGGTGATGTGTTGTCTTTTGGTTTGGTTTGAATTTAATAGAATAGAATAGAATACTCTTTATTGTGTACACCAGGGATTCCCAAAGTGGTCGATATCGACCCCTTGGGGTCGGTATCGGTTTCCTAGGGGTCGACATAAACGAAAACTGATTTTGGGGGTCGACGGTGTTGATTGACCATGTTGATTTGGCCATGGGGGTCTGAGGTAACAGTTCATTTTGGAAAAGGGGTCACCTGTCCAAAATAGTTTGGGGATCCCTAATGTACACCATGTAGATAAAGCTACCTGTTGATGAGCACAACAACCTATAGTTATAAGTAATAAATAAGTAACTGATTTATTATAAAGTATGTCTGTATAACAAAAGACCAAGAGAATTATAAAAATTCCATTGTGTTTCGTCATAAAGTATCGCCACCGACAAGTCGAAACCTGTCTGAGATTAGACTCGCCAATAATAGTGTGAAACCGACAAGTCGAAACCTGTCTGATATTGGACTCGCCCAATAGTGTTTTAAAAGTAGTATTACAAGCAAAACCTGACTACTTTGAGTGGTAAAAATTAGTTATTCCTGTCAGTCAGACTGGTGTGTACCGAAATATAATAATTATATAAGTCTCAGATACATATATGTACACGCTAGAAGAAATATACGCCGAACAATGGTTTTCCACTCCTCCCGCACCCCGCCTCCATACCACGTCCCCCGTTCCCCTTCAACACCCCTCGCCATTGGTGTGCCTGTTGTGATTGGCTGGGAGCAAAAACGTTATTGTAAGCTCATACCACGTAGTGCGCTGTGCCGGTGAGACTATATAAGAGACCCGCCCGGCCAGTTGAGTTAGTGTGTTCCAGTTAGTCTCCAGTAAGTCTTCAAGTTGTCAACAGTTAGCCTCCAACCGAGCAACACATGTCTCTGCCTAGTACCGGTGGGGCCCTGTTTGTATAAATGTGTTAGCTTGAGTCGTGCTCCGCCTTGTGCGAATAGTTTAAAGTTATATAAGTTATATAAGTTATATAAGGCCCACGCACAATGGTCTAACTGAAGGACTAGGTGCGGAAACCAAAACCCATAACATAGAAGTTATATAAGTGAGTATTGTATGACTGAATTGTTTAAGCATGTAAGGCTGATTATTGTGTTGTGACCGATTGTATATTACCCGTGTTGTGTTTCTGATTACAAATACTTCTTTATTCTCGAGAACGTGTTTGATTTGGCTATATTCACAGCTACCATCAACCCATGCACCCGAATACGCGACTGATTTGTTGGTCTATAGAGAACCGGATTAGCCGAGTATAATTTCTTGGTCAATCAATCAATCAATCAATCAATCAATCAATACTCTTTATTTGTAAACATAGGTTCCAACAGTGTGTAAGGTGTTACAATTATATTATAGTTTCTCTGTGTTTTGCCATTTGGCGTACAAATATACATTTATTCAGGCTTTTGCCTAATATGCAACTTAATTTATACAACGTGTAACGAAATGGGTATATATATAGAGAAGGCCCGGCTTCTTTGGATGATATCAAACGATATAGGAAGGGTTTTTTAATCCTATCGCTACATGTTCGGAAGTTATGAGATTTTTTAATACATTGATACCAGAAACCGAACTTTTCAAATTGAAATAAACACATCACTAGCACTAAAACAGCTGATCGGTGTCACCGACCTATTTGTAAGTAAAGATAAACCTCCTACTCCTGGTATTTCTGAATAAACGGTTCCGCATGTTTATTTTTTATTCACAAAATATTATTAAGTACTGACTTTTCCTAAACTTTGATTATGTTTGTGAACTAGCTACCTACAATACAATTAATTGGTCTAGGTATCAAAAGTTAACGAAATATTTAGATACCTGCTTGAATTGTCACGTATCATTTACACACTTGTTGGTTTTTTACGTAGTTGTCCTTTTGTAGAAGATTACTTTGTAGATAATTATTATCTACCTCGTAGTAATCTTCCACCCGCCACCCACCTTTCCATCATACCTACAACACAGTAAATACCTAATTCAAAAACAATATTCCTGTAAATTTCCTAACATTATTTCTAACCTTTTATTTTGGTGGCCATAAAGATGAACGATTTTTTGCTTTAAATCGATTTTTCATTCGATTCACAGATCGAATCTCGTGCTCTTCTTACATCGATCTTCTAAAAATTCATTCAAAAATCGTAATTAAAAAATTTTAAACAACATTTAACCACCTCTATTTTGTGACATATTTACAGTTGCCAGTCAGGTAGGTACGTCAATAATATTTGATAACCTTTCCGGCGTAATTCAATGACTTTAATTCAGATGGATGATTAATATGTTTCAATCTTCGGACAAGTTAAAAAGTGTCGGCATACTTATGTAATTGATCTTGTTTGAAATAGATAAACCTACCTATTCGCTGTTTATGATTGTCAGCACAATGCTTTGGGCAAATATGAACTTGAACTATTAAGAGCCTTTATTTACACATACGATCCAAGAGATTCGATTCACGTTACTATTGAATCGATTTGCTTGAAGATCGCATTAAAACGATTTTTTCGAAAAATCGACAGCTTGTACAACCATTGAATTGATCATAAAAATCGAATCCTTACGTGCATCCTACCGGGAATTAATTGCTTAAATAAACATTATTATTTGCCATTAGTACTTAGAATAGGAAAAGGATTTAGAAACCATTTTTTTGTCCAACTGAACCCAAAACATCATTTCAATTCACCTCTTCGCAACTTATTCTTCTCCTAGTACAAATAAAATCACAGTGGGTTCCGTTCATAATTTTTAAAATAAGGTTATTTTTTTACTAAATAAGACGTAAACTATTAGCAACAAGTTAATCGTTTTTTTTTATTACAAAATAATACCACGCACGCATAATTTTTGTGTGTAGGACTAACCGAAAGAATTATCGGAGTTCACGGTCTGTCGGTGCTGTTTGAGTGGTACACACGGCTACACATCAAGCTGTACATTTCCAGTATAAGCTGACCTCACATTGTATAGTTTTATTAGTTTGAGCACGTTTAGTCTTTGTTATTATAATTCAAATAAAAAAATGTCGCAAAATTGCATGTAACTGTCGAAAGAAATTAATAAAAGTACTAGAAGCGCATGAGTAACAGGAATTGTTATTTCCGAATTGAATATCGTTTGCTCACAGAACCCTGATTACGTCGCTACACACACAATGTAACATCGATGTGTGTGTAAACCTAATGACTTAGGGTTTTAAGGTACGTGAACCAATTGCAGTCCGTGTAGTTTCAATTACTCCTGGTAAATACAATTTTTATTTCAGACTTATAACGAGATAACGCGAACCCATATTATGATCTTTAATGGATTGAAATGAATGATTTTCCTGAGTTTTGGGAATTTCCGGGATTGTGGGAATATTCTAACGAGATAACCCGGAATGCAAGGGCAACTGAAGGAACAGGGTGGTATTTAGTCAGTAAGAGTCTAACACTTCCTTCAGCTTTCCGCCCCACCCAGGGCGGCAGCTGAGTCATTGATGATTTTCCCACCCAAAAAAAATGAATGATTTTTCAATTTTGAATTCGTAATTAGTTTGCTCGGTTGTGTTAGATTTACTTAAAAGTTTAACGGAGTTTAGTTGAAATTATTATTAGTATGTAAAATAATCTTGAAATCTTGAATAATATTTTTAACAGTAGTGGACACTAATAGGGACAGCTACCCTATAGGTATCAAATTTAACGAAATAATATTTAGGTACCAGGATAGCAGGGAATAGGAGTTTCATTTTGGGCATTATTGTTATTGCTTTGCTCGTCGCCGTCAGTCGACGTCTGTCCTGCGTCTAGTACATTCGTTTTTATCCCTATGATAATTATGCGCATCAGTAATTTGCAAGCTGCCCGAGAACTGTACCGTCACCGTTTTATTGAGGGTAGACCAGATGCTGAGCGTCGATAGATGCCTTCGTCAGCATGTTTTAGTTTGATCTCGGATGGTACATCGGCTTGGTGCCTCTAACCATAGGTAATCAGGTACCTATGGCGAGCGCTGCGCAACGACGGTCAGCACCTATGTGCGTGTGTAGTGTACGCAGTGCAGTGTGATACAAATTAAAGTGCGGATTGAGGCCGCTTTCAGGACAATAACACCAGACATGCTACGTAATGTGTGTCCATGAACAAGTGAGCGGCCTTGTGCATACAATACCAAGGTCACCACATCGAACCCCATCTTTAAAAATGTAAGTCAATTTACTAAATTAAGCAAAGCTTTAAGATTTTACTGTTTACTCGGTATAAAGTAATAATAAGGGATGAAACTAGTTAACCTAGGTACCTACCTAAACTTTGTTTCGATTGTTTACGTAAGTTTTGTTATTCCAGTTTTTACGTGCAATTTCTAGCTTAATAACGAGTAAACTGTAAATCAATAATTAGAATTACACATTAATTTTTACATCACGGTAAAGTAGGTATGGCTTATTGCGCGCGCGCGCGGCGGCGGCGGAATATTCCGTCAGTTGGCGCCGACAAAGAACACCGCCTCGCGCCTGCGCAGTAGGCTACGGTACTAGGCGCGCAGAGTTACGGAAGAGATTTATCGTGATATTAGCAAGTAACTTAAAAAGTTATTGACCTACGTAGTGCGGTGACACGTTTGTTATGATTTGAATTTAAGAAACCAATGAAACCGAAAATTTGGTATCAATTCTTAGAGTATTTTATTTTGAGTTGAAACTATGTATAGTGATTCTATACCAGCTGTTATATTTACTCCTTCAGGATCACTACAGCGTTTAAATTACACCCTGTATAATAACTCAGTATTGTAATGTTATTTAATAAAATGCAATAGGTAATGTCTGGTAATGTCAATAATTAACGAAATGCGATAATGTCAATGATAAATAATTATAATGTCAATAAGTTACTGATAAGAAAAATGTTAAAAATTTACATTGTCCACAGAATTACTATTAGAGTCGACGCTTAATTAATAGTCATGTTACGGAAAAAATATTAAGTATTACATTGTCAAAGAACTGTCATCAAAATATTCACTGAGACTATAGTAACATTTCTGTATTAATATAGTACGTAATTTACGCTTGAAATTTACTAAATTTAGACTTTTTAATGAGCAAGGCAACTTATTAAATATTCTTTGGGCCATACACAAAAAGCTTTTCCTCATTAAAGCCGTAGCCGCATATGGTACTTTAAGCTCTAACTTATTTGTATCACGTAGTTTCCTATAATGGCTTTTAAAAGCTATTTCATATAGGCTGATGTTTGTTTTAACAAATACATTTACTTCATAAATATACAGAGAAGGCAAGGTTAAGATTTTGAGACTTTTGAATATAGGTCGACAGCTGTCAGTATTTTGTAAACCACACATAGCTCTGATGCATCTTTTTTGAGCTTTGAAAACATACTCTTTATTTACTGAATTGCCCCAATATATTATACCGTATCTTAGTGTGGATGCAACATAGCCATGGTAAGCCATTAAAAGTGATTCTAAGCTTACAATTTTAGCCAGTCTATAGAGGGCATATGCAAATTTATTAATTTTTTTACAAACATCGTCCGTTTGCGGTTTCCAGGATAAGTTATTGTCTATAATAACACCGAGGAACCTAGTAATAGTAGCCGACTCTATTTTAGTCCCCAAATAGTCAATGTCAAGGTTTATATTAGGAATCCTTTGATAAAAGTGCATTATTTTAGTCTTCTCTAGATTTATGACAAGATTATTATTATTTAGCCAAGTAATTATTTTATTCAATGTCAAATTTATCTCTGCTTCGTATGTATTAGGATCGTCACATTTTACTACTACCGTGCTGTCGTCAGCAAATAGTACCATAGGATGCTTTATTTCTCTAGGTAGATCATTTATATAAGTTAAGAATAGTGGAGGTCCTAACACACTGCCTTGTGGGACTCCGTATTTAATTATCCTACTACTAGATCTGTATCTTCTCTCGTTTCCAGTGCGTGGGCATATTCGTGTTATTTCCAAAATCTGTTTTCTGTTATCTAAGTAAGATTCAATAAGTTTCAGAATGTTGCCTCTTATACCATATTTTTCTAATTTATTCAATAGCATCTCATAATCCACATAGTCAAAAGCCTTTGTAAGGTCCATATATATAGCACATACGGCATTTCTTTTATCCACATTTGATAAGATAGGACATATCAAATCATGGATAGCCATGTTAATTGTTCTGTGCTTGCGAAATCCTTTCTGTTCATTAACTAGAATGTTTGATTTCTCTAAATAAGAGTAAAGCGCTTCATATATGACCTTTTCAAATATCTTTGCAAATATAGGTATCAAAGCAATAGGTCTATAATTTTTCATGAGACATTTGTCTTGCCTTTTGTATAGTGGAGTAACTATGGAGGTTTTGAGCTTATCCGGGAAGATACCATTTTCAATACTTAGATTGATTATGTAACTAAGATGAGGGGCTATGTATTGAGAGACTGCTTTTATGGTTTTTGTGCATATTCCATCACTACCTACACTGTTTGTATCCCTAAGCGACCTAATATGATTCATGATGTCAAGCGGCAAAGTTGGCTCCATAAATAAAGAGTTCAATGTGTTTGAATTAATGGGATTTTTTTGTGTTATGCTATGATTTGAATTAGATACTTGGTTAATATAATATTCGTTAAAGCAGTTTGCTATTTCAGTAGGATTCGTAACTATTTTCATGTCAGTTTTTATTTCAGTTATAGGTTCTTTAGGAAAGTAGGCTTTATTCTTATTAATTATGGTCCATGTCGCTTTAGATTTATTTTTTGATGTTTTAATGAAATAATTATTTTGAGATTTTTGTGTTAAGGATATAATTTTTTTAAGTCTATGTGAATATGCTTTGAGCGCATTTTTGTTCTTGAGGTTGGGCTCAGTTCTATATTGCCACAGAAGAGCACGTTTCCTTTTACTGCAGTTTTTTATTCCCTTTGAGATCCACTTAGATTTTTTAGTTAGTGACTTTGTGATAGTTTCGTAAGGAAAACAGAGATCGTAAAAGCATTTAAATAGATCCAAAAAATAGCCATAAGCCTCATTAGGGTCCGATGTATTGTAGACATCTGAGAATGAGAGAATTTTTATGCAATTTCTAAATTTATCCAAATATTCTTGGCAATAGTTTCTTCGTCTAATACGCCATGACTTAATGGCACACGTTTTTTTTACTGGGCATCTTAAAACCTGTGTGGTGTGGTCTGACAGTCCAAATTCAAAAATTTCCCCCTTGCAACCTCTGATATTGTGCGCGAAATTATCCAAACATGTTCCACTACTTATTCTAGTTGGTTGAGAGAATTGCAATTTTAAACTTGCAAGGTACACTTACAAGGTAGGTTCTTAGAAAACCGAATTAGTCGTTTACACTACCCGAAACTGTCAAATTTTCCCAATCAACCTTGTACCTTATGCTGTAGCGATAAGTTTGAAAATCGATTAAAGTTTGACAGATTTTAGTAGCTTGATATGCTGGGGTCTGTACATTGAAGAAGTTATAACACTTATAATATTAGTTTTCTTTTCTTTCTTATGTAATCTATTCTACTTAATTTATCCATTTATTTAGGATCGCCAACAAAGATAACTTTCGCGTATTATTTATTTAACTATCACAGCATCCGACCAGCACCCTAATAAGGTCAAGGTCGAGGTCAAGAGCAGACCCATTCAGCAATAAAAAAAATTGCGTAACATACTATCAATCTCAGTCTGGATCATTTTGAAGGCATCTAATCCATTGCTTCATATTTTCGAAAAATGTGTTTGCTCTACAATGTAAATAACGCAATGAATGTTGTTGAACTGTGAAATTGAAAACCCATTGCTACTGATAGTGTGTTACGCAGTTTCCACGCTGGTACTTACTACTTAATACACTAGAGGAATAAGAACTTCACAAAATTAACGTATTGCAATAAATATTCACAATGGGCGATTATGTCTATCTATATTTTTAGGAGAAATGTGCACCATTATTGTACCTATCCACCCTACCTTCGTTTAAAACTGCAGCACATAGAGGTACACAAATACCTACATCACAAGTGTCAGTACCAAAAACAAGCGGCGCTATAATTAATGTAAACTACCGTCAAATAGACGAAGCATCCAAATTCCACACATTGCTAATGTAAATTCCTGTTTAGCATAGCGACTGTTTTCACAGGCGACGCCGGGCCACGTGATTAGTGATGATTACCTAATACGAGAGTAAGGGTCGTGTTTTGTCAGTACTAATAAAATTTAAACATTTTGATCTCTATTACATAGTTAAGCATAACTGGTCAAAATATGGGTTCACATTTAAAAGAGACAGGACAGTGATTTTAACAATACTAATTGTATACTGGCTCCGGGTACAGTCCTTCCACAGTTATTTTGCAACACTGTCCAAATCACAATGATCCTTATTTGCAATAAGGTCGCTGTTAGATTGCTGCTGTCAGAGGTAAAATAACCGTGAACGGACTGTAGTATCGAGTTCTATGGAAACATATTCCCAAGTGCACACTGACGGAGAAACTCAAGTCTCTCAAAACAACTGACGTGCTTGGCTGTAAGTGTATTACCTGCCTAAACTGATCATACGGAGACAGGAAGATCCCAAGTCTCAGTCTTGGCTGACGAATCTAGACTTTGGGATGAAACCTAGTTATTGTTCCTTAGGATAACCTTTGAATGAATCTAAGTCCTATTTGCTCGTTAAGCCCACCCTCTGTTAAAGTAAAATTGCGACAAGAGACCAACAAACCTACCAGCGTAAGTTTTCCAATTGAATAAAGTTAATCTAGAGGAAAAAAACGTGAATAATCCAAGGTTTCAAAATCTCAAATTGACAAACCATAGGGATCAAGTGCGGTACCTAAATAATGCTCGTTGTTTTGCTTTAGCATATACGACTTAAAAAGAAAGAAAGAAAAATTGTTTATTCACACATACAAAGTAGCCAAAAGCCTCGTATTCAACCAATTGAAGTTTGACAATTTTGTCTATTGCTTAATGTCAGGCAATGAACAGCTACAGATAATACCATTTTAATAATTATTTGTTTACACTACATAAAACTCCTTTCCCATCTATAATAACCACAAATCCCTTAAAAAAAAACTCAGATCTCCATCATTACCCTAGCGAACTATCTCGCAAACACGACAAACAACTTCCATTTAAACAAGAATAAGTATTCAAAGACACAATCTGCCTGCAAAAGTCGCCTCTTAAAGGCAATACGACAGAGTTTCATAAAAGAAACTTATTTCTTTGCGAACGACACCGTCCCTAATTCTTTGCCTTTGGAAGTTTTCAGGCTAATGACATAGCAATGCACTTAGTGCGATGCCGATGTCTTAAGGGTGAATGTCACGCCGTAGTGGAATATTTTTGGATTTTTTAAAGTTCGTGCCTATGATGGTGTAAATATTGTGGTTCGTTAAATAAAACATGGTCGAAGATAGCTATTGTGATAATACAGAGAGTATCTTTTTATAGCTTTCCGTGCCAAAATTGGAATAAGTTTGATTTTGAGCAATCCTAATTCAGGTAAAGAAATAAAGTAACATTTTCACAAAATGTCGCCTTCCGATTTACGACTTGTCTACATTAAAGTACCTTTGCACAGTCAGAGAAATAAATTCTTTATCAAATTGGCACTCTACGTCCACTATCCTTGTTATAGCCATTTCATACAACTGTCAAAGAATGACAGTTCTCATTTTAATAAGCGGACAATTTTAAGTTTTTAGTCAATTTCCCTGACCTTACAGACATACTTACCTTATTTATAATGATGTGTAATGCTGCTAGCAGCATAGTTATTATATCTATAGCTTCACTTATTGGCTCCATAATTAACAGGCACGAGGGTCAGCATAGACGAGAGAGCATCAGCTTAATATTGCATTATCGGTTAATTGGTGGGCAGACTAAATTTGATTGAATATTTTAACAATATTTTGATGCAGACAGGTAAACAAGAGATAACTATATGTATTTATATAATATTAGTTACTTCGATATTGCGAATAGCCGATGGACACTATCAACGTAACGTACCTAATATTTTTTGACGCAGCTTCTATTAAATTAAGTATTGAAATGTTGCTTTATTTTTGGAAAACGTATTACAATGACTGTTCAGTTATCGTTTTAAAATACAGGGTGTCTGACAAAGGGTGTCGCAAACTTAAGTCCCATACAAAACTGCAATACCTTCTTGATCAAATGTATCCATACATTATCATTATCATTATCCCATGAGACGACTGATTTTTTATTCACGATTACGATGTTGGTCCCCGGATAAAAGTTGTTCAGTTTGTTGGTCTGTACCAACAAACTGAACAAAAAAAAAAAAGCTGTTACTTTTTTTTCCCTTAAGTTGGCGACACCCTTTCTCAGACACCCTGTATAAAATGAGAAAATTCACCCATTGTTTTATTTCATTAGATCGTGGGATATTTGAACCTACAAAAGAAGTCAACATTCTCCCGCCCTTATACCAATTTATCTGGGATCGGTGCAACATGTCTTTTCCTTCCATACTTCTCTGTTAGTCGCCGTCTCAGACTACAAAACTTTACCACATTGACATTATCCTCATTTCTCCGCATTTAGGTACATGCTCATACCGTTATACCAATGGTCGGAGTAGGAGGTATTTTTGTTATTTGCTACATGCGGACATAACATAGATATGCCAAGTATTTCCGAAAATCCCGGGAATTCTCGAAATAAAAAAAAAAACAATTATTTAAGTACTTTCTTTTGTCAGTGCTTAATTGATACGTTATATTTAAATTGATAATCCACTATTATTTCAAAATCCCGGGATTTCAGAGGCATATCCATGTTAACATCAATGTTTGCGGTCATTCACCCCAAACAGCTCTACCTACTCCGACTACTGGTAATAACCGACCTCCACGCAACTTTTCAGTCATCGATACCACTTTCAGACTTACTCTTAAATTATACTCATTTTTAATAGACAAAAATTTTTGTAAAATATTTTTATTTCTGAAATTAAAATCCAAAGAAATACATAGCATGGTTCCTACATATTTTATTTCGCGTCTTACGCCACGGTGTAAGAACACTCCAGCTTTTAGTCTCATGGCGGTAGGTTTTAGCGCCGTTTAGACTCATTTTAGACCACCTGCAGGTTCCCTGAGGAAACGCTTTGAACTACCCGCATAAAAATATCTGCCAAGAAACTGTTTTAAGTTAATTAGTCTGCCTGTTTTATGCCATTTTCTTAGGAACTTGCCTTTATGGGATTAAATTATGGGGCGTTATGGTAAGGTAATGACTTCATTAGCGATGTTTATCTGGGCTGTAATAAGGGTCGTTTTAATTATTATGAGCTGATTATGATTTCAACAAATGTTTTGGGTGAATTTTTAATTCTTATTTTCACTGACTATTATGCCACAAAATCGTTTTCAATAGTTGAACAGGCAAAACAGGGTCGAAGAAGGAGACGCAAACGGAAAATCTTATAATTCATAGCAAAATTAAACTAAATACTATCCATACATAAGGCATAAAAGAGATTTACGCAATATTTTTTTTCTAGGTTTTATAAGAATATCATCTAAATATTAATTTAGTAAATGGGCGCCGGCTTTTGCCGCTAGGATAAGAATAATGGTAATAAGATAGGTAATAATGGTAATAGCGAAGTTCAGATGGCAAGTACTTCAGGCGCGACTAGTAAGCTGGCGGTCCTGTGTTCATACGAGCACAATTTTAAATATCGGGGTTTAGTTTAAATATAAATTCTTTAGCTCGAAGTCTAAAATTGTTAGACTTCGAGCTTCAGTTAGAAGTCGAAGTTAAATGACAATAGACTCGCTCCTTTTTAAAAAGGACGTAAAGTTAACTGATGCAGATATCTCTGCCTACCCTTTCGAAGAAACACAAGCGTGATGTTATGAACGTAATTTAAAGTCTATTTACACACATATTCCAATCATCCGACTTTACGCCGAAAAATCTAAAACCAAACGTTAGGGTGAGCACCCACTGTTATCGTTCGGATCAAAATAGGGTTAAACATTATAAATCACTATAAATATCGGTTCCGTGTGCATAAAGCGATAATTTACGATTTTTGAACCCTCGCCTAATGCGAATGTGTGAATAAGGGCAGCAAAATGGAGAAGATTATGAAAGAAAAATATTTACATAATTAGTGCCTGTCACGAGATAGCTTTGGTTTGTAATAAAGGATTTTGCATGAAAAAGATTAACTTTGTTGTGTCATGTTGGAGAGATTAAGCGAATGCGTTGAAACGGAGTTAATTTGAATAAGCTGACATTGAATAAAACACAAAACTAATTCTTTCCTTTAAACAAAGTGACATAATTTTGTTTGCAAAACAGAAGTAAGATTTTTTACGAATAAAATAAAATGCTGCAAGTAATATGAACGTTTAAAAACAGAATTTATTATACTAAACGTTATTTTAAACCGTATTTTTTGCCACAACAACCACGCACTTTTCAGACACTTGAACGTCCCATCATTTCCATCTCTATCCCCTTTCGCTTTCTAATTTATGCGTCCGCTGTCTGGCCATCCCCCTCCGTATGATGTCGTCGTAAATTCGGCACAAATTGAAAGTACTATTACAAAACGGATACGAACAGAAGGGTCATATACTGTGACAACAAGCTTGCATGTGGGAAAGAAAAAACAAAAATTAATTAATCGTGGGATGCTTCGCAGTTGTGGAAGCCGGAAGTTTTTGATTTCACTTTCACTCTAGTATCTCTGTTTAAAATTATTTTCGCACGATGATTCAGTACATCGTTATAACGTGGTTACAAGAGATTTGCACTACTACGAATTGCTAAAATAAATATGTAAGTGAACATCAAGCTTTAGACCAAACGCACTTTTTACATACATTTTCAAAAGGCAAGTTTTTATTATTTACAAAAAAAAAAATTGATATTTTAAGTAATATAATACTTTTTTAATAGTTTTAATGAACCTTTTGCAGCTCCTCACTTTATCGCCTACTATTTTTAGTGCCCAAACGTAGAGTGGCGAGCGGTGATTCTTTATCGCTAGGGTTGATGACGACCCTTAATTTTATTTATGCTCGTGACACGTGCCATTGTGTGCGGTTGTGGTCGCGGAGTGACGCGCGATTTGCTATGAGCTTGTTGTTCGGTGGAATTAAATGCTGATAATGTTGGGGAATTAATTCATCGTGTGGAAGGGATGAGATTAGATTTTTTATTATTGAAATAGATGGGTCTACTACCAAAAAATAGCTGAAAAATATTAATTTATTATTGAAGAGTAGAAAAAGTTGAGTCAAAGGAACGATTGTATTATCGAGTCATGAATCGGATATCATGCTGTGTACGAACTAAAACAAAAATTTATTTTTGAATAGTTGTTACAAAACAAAATTAAATCTTCCCTATAATGCATTTGAATTCATAACCGTCTTTTAGTTGTCATCAAATCCGTGTTAGTGGTAGCAAGTGACGTCACGCGTCACGTGAATCGGCGGCCATTAGCTGGTAATTCGGGAGCGGATGCAAATCGCTCGGGGTTGGGGCTAATGTATCCGCGAATCGTATGAGCGTACCCAGTGAAAAAATTTCATGTTAGGTGATTCTCCAAAATGAGGCAGTAAGATACTAATTCAATCCTATCCTACTACTGTATCCTATCCTACTTCACTACATAGTATAAAACAAAGTCGCTTTCTCTGTCCCTTTGAACGCTTAGATCTTTAAAACTACGCAACGGATTTTGATGCGGTTTTTTTAATAGATAGAGTGATTCAAGAGGAAGGTTTATATATATAATACATGCATGCATGTGATGTCGTAAATAAACACATTTTTTGCGCTTACTTTTCAAACGCTGGCTGAACCCTACGAGATAGGTCAAAATAATGTACTACAGTATTGTACACCTTAAAAAGGTCTACAAAAAATCGGCGATGGTATATGGCTATCTCTTAGGGATAACCCACAATAATCATTTTTTATCCTTTACTTTTTACGAGAAATAATGGCTTATTTACGAAGCGATTTTAAGCAATACAGCATTAATCCTTATCCAATTAAGTACCTTAAATACATTGTGCATTTAATATAGATAAATATGGCCCTTTACAGCATGTAATTTAAATGAATATTTTCGAAGATATTACAGATTTAAAATGCAGGGACATAGCGGTTGCTGCGGTACCGGCCGCGGCGGCGCGTGCTGGCATTCTTGCAATACCTGCAGTGCTATTCTGTAAAAATCTCACCGTGAAAACTAAGGTGAAGTGAACTGTCATTGCACTTGACGCTAGGGATTGCCTCCATTGATAGCTCACTTCACGCTCACTTCACTTATGTTATCAAGGTGAGATTTTTACAGAATCGATAGGCTGTACTTAGTATCAGTATTGCACCCGTGCGAAGCCGGGGCGGGTCGCTAGTATATTATAAATGTGAATGTTTGTGAAGATGTGTGTGTTTTGCGTAGATGTGACGCATGTTTTCTCCCAATTTGTTATTTTGTTTTTTTTTTCTTGTTTTTATTTTTTTATGCGTCATATTTGCTGCAAATAAACGTATTTTCTTTCTTTCTAAGGTGTTTGGATGTTTGTTACTCAAACACGCGTAAACCGTTGAACGGATTTGGATGAAATTTGGCACACAGATAGTTTATCATCAGAATTAGCACATAGGATACTTTTTATTCCGGTATTCCCACGGGATTGGAACTAACGCGGGTAAAACCGCGGGGAGCTGCTAGTTGTTTAATAAAAAAGTTATACTCAAAGAGAGTCATATATGCGCCTATTTCTTCTAAATCTGACTTATAGGATTTTTAAAATTAAAAAGTAAATGATATTTTGTGGTCTAAGTACCTTTTAAACAACATGAATGGAAAAAATTCATAAAAAATAAGTTATTATGTATAGTTAAAACTTTACCTGTTACTTGTTTATGTAACACTTTATGCATAAAATTAATAACTGAGACAGCGTTCAAAACTTTTATATTAAACTTGTCTCTTGTGACTTGTTACTTGTGTACATAAATAAAGAGTATTCTATTCTATTCTATTCTTGTTGCAACTTTTACACAGTAATTTTCTTTTCAGTTTGAAACAAACCACAATATTTCTATTGTAAAATTGTAACCGTTACAGTAGCATATCTTACGAAGTAAATAATAATAGCTTCAGCATATTGTGCCCGAATTTCCATGTGACTTAGACATACAATTCGTTATGTGCCGTACAATGCGAGATCGGATGCAAATCGGACGGAGCCGCGACTAATTTATCCGCTCGTAAAGCGCCGGACGAACGGTAGCCCTTACGTAGGGATGTGCACAGATAGGGTTAGGCATGGTCTGTTCCAAAAGAATCTGATAAAAGTTAAGCAAACCCTTTTCATGTTAAATTCCTACGCAATTACTCAGTTAAGGGAATCAGTAACATACATCTGTATTAAGAAGGATTCAACTTTATATCCCATCACTTTTTCCGACAATTATAGTTTGAATAACATTACCTACTCAATTGTAATTATTATTTTTTTTTTTGTTTTGGTTTCACTTTTTCTTGTGGAATCTGTCCCAAACAAATTTATATACCACTACTTACTTGCGATGTAGGTAAATATCGGTGACAAGTCAGGAAGTTATTATACCATCATCAACATACAGAAAGTGGGAAAAAATACGTATTATCGAAACTAACTCAAACACTACCTAAGCAAAGTTATTCAAATGTATAATAGGTATGAGACCAATGCGCAATCTTCTTTTACCAAATTAATGAAATAAGAATTTTCACAATCTGTCTACAATTGCCGAAAATATCGATGGATATAGATTTTATTTTTAAGTATACTAACATAGATCATAATGGTCATTGTGTCTGAATTAAATAAATAATAATATTTAAAAAAATGTATATTTTTAGAACTTTGTTAAGAACTCGGTTCGACGAACACTGAGGTTAAATAAAACCTTAATTATCAAATGAAATAGGTACATCTTTAATGTGATATAAAATTAGAATTTCAAGTTTATAATATCAAATCAAAGCACTCAATTTGTAAACTATAACACCCCTCTTTTTGTTGGGGTTTAAATAACACTACACATTGACATCCACAGGTACTTAAATTTTCCGATCATTTGTTTACATTTTCATCTGATACTTCTGGAACAGACTACGGCTTAAAAATGTTTTTTAATAAAACGTAAATTAACTTGAATTACCTATTTGATGAATATAATGGAACATGGTAAATAATTTGACGCGGTATAGAATTATATACTGATAGATGGTATCAATTTCACGTGTAAGTAGAGCTCAGCCTAGCAATATCGTGTCAGATTATGTATACACAGTAATTTTATACAATGATGGTGTTTTGTTAATACAAACAAGTTGTTAATGAAGGCCGACATTGTATAATTAATTAATAAAAAGCACAAACACAAAAAGGCTTCATTAATAGCGTTTAATTTAGCTACACAAACATTTATGTCGTCATCAGTATAATATCAACATTACCAGACCTTGGGCCTCAATAAATCCCCCATACAGACTACGTTCGAACACCATAAGATGACCGTGTCCACCGCTAGAATGACGTCATTACCGTGACGTAGCTACCTATAATAAGGGGTGCTATGCAAATTGCGAGGGGTTCAGACTAATTCGACTGCGTGTAAATTTCGCTGTCCCGGATGCAAGCACCCCTACTGAAGCACATGTAGGATTGTTTGCAGTCGTTGTAATGATGGGAGGTTAGATACCAAAGTGTAGTGCTTCAAAATGTTCATAAAATAACCCCTGGTGGCTATAATTATTTTATAATATAGATATAGTCATACAAATGCGGTAATTATACATTTTCATTTGCTGCAACTTTTTCAGCATTAAAAAGAACATTAATTTGATTATTTATATATTTTTTTTATACCAGCCATTTCTGTCCCACTGCAGGACAAAGGCCTCCCTTCCCTCCTTCCACTTATTCCTATCCAGTGCTGTTATGCGCCAATCCCTGTGGAAAGAGTCGAGTTCGTCCCGCCATCTCATTCTGGGCCTGTCGCGTTGTCGTTTCTGCTGTTTGGGACCCATTGTGTGGTTACTATAGCCCATAGCTCCTCCGGCATGCGACAGATGTGACCAGCCCAGTTCCATTTTAGCTTGGCAGCCGTGTGACCTACATCGGCAATTTGAGTTTTAGAACGCAGTATCGAGTTCCTTGTACGATCAGTAAGTTTAACTCCAAGGATACTGCGCTCCATTGCTCGCTGACAGACCCCGAGTGCGGACTTTTGACGATTGGTTAGTGACCATGTCTGCGCTCCATAGGTGAGGGTAGGAAGAATGCACATGTCCATGAGTTTTCTCTTCAGTGAGAGAGGGAGAGTTCCTTTCATTATTTGCTTCATCGACCACTAAGTCTTCCAGGCGGTCTCTGTGCGTCGAGCGACTTCTTTATCGTGTATATTTATATTAGTTGTTTATTATTATTATTTTCCAATATTTAGCTTATGAAAACAGCAACACAGCCTTTAAAAGGAAATTCAATTAAGATCGCTTTTATGGTCCTCGCATTCAAACCTATAATTCTTTAACAAAAAGCATTGAATGCCCCATCGTTTGCGGGACGACGTATATCTTTCGTTCCGTTAAGCGCAGCACATATAGCTAATGAAATTTTCATACGAAATGGACACTAGGTGGCACCTCTGTGCAACTTTACCGTTAATTCCAACCGTTATTTTTTATCGATGAAAAATAACGGTTTGTTGTTCATAATATCGGGTTTGTATTGGTAATTTTTCGAAGATGAATTGATTCAGGAATTAAGCTTATATTTTTTCGGTAATCCGTTTAGAATTGTGTACACTTCTGTGTTTTGTATTTGGTCTTGGTATTATTTGAAATTGTTTTGCTGCTGTAAGAGCCCTTTTTAGTACGGGTTAAACGCTTATAGGGTTTTAGCATTTTATTAAAATAAAAATTAAACCAACGTAAGATATAACTATATAAAAAAAAATATATTTTTATAAATATACAGTGTTTGAGATAGTTTGTTGATTCCTTATATTTCCCTACAGGGAACAAATTATAAATATAACAAAGGATTCAAATGTATTTTCGACATTCTAATCTTTCAATAAAAATGCTATCATGCTTTTTATAATTCAAATGAACCGGAAAGAAATAACAATACCGAACAGACATTAAACCATAAATTGTTAACCATGAAGGGGAATCCTTAACACAAAACGCATAGATATCCAATCTCCATCTTTATTAACATGAAAACAAAAAAAAGTAACAAAATTAATTAGAACCCCCTTAAAACAAGTCTCACACAGGAAACTATAGCGCTCATCGCGTTGTGGGCGACAGTATAAATTAAAAGGGAACGATTAATTCTTCGTACTAACATTACATTTACATATTCTGGCAGTTACAGGGGACTTTTGATAAGGCAGGGGAGCTAATTTCATACAATTGTATCGTCGAGATTAAAGGGGTACTTTTTTCGCTGGTGCTTTGGGTACATACCTATACAGTTTGGTCATAAAATATGCACTTGTTAGTAAGGGGTTTGGCGAATAAAGTTCGCTAACCTTGTAATTGATTGTTTAGACAAAGAGTATATTTGTTTATTTTATAAGAAGCTTACAGACTAAAAAAAAACTTAAACGCCATGCATAGATTGGGCTAATTACAAGCTTCCCCATTTATTTTGGAGGATATTGCTGAAAAAAATTGTCTGTCCAGCAACGTGATTACTGCAATGAAAGTTGTTTATCTGTCATAATGAAAGGAATTGCCACTGTGTGTTACGCAATAGGCTTGACAACTGAAAAAATCTAATTGGTCCGTCAGTTAGATTATCAAAAAATATTTGACCCGTATTTTTTCTTTTATTACGTAAACCAAAATTGACGAAGATACCAAGCTTTTAAAATTCTCAATACGTCACACCTTGGTATAATTTTTAGTGAGTTCTGACGTCACGAGCCAGCACTCCCGAGTTTTGATGCGTTTTGTCTTTGTCAATATTCATTGATTTACCAAAACAAAAAATACGTATCCATTATTTTCCAATACTCTAACTGACGGACTAAATTGATTTTCAATTTATTGATGGTGGCAACTAGCCTATTAGGTACCTCGCTGATCGTTTCTCAACAGTTATGGATGACTGACATTGTTGGGGAGGTTTGCAGAGCGGAAACACAAGTTATGTGGTTAAACATATATTAGGAAGGTCATGGTGAACAATATAGAACATGGAATCTAATTGAAAAAACTTTACGTCAATATTACATTTAAAACAGTTTTTCATCTAGCCAGTAGTTACTGTCAGTACATGGAGGTGATATACCTTCAACACACCCCCTCAACTCATGTACGATACGATTCACAAATAATAAACCTATCTTTATTTTCTCACACACAATCCTAACGCACTTGTTAGTAATTCGTGTCTTACGCGAGGCAAAGGTTTGGTGAGAACATCTGCCAACATCTTATCAGTTGACAAATGTTCCAATGTTATAGCTTTATTGGAACGTAGCACATCCCTTATAAAGAAATGTCTAATGTCAATGTGCTTACTTTTCGCATGATGTATACCATGATCCTCAGCAAGGCAAATAGCACTTAAGTTATCAGCATGCATTCTTACCTTACAGAGTTGATGTAAACCTAGTTCTTTCAACAGGCTATTCAAATACACAGCTTCTTTCATAGCTTCTGCCAAACTCACAAACTCAGCCTCACAAGTAGAAGTCGCAACGATGCGTTGCTTTTGTGAAGTCCATGATATGCTTGCGCCCCCTAGAACGAATAAATAACCCGTAAAGGATCGTCTATCAATGAGGCAGTTACCCCAATCTGCATCTGCATACCCTTGTATGCATAACCCTGTCGGCTTAAACGCCAAACCATGAGTTATCGTACCTTTCAAGTATCGAAGAACTCGCTTCGCAGCCCTCCAATGAGTTTCCTGCGGGTTTTCTGCAAACTGTGCAAGTTTTGCCGTAGCGTTGGCGATATCAGGTCTAGTTGCTACACTTAAATACATGAGTGCTCCAATAAGTTCTCTATACGGAAATTGTTTCCCTTTTATTACTTCTTTTTCACTAATAACAGGATTTCCGATTTCCATTGGAGTCTGGATTGGATTGCAACTATCCATAGCAAATTTCTTCAAAATATCTTTTATATACTTCTCTTGTGACAAGAAATATTCATTGCCACTTTTCTTTATATTTATCCCGAGACAGAAGGTTGCTTGACCAAAGTCTTTAAGCTCAAATCTCCTCGCTAATTCCTGCTTGAATTTATCAATATACAATCTATTTTTTGATGCGATTAATACGTCATCCACGTAAACAACAACAAAAAGATCTGATCCACCTTTATTGCGTTTGTGATACAAACAAGGTTCATTTATCGTAGGTTTCAATCCCATTTCTCTCAGCTTCTCGTCCAGTTTAATATTCCACTGTCGTCCAGCTTGTTTGAGACCGTAAAGAGATTTCTTCAGACGACAGGTGTCACCACCTGCTTTCATATCTTCAAGCATTTTAGCAGCTTTTTTACCTACTGCAGAATTAACGCCATCTGCATTTTTTAGTTTCTCTAAACCTTCTTTCAGCAGCTCTGGGATCTTCATATAAATATCTTCGTTCAGATCACCGTTTAAATAGGCGGTATTTATATCTATCTGATCAATGTCCATGCCCATTTCGACAGCTAAGGCGACCAACAAACGTACAGTTGCAATTCTCGCAACTGGGGCGAATGTCTTATTATAATCTAGGCCATGTTGCTGACTGTATCCTTTTGCTACTAGTCTGGCCTTCTTTTTCTCGGTATTGTCAACATTTAGCTTTGTAGTCAGCACGTATCGACATCCTACGATATTACGATCTGAAGGTTTCTTCACGATTTCCCACGTGTCGTTATTTACTAGACTCCTTATTTCTGAAAGAATCGCTTCATCCCATTGGACCTTTTCGTCAGATGCTAAAGCTTCCTTCAACGTGGTTTCAATTGCTCCAACAAAATCATCAGTGTCGACGTATTCTTCCGTCGATGACTCATTGTCGCTACTCTCTTCTACCTCAACCATGTTGTAGATTTTACGAGGGCGGCCAACCTGTCCTTTCTGAATCCTTGGCCTTCCAGGACCTCTTTTTAAAGTAACGTTTCTATTACCAATTCCAGTAGATTCTGTATTCTCTGATGTTCCTTCATCAATCACTGGCACATTCGGTTGAATATCTAATGGAACTTCTTCTCTTGAATTTTCATCACTAAATGGCACATCCGACTGTTCTTTAGTTTGAATTTCTATATCAACAGTCTTTCTCACAATACTCTTTTCATATTGTGGTTCTATTAGTGATTTATTTGAGACCTTACACTCAATTTCAGTCAGTTTACCTTCCTGAAATTTTACATCTCTCGACACTACGATTTTTCTACTCTCAGGTATCCATATTTTATAGCCTTTAGCATCAGCTGGATAACCCACAAAAATGCCAAGTGAACTTCGTGCTGCAAACTTATCTTTACCTGGTTCCTTATCCAAGACGTGTACTTTCGTGCCAAATGTTTTTAAATATTTGACATTCACAGGTCTCTCAAACCATTTTTCGTATGGAATTTCGCCTTTAGACTACTAGTTGGGCACCTATTACGCAAATAACATGCAGTAGCTACAGCCTCTGCCCAAAAACTTGGTGAAATACCTGACGATAAGATCATGCACCTTGCCATCTCAATCAACGTACGGTTCATCCGTTCAGCGATGCCGTTACTTTGAGGTGAGTATGGCGTCGTAAAACGTCTCTTAATTCCTTCATTTTCTAAATATTCATTGAATAAATTATTTTTGTATTCAGTTCCGTTATCCGTGTGTAAAAATTTAATTTTTGTTCCTGTCAAATTTTCTACATGACATTTAAAAATTTTAAACTTTGACAAAACGTCACTTTTATTTTTCAGCATAAAGACGTCACACCAACGAGTACAGTCGTCAATAAAAGTAACAAAGTATTTATTTCCGCCATTCGATTGAACTCTCATTGGACCTACCACATCAGAGTATATTATTCGCAATTTTTCGTTGCAGCGTAAACTGGATTTCACAAAAGGCAACGACACCATTTTACCCTTAGCGCACACATCACAATCATGCAAGTTACTATCGATCTTCATCGGATCAATACCTGATTTCTTTAGTACTTTCATAAGATCCCTAGCATTCAGATGTCCCATACGCTCATGCCATCTATACAGATCAACACTTTCACTACTTACCACAGACGCTGAAGCGTCCAGCTCCCTCAAGTAATATAAATCACCTCGCCGATCAGCGGTCAGTTTTACCTCACCCTTTTTAACTACATAGGCTACGTCATGCTTGAACGTGACTTCACAACCTCGTTCGGTAAGTTGGGCGATGGAAATTAAATTACTACGTAAATCGGGAACCAATAGGGTATTTTCAAATTTAATTTTTCGCGTTCGATCATCATTGCATGCTAATAACTCAACTGTACCTTTACCTTGCACGGTTGTCAAAGAATCTGTGGCTAATTTTAATTTTTGACTCGCAGGGAGTATCTCAGCAAACCTTTGCGGGTCATTGCACATGTGAGAAGTGCAACCACTATCAAAAATCCATTCCTGACGGCGCTTCGCATCAACAGCGATGCGGCAGTCATCTGAAACATGATATATAGTTAAAACTTCACTACTTTCATGACTAGTACATGACTCCACACATCGAGTTTCTTGAGTCTTCTCCCTTTTCTTAGTGCAGTCCGATGCCTTATGGCCAAAATTGTGGCACTTAAAACATTTAAACTTAAATGTTTTTCCAGTCGTTTTCTTCTGATGTTTGTCCAAATACATGGCGCCTTCTATTTTGTCAACTTGAGCGTTTCCTCTTGAACTATCCTCTTCGATGATTTTAACTCTTAGTTGCTCTGGCTTTGGAAGTTCATCTCTAGACTCTATAGCACATCTAAAGTTTTCATAACTTCCCGGAAGACTGTACAGCAGCATTATCGTTAATAAATCATCATGGATTTTTATATCCATTTCTTCCAATTTGTCGACAGCTTCAAAAAAGGAATCAAGGTGCTCATGTACCTTTTGGTTTTCACTCATCCTTTGTAACATGAGCCTTTTCATTAAATTCGCTTTCTTTGCAGGTCCTCTTGATGCAAACAAGCTCTCTAATTTTAACCATACCTCTCGTGCAGTTTCCACCCTTTTTACGTGACGAACTACACTCGGATCTAATGCCAATATCAACTCAGACTTTGCTTTTCTGTCAGCTGTCTTCCATGTCGATATAGCAGCATCGGTAGTAGGTTTTGGCTTTTCTCCACTTACATACTCCCAGAAGTCATTTTTAATTAACAATGCTTCTATCTGTACCTTCCAACTGTCGTAGTTGTCCTTCGTCAATAATTCTATACGTACATTCGAAGTCATTTTTCTTCCTACATGTACTTTACAAATCTTCAAGATTTCGAATTATTTTCACAACAATTTCAACAACATACAATACACTTTACTGCTCTGGGCCCATAACCTTTGTTGGGGAGGTTTGCAGAGCGGAAACACAAGTTATGTGGTTAAACATATATTAGGAAGGTCATGGTGAACAATATAGAACATGGAATCTAATTGAAAAAACTTTACGTCAATATTACATTTAAAACAGTTTTTCATCTAGCCAGTAGTTACTGTCAGTACATGGAGGTGATATACCTTCAACAGACATGAACTCTATCAGATACCACCTTATGCACGGACGCCTGCACTAATTAACTTCTTTCTGTTAAGATATTTATATGGTTGCCCAGTATTTACGCAGCCAATGATTTTTTACGTCCACAACCAAAAATTTTGAAGTTCGTAAGGTTTTTATTCCGAATCAGATAGGCTTTGTGAGCACAGTGCTTATGTGCTGTTATTATGATTAGTAGCGCTGAGATAAATGCTAACTGGACATGTACACTTACTTTAAACTTCGTCAGTTTTCTACACCCAGCCGTCCACACCCGTCAGAGAAAAGGTAGCTACGGGCTGATTTCTTCAAAGTCAGATATCACGTATCCGTGAAATAAAATTAATGTCTGACAGTTCAAATATAAAAAACAGTAAAAAATTAAAAAAATATTTCCAGGATGGGCCTTATCACTACATAGTATAAAACAAAGTCGCTTTCTCTGTCCCTATGTACGCTTAGATCTTTAAAACTACGTAACGGATTTTGATGCGGATTTTTAATAGATAGAGTGATTCAAGAGGAAAGTTTATATATATAATACATGCATGCATGTATAGTAGAGAAACATTGATAATTTTAGAGGTTTCTAATGTGATGTCGTAAATAAACACATTTTTTTGCGCTTACTTTTCAAACGCTGGCTGAATCCTACGAGATAGGTCAAAATAATGTACTACAGTATTGTACACCTTAAAAAGGTCTACAAAAAAATCTGCAATAGTATATGTCTATCTCTTAGGGATAACCCACAATAATCATTTTTTATCCTTTACTTTTTACGAGAAATAATGGCTTATTTACGAAGCGATTTTAAGCAATACAGCATTAATCCTTATCCAATTAAGTACCTTAAATACATTGTGCATTTAATATAGATAAATATGGCCCTTTACAGCATGTAATTTAAATGAATATTTTCGAAGATATTACAGATTTAAAATGCAGGGACATAGCGGTTGCTGCGGTACCGGCCGCGGCCGGGGCCGGCCGCGGCGGGCGTGCTGACACTCTTGAAGTACCTATACTTAGTATCAGCATTGCACCCGTGCGAAGCCGGGGCGGGTCGCTAGTTCTAAATATAAAAGTTTGGCGAAATGCGCCCTAACTCAACGTCATTATTCACATAAGATATACTGCTTAAACAAAGCTCTATTTCAACCGTGCACGCTCTGTATTAAATGCACAACCGATATGAATGTCACAAACAATACAGACCAAAAAAAACTAGTCACTCCACTGAATAAAACTGCATTTATTTAAAACATGAAACCCAATCACACTGGCACTGAGTATACAATACGGTCTCCATCAAATGCTGGCACAGACGGGTTGAGTCCGATTCTATTAGTGCCAAAAATCGGCAACACGAACAAAAATGTCCCCTGGCGGTCCCCACAAAAAGTAAGCTTGAACATACAGGGGACAAATATCCATTAATGGGTCTGAAATGGGAGTGGAAACAATGTTGGTGTATTGGGCCAATGTTGGGTGGGATTTATTGAGTGATAGAAATCAAAGATTGTCTAGGTTTTAGAAAATACAAACCAATCTTCTTGTGTTGTTTATGTTCGATATTCCCGCTAATTACTCAATATTATTGACCATCTGTTATAATAAATTGACCGTTGCAATGTAATACTATTGGTCTACAGGCGTCTAACATTTCTTCTCCATACGATTTTAGGCAAGCTAGGATGTAGAGAGAAGTAAAGGACTATAGTCAAAATGGGGCAACAAATTAGAATCCTATGGGTTGAATGATGAACCTCGAGCTGTTATTTTTGTCTAATACCAACAGCATTAAAATACCCCATTACTGATTATATAGGTGTTTTCTGTCACAACATAATGAAAATGGTTTTATTGAAAACCTTCATCATTTCTCACTTCCCCTGGAATCTGCGATTGATCCCAACCAACTTTGGTTCAAACATTGGCCAGTATAGTCTGCATATAAAACGCAGATGCATTTGCCGTGTTCACAGAAATATTTTCATAATATACGAGCGTTTTATTGTCTCGTAAAACTGGTAGATGATGTTATTATTTATGAAGTGATATATTTTTAAGACAGGTATTTTTATGAATTATATTTGTAGAAATATCATAATTTTATCATAATATCGTTATGTTATGTATGTGTTTTTGTGGTAATAAAAACATGAAGTCAATTAACTGGGTAAATAACTTACTGATAATAATAATAAGAGACTGTCCCCTTTTTTAGATTTGCAAAAATATTCAGTCTATTTTATTTTGTTCTACCTATAGGAAGACGTGACTACTGTCGCCTGATTCATACAATTCTAACATACTGAAGAACACTGAAAAGTGTTATTATCCTATTAGACTTTTCAAGTTTAAAGGTCTAATATTCAAAGGATGAACCTTTTTACAATAGGTGTTTCTATTATTTCTTTATTGTGTTTAGCGTATGTCTGTATAGTTTCACTAATTAATTTAAAGGTAAAAGGACACGCACAATGATCTGCTTGAAGGACTAAGTGCGGAAACCAAACCAATAACATAGAACATAGACATAGAAGGCTTATACCTGACTGTATGTAGGTACAATACCTACTAAGTGCTTTTAAGTGCAAGCATTATGCAACTATCATATTGGCAGTATCATAACTTAGTAATTGTCCTTAATTAGAAGCACTCAGAGGACACAATTGGATTAATTGGTTAAATGTTACCTAAGTTTGTTAGTATAAAACATAATCACGGAAGCGTTATTAACACTATAGAGGTGAAGGTACAGTAAAGGTTTCATAAATCTATACATATAATAAAATCGTAGGAAAGTCAAAACTGTACATTGAATATTTTTTAAAAAGAACACTTGGGGCGTGATCTACAATCGATATCGAAGCCAAAAATATAGTTTTTAGAATTTTTGTCTGTTTGTCTGTTTGTCTGTCCGGGATAAACTCAAAAAGTACTGCATGGATTTACTTCAAACTTTGCATGAATATTACTAAGAGGTCGGGTCAACATATAAGCTACATATTATCACGCTATCACCTACGGGGGAGGAGCTGTGAATCTTTATTTTTCTTACGCATTCTGTGACAGCGTGTAATCTAACGACGCATATTTAAATGTTGTTTTTGAGTAAGCCATGCTATTATCTAGCTTTACACTATAAAAACTACGCCATTTAAGTAACTTGAGCAGAGAAATATAGTTTAATGAATGTTAGTAGTATATAGACAATTTTAAAACAGCGCCATCTATGAGATTTCATAAAAATCAAATCAAGTTACATGTTAACATTTTTTGGAAATTAATAATTTAAATTTGATCATGTTGGCGAGGTAAATAGTTAGTTATTCTTAAAATTCATAGATGGAGATTTGCATTTTCTTTATAAAAGTTGTATCGCATAGTTCGTTTTGACAAATTCAAGTTCCAACAAAACCCTCAAAATCTTGAGCAGAGTTGAGGAAGACAATTTAAAAAAAATGCGGTGTTAAGTATTACAAAAAAGTAATGTTCATTGATGATGATCATTTCATTTCATGACACCCTCGCGGAGGCTAGCGTCAGTGACAGTCCCAGCCACCTGCGTCATCTGTTTGCCGTCATCTTCGTGTTTTGTGGAGTCGCGAACCTGGTAGCTTTGTGGGAGAAGTATCGCCATCATCTGTCTGAAGATTTTCTACGAGCTTTGAGGCGTGCTACTGGAGACGAAGTCGAAGTAACTGATGAACGCGTCCTGAACACCTGTCTCAGTTCACTTCAAGATGTGGTCATTTCTAGCGGCGGCAATCCACTGATCGAATATGGGTTACCAGCTCCCCAATCTTCATCAATATCAAGACCGTGGAAATCGGGAGTATAACGCTGAGACAAATTACGATCCGGGCGAAATAACCACCATACGAAATGACCATGTCGCTTTGTTCTCTTCAGAGCAAAAACTTTATTACACCGTCCTTGAAAGCGTTGGGCAAAACCAGGATAAAATGTTTTTCTTGGATGCTTCTGGTGGAACAGGAAAAACATTTGTTACCACTGGCATACTTGCAGAGGTCAGGAGGCAAGGCAAAATTGCTATTGCTGTAGCGTCGTCGGGAATCGCTACACTGCTTCCGAGTGGCAAGATAGCACATGCCATGTTTAAAATTCCCATCGATTTAGAGAGCGCCGAAACGCCTGTTTGTGGTGTGTCACGTAACAGCGATAAGGGACACGTGCTCAAGGATTGCTCTCTGATCGTATGGGATGAGTGTACGATGGCCAATAGGAAGGCAGTTGAGGCCGTGGACAGAATCCTGCAGGACATCCGCAGGAACGAACATTTGATGGGTGGTGTCACAGTTCTGTTCAGTGGTGATTTTCGGCAAACGCTTCCCGTGGTGACGCAGGGCTCGAGGGCTGACGAGGTGAATGCTTCGTTGAAACGATCTTCGTTGTGGTCACGACTTCGTACGCTGCGCTTGACCATTAATATGAGAGCTCGGCTCGGCGGCAATGCACGTGCTCAAGAATTCTCCGATGTCCTTCTAAGTCTTGGCGAAGGCACTCTACCAGAAGAGATAGGTGGACAGGCGGTGCTTCCAGAGTCTCTCGGTAGAGTGGTATCCAGCTTAGAAGAACTAATTCGCTGTGTGTACGGTGACATCAGTCGTATACCGCACCAGCAGAATTCTTGGGTGTGTGAGCAGGCCATTTTGATGCCCAAAAATGATCAGGCTGCAGCAATTAACGAATGCATTTTCTCGAAAATTGAGGGGAATAAAGTGGTCTACACCTCGATAAACACTGTTGTCGAGCAAGATGACGCCACACATTATCCCGTGGAATTTCTGAGCTCCCTGTCAGCAAGTGGACTTCCAGCGCATACCATCAAGCTGAAGGTCGGTGTTCCGATTATGCTTCTTCGGAACCTATCTCCTCCGAAGTTGTGTAACCCGCCTTAAAGTCATCTCGCTCCACAGACACACCATTGAGGCTGAAATTCTTACGGGTTGAGGCGTCGGCGAGGCAGTATTTATACCACGCATTCCCCTCATACCTCATAATTTCCCGTTCCAGTTCAAGCGCGTACAGTTCCCCGTGAGTGTTTGCTTCGCGATGACCATCAATAAGTCGCAGGGGCAGATACTGACGGCAGCGGGTGTCGACCTCAGGACGAGTTGCTTCTCACAAGGGCAACTGTACGTCGCTTGCTCCCGCGTCACCAGTCCTGACTCTCTTTACATTTTGACTCCTGGCAGCATAACTACCAACGTAGTTTATAGAGAACTGTTGTAAGGTATATAAAGTGTAAGGTATCTCTATTTCCTTCAGTCACATTTTATGACTGAACTCAGCAGGATTCCTATATAACTCTCTTCACTTGCTTCGCTTGCAAAAAAAACTTATATTTTAATGCTATTTTAAAAGTTGTGTACTTATAATGCTATAGCGACACTGGCATCTTAGGTATTTTTGGTGCTGTAGAGCCTTCACGCAGACGACGTCGCGGGCAGCAGCTAGTAAAATATAAATGTGTACTTTGCACACACTGTTGCTGTTACAACATTCAGTTTTTTACGTACAAATTTTGAAGTAATAATTCATTTAGGCACGTGGAGCGATTTTTGGTAGGGATCAATCTTATAGGTCGCGTCACCGACATGTTATTTGAAGCTATAAGAGTGATCATTGACATTTCATAGTTTCATGTTTTCACTTCTATCAGCAGTCGCCATGACTGCCTATTATTTTTATTTGTTTTTTGTGTTTCATGAACCGTTCCCAAATAATTATTTCTTTCTTTCTTTTAATTTTAATAAAATTTACTATTAAAACTTTGATATGTGATCCCCGTCGTCCGCACCTCTATAAAATCCTATTAATATTATAAATGCGAAAGCTTGTAAAGATGTTTGGATGTTTGTTACTCAATCACGCACAAACGGCTGAACGGATTTGGATGAAATTTGGCACACAGATAGTTTATAACCTGAATTAACACATAGGGTACTTTTATTCCGATATTGCCACGGGATCGAAACTAACGCGGGTGAAACTGCGGGGCGCTTCTAGTGACAAATAAAAATAGGTACCAGTTATAAAAACAAGAGAATCCTCCATTAGTGTGCCACCATCAAACAAACATAAAACGAGCCATAAAATATAATCAAACGCCGATATTCGGCCATTACCACAATGACGGTGAAACTTTTTATTGCGACCAGATGCGGTTACAAGGGGTACCTATAGTTAAAGAGATTTGTCCCAAAATACGATGAAAAAGTTTATTATTAGCAAAAGCTTTGTTTGTAGCCGGAAGAGGCTGTGATGTGACCTGTGAGGCCAGTGTCAGAGAGTGATGTGATAAGAGTTAGCTTATTAATTAAGTTCTTTGCTGTAGTTAGTAATTTAAGATGTTCTTTTTTGTTTTGTAAAGGAGTTAATATTGTTACCTTTATTAATAAGACAATATGTTGCCCTGGAGTATACGTCGGAACATGTCAAGGATGTTGTAACAAGGGCATTGTGTATTTTTAAGGTGGATAATGTTTGCGGTTTTAGAAAGTACATATCATTGGAGAATATTTTCTTTTCCGAAAGAAGTTTTTAACTTCCTTTTGTCATAAAAATTATTAAAGGTACCCGATAGCCACTTACGGGTTCGTATCAGTTTAAAAAGGTTTGCCAATTTTCATCGAATGAAGTCTGTTTTGAAGTTAACTCATGAAAGCATACGAATCAAAGAGAAAGGTTCACTTTCAAGTTTATAATAGGTATGTATGGATGGATGTATAGCTTCTGAATGAGCATAATACATCGTCCTGCGCCCTTTTTAAGGAGATTAATACAGGCTGAGCCTTATTTTTGTATGCAGAGAGGATTATGAGGCGCAGACGAAATGTTCACGTATAAAATGTAAAGGAACGAATGTCTACTGTGTGAGCTGGTAGCGAATGAATTACCTTTTAAAGATAATTATATTATGGCACTTTTCCTCATATGAAAGGCATGATTAAAGATGACTGATGTGTTTGTCAGCATCTTCATTTTGAGATGATACCTATACTTTAACCCCATGAATAATTTTGTTAATATTTTCTTTTGACATAACATAAAACCAGCTTTCTTCGAAGGGGTAGACAGAGGTAACCATATTTATCAATTTCGTTTTGAAGTTCCTGTTTAACGGACGAAAGGTTATTGCCATCAACTGGATACAAAACCGAATTCCTGGCAGCTTCTGAGAAATTTCTTAAGGAAAATCACAAAAGCTAACCTCCTTTTTGTGTAAAACATGGCAATATTCTCATCAAACCTCTTTTAATTACCGAATAATCGGACGTCTTTATATTCCACAAGAAACATATCAGGACTTAAAAGATTATGATTAATCTAAACAAAAGGGTTATTACCTAATTAAATACTACAAATTTCTTCCTCCCTACCTTTTCGTTAATAACACAAAACGCATCATCAATTAATTAATTAAAATACCTCTTACACATTAGTCATTTATCATAGTACACGGTATAATTGGGCGCCCGCTCACGAGACCCCTGGGACTGTGGGAAGGGGTCTTTAATTGAACTAACCTTATAATAAAATTTAATCTTTGGGCTATTGTCTTATCTGCGTTTATTACTAGGGTTTGAAATACGGGTTCATATTGAATTGTGTATTTCTTATTGTGTCTGGAAGTTTCGTTACTGCGAATAAAAATGATTCACGATTTTTTAAATTGTTAGGAATTAAATTGTAGCTAACAAGAAATTAAGTAGCAGTATCCAATTATCTATAACAACCAAGTGAAGCTATAATATTTTACCTTTTGAAAGTTTAATCAAAATTCAAGGTGTAAACCGGGTGGATTTATAATGATAAAATACTATATGAAACTTAATTGTATGCTTCAAATGCACAAAATATAGTTTAATTGAAGTTTTAACATAACTATTGCGTTAAATCTTATAGAAACATGAGGGTTTTTAACAAGAAAACAACTAGCATATTTCAAACCGTAACGCCAATCCAAAATGCCAACCCAATACCAATAGGTATTGAACATAAACGTTCAGTACAAGTTGCGCCGACCACTATGCGAAATCACCGGAGTGCCCCCTGGCGGCCGATTATGAAAAGAGTCTGATGAATAGACCAGCCAGGTTTTTTGAATTTTTTTATTCGAGCACGGACAAAAGTTTGGTTAGGTTTCGTTCACATTGGTGTATTGTGAGTTTAGATTGGTAATAGAATTTTTAGATATTGTTTGTGATGTTTTGTTGAAGTGAACTTACACACTGGTCATGCAAGTTATCTAGACGATACTGTACCATTTCGTGCTATCAAATGTACCTGCCTACCCTTGCTAGGTACCTACTCGAAAGTATTTTGATCGCGTTTTCTCATTTTAGAATAATTGAAGCGTATAATTGACAATTTCAATCGTCTTGGTATTAACTTATTAGTAAGTCAGTTTGCGAAACAATCAATCTTAATATATATAAATTACGTGTCACGTTGTTTGTCCGCAATGGACTCCTAAACTACTGAACCGATTTTAATAAAATTTTGCACACTGTGTGCAGTTTCATCCAATTTGAAAGATAGGATAGTTTATATCTCAATTTATAATCGCAATATTATTTTATTGCGAAAAATTGCCAGGACAAGGTTTGCATGAAAGAAAATTTGAAAAAAAAATTATATAAATCTATGCTGATATTGCTCAATTATAAACAATGTAACGAATATGTGCTACACATAAAACTTAATCAGACTATAATATTCCCACTGCTGGAAAACAAGCCTCCACTCTTCAAGCGGGTGTGGGCCAACGCGAGCACGCGGACTCTTTGAGATAGGTACATGTCACATGTTTTCGAATTTTTGGTTCTAGGACATGCCAGTTTCCTCACGATGTTTTCCTTCACCGACACGTAATATGTGGTACCGTTTCATTAAACCATAAGATGGATAGACAAAATCTGAAACTTTAAAACCTTGTTACCTATTGTGAGAAAATTTTTGTTTCGCAGTTATCTTTCAGTCAGTGTGTTCAGACCTTTACAATCAAAACTTCACTAGAGTATGCATAAACACACACAGCACAACGCTCCTAGTTTTTATTGGGTGAGCAGCGAACGTGCGGTAACTTCGCCTCTTGTGGCTAACTCGCGTCTCGTAGGGATTGCATTCTGTCCTTTGGAATATTTTTCTGTGCCCTGAAAATGTGCTCATAGTGGAAAATAATGGCAAAAATAGTCATTATAATTCTTGTCTAAAGCGACAGTTGTTATTCGGGTAAGTACCTAATTCATTTTGAATGGCTATTAAAGATATCGCGTAAGTAAACCACTCGTAAAATAACGTCTTCCTGTAAGTACCAAAAAACTAAGTTGATTCAGCTGGCACAAATAAAATTTATACGAATATTATAAACTTAACAGTAATATTTTTTTCATTTTAGGTACATACTATGAATTTTCTCAATCAACTTTGAACCTTTCCACAAAACATTATTATCGATAAAATAATGAAAAAAACTTCTAAAGGCCATCGAGTGTGTCGAAAAACCGACCCAAATCGACGATTTCCATAAAAATAAATGATGGAATCATTCTCCAATAGCTATCACCTGATACCTTCAGCGTCAACCTTGGATCCCTCCAGAAATTTACATTACAATGAAATACATTGCGCGATATCTAGGATCACAGTAACAGGTTATTCTTTGTTCAACGATCAATGGATTGAGAATGAGTCGATAAAGTTGCGAATGTCCTAATTTCGTGGTAGGGCTGTCAGGCGAGTAATACGATCGCTTTTTATCGGCACGTCTGAGACAACCCGATATTTTTATGTTAAAGAATCTTTTTTCTTATATCACAGAAGTATATAATTTCTTTTGTAATTTAGACGATGAATGTATTTTTTGGTTCATTAAATAGAAGGAAAGGAACAGCTGGGTATCTCTTTATTATATTTCGAGGTATTAGTGGGACTTTTTGTCTGTGAAGATTTTATATTTGAAATGGGTGGTTTTATATTTGAAATAAATTATTTGAAATGGGTCAGTGGGATTGATATAAATTGTGTCTATTCGTCACCCAATTTTTTTAGTAATTGTTTCCAAGCGGCTTTTGGATGCACCAAATTGACTTTTGAAACTCAATCCGTAATTGGATAAAATATAGCGCGAACAAATTGCGGTCAAAAACCAATTTTAATATAAGTAACTACAAAACATTAGAAACACGTCATAATAAATAACTCAAATCATAACACACCAAAATTAATTACTCACAGCCAAATGATCAACACAGAACAAAAGTGAAACTTATTAATTAAATTATTATAATTGTTGTCATTAAATTAGTGGCACTCGTTAGTTTAATACATGTTAATGATCCCTTGCAAATTGAATGGGATATGTTTGTTGTTAGTTCTGTACGTGGGTATTAGTTGTGTAGGCTTTGGTAATGGGGTAGGTAGAGATCTTGGTCGTATCGCTTATCGAAGATTATGCGAATCAACATTCGCTCGGATCCCTATAATACGGAATGTCAATTTTGCCGTGGGCTTAAATAGGCTCGCATTTGATCACTATAAGGTAAGTGATGTAGTGGACATCATTAGCTTCTGTATTTAAGAAAATCTGAGAGTATAAGATTAGGCTAAAATAAAATAATAATGCACGAGTTACTATAATACAAATACCCAAATCTCTATAGGTGTGCCTATAATATTTGAAGAGTTCCTTCGATTTCCAATTTCAAATCCTGACTTGATGACAATGGGACCACCTGGAAGGTACACTCTTTCAATACATAAAAAAAAGATTCCGACGAACTGAGAACATTCTCCTTTTTTTGAAGTCGTATAAAAAGATTCATTAACCAAGAAATAAATAAATATGTAAAGTTTAGACGTAGCGTTGGAAGGCCTCCCACAAGGTGCCGATGGCCTTGTGAAGGCCGCTGGAACCCGTTGGATGCGAGAAGCACAGAACGGCGTGCTTGGAGGAGGCCTTTGTCCAGTGGTGGACGTCTTTCAGCTGAAATGATGATGTAAAGTTTAGTGTGTTAAATACGTTATATTCCGTTAACAATGCTATTTTTACAAGTTTCATTTGTTTGTTTTACAAATCATCTTCGTTATCGTGTCGCCAGCATGGCATAGCTAGTATTTCAAATCTTGTTTTACAAATGAAATTATACCGGATACTACACATCTTTTTAAGCAATAAGACTCATTTGTTTTGCACACACTTAGTACTTCAGGTGGCATATTGGTCGACCCCTGAAAAGAACCCAAAGAAATATAAGCCTATGTACCTATACTCAAACTTCTTTAGAGATATACAGTTGCGCAACTTTTTGAGAGGACGAGCAATCAGCTGGACCGATCTGTGGAGTGCTGCATATCGAGACGAAGTTAGGACGAGCCATATAATAATATCAAATACCCGCTATCCAATAAATCGCCGCTCAGATGGGTGCGGATTTGCAAAGTATTTAGGTAAGTATCTGACTTCAGAAAATACCACTTTTTTGTCTCAAACTGCCATATCAAGATCATCGTGTGTTACTTAAAAAATAAAGAAAATGCCTATAAATTTTGTTCAATTATCGAATGATAGACCAAGAAATGCATTTTAAAAACTTAAACCAACCTTCTCTGCTCACCACATAGACGATACAACGTAAAAATATCAAAACTGTATCATCTAGTTGAAAATAAAGTAAAAATTTCACAAAGTTTTCATTTTCAACGCTTGTTTGCAACGCGCGTAGCAACCGTAGCGGTACGTAGCATGAAAAAAACTGCTAACAAAATCCCTTGGTGCAGTCCCAGACGGCGTAGGCGGTGTAGCGCTCCGCTGTCGCGGGTACTATAAAAGTTGTGTGTGGAGTTAAAAATACTGAATGAAGTTTCTTTGGAGGCGTACTTTGTGTGCAATTTGATGCTAGGGTTCCGTATGTAAGTTTTTAATTATTATAGGCACTGCAATGAAGTTTAAAATTGTTAAATTTACCGTGTCCTGAACTTTGAAAGAATGTACTGTTTGCAGTGTGAAATAAAAAAGAATATTCAAAACCATAATCATTATTTACTTACAAATTATTCTTCATTATCGGGTAAAGTGTCAACTGTCCACCTCTTGCTTCCATCATTTTAAATAGAATGGGGTATAAAACATATTCTAGGTTTTTTTAAGAAATGTTATACTTTTTTTCTGTTACAAAAAAAAAATAATTTGTGACAAGTTACACACAACAATCTTGTAAAAATAAACACCACCCATCGCCAAACTCCACAGCACTCTATAAATCTCTGTTTTACTATGGAACCCTATAAAACACACACACATTGTGGGTGCACACACACAATACACACATACGGTGTCCCCAACGTCTCGACACTCCATAGTTGTCGCGGAGTTTCTCCGCAAGAATTTTTTATTGAGCCTTGTAGGAGTTTCTACTCAAAATACTATCAAACTATGGATCGAAATAAAACGTCTGTGTGTAAAGACGGGGTTGGTAGAAGATAAATAAGTTAAAATAAATAAATTAAAAATCGGATTGCAAAACGAAGTTTAGACACAATTAATATTATAATTAAATAGAAATCAGGCCCATTATAATTACCAGAAACGAACTAATTCCGAATTGCATGGAATACTAACCATTTGGGTTCTTTTCTGGCATTCTTTAATCATGCAACGCAAAAATGCTGAAAAAAAATGTTATTTGATAACGAGGAAATTTCTTGAAATAAAATTTTTTGAGCCGTGCATTGCTGACGCTATACACTTCACATTGATCCGTGCATTCTGACGCACACACTTCACACAATACCAATTTACCACCCAGACGGGTTAGGTACATCTGAATGATCGTCAATTTATACCAGCTTGACGAATACTGGCTTCTCTCGAGGCGATTGACCTCCAAATTTTGTTGAGAGACTATTAAACCCAAATTAATGAATAACAATTAATTTTCACAGCAGATTTGTTATTTTTGTCAATTTAATAACAGAGTCCCATCGAGGAGAGGCTGAAGTGTTTGTGTTTAATAACGTTCCGTAATGAGACACTTGACAGTTACAGTAGGTACTTGTCGTCATAAATGTAAGCACAAATTATTATACAAATAATCTTTAAAGGTATTTTCCTTGTATTCAAGTAGGTTATAATAAAACTTTTAATTTTATTCTTAAAAAATCACGAATATCTTTATATGTCACCAATGGACTGATTGATAAAAATTGTGACATTTTGCCTAAAAGCAGGTCGAACAGGGAGCAACAATTTTTTTTTACAAAAAAATAAAACCAGTGACGTACAAAAAAAAATACAAAGTGAAAAATAACTAATTTTGGAAATCGGTGTCGTCGGTTCTACATTTTCGTTTTTTGACACCGACTTCCGAAATTAAAGTTATTTTTCACTTTGTACTGTTTTTTTTTTAAGTCGGTTTTTTTTTTTTTTTGTAAAAAGTTTTTAATTTTTTCCTTTTAATTGTACCTTTCAATTTTTTCCTTTTAATTGTACAAATTCAATTAATACTACTTGACATGTAAATATCAGTGTCAGGAAGTTATTAAAACATCATCAATATCAACTAAGGGGTAAAAATCGTATTATTGAAGCTAACTCAAAAACTGCCCAAGCTAAGTATATGGGACCACCCCTAAGGCATACCTTATCCATTGAGAATAATACATAGATATATAATTGCAGCCATGCGGTGTCAAGATAAGGTGCATTAAAGAATTGAAGACACTGACTAGAATAAAATTCGCATAGAAATGCCGGAGATGCAGTACATTTATGCATATAACTTCGTACATAAGAATCTATATATAGTAAAACCTGTCTGGAATTTTGAATTTTGAGAAACATCAAAATTGGTTCATTAGTTGTTGAGAAAATTGGGGAAATATATACATACAGTTCGAATACAGAACCTTTTTCGAAATCGGTTAAAAATACGCCGCCTCTATGAGTTAAATTCGGTACTACTCCAAAACCAATAACCTGAATAAATCACGAGAACAGAGCCTAAAAAGCTCTTTGACTGCTTACTTCACATTTCAAATTGCCAATACAAGTCACAAATAACACTATTTGACTCCCAACATAATAAAGTAACAATATCAACTGATTGAGCAATCCCACACAATACCGTCGTTCTTTACACACAAATACCCCCCCATTGACAAAACATCTATTACCTGTATAGGAGACCCCCGTCATTATACAACCATCCGCCAAGCAAATCGTAGCGCGGATGTAATTGGCAAATATTTAAATAAAATAATTAGTCACCAACACAAGAGAATAACAACCTTAATAATAGCAGGCTAAAGTTGAAATTCAAGTGGGCTATCAACCAACTCGTTAACGCTGTACCAATATTGATACAGTGCTTGGTACAGGAGTTATTGACGAATCGTGTTTGAACGAAAATCGTCGAATCAGGCCCTGTCGGGAGTAGTTGTCATATTTCCGCGACTGTGTGTAGTACTTGTTATTTTTTAATCGGATTTCTATAATTTTTGACGTGTTTTGGATGTGACGCAATTTGGCCGATTTAAATGGAGCTGTGAGCATGATCTTGTAGTAAGTATTTGTTCCTAGTAGATACGCTTTAGTTTTGTTTGTAAGGACGTTGGATAAACTTAAAGAGGTGTTGCTTCTTATGACTTTATTTCGATACTAAATAGCTACTTGTTAATACATATTATAAAAGGATCGTTTCTTACACACACATAGATATAAGTACACACATGCATGCAGTATGGTTTTAAGTGGTTCGAACAGTATTTAAATGTCGTGTTTAATCTGAACCCAAAAAGTATAATGTAGTCATTGTGGAAAAGTATTTTTGTGTAACCTCGATTTGATTGATTTCTCTCAAGTCAAAATAATAATTTAGTAACCAATCTCCATTTTTTATAACTATATAGGGTGACTGGTAATTAGTGACCGATACCTAAACACGTGATTGTACTCATGATAACAAACAACTTTTACTATGGGACCAAACCTGAATTCGCGAAAAAAAATCTGCTGTTCAGTACCTACATTTTGACCAGTTAGGCGAACATAAATGACTGAACAGCAGATTTTTTTTGCACAATTTCAGGTTTGGTCCCATAGTAAAAGTTGTTTGTTATCATGAGTACAAGCACGTGTTTAAGTATCGGTCACTAATTATCAGTCACCGAATATAATAACTTGTTTGGCACTAATGCTTCTTCAATGCTTCTAAATCTTTATAATTTTCAATATAAGTTGGTAGGTTTGACATGTTTCCTTCCTAATATATTTCACTCTACCATCTATTTACAAAATCCCTCACTCTTCAGTTTTAGTAGTAAATAAACCGTCTTCCCAAATCTACATAAAGCAGTAAATATCTCGGAACTAGTTTATCCATTGGCAAGTAAAGCCGGTGTTGACTGGCTACAGCGTCGATGTGGTGGGGATTAAATAAACAATTAGCCACAAGCCACATAAATGTCAAACGACCCTTGTAATCGCCTTCCGAACGATAGTGTGACCGCTGGCTTATGTTGCTGGGTGGTCGAACTTACAGCGGTTTTACATAATAAATAGTTTTTGGCTAAAGAAAAGCTAATAAATAGTAGTTGTCGGTTATTCCAGTTCAAATTATTTATTACAATGTGGATACGTAATTTTTAGAGAATATGTTGTGTGAAAAAAGATTTTGTCAGAATTTTTGACCACCAAACTGCTGTTGCAACTAACTATTTTGTGCATTGCGAACTGGGAGAGTACATATTAATGAACCTGCCATAACCAGCAGTCGAAGCTTAATTTCTTAGCGTTTGATTTCGTTAAGAATATAAGTTAACTGTACATTATTTCCAGACAATTTTTTTTAAAATCTGTTGTTTCAATGTTTGAATTACTTTAAAATAATAACACTTTTTTTTGTGCTTCTCGACTGTAATAATAACAATCCATCGGTATTAATTTAATGCGCATTTTTAGGGTACCTCAAAAGGAAAAACGGAAAGCTTACAAGATCACTTCGTTTTCCGTCTGTCTGCCCGTCTGACCCTTTTTTTCTGACCCTTTTTTTCTGACCCTTTTTGAAATTAATATCAAATACTCAAGGCTGCAATCCCTTGAAGCAGTGAAAAAATCAAACTTCTAAGTCAACGCAATCAAAAGATGCAGTCGTTTATGTTCCTAAATTCGTTAGGTACTTCCCGCCGACCTAGAATCATGAAATTTGGCAAGAAGCAATGTCATGTAGCACAAGTCCGAAAACCGTAAATTTGTAGATGCATACTTACAAATTTGTACGGAACCCTCGGTGCGCGAGTCCAACTCGCACTTGATCGGTTTTTATAATATGGCAATACCACCCATGTAATCCAGGAAACAGCCTCGACCTAGTGTGGAGTTCTTAAGAAAAAATTGTTTCTTTGCATCATATTTTTGTTTTTTAACGTAAACCTATCTGTAAGCACTGTTTTTGGCAAATAAGCATTAAGTTAAATCGTGAATTATCATCATATTCCTTCGAACCACGCCAACCTCACGCTACCACTGGCACTCCGCCCCAAAAAACCGCAGTGCTATCAATACACACATTGTAATACAACCCCTATTAGGAGATACTATTGATAAATGGATAATACAGGCAGATAGCGATGTTGTTATTAAATTTCCGACGTTTCCACCACTATGCGACCGGCATTAACATTGTTTTGAATAATTACCGCCCGAGTTAGTGGAAAATTTAATTATTCTACGGTTATTTGTGGAGACCCATGCCTCTGTAATTTGTGAGCCTAGTTTTCTCGGGCATCAGTAAGTCAAGCGTCAATTGAGAGTCTTATATACTAGAAAGACTTTTCGTAACTTCAGACTAGGTTTTCCCAAAAGAAATAATGCCCAAATTAGGCACACCCACCGTAAATCATAATTAGTTTCATATAGGAACCGAACTTAACTCAGTCGGTATACAGTCAAAAATGTTGTCAATCAATGGTAAAGTCATACTTGGCACAGAGCGATTGTAATCACATCTATATTTAGAAGCTTTACATTGTAATAGCCTCATAGTTAGAGCGTCAGTTTGGCAAATGAAAGCTTGTGGGCTCATAACCCGCCGTTTGTACTACTAAAAATTATGTATTGTTGAAAATATCACGCAACTCACATAGACATTTTCACGGATCTAACAGAAAAATGCATCAAAAGCAATGAATCACAAAGAACGCAAAAAAAAACAATACAAATAACTCGAGAATAAAATCCAAACTGCCAAATAAAATAAAATCATGAAAAATAAATGTATTCTCATAATAAATTATGGCGGGAACTCAATAAAACCGTTTGTGACCCATCCGATGGGTTATATACCATTTATATGGGTTTATTGAGTATAGGAAGCGTTGGCTACTGTCCCTATCGTACGCGTTTAGTGCGCACTAAACTTGTGTCCGGCATTTAGATCGTAAAAGTCCTATGGAGTTCTTGAATCATCTGAAAGCATTCGAAAGGAAGAATAGAGTGTCTTATACGAAGTCTAGAACTTTAAATTGGTTATAGATTTGGATAGTTTATAGTGCAGTAAGATATTATTATAGTTAGGCAGAAGTTAAACTTCGTGAAAACTTAAAGCCCGCATAGAAATATTATTATGTAAGTACGTGATTCTCATTTTAAAGCCCATTTATACCACAGATCAATACTTTTTGAAAGTCCATACTATTTTGGAAAAAAATACAGTTTTAATAAAACATATAATTATTAAGATTTTAGTGATATTTATTTTAGAAGTATGTATGTAAGTGTATTCTCAAAATATTTGTTTAGTTCTATTAAGTGAATTGTTTATGATTTTATGTTTTTTTTTTGTCTCCATTATTCTTTCACACGCTGTCTACATCTCTCTATTTGTTGTCCTATCGCAGGTATGCTGGAAGAGATTTCTTATGAAATAAGCATCACCTTTGTACCTATTTTTTTATTCTGTTTTTTTTTCTTGTCTGTATATATGTGTGTACATAAATGGTAAAATAAATAAATAAAAATTAAACGCGTCAAGTTGGTAGGTAACCAATGTCTCGGCTAAAAGCCGTGATGGCCCGGTAGTAACGGCCTTGACCTACGAGCTGTAGGTCGTTGGTTCGAATCCGGGTAACTGCTTTACTTTGTGTGAATTATTTCACCACTGCTCTCAAAACGATATATAGAAACATCGTGAAGAAACTGGCATATTGTAGAACCAAAACTTCGAAGACATGTGATATTTACCAACCCACACTGGAGCCGCATGGTGGACAGCTCACTCCATCTTGGAGTGGGAACATTATAGGCTGGTCATGCAATGGCTCTTTCTGGAAAACTTCGTCAAGTCTTCTTGTCGCCTATCCCGAAGTGTTTGAAGACTCAGTGCGTCCTGCCCGTCATGACATATGGTGCTGAAACGTGGACACTGACGGTCGGGCTGGTCCACAAATTCAAGGTCGCTCAGCGCGCTATGGAGCGAGCTATACTCGGAGTCTCTTTGAAGGATAAAATCAGGAATGAAATTGTCCGGAAAAGAACCGGAGTTATCGACATAGCTTGCAGAGTGAGCAACCTGAAATGGCAGTAGACTGGCCATGTTTGTCGAAGGACCGATGGCCGGTGGAGCAGACGAGTCCTTGAGTGGAGTCCGCGTATCGGCAAGCGTAATGTAGGACGGCCCCCAGCTAGACGGACGGACGATCTAAAAAAAGTGGCTGGAACGGACTGGATGAGGAAGGCGGAAGACAGGGTGTTGTGGCGCAGCCTGGGAGAGGCCTATGTCCACAGTGGACTGTGATAGGCTGAGTTGATTGATTGATTGATGCAATGGCTCAGCTGTACGGTGTCCTGAAATTATCGTTCCTGATAATCTGCAGTTTCCAACTAATTTTACAGTCAATTTTCAATCACAAAATAAATAACCGTCCTATGTACATAATCCTGACGGTATATTGCTGTGATATAAACATTTAACGAGACAATAATGTACAACAACCCGCCAACCGCTATTAAAACTGACTGCACTTCATTATTATGCCTCTTATTTATCCATATTATGTAACTGGATTTGATGTTGTGGAATGAACAAAACTGAAAGATAATCATAACAAGTACTAGCGACCCGTTCCTGCTTCGCACGATTTTTACGCCTTGATAAAGCATCGAGTTTTCCGCACAACGCGAACACACAGATATACAAAAAGTAACTAATTATTTATAACATGTAGGTATCCATATCAGTGTTTTTATGCGACTGACAACTAATATCGATCGTCATGGGGATTGCAACATTCACACGATAGACGTCAATCGTTTTGTGCAGAAACATTACATTCACCAAACCGAACTACTTTCAATGAGATCAATGTGTGATTTTGATACTATTAGTGCTATTGAACAATAAAAACATTTGGTTTAGGTTGATTGATTGGACTACTAAAAAAGTTAATTCAATTTTGTTTTGTCATGTTTTACAAACCGTGATAATGATCTGTTATAACTATATTTTCTTCTATATTTTTGCGTGTTTATTTACCTGTTTGTCAAATAAATTTTCTTTCTTTCTTTTGTCTTATCATCGATAGTCCTGAGCTATGATATCGTTCTGTCGTTGAACGCATATTATTACATTGATTAAGGCTACGATTCGATCTTCTGCTGTTATAACAATCACACCCAATAACACCAACGTCAAATTGTGCCGATGAAGTAATAACTAAAAGCTAGTTATTCGTACCGCAAACTGCAACATGTTCCCGCTAATAAGTCGGGCCAAAGAGCTCGCGCACTCAATCACGGCTGTCCGGTACACTGACTTCTTGCCACAACATTTGTCTTGCAATGTTAGAGCGACACCAGACCGACAGAGACGCGCGGTTTTATTTGTTGAATGTGATAATAATTTTACTGTAATTTGTAAGTGATGTGACAAAAGTTCACAAAAGCTAGAATCTGACTTTTTAATTGATTTAAGGTAGGTATCTACTAAGATTGATTTCAAATCTTTTTTTTTTAACAGACTTCAAAAAAAGGAGTAATTTTATTAGTAGGCCGCTTTTTTACAAAATTAAAGCATCTTTCTCATTTAATTATATCATTATTAACTCTCGCCATCGAATACCATAACAGAACTGTTAATTTTCATCAAGTTTCCTCCCACCGCCGCAAGCGATCACTCGTTCTGCGTTCCTACAATGTTAACACAAGTTGTAGCAGCTGCAATCAGTTGCGGTGAGAGCTCGACACTCCCGACACCGCCGACACCTCTGTAGCAACCTGCTAGAGCTCTTTCATAGTTAGCACGCGAATTTGTGGAGTGATGCTAAGTGAGTTTGATTTTCAATTTTGTTTGAATTGAAGTGTTCAATATGGCTTATTTAGCATGCATTGTGTACAAAAATCGCACACAATGCCAGATATTTATACGCAGTCGTAAAAATACAAGTTGGATAAGGAAAAATATTTATGAATGAGAATTTATTGTTAGGTAACTTTAAATTCTATAAAGCTTTAAATATATTTTGAAAAATGCTTAAAAAAGCAATGGAATATCGAACGTCTATATATCTTTGTCTTTTAAAAAAGAGTACCTAGTTATAGCACTTTTTGCAATTCGTCACAATATTTAAATTTTAACAACCAACGCTGATAACATCTGAAACTACTTTATCTCAGCACACAGCAAACAAAATTAAGTCTATTTACAACTATTTAAAGTATACTTCACCTTATTACGCTTCAGATAGTGACGTGAAAGTTTGAAACTATTCATAGTAAGTAATTCATTTGTCCGGAAACAAGGTTCGGTAATACATGTAGGATGGAAGAATTGGAGTACTAATTGCCAATATGGCAGAAATAAACACCTTTAAATATATTTATAACAGCTTTTTTATTATAGCACACCTGTCACCTTTTTTCGTCTCCCTTCTCTTGTTTTTTCACCCTCCTTTCCCTTGTCTATCTTTAAACTACTGGTTAAATACTTTTTTTTTAAATAAATGAGAAAAAAATAAATAAGTAACATAGAATCAACTAAAAATACTAAATAGCCCACAACTCGGCCTTCCTGCCATAGTCTGACCTCAGACTATGAACTTACTTCACTGCCTGCCTACTTATTTTAAAACCACAACTTAAATATTTGCTAGTAACATAATAACCTTAGAAATTTACCAGTTTATACAAACATCTTAATACCTAACATCTTAGAAAATTAAATATCATGAAACACCAGAGATCCAATGCCTTATCTTACACTTTATCAACTATTATTCAAAATAAAATAAACAAAACCTAAGCTTGAAATGTTGAGGAACATCTTTAAAACAAACAACAGACTTAATAGCTTACCCCTGGCCATCTTTTCATGTAGTCGGCTGCAGTTGATGTTCTTATAGGGCCCTCAGCAGTAACTTCAGCTTTTTTCACCTCATATCGATCTTTCCCAAGTACCTTCACCACCTTGTAAGGTCCCAAATACTTTGCTTTTATCTTCAAAGTCTTTCCGAATTGTGTTCGTCTAATCGCTACAAAATCTCCAACAACATACTTTACACTTTCCTTCCTTTTTTTGTTAAAGTTCTTTCTATTTTCTTCTTTTTTCAGTGCTAGTAAACATGGTATACAGCTGACAATTGCTTCTTCTATTTTCCTTGTGACATCTTTAATATAATAATCCTTTTCAATAAGCTCTATCATTTTCTTTTTACCAAAATGACCATTTTCATGTACTTTTTTAATTATTTGCATTTCCATTCTCTTTGGCACTACTATTTTGCCTTCTTCACCTTTATACAATAGTCCATTATGTTCATAATAATCCATATATGGCTTCTGTTTCACAATCTCTAATATAGCGTTTGCTCCTTCATCACACTGTTGAGCCTTTCTTAATTGGTCATGGATTCCTCTTGTAACAATATTTACATAGGCGCTACGACTCAGAGCGTCCACATGTCTCATCATGCTTCCAGATCGATGTTCAACTGTATAATCATAATCCTGTAATAAGAGAACCCACCTTGCCACTCTGGTTGTTAAATCTTTCTTTTTTAAGGTCATCTCAAATGCTGAACAATCTGTAACAATCTTGAACGGGATTCCACATAGATATTTTCTAAATTTTTTCACACCTTCTATCACATCTAAGGCCTCCAACTCGTAGCTGGTGTATTTTTTCTCTGCGTCTGTAGTTTTCTTGCTCATGTAGTACACTGGATGTAAACAACTGTCGTTCGGATCTTGTTGCGTGAGCACTGCTGCATGTGCTTGTTGGGAGGCATCAGTGTGCAGTTCTGTCTTCAAAGATGGATTAAAAATTTTAAGTACTGGACCCTGTGTCAACTTCTTTTTTAACTGATTGAAAGCAACTTGCTGCTCCTCACCAAAATGATAAATACTGGTCTTCTTTAACAAATCTGTCAGCGGTCTTGCAATCCATGAATAACCTTCAATAAATTTTCTAAAATAAGAAGCCAAACCTATAAAGCTTTGGAGTTATTTAATAGTTCGTGGCTCTGGAAACTTCATGACTGCTTCCACCTTCTCACTTGAGGGCCTTACTGTTCCATTTTCAATTATGTGACCAAGGTACTCGACCCTAGTCGTTAGTAAATTACATTTCTTCCAATTGATTTGGAGTCCATGTACAGCAGCCACTTTCAACACTTCTCTAAGTCTGTCAAGTGCCTCTTGATAAGTCTCAGCCATTAACATGATATCATCAATGAAAATTAATAAATAACCATTGGCAATTATATCTCTGAAAACAATAGTTATAAAGCGAGTAAAATAGTTTGGGCAAATAGAAAGACCAAATGGTGCCCTATTAAACTCATACTGCCCCGTTTGTGTCACAAATGAGGTATATTTTTTACTGTTTTCCCACACCTATAAATGAAAAAATGCATCCTTGAGATCCAACTTACTAAATATCTTACAACCTGAAAGCCTATCCATGTGATCATCTATAATTGGTAAAGGAAATTCATCTTTGACCATCTTTGCGTTAATCTTTCGATAGTCAACACAAACACGTGTTGACCCATCTTTCTTTTTAACCAATACTAGAGGGCTTGAATATTCAGAAAAACTGGGCCTAATAATACCTTTCTGCATCCATTCTTTGATCTGTTGGTCCACTATATCCTGCTCATGCAGAGATAGGCGTCTAGGTCTTTGTGAAACCGGTATGTCATCCTTCAGAATTATTCTCATTTCGATTGGCGCTTCCTCCACCTGCATGGGCTTATAGTCTTCCACCATTTGCATAACAACTGTACGTATGTTTTCATCTGGAATATAACTCATTAGTTGCTACTGTGCATCTGAAAGTAAACACCTCAACATTTCACCTTCCCCTTTTGATATTAAACTAACACACCCATTATTAAACAACACAGTCGTACTCATTAAAAAAGGTTGACCTAGTAAGATCTTGTAAGGCATTGCAGCTACTGGTATTACATAAAATAATACATTCAAATTATGCCCGTCCATGTTTACACTAGCATTAAACTTTCCTAATGTTTTGACTTGTGACGATCCAAGTCCAGTTAGTAACAACTTTTCACTGATAAATGATGAAATTTTTAATTCAAATAATAAATCTACGGTTAATAAATTCAAATCACTTCCACTATCAATTAAAGTTTCAACTTTTTGGCCACAAATTTCGATCATTTTCACCGACTTTTGTAGTTTATTTTGATTTTTATTGTTTACATTCAGTATCGACTGAAGTTGCGGACCACTGTCACTGTCACCTTCAATGTTGACGTCTGACACTTCAATTCGATTTTCGCATTCTTGAATGTTGTCGATGCCATCGTTCGCCGCACACTTCACACACATCGACTGGTGTCGCTGACGATTTTGCGGTTGCGTACATACGCTCGACTTACAATCCGGTGCAATGTGGCCAAACTTATCGCACTTGAAGCATTTTACTCCATTCGGACACGAATTGGACAAATGAGATGAATCACCACACTTGTAGCAATTTTTTTTAGGTTCAGCAGCTTGCGTCAGCGTCTTTTGAGTGCGACCACCACCACTCGTACCTTCTTGATGTTGTCTGGAAAAGCTCGCACGGATTTTAGACTTATTTTTAATATTTTCATAAATGGCTAACTTTTCTTTCAAGGCTGTGTAGGTGGTGACGCCGTAGAGTATTACCTTGTTCATCTCCAAATCCTGTATTCCGTCCACAATGTATTGAATGGCCACATAATCTGGGAATTTCGCCCGTTTTCCCAATTCTTTCATGACCAACATGTATTGATAATAAGTCTCCTCACGCCTCTTCTTACGAGCACTCATAAGTTCATGCATTTCTTTAATATTCAGTTGTTCGGGAAACTCCTTTTGAAGCGCAACTTTCAGCTCTTCAAACGTCTTGAAGCATTTTTCTGATCGCAACCAGAGCTCAGCCGTGCCTGTTAAAGTTCTTCGGGCGATAATCAGCTTCTGTTGAGGCGTCCAGCTGAAGATCTCTGAGTTGTCTTCTATGTCCTGAACCCATTTTGAGGACGAATGCGTCTTGTCATCGCCACTAAATTTTACAATTCCATCTGCGATGGAATTGTTCGCTACGCCAAACATCGCCTTGTCGTCTTGCATCTTTAGATAAATACACCTTTTACAATTTTCCCACAGCGTCCGGCAACGAGTAAGCCACATGCGTGAGAAAATAAACTCGTTAGAATCGTATGATTTCTGCCAAAATTCTTTTTCTTCCTATCCCGGACGAGCCCCCAAAGTTGTAGGATGGAAGAATTGGAGCATTGAGCTATATAACTAGAGAAGCAAACCTCAATAAAATGTGTCAAAAAAGTGTAGCCACTTTATAAACGCGACGACGTAGCTTTGAAACCACTAAACATTTAAAAGTAAACATATATCTGTCTCACTTACACACGTCGTAAGAATAATACCGTCGCTTAGATTAGACAAAGACCGCAATATAAACATGCAATTACGGGATGGGGTTGCCTACCCATGCGAAATTTTACCCAACATTTTAAGCCATAAAAAGCGTTCATGTTAAGTTAAATTATTTTTTAAATATTTGAATATTGTATTTCTTATTGGATATGTAATAAAAGTTTATAAATAATGAAAATAATTAAAACATTTTCTTTTTGAATATTTTTTCTTTATTATTAATGAAATTGAATGATTTAGTAGGTAGCCAGTCAGTCTCTTTTCTCAGCAATCGGATTATTTCCACCCATTTTTCACGGCGTGCTGCATCTTTAGGCACCCTGCTACGTTGTTATTATTAAAAAATATTTAAAATCACTTATTCCATAAATTAAAAACTCCCACTAATGTGGGAAACTAAAACTAAGTTTTTAGAGGTAACACTGAACCTAATTTACAAAATTCTACATTTTATTGCGTTTTTACGTTGATATAAACACAGAGACAATTAATTTACGTGTGGAAAGTAATTCCGGTTAATTTATTATGTTTTTGTGATCTTGAATCGCACTCTTTCGCGATATTTTTGTCGCATGTCACTCGGTTGACTTCGGTTGGCGTCACACAGAGCACTGAACTGACGTTAGCTACGCTGATGGCTGTGGCCATCAGCCTAGTGGCAACGCCTTGGTGCGGTAATTGCTAATCTAGTGTAACATATATATCAATGAATTGGAGTATATTGGCAGAAATAAACACTTTTAAATATATTTATAACAGCTTTTTTATTATAGCACACCTGTCACCTTTTTTCGTCTCCCTTCTCTTGTTTTTTCACCCTCCTTTCCCTTGTCTATCTTTAAACTACTGGTTAAATACTTTTTTTTTTAAATAAATGAGAAAAAAATAAATAAGTAACATAGAATCAACTAAAAATACTAAATAGCCCACATACATTCACTTTGTATTTAAACAAACCCGAGGGGCGACGCTTGTTAAATCGTCTGTCTGTTTTCCTAACCTCGGTCCTGTGGTCATTACCTTGTACTGTACATTTAATTACTTCCGTCTATTTCCAAGCTGATTTGAATTCGAAAAGGAAGAAGAATTTAACATCAAAGTTTACTTTTATCGAATAGTTTTTTTTTACAATTTACAAACGTAATCAGCCCCATGTATAATAAGACCTAGATCATCACTACGTTCGCTTAGTGAACATGATAATGAAGATACAAAGAAATTGATTCATTATAATTTGCTTTCAGTGTGTAACTGTTAAATGTAAAACAAATGGAAATCGCTTTAAAATGTAAAACGCACGTAAAAGTATTGTCAGATTCCGCCGCATATTGGCGAAGTTTGCGCGCTCCGAGGCGGATACGTATCTACATAAGTTGCGGATATTGAAAATATTTTGCGGATAATTCGCGGGTAGTGCGGCGCGCGGATACCGCTGCCTTTTCTTCGGGAAAAATGTTTTGTAACGCTCCAAAGTGTCCAGCTTGAATTTTTTTTAAAGTTTCGCTCGCGTTTCTGTGGGATTCTGGTTTTGAAATTCAAGGATTTAGTTTGTATTGGCTGCTAAGGGGAGAAATATTTTCTTTATTATATGAGTGTTGCGTCGGGTTTAGTAAAAAGCTAGAAGATGAAATTGTGAGAAATCTTATGCAAGCTCTCAGGGTTCTTCCAGGATTAAATATAAAGAGAAATCTAGGAAGTATTTAAAGTACGAGAACCTACTATAAGATATTAATAATAGCCTCCCCGACCGATTTCGGTCACGGTGGCCAATCTCAATGGAGATTAGTCAGGTACGCAGGAGATATTATAGTGCACAAGTGGGTGCGCAGACACAGGTGCGCTCCCTCTTCCCTCACTCTCATAGTCCGATGGGACGGCAATCCGACACGACCGGAGAGAGATCAGGCGCAGGACCAACGGCTTTACGTGCTTTCCGAGGCACGGGGGTATCACACCGCCAACATCCAAACTCCGGACTGTAACTAAGAAATTCCTAATGGAAAAACTCAATAACACTTTGCCCGACCCGGGAACCGAACCCAGGACCCCACGCTCAGTAGTCGCATACAACCACGAGACCAACGGGGCAGTTTTAACGGGGGAGTATAGGATATTAATGATGCATTGATAATCAATGCATCATTAATATCTATATTAATATTGTTAAAATATTGAAGAAATGTTTTTCTAGTTTTATTAATTAAAGTAAATAATTAAACATCCATAAATTACTTTTACAGCAGCAGCCCACCTCACTCACTAATCACAATTACTAACTGCAATCCGAACATATTGAGGAGATAGGGGCAATATGGATCATGCGAGCTAATGTCACGGCAATAACGCGCGCGCCATCTGACGGCGCGGCGTCTGTCGCTAATTGTCACTCGATAATCAAGTGCCAGCCTCGGCTAGGGTTATTAAGAACGATAAATTCATAATACAAGCTCAATAATCTGGAAACAAGAGAATTCTATTGAAATGAAAAAGATATTGAAGAGTAGGTAGGTGTTTTAAAATTATATCATAAGTAGATTGATAACATAGAATTAGCTGACATCATCATGATGATGATTACTCGTTCCTCTTCTATATTATAAATGCATTTACCTTGCAGGTGAACATTAAGGGGTTTCACGTTCAAACGTCAAAAAGGGGGATGCCAACTGGCCATAGTAATTTAGGCCCACTGTGCACACACATAAAATATAATTATAATAATAGGAGGCAACTCCAATAATTAATTAGTAAAAGAAATGATTTACAAAAAACTTAGTATTTTGAAGTTATTTAAGATTCTTATATATACATCAATACAGGCTATGTTATATAAGTGAAATATCACTTAATACATTATTTTAATTTATTTAGGAGAATAATTAACTGGGAGTCAAATAATACATTGTAGTTTTACATATTTATTAATTTAGTTCATCATCATACACCACTAAAACATCACCACAATGGAGTTGCAAGACAATCAATGGTTTTGACACTTTTGACATTTGACATAAGTTTTTCAGCGACTGATGAGTTACACTAGGTGCTGCCATAAAAAATGCAAACATTCAATAGATCGATATTAGATTTTTTTGTTTATCACTAGAATCATTAGAGATAGAAATAATAATTATTATTAAAGGGATATCGGAATGAAAAAGCTTATAGTGGATAAGACACGAGTCTAAAACAGAAGAAGATCTAGCGGGGTATCCAAGGGGGGGGCGGAGGGGGGGTGCTTAGGGGATCAGACCGGAATAACTCGTTTTTTTGTGATTTATAATATTATGTATAGTTTGCTTGGAAGAAAATGAACGGTGTTCAATAATAAATATAATGACCGATTATTCCGATGAATTATCCTGTCAACATTTTTTGTAAGGGCAACATATTAAAATGATAAAAAGTAAAACAAATCCCTTGTGCCTCTCTGGGCCTAATATTGGCATGCCCCTTTAAGGTTAAACAGTCGCTAATCACTACTTAACTTGAAGCAACATTTATGAATAAAGATATGTATGTACAGAGGCCAGCACATCAAGCTACCCCAATCTGTCAAATTTTCCCAATTGAATATGAACCTTATTCCTTTGTGATAAAGTTGAAAATCTATCAAAGAAATTTGACAGATTGGGGTAACTTGATGTGCTGGCCTCTGTACCTACATACTGCTTCATTTAATGTTATTAGGTGGGTATACAAATATCGAGAACATTGCAATATAATTGTAAATTGTAACTAAATCAAGAAAACCGACTTTGAGATAGAGACTTTCAAATGTGCAGAGTTCGGTTTTTCAAATCGGAGGATCACGGATACAAAATTGTACAAAGCGTATTTTTTTTTTACTTTTAGATGCTACCGATACCAAGCACCATATAAAAATATACTCATGTTTTCATACTGCAACAATTATAAAGCATGCTCCAACGCCATGCCTACACAATGAAAAAAAAAATGGTCTCGAAAATAAAATTCCTAACGGAGAGTGCCCGTAGTCGAGTTGCATTTATTTAAATGTTCTCACTACCTCTAAAAATGTTTTTTCAGGGAAGAGGAAATCCTTTTTGATATTGTTGCTGTTTTATAAAATGATCGTATATACAGGGTTATTTGTAAAACACCAGCAATCTCTTAAGAGGTCATTGTACTCATCACTATGAACAACTTTTACTATAGACCAAACCTGAAATCGTGAAAAAAAATCAGCTGTTCCCTACATTTTGACGAGTCATACGAACATAAATGTAGGGAACAGCTTCCATATAAATTTTATTAACTTTGTTTTGGGTAGTTTTTGAGTTAGCTTCAATAATACGTATTTTTACCACTTAGTGAGTTATTGATGATGTTATAATGACTTCCTGCCACTGATATTTACATAGCAAGTAGTGTTATATGAATTTGTGTGAGGTAGGTACAACTAAAAAGTGAAAAATAAAAACTTCTTACAAAAAAAAAAATAACCGACTTACAAAAAAAAAACACTACAAAGTGAAAAATAACTTTAATTTCGGTAGTCGGTGTCAAAAAACGACAATGCGCAAACAGCGACACCGACTTCCGAAATTAAAGTTATTTTTCACTTTGTAGTGTTTTTTTTTTGGAAGTCGGTTGTTTTTTTTTTTTTTTTGTAAAAAGTTTTTCAGTTTGTAGTGTCATTTTTGTAAGTCCGTTATTTTTTTTTTTGAGAAATAAATGTCCTAAAGCTAAACCATAAACTATGGCCTGAAAACTAATAAGTATTATTGTTCAAATAAAAATTATTGAAAGTTAAGTTTTACATTTGACAACCCTGACCGCAACATGTGTCTACCGTTATGTTAGTTGCATCATCATTGGCTTATTGAGTTTAGCTTCATTATTGTGTGATTTATGATTGGCTGTTACAGGCATGCTGCATATCACATGTAACAGGGGTGTGTCGGGGACATTTGTAGTACTGCTGTTGGTTATGTGATTTTGATTTTCTAGGCATTAAATACATATTACGGTAATACATGTACAGTTTACTTCATAGGAAGCAGCTCCGTGTAAAATACTGGCATTCAACGGCATCCGGTCAGACTGGAAGCCGACCCCAACATAGTTTTGAAAAGCTACATTAATTGATATAGTCTTCTTCAGAGTAGGTACACACGAAGACAAATCAAATTATATATTTCTAGTTTTTGTATTGAAGGCTTTTCTTACAATGAGAATTTCGTAAATGCGCACCTACGAGATTTCAACTTACAATATTTTAGTATTTCCGATGCCGGAACCGAACTACCGTTATGACAAGTTGAGTCTCATAGTACAGCCGCTTTTAGAGGTAGCTTCCCTTACGCAGCTTCCAAAGTGTGTTAACCTTCCACCACCTATTCGAGCAATTAACGCGATCGACACATTCCGAAAACGCCTACGGCAGTACCTCATAGATGCGCAACGGAAGCAAGACATGATCAATTTTAATGTTTCATTAATATGAATTTATTATACATACATATACATATATGTCAGTCCTTTATTTCATGTCCAACCATACTATTTTATTTATTGCCACACACACACACACACACACCACTAAATGATAAATTATTTTATTTTTGTAAGTAGGTTTGCACAAACACTTTTACACGTCAATTAAATTTTAAAAACTAGATGAGGTCGGCGTTTCCTATCTGACTACTCTGAGAAGAAAGGCCGAAACAATCTCAGAGGTCACAGTCTCTTTTAAAGTCCAGACATAGTCTTATTCAGACCATGTTAAGACCATGTAGATTGATGTCTGAAATGGTATTTTGAGGAAAGAACCACACAGGTTGTAATGACACACTTTATTATTATCTATAGGTACTGATATTTAACCAAATATCTATTTTTTGTTATATTTACACACACTTTAAAACTAATTTACATCCGTAAGACATCCTCGTAACATAGTGTCCAGTTGAAAATCAGCGTCAGGCACTAGTTGTCAGTCATTTATGCTGAACTGGGCCTATTTGTTTTAATTTTATTCTATTATTTATTTTTGTGTAATAATTGTGTGCCTTAACCTGGGTCAAAAACCTACATTTATTTTCTTTCTTTCTTTGTTATTTTCAATTCGTTCTGAAACTGTTGAAATGCGATTGCCACTAAGCCGATCACTATCTCGTCTGATCGTAAGCGATGACTTTATTTCTGATTGAATTTCCAAATCTTGCAACAGATTTTTTCGCTCTAAATTCACAGTAAAATTGGACAGAAAAAACAACAATAACAATAAATATACGAAATACTTTTTACTATTTTTTCGAATTCAATTTCATTTGCTGATTTCCGGAGAGGTTATTGGAGTGAATTTTTAACTAGTAAGATTTCTGTGCAGTCCTAAGCATTGTTGGCTCAAATGTCCTATGTACACATAGCACTTTTAACCACCGCATACATGCAACATACCGCGCGGCGCAATAAGGCGCATCGATTGACTGCGGCACGCCAGCGATGCAGCCTGCTATCTGCACCAATATTGTATTGTTACGGCCTATTAATGTTCGAGCTGTGACTTGATGGCGCTTGATACGTTTGTTTTGATAACACAAGAGTTGTATGCGAATGTTTTGGGTGGAAAATCGCGAAATTAGAGGCTTTTGTGATAGTTTTAGAGTTCTAAATAGTTTTGTTATCAGAATAATAGTAGCATGTCAATAATTAAGAGAAAGACTCATTAACTTGAAATATTTAATAGCCAGTTTTGGATTGATGAGTTTTTAAAAATCTACTGCACATCAAAGATGTAACTATGGATTTACCTACTTTTGGTCAGATGAGCCTACAAGTGATAAATGTACGGTAAAGCCAATCCAGAGCGGTATCAAGATGGATCGAAAAAAATTATCACGTTTGTCGAAAAGGAATAAGCAGGTAAACTAAATTAGCGCAAAGCTGGAAAAGAAATTTAAAGATTTAAGAATGATGCAGATAAACATCCAACGAGACAAACCAAATTCTTACTTAGAATATTAGGTCCACCGTTGTTAGCAAAACTCTCGTATCGTGGAAACTACGATTCACTGTGTTAGAAATTGCAATTTTCAGGAACACATAGACTTTTATGTGTTGGAAGCTAAACCATGACCGCGGGCGCGAATTGAATCAGACTTCTTCACACATGGTAGCAGGAAGAACAAAGTGGGGTTTTTGTTGCCCGACATAACTCTTAGCATTCATAATGAAGCCACGATAAAGAAGGTGTCCAAGGATAAATTTAGAAAAAAAAATGGTCTACATAGACCATAATTTGATTTTTTTCCGTACCAGTTTGACTCTACACTTAGCTGACAATATGTCCCAATACCATCACGAATCATAATCACAAACGCTCATGTGTATATATACAGTATCATATCACAAACAACAACGATGATGTGTGGTTCTTCCCTCGCCATATTGTATTGTAATTGCCTATTATTGTCTCAACGCCTACGCGGCTAGCACTCTGCTCATAAATCGACCACTTTCATAAATGAATACGTTTAATTTCATGATATTTACACTAATTCGTTATTTGTGTTTCATTTGTTTTATAATTATAAATTGTTATGTTCGGAATGGTAATTAAAATAATTTTTATGTATTTGTTGTTTATTTTTGTTTGTTTGTGATTTTGCAATTTTCATTTCACAGTTTGCCAAAAAATTGTTGAAATATTATGTTCAATGTGCCATCCCGAATAATATGAAGGGGCTTTGTAGTCCGTGCGATATCTTTAAAATATTAAGAGCTAAGACCAATCTCAATTCTACCAATCTTTTTTAACGATAGCAGTCTAATATTGAGTCGGCAGAACTTGGCTACAAGTTTGGCTTTCATTTCCAGTAATATGTAGACACCAGGACACACAAGGCAGGATTATAAGTGTCCTGCCGTTTGTGGAACAGCACCTCATTTAAACTCCAGGGCGGCGTCATCTGTGAATCTGGGGGTGCATGAAAAGAGCCACCCCGTGCGATAGAGTGTAGATAGCACAGAGCCACCAAAACAGTCGCTACAATCTACTTTTTCACTCCAATATCATGAAAGCAATATATTACTCCGGTAGTAAACTTTTCGTTCTACGTGGCAATAATAAGAAAAGGTGTTTGTCCTCCCATAAACAGTCAGTAATAACCGCGGCAGTTAAAATGCTATTAAAGTGCGTAGGCACTGTTATGGTTATTTAAAGAAAAACCATGAAAATAATCGTTTCCCTTCTCTTTATAAAAAACTTGTTATTTTTTATCGTATGATCGTCATTACCGGTACTCTTGTTATTAAGGCTTGAATAAAGTACTTAACATTTTCTTTATCAACAGAAAAAAAGATTTTACAAAGACGCGATACTGACGAAAGTGAAAAACCGGCCAAGTGCGAGTCGGACTCGCGCACCGAGGGTTCCGTACAAACCTGTAGGTATATAAGTAAAAGTTCACCCATCACGACAATCGAGTCATAGTTATGGTATTTTTATTGCAAAATGCAATAAAAATACCATAACTGTGATGATGCAATATGGTAAGCTGGAGGAGCATGAATTAATGACAAAGGTCTCTATCGTTTCAGTAATCCTTTATTTTATGTTAACACATATCAATTATCTATCTATACTTATAATAAATCTGTAGAGAGGTCAATTCTGTAAATGAAATATATTCCCAAAATAACTATCAGCGGGTGATTAGTGATCGTTACTGACGCCAAAAATGCAATCAGTAAAATTTTTGTCTGTCTGTCTGTCTGTCTGTATGTTCGTTATAGAAACAAAAACCACTCGACGGATTTCAACGAAACTTGGTACAATTGTTCTTCATACTTCTGGGCAGGTTATAGTATACTTTTCATCACGCTACGATCAATAGGAGCAGAGCAGTGAAGGGAAATGTTGGGAAAACAGAATTTCTTTTTAGGTGAAGTAGTAATAGGTTAGTAGTAGTTAGTTAGTAGTAGGTAAGTTTTGGTTAATTTATGTTAAGTTTTTTTTTAATATTAAGTAGGTAAAAGCGTAGGTACTTTTATTAATTATAGGTATAGGTATTATTAATTATAGTAGTTATAGGTATTTAGTTTTAAGTGAAGTAGGTTTTATTATATATTATTTTATATATTAGACGTACAGTACTGTGAAAAAATATAGACTCAAATCGTTTTTTCAATATTTTAAAGATTTAACTAAACAAAGTTACCTCAAACAAAGTCATCTAATACTAAATATGCCTACATTCGTGGTACGTATAATAGCGTTTGTCTCTGCGTGATCTTGACGTCGAGCGCAACGATCGTTGTCGCACGTATCGACTTGCACTGTGAATAATTATAAACTCAGTCGCAATTAGAACGTATTAGGGGAAAGTGCCTGCATTTTTTATTTGTTATTATAGAAGTATATATTCACGACTTTGTGTTTTTTGTGGTGATTATTTTTGAATTACCTTGGATAATGCCTCGTGGTAAACAATTAAGTGATATAGAAAAACAAAGAATTATCGATTTGAAAAGCTGTGGTAAAACTCAAAGACAAATAGCCGACATTATTGGTAGATCACAGAGTGTGGTAAAGAACTTTTTGAAGCTAGGAATTGAAAATTATGGAAAAAGTAAACGATCTGGCCGACCTCCTAAGTTTTCTTCTACCGTGAAACGCGCCGTTCTGAGGGAATTGTCGAACACTGGAACATCATCATCGGCACTAGTGCGCAGATATAACTTAGACTGTGATCCGAGTCTTATTAGGAAGTGGGCAAAAGCATCCGGACATTTTAAATATCGGAAATATCTTAATAAACCTGCCTTGAAAGAGTATCACATTGCAGACCGACTTAGATTTGCAGAAAAATATTTAAAAAAAGGAAAAGATTTTTGGCAACACATTATTTTTTGTGATGAAAAGAAGTTAATTTTGATGGTCCCGACGGTTTCAAATATTACTGGCATGATTTAAGAGACGACACAAAGATAATGTCACGTCGAGCATTCGGAGGCGGTTCAGTCATGGTATGGGGCGGTATCACTGGCCATCTAAAGACAGAATTGGCGTTTTGTAGTGGTCGAATGAACGCTGCTAAATATTAAGATCTGCTATACGATTACCTTTTACCCTTCATAACCCTGACTGAAGACGAAAATATTATTTTTTAGCAGGATAACGCTCCGATACATGTTGCTAAGTACAAAAAAGTGGTTGCATAACTTTGGTATATCAACATTACAATAGCCAGCGTGTTGTCCAGACTTAAATCCGTTGGAGAATGTGTGGGGGATTCTAACAAGGAGTGTTTACAATAAAAAAAAGCCTCCCATAAATAATATGCAACAACTCAAACAGAGACTGCAATCTTCTTGGTCTGAAATTTCACCCACTGTAATTAAGAAGTTAATTGATAGCGTACCTAACAGATTAATAGACGTTATTAAAAATAAGGGTAAATGGACAAAATATTAGCTAAATATAACATGCATTATGTACGCTGAGTTTATAATTTTTCACAACGAACATCCATTGAATTTTATTATATTTAGTTTTTCTCTTCATGACACAAAAATATAAAGATGCTGCATCTATCTAAAGAGAGTAATGACTATATCATTTATTGAATGAAACAATATCTAATCATTGTTACTTATTTTAAAATAATAATTGTAAATCTGTTTGAGTCTATATTTTTTCACAGTACTGTAGTTATATATTTTTAGTTATTCAAGCCCCAAGCGGACGCCGGCGTCCGCCCGCTATTGTCATGAAAAACGCGTTGAATGAGAAATACGCGTTCTCAAGAATCGGCAGAAGAAAGAGCACATCGGTTAAACTCTATGAAAGTTAGTGCCTCAATTTCCGGAAGTCATTATTCCACGCGGACGAAGTCGCTGGCAAAAGCTAGTTTTATAATATAACTGAAATACCTACACTAGCCTTGCAAATGTCTGCTGACGAATGAGGGCAAGCTTTTTTATTTGAAAAATTTACAATTACTTTTTTGTTTACATTAATTGTTTACATTTATTTTTAAAAAAATGTGATATAACTAAAAATTTAAGGTTTTCGGAATTTTGCCTTTATATGTGCTATCAAACATTGCTTCATGCCAAATTTCAAGATTCTAGATCGACTGGAAGTACCCTTTAGGTTTTGATTCCCTCGCGAGTAGTTGCGAGTTGCGAGTTTGAAAATATGCGGCTTAAATTGCTATTTCTTTTGATTGCGTTGACATAAAAGTTTGATTTTATTATAACTTAAAGGTATTATAGACCTGAGTATTTGATATGAATTTCAATGTAATACCTCTACGCGTTCACGAGAATATAAGTAGTCACTTTAAAATTTTAAAAAATATTTTTATTATAAGATGTTACTAAAAAAATTACGGTTTTCGCAATTTTTCCTTTACCTGTACTATAAGACGTTACTTTGTACCAAATTTCAAGATTCTAAGTTCACGGGAAGTACCCTGTAGGTTTTGATTCCCGTGCGAGTTTCGAAAATTTGCGGTTTGCGGCATAAACGGCTGTATCTTTTGATTGCTTTGGCTTAGAAGTTTGATTTTTTCACAGCTTCAAGGGACAGTAGACCTGAGTATTAGATATAAATTTCAGTTTGATACCACAACAAGTTCCTGAGAAAAACGGTCTTGACAGACGGACGGACGGACGGACAACGAAGTGATCCTATAAGGGTTCCGTTTTTTTCTTTTGAGGTACGGAACCCTAAAAAAGATTTTACAAAGACGCGATACTGATGAAAGTGAAAAATACGAGAAAACCGTTTACACAATCTCTCTAAGGGACATGACATCTCAGATTAGATATGACATTTCAGATTTTAAGATTTGAATTGTAAATTAGATCCTAGATATACCTAACTAAATCCTCCTAGAAAACTTAATATAAATTCTTCAGTAGTTCTTACAATAAAACTTGATATACTTAAGTTCTCTTATTTAAAAATCTCAAGGTTATAACAACACACAGCTCTATAAACTGCGTGTACACGAACGTAAAGTTGCAAAACTCTTGACAATTTCTGTATAATGTCGGAATTGCCATAAATTGCTTGGTGTTGTTGAAAATTTTTATTTAGCCACAATTGCCAAGAAAAACGCAATTCAAAATTGCCAAGGGTTGCCCGTGTAAGAAGATACTCGTACAATATTCAAAGCTTGCGAACAGAACTCAAAACACACAGACACAAAACTTTACCAACTACGTATATACCACCAATCAAATCCCACACCACTTCAAGTACACAAGTACAGAACCTAATAATTATTTTTCTAATATTTACGATGTAATTTCCCCTCGAGGATACGTTTCCTGGTGACCGCTGCCCCGCTACCCCGGCCAGCATAAATTAACGCTACGCAGCGATTAATTTTGTATTCGCTCACAAATGAAAATTAAATGTCTTGCGTTAGTTTGAATTATGGTGGGACTATTCTGTCTGTTGTTTTAAGTATAAATTAATTCACTTTGAGAAAAAAAAACATACCAGTACATTTATTTATTTATTTTTATCTCTTACAACACTATCTTTACAGATCTTAGAACTAATTCGATGCGTGGTGGTGTATACCTATTTATAAAGGGAAAAAACACGAGACATAATTATTTATATACAGGGTGTCCCTGGAAGTATGGATCAAATCAAATAGGGGCGTGGGCAAAGTCATTTTCAAACTTTTTGATCCTGAAAATGTTGGTGATTTTTTTTACGGTTCAAAAGTTATGACCAGCTTTTGTTATTTTCAATTACTTTGCATAGTGCTCAAAGAACAAAATCGTTAAAAAAAACTACCAGGAACTGTCAATTTAAGTTATTTAGACAGCCCTGATAGTTTTTTTTTTGTGATTTTTTTTCTTTGAGCACTATGCGAAACGACTGAAAAAAATTGGTCACAACTTTTGAACCGTAAAATAATTCTCAATCATCAATCATTCTCAGGATCAAAAAGTTTGGAAAGGACCTTGCCCACGCCCCTATTCGATTTGATCCATACTTCCAGGGTCATCCTGTATACATCTTAGTTGCAATAAGTTTGTTCTTTCTTGACATCGTCAATAAGTTATTTGTTTCGTCTATTAACATAACCACATTATTTTATCCCTTAAAATTTGCAAGATAGTAGAGAAGGTGTCGGAACACTTTTCTGGATTAAAAGATTTTGACAGCGTGTTTATCATTGTTTAAAAAAACTTAAATTTAATTTTGCCTATCTCAAAGCCTGTTTTTGCTGCGTTAGTAAGTCATGTATTAAAATAATGCCGACAGCATGAGTAAGCATCTCTAAGGGTAAAATACACACTTCGAGACACACGCCGACACACGTCGACAGATAATGGGTGCCGTGATCATGGCTCCCATAGTAATAATGTTTATTAATAATTTATGGTGTGTTTCATGGCGAGGCTGTGACTCATGGTGCCAGGACATGAGAGGTTTTATGACTGTATTAGAAAATCTTTAAGATTTATTAAGACAGACTTTTTCTCTGGCACGAGCACTTTAAATAATGGTGTTTTTTTTTTTCTGTTTGCCTTTTCATTTTAATGAAATGATAACCGTTAGGTATTTATTATGTTATAGTGGTCAACACTTTTATGTGTTTTAAGCTAATAGCATTAATTAATATTTCCTTGGACGTTCATTTTGGGCTGAAGTATAAATAGTAAACTACATAAAAAAATATTATATTCAGTTAGAATGTAATTATTACCCTTTTCACTTTTTACTATGGGACCAAATCTGTAGTATCATTCCCTGCACTATTGTTATACGAGTTCAAATTACTGTTTTCAGTATGCTTTAAATAACAGAATAATAGTAATCTAATTCTAGTAATAGTTTCAATAATTGGTAAAAATTAAGAAAGAAACGTATTCTTTTGGTATGTAGCTTTTTTTTTGTTCAACACTTTCACGTTTAGCCCAAACTTGTATGGACGGCAAATAAAAAATAAAAACGTGAATTTGTGTTAGTCAATAATTTTGTCTCGGCGAGTTACATACGGGAATGTCAATAGATGACCTGTGTAGACAGGTCATCTGTTGACAATACCGTATGTAACTCGGCAATCATTGAAGTGAGACTCATTGAGAGTAGTGTCGACGCCGGTACAAGAGCGGAGGATAGTGAAGTGGCAGTCTACAGGGCTTAATATACAAAATAGGCTATTTATGAGAAAGGTTAGGGCCCTATTAAAGGCGACAATTTGATATTTTTTAAAGTTAGGTACTTTCATATTTTTTCAAAATAAAAGAATAACATTTATTTGAAAACAAACAGCACCACAGCAGCCTGCACCTGTAGTGAAAATATGACATTTACTAATGTAATTTTTGGATAAAAAAAAAAAAACAACCGACTAGGTACTTTCATTTCGGAAGTCGGTGTCGTTGGTTCCGCATTTTCGTTTTTGAAAGTAAAAAATAAAAACATTTTTACAAAAAATAACCAACCGACTTCCAAAAAAAGCACTAAAAAGTGAAAAATAACTTTAATTTCGGAAGTCGGTTTCCGAAATTAAAGTTATTTTTCACTTTTTAGTGCTTTTTTTGGAAGTCGGTTGGTTATTTTTTGTAAAAATGTTTTTATTTTTTACTTTTTAGTTGTACCTACCCCACACAAATTCATATAACACTTCTTGCTACAGTGAAATGAGGGTGTACCGTGGTATACTGAACACATCTGCGTACCCGTTTAGAGGGTACAGGCGTGATATTATGTTGTGTGATTGCGTAAACAATGCATACATAATCTGTATGCATTATGTAAAGATATATTATTATTATTATTATTATTATTTATTTTATATATCTCGGGACCATGGGGTCCCGGTCCTTTGGAAGGCGTACGAGGGGCCGAAGCCAACTCGCAGAGGCCCCTTAGAAAATTTTAATGAAATGTGGCACCAACCGACGATTATCCCTATATGCACTATGAAAGTGCACCCAAGGACAACCCTCGGGTGGTGTAGGACTATTGCAGTATTGGAAAAATAAAAAGTTGTACTATGGGTTTTCGAGGTTAAAGTGGATTGGTTACCAAGAACTATGGAAGAACTATGGCCCCTGCCTGATCAATGTTTTATATATACACGGATAAAATGGCAGGGGGTGACTTGCACACTCAATAATGGGCCCCCGGGAACTGTCGCTAGCACATAGTGACGTAGTGACAAGGGGGCAACATGTCCTGAGGTGCTTGAGGAGTGGAGAGGTATTCCACGGCTTTCAGAACAATCCCAGAGCCCGGAAGATGGTCAAGATCCCTACGAGCACTTACTGGAATACTTCCTTCCTCCGAGCACGTTTGCTCTTGCGAATCTCCACTCAAGCCGGCCAATAAAGGCAAGAATGAGGTGGGAGCTGTGTTCCTCATCAGTGTTCACTCCAGCCAGCCAATTAAGGCAAGCCAGAGGTGAGGAACAAGACTACTCCCAGGAGATAGGGTCCGTGGGGTCGCTACTGCCCAACAGCTCGCCACATGCTGCCCTGCGGGTTTCTGTATCTCTCTTGGTCTGGCTCCTCATCTTAGACCTGTTCCGGCAAAGTAAACTCTTCCGGCACAGGCCTAGAGTTCGGAGCGCGCAAGCCCCACCACGACGTCAACGTAGAGATACGACGATGGGGTATTATTATTATTATTATTTATTTCTGATTTCTTACATCCATATTTGTTAGTACACTTGCAAGCTTACAAACTAGTGTTAGTAATAAATATTATTATTATTATTTATTTCAGATTTCTTACATCCATATTTGTTAGTACACTTGCAAGCTTACAAACTAGTGTTAGTAATAAATAATAGTATTAATAATTGATTGAGCTATAATACGAGTAATAACAATTTAATTAAATAATATATAATAATAATAATAAAAATTTTATCCTATTTAATTAAACAGTAAGAGGCAGGTCCGGGTGGAATCCCCGATGATGGTGATAAATCACTATACGACTGCATGCAGCTGTATCCAGCGAGCCAGCATCGGAGAGTCCCACCGGTCCGCCAGCACGCGCAGGATGGTGTTGGGACTGTCGCGCGTACGGCGCATGATAGAAGCGCACCGTTTGCGCATGATGGCCGCGAAGCCGTCTGTGTCAGCAGCCGCGAACATCGCGGAGGCGCTGCAGTGGCGCGGCAGCCCCATCAGCACCCGGAACGCGTTATTGTACTGAACGCGCAGATCGCTGTATGCCCGCCTTGTATAGTTAACCCACAGGCTGCGGGTGTAAAAGGACTGACAGTACGCTTTGAAATGCGCAACTTTGACAGTCCCCGTGCACCGCGCAAACCTGCGGGTCAACATATTGCATCGGACAGACAGCGCTCTGCGCTCCCTTTCAATATCCACACTGTCCTTAAGGTCCCCAGTGACCCAGTGGCCCAAATATTTAAATTGCTCGACTTTGTTAAGATCTGAACCACACAAGGTGAAATTCGGAACGAATGTGTATCGCTTGTTGTCCGGCCTGAAAATCATTATTTCACTCTTTTTTTTATTATATTATGTAAAGATATATTATATCTTTCGAACAAAAAAATAATCTTGAAAATCCGTATATAAATGACGGAGTTTTGCCCGAACTTACATAAAAAAAAAAACAAAAAATTATAAATATCCGAAAAACGGACCTCCTTCTTTTTTTTTTTAGAAGTCAGTTAATAAGGTGGACCATTGTGCATGGGCTATGTCAGCCGTCGGTGGTTATTCCAACCGTAACCGTAAACAAGTCTATACATCTTTATTTATTGTTCGTCTTTGACATTCCTCACATCATCACCATTAAGTCTTCTGCCCCGTAAAGTAATGTTTTTAGTAAGTTTTTAAATTTTATTTCAATCAATAATTTTATTACCAAACAAGCCATGTCCCCGATAGGATTATCATCGGCAAAAATGACAAACTGTTATTCACTATTTAACTCCTTTATGAGGTGAATTTTCAAAAGTCCTTCTTTTGTGCTCACTTTCGTTATAATAAAGAAATATTTAGCAAACAAACTACTAGACCCAGAGGACAGCGGCTTAGGCTGGGCGATATCTGTCGGTGAATGAATTAATGAATTTAAGATTTAATTATGTTTCAACAAAACCTTCCCAGTTTCTGGCACTTCTTTTTCTCCCAACATGTGCATGTAACAGTAATATTTATACCAGTGGCGTGCATTGGTTTTCAGAATAGGTAGGCAGGCACTAAGTCGGGTCTAGCTGACGCGGTCACTTAACAGATCCATAAAACAAAAGTATCTATTTTGAATGTTCATTTTATTTTCTTTACCCACATATGATAATTTGTGGGGCACACACACTAAAATGTAAAGTAACAGGCGTATATGAATTTATCGAGGTAGGCTTTTATGCCTTTATGCAATTCACGCCACTGATTTATACACTTACTAGCGACCCGCCCCGGCTTCGCACGGGTGCAATGCAATTTAATAAATTTAATTTAATAATTTTAATTTAACTTTTTTTAACTTGCCGCCAGCCCCTGCCGCCGATACCGCAGCAACCGCTATGTCCCTGCATTTCAAATCTGTAATATCTTCGAAAATATTAATTTAAATAAGATGCTGTAGAGGTCCATATTGATCTATATTAAATGCACAATGTATTTAAGGTACTTAATTGGATAAAGATTAATGCTGTATTGCTTAAAATCGCTTCGTAAATAAGCCATCATTTCTCGTAAAAAGTAAAGGAAAAAAATGGTTATTGTGGGTTATCCCTAAGAGATAGAAATAATTATACCATCGCGGACTTTTTTGTAGACCTTTTTAAGGTGTACCATACTGTAGTACATTATTTTGATGTATCTCATAGGGTTCAGCCAGCGTTTGCAATGTAAGCGCAAAAAAAGGGTTTATTTACGACATGTCATTAGAAACCTCTAAAATTATCAGTGTTTCTCTACTATATTATACATGTATTATACATATAAACCTTCCTCTTGAATCACTCTATCTATTAAAAAAACCGCATCAAAATCCGTTGCGGAGTTTTAAAGATTTAAGCATACATAGGGATATAGGGACAGAGAAAGCGACTTTGTTTTATACTATGTAGTGATGTATCAGTTCTCATGGCCACACTAGTATCCGGCCACGAGGCGCCACTCGACGATTCTCCAGTCACTGGCCGGTGACTCAGACGAGTCTATCTTACGAATAGTGTTTGTCTGCTCCACTTAGTCATGCTGGGAGGTCGTAGTTTAAAGGAAAGAAGATGTTTTGTAGGATGGTTTCACGCTGCGTGATTTGTTGAGTTTTGGAAATTATGTAGTAAAGTTTGTAAAACAGCGGGACGCAAAACATGGACTTAACGAGTTGTAACATAGTTGGTTCTCCGAATCAAGCAGGTACTTATACATAGATAGTTACGAACTTGTATGCCATAGAAAAACTATCGTTGGTATATTTTCTCTGTTTAAAACAATGGATAATATTGCAAAATCAATTCTCTCCCATTACAAGTAGAGAGACCAAAGAATTATTCCGTTTTTTCCAAGCCTGTAAATAAAAACATTCACACCAGTCAACAGTGAACAGTGAATCTGTACACAAAACCCCAACACACTTGCCCACCACTTGCTACAACCTCTTGAACCTCTGCTTACCCCTCAAAACGAGCGTAAAGCACGTGATAATCTAAAACAATCAGTTCCCCGCGCGCTGTCTCCACTCGTGAGTTCATTGCGTTGTGTGCTCAACATGTTGTGACGTCACAGACATGTTTACTTTGTTGCTATGGTGAACATGAATGGCATTTTTACGCTGGAAAGCAGTGAAGTGTACACATTTTTGGAGGTTTTTATTTCTAACATTTGTTATGAGTGTGTAGCGTTTGTTGAAAGAACTAATTTTATCCATTTTGAAATTAAGAGCTTTTACTTTTTATTTTGTTTTTTAATATCATTGCAATCAATCGTCAATCATTATATAGATAAATGATGCCACCGCTTTACTATAAAATTTAGTTTACTACCGAATCACTAGCTAAGTACTTAATTTGAGTGGACTACCCATTAAATGCTTTTTGTTAATCCAATTTGTAAAACACAACCGTTATGGGCATACAGTCTACTTACACCATGCTCTGCAAGATCGGTAGGTAGCGCATTGACAATATACATACATTTTAGTATTGTTTGCACTTCACACCATATTTCCCAGTCAGCTTGTTTACCAACCAACATAATAAAAACCACGTAAGCAAGAATGTTTCCGATAAACAGTGAGTGATAATGTAAAACAATCAGTACCCGCCCCCATTCAGGACTGTTGACGCACCTCGTGTGAGATGACGCGATGACGTCACAACATGGCGTGTTTGTTTGCACTTGCAGTTTGTACGCTGTGTGCTGATTTCAGTGAATGGGAATAAATGGGATTTATGCGGATTACTGGAGATACAAATTGCAGTTTAGAGGATATTGTTTTGGACATTATAAAATTATTGCATCGTATTTTGTCATAGTTGTAATGAGCGTTTACAGGCACAAACTTGGACTAGAAATGCAAATCTAATTACGGAATTTGAACCCACAACTCGAACTTTAAAACAACCAACACTTCAAAACTGCTATGCCAACCGGCCCGCGAAGGTTCGTTAAAGTATCCCACTATTCGACACTGTATTAAAAAAACATTACTGCCCTCTCATTACCACCCTGAAATGTATCAAAATTCCCGGTTAATTTCCTACGCACCGCGACCGCGAAATGCAACAAGGACAATTTAAATCACCCACGGCCCAGTGGTCGCGTTGCCCGTTCATAAATATCCGAGAATATCCGCACTAACTGCACGCAGCGGATACCCGGACGCAGACGCAGTGCGGCGACGCATTGCTAACATTCCCTGCGATTTTGCGCCACACCGACACGGAGGAACGTTGGGAAAAATGCAAAGATGTGTCGACGATCCGGATTTAAATCTTTTTATGGCGGAGTTGTGAGATTTTTAGTCTGGGATGTTTCCTAAGCTGGAATCTTCTGTCGACCGCACGTCAGCGGTAGCACTTCGGACCTTGAGCTGGCCTAGCGTAGTACGGAGTTTCAATAGAGTAATAAGTACTTCATCATCATCCACAACCCGGCTTCACCCAATGCTGCGCGCAGGCCTCTCATTTCTTGTGCCATTCACGTCGCTAATACTAAGTAAGTAATACTTAGGTCAGCCTAATAATACTGGTTTTGTTACCAGTGATGTGAGGTCTACAATGTATCTTTATCTACACCCATGCTATAAATCCTCTATAAAAGTTTCTGAAACAGTTATCTTATTGCCAACATTAAAACAACCAGTATCATAGTAACCATAATACTGTGATAATACCATCCAAACGAGTGTTAAAATGTTGTACTAAATTTCATAATGCAACTCCTTTGCTTTTTCGATCCCTTCCTTACTCATTCAACAGCCACATTCTCACTACTCAATTGATGGTTTCTTTATGAATTTCAAGAAAAGAACATTTTCATGCACGTGCGTTTCACTACCACAGCGCCGTAATTTAAAAAAAAAAAAATGTGTGCGTGTACTAGTGTACACACGTAAGAAGTGAAACTTCTTTATTCTTGCCCCTACCACGGTTGGTTCAGACGAAGAGTACTTTCACTTTCAAAGATGGCGCGTAACGGAAAAATGTGACGCGTAACCGAAAAATGTGACGGTAAATTTTTTTCCAACGCCGATAAAGAAGTTTCACTTCAAAAATAAGCTTATAGGTTATTCGAATTCAGTCGTATGCCGCCATTTTTGTTCGTTATTAGTATTGCAAAAATGTATTACTTTGTTGTTTACAAAAATGAGTGATACAAGCTTTGATACTCAGCAATTAAACTTTCCATAAATTTACATAGAGTCCCTACAACACTGTACAACACCCTATAGTTTCAGAACCTTTTATAGAGGACTAGCTTCTGCCCGCGACTTCGTCCGCGTAAATTTTTTTGTTTCCCCGAAGTACCCAGTCGCAACGCGTCGCCGGCCTGCGCTATTACTTCGTTTTCGCTTGGCGAAAACTTCATACTTTTTTTCTTTTTGCTCAACTCCTACCTAAGTGTCCCAGCGTTAAGTTAATAGCATATAGCCTTCCTCAAGAATTGGGCTATCAAACGCAAAAATATTTTTATAAATCCGACCAATACTTCTAGAGATTTAGAGCTTTCAAATAAACAAACTCTTCAGCTTTATTATTTTAAAAATATGATATCTCCTAAGATATTCATTGAAATTAAATTATGTCAAGGGCAATTTTGTTCAAAATTAAATACTTGTGATGAATAACGTAATTATTTGGATAAGGATTAATACCATGTTTATAAAAACACCTTCGCAAATAATGCATTATTTTGGAACAAATTTGGTTGGCATAAAAAAGTTATAGTGAGTTAACCTTAAAAGATAGACATATTTTATGCTGTCGCGGACTTTTTTTCAGAACTTTTAAAGGGGAACAATTCTGTCATACATGATTTTTGAGAAACTTTAACCGCTTACGCAGCGCACGCAGCGGAAGCTCTCAATAGGAAAAAAAACCCCCGATTTTGAAACATTCTTCATTGGTGCTCCGCTCCTATTGGTCTTAGCGTGATAATATATAGCCTTCATCGATAAATGGGCTATTGAACACTGAAATAATTTTTTCAAATTAGACCAGTAGTTCCTGAGATTAGCGCGTTCAAGCAAACAAACTCATCAGCTTTATAATATTTGTATAGATTCAAATATCATGGGTGTAGATAGTCTTTTATGCAACTGTAAATAATAATTAGGTATTAAAACACTCATGTGATACTATCATCAACTAAACCCACAATCGCATTACCTATAATAGTTGCATAAATAACTAATGCATGATTGTTGTGTTGACATTTAACGGACAGAATAAAGTCACAGAGTACACACGGCTACACATCAAGCTTTATATTTCCAGTTTTAGCTGACCTCGCACTGTATAGGTTTTTCGTATAATCAGAAGTCAGCTTATACTGGTTATGTATAGCTTGATGTGTAGCCGTGCGTACCTGTAATAGCTATAATTTTATTGACAACGTTAGAATTTTAATTTGAATAACGTTAAATCTCATAAATATTTCTAACGAAAGTGACCAGCACTTAACCCCTGATAACTTTCTTGGAAATGATTTAATGAATCGTAACAATACTGATGTACGGAACAACTTTTATTTGTTTAAACGTCAACTTAAATAATGAGTATAATAATTCTCTCTAAGGATGAAATCGTATTACCACCGAATCTGACAGTTAGCGGATATTGTCACTTCATACGTCATCCCGCCGGATTTACATTAAAAATACTGAAATGTTTCAACTGTTCGGATATTTTGCGAACAAATATTCTTCTGGTGTTGTTTAAATTTTATTTAAGAGTTATTTCACAATGTTTCCAGCTGTGAGCAATGTTTTTTTATGATGGAAAGTGTTTTAAACAAACGTTATTTGATTTCACAGCCAATTCACTATCGCAAGTTTTTATTTCAATGATTGAACTAATTATAGTTAAAAGCCACACCTACATTACGTTTTGGAAAAATATATTGAGGGAATTCTACTGATAAAGACATTGCGTTTAAGGCACAAAAGATTGTGTGCGTGCTATGTGAAACTGAAACCAACTGAAAACTGTATTCCATATTTGAAAAATTCTTAACATTGCTCTGTATGTACATTTTTGAGACAGCAGTATTTGTCAAATCCAACTTTCTTAGGTTTGAAACATTGAGATCTAAACGACGCGCGACGCAACAGAGAGATGCGCTAAGCCACATATCACTGCTCTTTATACAAGAAGTTTTTTTTATGAATGGCACCTAGGATCTATAATAAGATCCCTAGATGAATTATAGAAATAAAAAACATACACGACTTTTAAAAGGTTTTACTAAAAATATGAAGTATATGAAAAAACATATTATACAGTGAACGAATACCTAACTGACACATTATAATTACCTTTTTTTATAATTTATTATTTACTGATTTGACATTTTTTACAAGAATTTATTATTATATTTTATTGGAATGTTTTTTTTTTATTTTTAGGGTTCCGTACCTCAAAAGGAAAATGGAACCCTTATAGGATCACTTTGTTGTCCGTCCATCCGTCTGTCTGTCAAGACCCTTTACCTCGGCTACGCGTGGAGGTATAAATCAAAACCATATACTCTGATCTACAGTCTCTTGAAGCTGTGAAAAAATCAAACTTCTAAGTTCACGTGAAAAAAGAGATACGGCCTTTTATGTCACAAAAACAACACTCTCGAGGGAATCAAAATGTATAGAGTACTTCCCGTTGACCTAGAATCATGAAATTTGGCAAGAAACAAGATCATGTAGCACAAATTAAGGGGAAAATCTGAAAACCGTAAATGAGTTACATTAAAAAAAAAAATCGACGGGTTGCACTCCGGGAGTGACGGCAGAAGTGAAAACTTAAATATTAATGTTCTGCATTTTTGATATTTTGGAATGGTTAGAGAATAATTTTGTACGAATTGCTTTCGTTATCAGTATAAAAGTATTATTATTTATGTGGTAGGATACAATATTTATTCATTGCGCTATCGTACACAAACATGACAATTATCGAACATTCGCGCAAGCGCCTTGCGCCGCCTGCCCTCTCTCCATCCGTCTTACGAATTCTCGATCAGGTCACGTGTCCTGACGCGAGTTTAGAGATTTTTACCCATTCCAAAAAAAATACGCAGCGCCGCTAAAGAAGTTTTCACTTCAACATTCGCGCAAGCGCCTTGCGCCGCCTGCCCTCTCTCCATCCGTCTTACGAATTCTCGATCAGGTCACGTGTCCTGACGCGAGTTTAGAGATTTTTACCCATTCCAAAAAAAATACGCAGCGCCGCTAAAGAAGTTTTCACTTCAAAAATCCCGTCGTAAATTATTTATATATACTTACAATTTTGTACGGAACCCTCGGTGCGCGAGTCCAACTCGCACTTGTCCGTTTTTTTATTATTGTGTCGACAATTTGAATTAGAATTTAATAATGTGTGATAACCGTTGGATAATTTATTATAATCAGCACATTTTTGTACCAAGATAATATTTGTACCTCGATGACGGCTCGACATAAAAATATTTGTATTCGTGTGCTTAAACAAAATTTAGAAATGATACTTTCAGACGATACATGGTACTTATAACTTTACAGTAGGTAATCTATACCACAATTTTATCATTCTAAATCAGAACAAATCAAAAGAAAACGAAATTCCTCTCAACCTCTCCCGAACAAACTTCAACTGATTCATAAAATGCGAACAATTCGAGAAATAGTTTCAGCGCGATATTGTCGGATATTTTTATTTGTCCCGGTATCCACACGACAAGTTTCTAAACGTTCGCGGTTATTTCGACATCCCTATCGCACAAGTAGTTGATGCAGTAATTGAGTTTTCCTATTCAATTATAGTCATCGTTATTATATTTCTATTGGCGATTAAAGACGGAAGAAAAACACTTATTTAAGTAGAAGTTTTTAGTGCATATATCCATAAATGTTACTATACTATACGCTGTAATTATAGTTTAGTGCAAGATACTTGTGTTAATCTACAGTTGCAAAAATAAGATCACTGCTGGCAGCTGTCACATACTTTTGGTTATTTAGTAAGACAACTGAATTTCAAGCTCGTAAATATTTATCTTCTACCAATCTAGTTTCAACTTTTCCATTAGAAAATAAAATATCTCGTTACACACGGACATAGTTGTAGAATCCGATATAAAACTGCAACTGCACATAACATCGGTGACATTGTCTTTGAGATAGTCTCGAGACCATGAAACTTGTCTATTACATTTAGACCGCGATACTGCTGTGGCTTTATGAGTTTGACATTGTCACAACTATAAACATGGACATAAAATTCTATAAAGCAAGACTCTGGGTTTAAGAAAATAATATTTACTTACAATTGTAAAGAAAGCACTCATTTCTTGCTAAAACTTTTCAATGGCACAGTAACTGTACTCTTTCACAATCCAACAATGACTAGCTTTGCACTACATTTTACCTTTTAAAACGATATTTACTCCACCTAGAAATAACGTTAATAACATAACCGTTATTTGTAAATGTTGCCAAAGTAGAATAATGAGTACCTACATACATTTAGTTGCCATAGTGAAAATAAATTTTAAAAGCTTGTTACAATATTAATAATTTTACTTTGACAGTATATTGAAGTTTAGTTATTATAAGTTATAAAAACAAATAATTATTCCAAAAACAATGTACCAAATAAAATTACAAGTTGTCTTAAATAACCCAAGACGAGGCTACCGACAAGCTTTTTGTGTCCACTAATAACGGGTAGGTTTTCAGTCGAACTCGACCATTTCTAAAGCCGTGTACACACGAACGAACAAAAACACAGTGAACATGAACATCGAACACTTTGCTCGCACGTGCTTGCCGCTAACGAACATCAAACATTGTGTTCGTCAAAAATGTTTGTGGCGATCCAATTTCGTAGTTCTGTGCGGACGGTGTTGGGAGAAATTTGATGCTACTTCACTGTCGACCACTTGAGGGGTTAAGAGCGAACACAAGTAGAACTGCAGTGCTATTCTGTAAAAAATCTCACCGTGAAAACTAAGGTGAAGTGAGCTGTCATTCCACCTGATGTTAGGGATTGCCTCCATTGATAGTTCACTTCACGCTCACTTCACCTATGTTATCACGGTGAGATTTTTACAGAATCAATAGGCTGTGTTTGCAAGGTATTCGTGTTCACTTTGCTAATTTACGTCCACACGTACTTACATACGAACTAAATGTTCCGTGATCAATGTTCGTGTTCACCGTGTTTTGTTCATTCGTGCGTGCACGGCTTTAGAAAGCAATAGTTACACAGTAGACTTTGTCGGATATTTTATTTGTCCCGTTATCCGCACGACAAGTTACTAAAAGTTCCCGGAATCCGTGGTGACATCCCTAGACCGGCCAACTACTTAGTGACTTGCTATAATAATATTTTTCCTCTTCAGTGGTCATTGTGATCCTGTTGTGTAGCTATAGAAAGGATTCTTTAGTTACTTTTTTAAGGGCATAAAATGTAATATTCGCTAAAAATACTTGTTTTTCTTAATAAGTAGCTTAATAATTAGAATTAATTAGTAAGTGGCCCAACACATTAACATCCACCACACGTACGGTTTCTGATCCATTTATTTACATTTCATCAGATGCTTTTGGAACAGACATACCTACAATGTTTTTCTTTAAAATGGGAAACGTAAGCAGAATTTAGTTTACCTAAAATATAAATGATGCAATGCACTCATTTCACTTTTTGCCGTCTGAGTTTACTGCACAAGGCATTATTATCATCAATTATCTGCCGATGAGAGTATAATATGACGCCTGGAGAACGTTCCACTTGAAGGAAAGTTTAATTTAATTCCAATCAAAAGAAGAAAACGCCAATCTTTACTGAGTACTTTGAGTTTTTACTAGACTAGCATACTTGACCCCTTTCTAGGATAAAATGCGCTTTTTATTTGATTGAAGGAATTAGAAAGCGGTTCTTGAAAATGAGTGAGTCTTTTGATTATTGTTAAGGTTACTTTTAGGGATCCGTAGTCAACAAGGAACTCTTATAGTTTCGTCTGTCCGTCCGTCCGCAGCTTAGCTCAAAAACTCGTGGTAGTAGAAAGCTATAATTTGGCACGGATATACATATTAATCACGCCGGTAAAGTGGTAACATAAAATCATGAAAAAAATATTTTAGGATACCTACCTCATGTACACGTAAAGCGGGGATGTTTTTTTTTTCTCGTCTACCCCATTGTGTGGGGTATCGTTGGATAGGTCTTACAAAAATATTGCTTTTTATGAAAACAACTTTTCGATTCAGGGATCCGTTTGTAAAATATTAAGCTTTAAGGTGCTAATTTTTTAAACGACTACAAAAAAAGGAGGAGGTTCTCAGTTCGTCGGAATCTTTTTTGTTAGGGTCAAATGTCCTCCCTGCCAGAAATGGTTGGATATGTGAAAAAATTCACGGCAGTAGTATATTAACGAAATTAAATGGAAAATATCACAGCTAAGTACCTAGGCTTTATATGTTTACGAGTAATAGTCGACCAAATTAAATTTGCAGTTGCAATGTATGGGAAGACATGATGAATGTTGTAAGTTTGTTCTTTTGATAAATTCATTCCAACTACGGAACCATTCATTCTGCGTGGTCCTACACGCGCTTGTTGAAATGTCACCACTGTTCTAAATCGGGTCTAATGCGAAAAAGAGCATGTCTTATAATTTAAAAAAAAAAAACGAACGAGTGAACTATATAGAGGGCGCTACAGTCCCAGAAATAAAAAAAAAACTTTATGAATTTAATTGAGTCATTAATTCACAGCAGGTTTAGATTTCGACATATCCATGGTTTAAAATTCTATGATTGCAATAGTGTAAATTTACTAACGCAACGGTTATACTGAACAATTATAAATTTCTTAAAAATAACATTTAATGTTTTTTTATTATGTAAGTATAAGAAATGGCGCAGTGAATGTAAGTCTTGTATTCTCTTATTGTGGTATTTCACAGAACTCCTAAAATTATTATTTACCTCCCAAAACGAGCGGAAACTGAACCATCATTCACATAAAATATACACGGAACTAAACAGAACTCGCCTCCCCGCGTCGTGTACATTGAAACTTTCCGGGTTGTGTACTGTATAATTGTGTATAATTTGTGTACCGTGAGAAACACAAGGTGCACCGAGGTGTTCGATTCACGACACATTTAATTACTTTTTGTTGAAATTCCCTTTTCGTCGGGTATAATTTAAGACGTTGACGATAGAGAAGGAAGGATCAAAGATAAAATGTGCTGGCTATTTTTTGTAGTGGTATTTGTTTGTGCCTTTTTATCTAGTTCGTGTAGGTTATAAAAAGTAGATACTCAATACTCAATATATTTGTTGCTTCCAAATGTGAACTTAGGTGGTAGGTTTTACAGAATTTATGATCATTGTGGACCCTGTCGGGCACAGCAACAGTGGGAGATAGGAAGAGAGATTTTGTTTCACTACTTAGTTGTTATACTATATTTATAAATATTGTTGTTATTTTATAAAAACATGTAATTTAAAATTTGTCATTTAGGTATTCATTGATATTATAATAGCATTTATATAATAGAAATTGCTTCAATTTATTTATTAATGTATTAAAATTTTGTTCTTGTTTAATTATTTCTGGTAATTTATTATATATTTTAATGGACATGACTTGTGTACTTGTTGAGTGCATTTTTAACTTAGAGCTTGGTAAGTTAGATCGCAGAATAGGACAAGTTCCTTTAAAAATACTATAAGCACACCTAGATAAACTTTATAAATCTTTATCGCTAAATACGTTGTTTGCATGTTTAAAAACTATCATAGTTGTTTTAGGTAAGAAATAACTCAAAAATAAACTCGGTTTAAAATTATGGTATTGTTAAACTAAACAGCAATCAATATACACTGAACATTATATCAAACCTATCAAAGATACAACGCTGCCTATTGACACTAGCTCAAATATGCTAGCCCTAGTAATTAATTGTAAATGCCTAATAATTACATTGCTAATAATACGGTAGGGTTCGTCTAGGCGGTACAGATTTCTAGTACGGCAGTTACTTCGTTAATAATTCTGTTGAAAGCAATGGCCGACATATTTTCTTCATTAATTTGTGTGTGATACTCGGTATTTTTACCGACTTCACAAAAAGGAGGAGGTACTATGTTCGGATGTTTGTATGTTTTTTTTTTTGTATGTTTGTTCATCGAATACTCCGCCAATTGTCGACGGATTTTCAAAATTCTTTTTTTGTTCGAAAGTAGATAATTCTGAGGTGGTCCCATTGTCATCAAGTTAGGATCTGATGATGGGATCTTAGAGAAATCGAGGGCAACCCTCAAATTTTATAGGCTTACTTATTGTTTTTCGCATATTTTATGAAGTATCTTGTGTATTTGCGTATGGTTGTCACCATCTCAGGTAGCTGAGCTGATGATGGAAGGTACAACTCCTTAACAGTAAGAAGTTACTCGAACAGACAAGGACAGTTTTAGTAAATTGTTTTGATGTTTGATAGGGCATTTGCCACATTTGGTCTCATGATCATCAAGTCATGACCTGATGCTGCAGTCAGGATAGTCTGCAGAGTACCTAACTCCTCGACAACTAACAGCAGATATATCGTGTTTAGGCTCATTGAAAAGGGCTCGATGTGTGGATAAACGTACTGTTAATGAGAAACACCGAAGTACCTACACAGAGACTTGATGCTGATGCCAGGAGCATCAGAAAAAGTACAAACCTTGAAATTACAGCACCGTAGTCGTGTTTGGGCTCATTTTAAACAGGATTAAATTTTAAGTTCAATGCAATGTTAACATAAGTCTGGCCTGATGCTGCCAGGATTATCAGCGGGATCCTGGAGAAATCGAAGGAACTCTTCAAATATTATAGGCACACCTATAGCGATTCGGGTATTATTTATAGTAACTCGTGCATTTATTTATTTATATATACTTTATTGTACACCAGAAAATACAGAACAAAAAAAAACAATTATTACTACAAAACATACAATGGGCGGCCTTATCGCTTTCTGCGATCTCTTCCAGGCAACCTTGGAATGGACAGTGATTGCGTGGATATATAAAAATTGGGTTGTCAGTGGTGCAACATAATATAGATACTATAATAGATACATAGATAATATAATATATATATATACATATAAGCTGTATAATAGATACATAAATAAATACATACTAAATATACATACAAACAACGAAAATAAATGACGACTACAGATTATTGCGTTACGAAAACAAGATCACAACAACAAGTAATGTTCCTTCACCAGTCTCTTAGACACAGCTAACGATTGCGCGCGTTTTATTTGAACTGGCAATGCATTCCATAAACGAGCGGCCTGAACAGAGAAGGATTTGTCGAAAAATGTTGTGGAATGCATTGGCATTTTAAGCTTTAAATTATCCGATGATCTCAAAAACTTCGTGTGGGAGTCGCAAAGATACTGAAAACGGTTTTTTTAAGATAGAGAGGGGTGGAAGGGGAAAAGAGCACATTATACAATAGGGAAAGAATATGAGCATTCCGGCGAAGGCGAATTGGTAACTACTTGAACTTCACACGAAATGCATTTGCTTTCGGAAAGCAAAATTTTGTGAAGTAAAACTGATGATGAAGACCACAGATGGCCACCGGGACTACTCAATAATAAGTATTTCACAGGTTGCGATTCGATTACTTTAATATGGTTGCTAAGAAATTTATGCTCGTCACAATGCGAATGGTGAAATGGAGCTGATGGTGGAGTACCAGGAGAACTCCTCAATAATTAACGTCCCTGTATCGGGAAAAGTAATATTTTGTAAAAGGCGATGAGCTTGATGGATTATAAACAGTCCCACTAAAAAGCGAGAAATAAAAACTTTTTGACAAAAAAAAACCGACTTCCATAAAAAAACACTACAAAGTGGAAAATAACTTTAATTTCGGAAGTCGGTGGCAATAAACTAAAATACAGATCCACAGACACCGACTTCCGAAATTAAAGTTATTTTTCACTTTGTAGTGTTTTTTTATGGAAGTCGGTTTTTTTTTTTGTTAAAAAGTTTTTAAATATGAAAGGATTGAAACTGAAAGCTGTATTTACGTATTTTGATTCCTGCTCTAGTCAAACGCATCAAGATTCATGCACGGACGTCATTCCATAGCAATGATGGATATGGGAGAAGACACTGGCTCCTGTAACACAGGTGTTGTTAGGTACCTAGCGCAGGAGTCAGGGCTTCACTTTGTTTGTACCTAGGTACAATTTTTTTTTTAAATTAAATATTGCAAGATAATTACGTCTCGCAGACAAATAAAGCCACCACAGCCCTGGCAACTAGTGGCGATGCATGTTCTAGTAGCATCCATCATCGTGTATCTATTATTTCAAGGCAGATCAATGTACTGTGATTATTATATAGGGTGTCCCTGGAACTATGGATCAAATCGAATAGGGGCGTGGGCAAAGTCATTTTCAAACTTTTTGATCCTGAGAATGTTGGTGAATTTTTTTACGGTTCAAAAGTTATGACCAACTTTTGTTATTTTCCATCACTTTGCATAGTGCTCAAAGAACAAAATCATTTTTAAAAAAACTACCAGGAACTGTCAATTTAAGTTTTTTAGACAGCCCTGATAGGTTTTTTTAATGATTTTTTTCTTTGAACACTATGCGAAACGATTGAAAAAAATTGGTCACAACGTTTGAACCGTAAAATAATTTTCTCAATCATCAATCATTCTCAGGATCAAAAAGTTTGGAAATGACCTTGCCCACGCCCCTATTCGATTTGATCCATACTTCCAAGGACATCCTGTATATGCAGACACCTGCACAACTTAAACTAAATTTCAACTCATTAATAAACGAAATACTATGAATAACGGCATTCAAACAAGCAGATAACGCGCACATAGCTTCACCGAACAAACAGACACACAGACGTACAAACAAGCGACGAGACGCATACGTCCACAGATTATATCCGCAGTAATGTTGGCACAACAGCTGCTTTATCTGTTGGCGAGTGGACGGGGGCTGATTGTGTTTTGGGTAGTGTATGCTTGATTGTGGTGGCAAAATATTGTGGAAAAGTTGCTACAGATATAAATATAATATTTAAAGGGAAATGTATAGGATAGTTGATCCTCTAAAACCTATTGATCTTCTAATAATGATCACCTGTTTAAATAAATGAGCCTTTTTAACTTTCAGACTTTTATTAAAAAATGGCCGCAGTTTAGCATTGGTATCTTTGTAAAGCGGTTCCGTCATAATAAAATGGCTGTCATGCAAGTTTGTCATTTTCATCAGTATTTGACATTGGGGTGTTAAAAAACGCTCTGCATTTGGACAACCGATAATGTGTGACCATTCATTGCTTTCGTAGGAAACCACAGCTTTATATATTTACTAAGCTAAGGCATCCCGAACAATTCAGCCATTAAAAAACTTAGTCAGCACATACATCTTATTATTAGTTTGTTTGTTACAAAAGTAGTTATTTTTCCACTCTGTAATTATTGGTATTTGGTTTTTGTTTTTATTGTTGTTATTTTGTTGTCATTATGCCAGTGTCGCGCGGGTGCATCACGGAATTTAATTTTAATTTATACGTACTGTCAATGTCAAGTGTCAACTGTCAACTAATGTGTTGGTTGTCTGTGGTGCCTGGCCCAAAAATCAAGCACTGGACAAAATTGACAACATTTTTATGCGTAAGTACGAGCCTTTTGACAACATTGTATGTGTATATTAATTATGTCTTTCCTTTTTACTTTTTTTTTTATTTGTAATGTGCGTTTTGTTTGTGCAGAATAAACAATTTTTCTTTTTTTCTTTCTTTCTTTACATTTTACTAATATTTATTATGGTTTCAATAAAAACTTTTGCCTAGCCATTCACCGTCCTAAGTCGCTTTACCACACACACATTGTTCAAAACTCGATTGTTCAAACGAAATAGAGCATGAATAATATTGAATAAGCCAATACAACTAAAATCCAACTAGTTCGATCACAAGTAACCCAATATAAGCTAGACCCGACCCGGCTTAGGTTGAATTATGACAGTGATTAAGCCAAGTTTGAACCTCTCGTGTCATCTTGTGAACATGTTCCGAACTACTTGTGTGTTAGTTTCAAGTCGCGGGTTAGTAAGTTTCGGTTGTATTGATTTTGAAAGTTATTGGCTTAGGATTAGAGTTATTAATAAGTCGAGCCTGTGTTTGTCGTAGGGGTGTATGTTCGGATAACGTTTCTACAATGACTGCTGATTAGATTAACAATATACTGTTACCCAGCTTTACGTCATGGATACAAAAATTTTTGGATTGTTTCCTTGTTATCCAACATTGTTAGCCCTCGAAGCAGTAGATTACTGACTCAATCACCCGGTTCCTGAATTGAGATTTGAAGTTGAAGATTTGTCAAACTCTGTTTTAACATTACTTAAGGTATAACTACTTCAATGTAACCCGCGAAATTCAAGATTTCATTTTAGGTTTTTTCCCAAGAAATTTTTAATTTTGCGAGATATCTATCACCTTAAATAATGCTAAAGTAGATTTCGACTAGTAATCAACTTCAAATTCAGAAACCGTGTATGACAAGCCGGTAAAATATCTAAGCTGGAGTATTTCGTTTCGTTTTGAGTAACAGAGCTACATATTGGTAAAGAGTAAAAGTCTTTTTTCACCAAACCACCTTTAATTCAATATTAGTCTTAAACCTGTATCCAAATTGCGTAACAGACTATCAATCTCAATCGGAATCATTTTGATGAATATTGAAAATCCATTGCTTCATATGTTCGAAAAATTTGTTAGCACAACAACGTAAATAACGTAATGAACGTTGTTGAACTGTCAAAATGCCAAATGCCAAAAGCCAAAAGCCATTGCTACTGAAAATGTGTTACGCAATTACCCCGCTGATGACTCTACGTTTGAATGATACTAATAATCGTCCATACAGTGTGTTAGATTAAACGAGGGGTTTTCCTTAAGGGAGCATAGTATTTATGAAAACTGTTTTACAAAAAAAAAACAACCGTTTTCCAAAAAAACCACAGCGAAGTGAAAAATAACTTTAATTTCGGAAGTTGGTGTCGTTGGTTCAGTATTTTCGTTTTTTTCGCAATTAACACTTGTGTATTGAAGACACCGACTAGAAGAATCATCAAAATTTGCATAGAAATGCCGGAGATGCAGTACATTTATGCATATAACTTCGTACATAAGAATAAATATCTAATGTATTATGTACTTAAACCTTCCTGAAAGTATGTCAATCTTATTAATGAAAGAATTATCAAAATTGGTTTATTAGTTTTTGAGAAAATCGTGGATATACAAACATACATACTTACGGGTCGAATACAGAACCTCTTTTTTTGAAGTGGGTTATAAATGAAAAACTTTTAATATAGTACCGACTTTGAAACTAATCTTACCTACGTGATCAAAATGTTAATACGTCTCTCATTTAACCTAACACCCCGTATAGCCTGTGAAGTCAGCATTAGCTGTTCTAGTACAGCCTCTTCTAGCACACAAATAGTACGAAAATCGCCGCAATAAGTACTAGTCAACCCATTCTAAGGAACTAATTTGAATGTCCTTTCTCTTAAGCACCTAACCGAGATGATGACATTAAATCAGCTTAATCACCATGACCAAGTACAATGAATCTGCTAAGCAAACCAGTAACTCAGGTTGGCAACGAGTATGTTCTGGCATTAGTGACGTCATAACTGGCAGCCAGTAGTATGTTCCAGTGCTACTGGCACGGCTTACTGGCGCGTAGTCTGATTAATGGCGCATGGACCGGGTGATATGATTCTCAGTGACGGAGGAGTAATAGTTAGAGCGTCTTAATTATGTTGATGTAGTTGTGCTGTTGGGAACTTGCGCGAAGGTGCGGGTATTATGGTCCAGAGAGAAAGCGAGAGGGATCTCTATGAATATTGTATTTATGCAACAACAATTAAAACAACATCCAACGTGAACGTGAGAGATTCATTCAAAACTCAAAGCATTTATTTCAAATAAACCGATTACAGGCACTTTTGAATTTTCAAAGAGTTGGTCAGTTAGCCAAAACGTATCTACGTTTTGGCTAACTGATCAACTGACTGAGATCTCTCTATGGAGAAGATAGAGCAAGAAACTCCAAAGACACTCAAAAGGTACACACAAGCAGGTTCAAAATAAATTAACAAACTGACTGTGAGCGTGTACAATACTTGGCTTTATCCAGGTTTTGCTTTCTTGAAGATAGGTTCATGTGGAAGTACCAGTGTTACTTGTGGAAGTAACATGTGTAGAATACACCCTTCAACCACACAATTTTTCAGTTGCAAGGCGTGACGATACATTTCTTTTTTACAAACCAAGATTTATACAAACGCACCACACAATAACATGTAGGTACGTAAAAAAACACATTTGCACCCACAACATACTATAAAATCGTGCACAATACGTCAGGGTATCCATTCCTGTACAAATGTGACTGCGTACACTGTCGTGACAAAAAATGAGCGAAGACGTAACGTAGAAACGAGACGAATTTCGTGTCATAGCGTGAATTATGCGCCTATGGCATCTTTATGCTGTAGTATATGCTGGGTAAATGTACACAATAAAATACTGTTATCTCCAATAACAGTATTTTATTGTGTACATTTTTATCGTTATCAATTTATTATTCAGTTAACAAAAAGCTTAAAATCTTCCGTCCGACAAAGTTTGGGTGCAAAAAACAGGTTCAGGATTGGCTATTTGGGCTTAATTATCTGAAACGGAAAATCTTTTATCATTCAACTAGTAAAGTATTCATTATCACATACTAACTCACACTCATACCTTTTAGTCCTAAGTTTAATTAATTATACTGTAACCGCTGCATTTTTTAACTTATCTTTTAAAATTCATATTATCTGTCGAAAGAGGCTGGATCTTGCGATACAGTGTTTCCTAGTACGAGATCCAGTGTCATACTAAATATTGTAACATTTGTTTTTGAATCAATACACTTATATACACACACCTATATTATTGTTAATAATAAAGTTAAATAATAAATAAGTTCTATTGTTCCTTTTTATTGTTGTCTATGGGACGCTCTTAGTTTTTTTTTTGTGTTTATGGTATGTGTGTTTTTGTGACTACCAAGCTATATCATGCTGTTAGAATTGCAAACGTGGATTCTTTCGTAACAAGTTTTCAAGTTATACCGTATCCTGACCGTAAGCGACTGTCGCGCAAATATACGATCGTTTACTTTAATTATGACGTACAAGCGTGATTTGTGTGATATAAACGAGCACGTCGGTCGCGTTCTCACGAGACAATCACTTTCGGTTATGACACGGCCATATGCTCGAATGGTATTATTAACCCAATCGTCGCGAAAATTAGAACGATATAAAGTTCGTAATCGTATTGCATAGGTACATTAATAAAAATCGGACTACTCTATAAATATATGTGTGGTTATACATAAAAAAATACGCACATACTTGAGGAACTCCTCCTTTTTTTCGTCGGTTAAAAATGATTTTATAGCTATATTAGTGAAAAAATAAAAGCTTTCATTCATTTTGGGAAATGTATGTATTATAGTGTGTCTGAGCGAAAAAGAGACTTAAAAACGTGTCTAAGTTAAATGTTGTTTGAAAATTCTAAGTTTTCATACATTTATAATTACACAATAGAAAAAGACACCACTTATGTAAAGGTTCTATACGACAGTCAATATTTATGATGGCCAATATTATCATGTAGCATCTGTTCCATTGCATATACTATGACATAAAGTAATCACAGCCGCGCAAGATGACTCACGAGTCGTAATTCCTGTTACGATTATGATCGCAGCTACGAACGCGTCTTGTTTACCTATGTGTGAATATGTCCCTGTTTATGAGACATGTGTTAGCTAATTACAAATCGTATTAATACATATATTAGCTGATTGTAAATGTAATGGCCGCGTTGCCGATTAGATTATTATAGCACAATATTTTTACATTTCCTTGTGGGGCTCGTGGCTAAGTAATAACAGCCGCACGGGTCGCTCGATCAGGTTAGACTACGCTTGCCGCGGTTGGTCCGTGGATGGGTGACCATCTTTACATACCAAGACTACTGCGTATCTCGGAAAGCACGTTTTAAGCCGTTGCCCAGCTGCCCGAAGAAGCCCGACAGTCTGACAATCAGTCTTACCAAAAGGTTGATTGGTTGGTTTGATTACCCAGTAACTGAGGTACGTCAAATAGGCAGCCACTCCATGTAAAATACTGGTACTCAGCTGCATCTAGTTAGACTGGAAGCAGACCCCAACATAATTGGAGAAAGGCTAGGCAGATGATAATTTTTACATTTGCAATTAATTCCAGATAACTTTTATAAGAGGTAGGTCTAATTGTAATTGTAGCGGTATTTACAAAACTACGCGTGATATTGACGTCACACAAAATTCTGCATCTCGCAAGCAGAGTTTACCGCACAACTAGCATATATCGCTGTTTGTCTCTGCATCACCCAAAGGTTGACTGGTAGAAAATGCCTATGGCATTAAGTCCGCCTCTGTACATTTATGTGCTTGAAGTATTAAATAAATAATAATAAATAAATATACAACGGGCCCGACATGAATCATCGGGCAGTTGCCCGCTAGACACAACACCCGTCTGTTCGGAGGATTCTCCCATTTCTATGGAGGATGAGTGAACTTTACACCATATTCTTCATACCTATATAAAGTTATCGTCTTATTATTCTAGGTGTTTACCAAATTTTCGTACAATCTTACTGAATATGTAGCGACGAAAATCCTCTAAAAACTTGTTGCACATACCTGTAACAAAAAAAAAAAATATGATTGATTTGAATTATGGATTTAAGAGGTAAATGTCATTAAAATACATCTGTCTACCTTCCTATCAAAGTCAAAGTGTAGATTGAGCTTTCTTCGCTCTGGGGAGCAAAACTAAAAAAATACGGGTCATTCCTTAAAATTAAAAAAGAGAGCCACATTGTCTCATATCTCGTAAAACCAAATTAAAAAAGCAAAGGTACAAGCACCAACAACTTAAACAAAACAAATTACTAAACAAACGTCTCAAGTATCAAAACAAAAGTCATTATCAGGTAATATAATAAAATTTATCGCGTTTCAGTACGACCTACCTACTATCTATATATTTTGATAATGCAGTTTGCATGCGAGCGGCAAAACGCGCGGGACATGGTGCGTGAAACAAGATGAAAACTTCACTACACACCGGGACAGAAGAACTGGGCTGTTTTATTTGACATTATTACTGTTTCAAAATTATTATTTCCATGCTTTACGCACATGCAACGGCAATCGATAGTAGTTCCTTACATTTTGACAATACAGCCACGTTCATTGCATTATTTACGTAGTATCGAGCAGTTGAATTTTCAAACCTATGAAGCAATACTTTGCAAGTTAAATAGAGTAGCACAGTTTTATTGAAAGCTTCAGTGTAATTTTGCATTTTGTGCAGAAATCAAAGAACGGCTAGTAAAAAATATCGTTATCCAAAGTCAAATAGATACTTTGGAAGAGAACAGAAAAGTAAAATAAAGCTGTCTGGCTGCCATAATTCGGATTACCCATTCTTTTAAGCCGGAACGGTTTCCACGGAACGATAAACCGTCGCTAAAGGTAAGCTAAGCATAAAATTTTACAGTCTTGAAATGTCCAAAAGCAATCGTTTTGAATTCTGAGCTGAATAACATTTACGGGTTATCTGCATCCAAATCGTTTTAAATGCAATTCGAGATGAACATTTCGCATAATATATGGCTGCTTTAGAAAAGATGAAGCGAATTAATAAAAAAATAGACGGACACATATTTAATTACTGGACTGAAAATCTCTTTAGAATTTTGTGAGCAACTTAAAATATTTTGACGGAAAGTTACGATTTAATCTCGGCAACTTAGTTGATTCGTTTCTATTTTCAGGGAAATTGTTGGTATTTCCTTTCGGGAATTCACTTGTTTGTATAAAACATTTTCATTGGTGCTAACAGAGCTAAAATACTTTTCACAATAAAAATAAATGCAATAAATCATGCGAATGCATCCAGCAGTCTGTCCGCCAGTGTACGTCTGTGGCTCGCTTCAGCTGATATATTGTTATTGTTGTAAGAAAACAATGGACTTGAGTGAAAAATGCGCATTTTACTAGCACAGCTTATAAATTAAATGGACTTGTATTAATATAATATGTATGCTCTACATTAAAATCTATTGTTTATAGCTAAATCTCATAAAAGCTAGTTGAAATTTTAGTGGCTTAATTTGATTTAAAGCCACGATTTTCTTAAATAGTTACACAGTTGATCACTTCCTTCCAAAGTTATTGGATATGGTGAAAGTATAGCCACAACCACTACGGGAAAGGAAATTGCAGAATTTTGCTCACTTACTTATTCTCTAAGAACATTGACCATTTGTGACGACTTTTGTAGTTTCCGTAGATGGAGGAAAGAAAATGTGTTCTTTCTCTCTTGGACTAGGAATGTTTAATACAAAGATATCGTTTTGTGCTCACTTATGTAGGTAATACAATGATAGATAATAAACCCAAGGATCGATGAGCAGATTGAATACCAACATAAGTTGTTTGTATAATCAAATCACAACTGTCATGCTTTGACAGTTGAATGAAATGGCTTTATCATATTAAATTGACGTAGGGTATAAATTGGTTTTTCGCTTAATTTAGTTGACTGCATATTAGTCTACCAGATTAAAAAAAAACAATCGGTTGTCTGTAATCTCGGTTTACGGACGATAGTTTTACGTGATAACGTCATAAAGAAACATTGGTGAATAAATGTGTCACAAGCCAATGTTTGGGCCAATCGTGCCTCTCTATCACTTGTTCCGCGCTCTCGCTTGCACGCTCAGGCTCAGGCGGAACGTGACACTTTTTCGTGCGTGCAGCCGGTGTTCATCGATTTATAAGACGTTATCACGTCAAAATACATTTTTTTCTACTACTTCGAATACACGTATCCCAAAAGACATGAAAAAAGCATGTATCATGTTCATCACTAACTTCCACATTCGCATCCCCCTCACGTTCATAGTAGAACACAATCATGTGTACCTACCCTCCTACCTACTTACCTAGACGCAGCCATTTTGTGTTAAATTTTTAATTTGCACACGTACCTATGCTGCGTTTTTTGTTTAGAAACAGTGTAATATTTCAGTGTTTACCGTTATCGTTTGGATGGTGTTACTAGAGTTTTTATATAAGAGGAATAGGAGTATAAGGTAACGTGGTCTTGAATTTATTTTGTGCACTTCTGGCTAAGTACAGCGTTGTTATTTTCGGCTGGACCACATGACGACTGTTCCAATTGCTCCTGTTGAAAAGACACCCCTCTATTTCCTGTGTGTGGTTCTTGTTCTTGTTTTATTTTAAACTAAAATTTTAATTATTATCTGCTAAAATAATTATTGTTCCATAAGCCAATGAATCTCAGAAAATATCTCAAAAGAAACAACAGCATTTTTGCGAAATATAATTATAAGTTAAGACTATGCCGACCGCACAGTGGCGCCCTCATCGTTTGTTTGGTTATTTCATACAATTTAGAATGAAAATGCAGAAAATAAGCACGTTAAGTTGTGCTTCACGAGATTATACGTTAATATTATTAGAAACGGTAGTTTTACATTGTTTAGTTCTATTATAATCCTGAAAACGGAATATAGTGGCCACTGTTATCCGTTTTAAGGATTATAATAAAACTAAACAATATAAAACTACCGTTTCTAATAATATTAACGTATAATCTTATGAAGCACAACTTAACGTGCTTATTTTCTGCATTTTCAATCTAAATTGTATGAAATAACCAAACAAACGATGAGGGCGCCACTGTGCGGTCGGCATAGTCTTAAAGCAAATGGCAACAAAAATAAGTTATTTGTTTTACAAAATACATAACTGCATTTTTACTTCAATTTAGGTAGGTTAAAATAAAAGTGTAGTGATGTATTTTTTTGCAACCCACTACGTGTTCCCCTTTTCACCTCGCAGCGATAAAAGGAGCGATAGAATCTGAGTGGGAACATGTCAGCTGCACCCCGGTGCACGCAACTCTATAAGTATGCAAATTTTGATAGTCTTAACATATCAAGAGGGACTCAAACGAGATGAGGAAGGGAGGCTGCTGCATTTTCGATTTTCGGTCCTAAGAAGGGATGAGTGGTATAATTTATTTTGGGGACACAAGGGTCTGCCAACTGACAAATTTAGTAAAAGGGGTCTGACTAGCAGACTGGAGATTCAACTAATAATCTTAAACTGGAGAGTGGCCAAACGCGAATCTATTCACTAGAAAAAAATATGAATAAGAAAGTCTACAACGTTAAAAATAATAGGCTTTATTTATAAACGTTACTTAAAGATAAGAGGCGTTTAATCGACAAAAAAGTGTGAATTCATTTTTTTTTTTGTTACTTACCTTTAAGTAACGCTGCAATGTGTTTCAATAAACAACGATATCACAGTGATTTAGTATTTGCTTATACAGTGTATGTTATGTAACGCATATTAAATATTCGCGTTAAAATCAATGACCGACAAAATTATTAATGGAATCACTAAGCCGAACATTTCCTACATAACGACAACTAAATGGTGAGCAACTATAACGGTTGATTGCACCTAATCCAGCACTCGCTAAACAGAGGTTAAATAATGGACAGATTAATCGGAAATTAGCCGAGCTGTAGCCTCGCGGACAATACGGTGCGGAGATAACCATCGATAGAGCGGGAGCTGGCAATTTTCTGGTTAGTTAGAAGATTTCGTTTTGCGAATTTTGGAAACAATAGGTATGTAGCATGCAATTGGTAGCCTTGTTTAACAGAATCGGTACCCGCTTTATTTTCGTTATGTTTAAGGTTTGGTGAGGTTCTGCATTTATAAGATTACCAGCTGCACCCCGCGGTTTCACCCGCGTAAGTTTTGATCCCGTGGGAATATCGGGATAAAAAGTATTCTATATGTTATTTTGATCTATAAACTGTATTACTGTAAAGTTTCATCAAAATCCGTTCAGTAGTTTTTGCGTGAAAGAGTAACAAACATCCATCCATCCATCCTCACAAACTTTCGCATTTATAATATTAGTAGGATAGTAGGAAGTATGATAGGAAGTAGGAAGTAGGATAGTAGGATAGTAGGAAGTAGGATAGGATAGGATAAGAAGTAGGATAGAATTCATTACCAACATCGTTATCCATTGACTATTGAGCAGTTGTGGCCCAGTAGTATTGCAGGTCCCGACTTAAAAGTAGTGTTCGTGGGTTCGAACCTAGACAGGCGATTTACTTTGTGTAAATAATTTTGTAGGCAACTTATTGTATTTATTAATTTAATTATCTTTTATTTATATATTGTTTAACACACATACACACATTACTCATACAAAACACACTTACATTCATCCGTTTGACAAAACCATATAAAAACTCACATTAAAATAAATCACAAGCATCGCCGTATGACCCGGTAGTATGTGGCTAGGTTCGTATGCAAACTTTTTGATAGTGTATTTTCTAGTATTGTTTCTTCTAAATCTATGTCATAAATCAGTCTTGCTTCTACTGGATTTCTCCTGCTATCTTCTGCAAAATAAACTATATTTGTGATTATTGAAGTGGGTGTTTATCTTCCTAACCATTAAACATCTACAATTTCATCACCACTGCTCTCAAAACGGTAAAGGAAAACATCGTGCGGCTGGCATGTCCAAAAACCAAAAATTCGAAGACATGTGACATCTACCAACCCGCACTGGACCCGCGTGGTGGATTATAGGTGTGGGATATAATCTCCTCTCGATGAAAAGAGACCTGTTTCCCAGCAGTGGGAAAATTATAGGCTAATTATGCATTGATTATTATTATCTTGTTATAAGCGCGTAATAACAAGTATTTATGATATTAACGTGGACAGAAGGTCGAAATCTGATGGACAGGGACACATTGTGAACTGTGCGTTATCCTTTTTGTGCTTATATAATTCCTGCTCACATTAGGTACTCCCACAACTAAACGTCCTTATCTCACCGATAACATTAACTTGACACATCACATAATTGCAGGCTCCTGTACAACACCCGCGGTCGCGGCGCGGCGGTGGCGTCAGGCCCAACGGGCTGCGATAACGCGGACGCCTCGTTAATTAATACGCGTCAAACTGTTTTGAATTTTGATATTTAGATTTTCAAATAATGTATTCATATTTGACATTATCATCTAATTTGAATGCGGTTTGGGTGAAGCCGCGGTTTCGCATTAGATATTTAGGTTATTGAATAATATTCGCATGCGTCGTGGTTGTGTGGATTATTGCGGATGAATTGAAACAGAATCGCGGCAAACAGAATCTAATATTCATTATAATCTCCTGTTTAGTTTACCTACATAGTCATAGGAGATCTAGGTAGTTGATAGGACGCTGTCTTTGAGTAATCTCGTAGATAAATATTCTACAAAGCTCGAGTTATTATGTCAGCAAGACGTAGAAAATTTAGTTAAAACATAATAATACAATCCTCATTTGACACAGACCTGTTTTGCTAGCAAACTCAGATTGCACGAAAACCAATATTTATAAGAATTCCAACGAAGGAAAACTCTATTAGGTTTAGTTTCTATCATAGAACAGAATACAATGCATTTTGCATTGTATTCTGTTCTATTAAACCGTATGCGTTGTGTGGTGCATTTCTGTCCATTCACTTTATTATCTGTTTTATATTATGCCTCGCCAGAAATGGTTCCTTTTCCATATGGGTTTTGGGTTTAGTTTCCGTTGAATCATATTAGAAATTTAACAGGAAGACAATGCTTTACGGATGCTATATTTAATTTTTGTGTTAACAAGAAATAAACGTGAATGTTGAATTAATCAGTTGGTAGATATGTAAACAATCCAATGTGCGAACATATTCATCGCTTATAGAGCCTTCTCCTCTTCAGATTCACGTAGTCTTTATATCTCCAAAGTACTTAAGTACTTTTTCAATACCTAATGTAAATAAACAGACGTTATTCACAAAAAATACCGTGTTCATCCCCTTACTTAAAACGCCACTTGTCGACCTGTCAGTGAGACAGCTATTCCAAGTATACAAACTGTAGGAAAATATTCATAAAACATAAATGTATGATAAAGTATTCATTCAGCCCCTAACTCGATATGCGACTTGCCGTCTTGTTGCACACCGCGACGTTGCAAATATGATACGACACAAAAGTTGATGCTACTGTCTGTTAAATTTTTGGTCGAAGTAAGTATGTAGAAAGTTGGAAGGTTAACAGATAACCATGTGCATTAAACTAAAGTGATCGAATTGACTCAATAAGTTCGTCTCGAGAATCGTCTAAACATATAATATGAATTAATGCAAAAAAATTAAATGGTCTGACGAATCGTATTATTGATTATTTCCTTCATCATTTATTCTGATGTTTATTTGGTTACCGTATACACTTTCATAATATGCATTTAGTAAAAAGCTGTTATTTTGACATGACAAACAGGCACTTCAATTTTATTTATTTGTATGTATAGATACTTGAGGGGCTTGTGGCTAAGTAATAATAGCCCGCACGGGTCGATCGATCTGGTTAAGCTACGCTTGCAGCGATTGATCCGTGGATAGGTGACCATCTTCACATAACAAGACCCCGCCGGGACCAACCGCTTAACGTGCCTTCCGAGGCACGTCAAGTTGTTGGTACCGGCTATCATTCGTGGATATTTGACAGTCGTTACGGGTCGTCAGAAGCCCGAAAGTCTGACAACCAGTCTTACCAAAGGGTATTACCCAGTAACTGGGTTGTGGAGCTCAGATAGGCAGTCGCTCTATGTAAAATATTGGTATTCAGCTGCATCCGGTTAGACTGGAAGCTGACCCTAACATAGTTTAATAAAATAATAATATCCCCCCTTCCCCTTGACCTTTTTCGAGTGGCAATGGTAAAAAGTTTTTTTTACCATTGCCACTCGAAAAAGGGCATTTTGAAAAAAAAAAACCCGCCATTTTAGGTTCTTTTCTATCTGTTATCGTTGTTTTAAGTCATTGGAAAATCTAATAACATAAATTATAATAAAATGAGTTCTTCCAGTGACGAAAATGAGACACTAACTCCGGAATCATTTCGAAATAAAGCAGCAATTATAGTAAAATGTGATAAATACTATACTACTATTTATTTTCTCGCAGTCAATGGTAAAAAGTAGAGTACACAACTCGTGAAAAAAATAATTCATCTCGGTCCTTGTATCCCTCGCTCCGCTCAGGATTCAAATCTAGAATACCTCGCTACGCTCGGGATTCTATTCTAGAATCCTTCGCTGCTCTCGGGATCCAACGTAGTCCACGTAGTCAACGTAGTCGTATCTTGGATGTTGATGGTTTAGATGGTGATGTAGTTAATATTATTTTAAAAAATCTCCATTTCTGTACCGTGGTGCAACATTTTGGATGAATACTTGTCATGTTTGACGAGCGGGGGTACGTCTTAGCCCGCCACGTTACAAGTTTGAAGACTCGCCCCTCTAGTACACTCGACCAATCATGGTGCAAGTTGTAGTTTACTTCTTTCAATCAACCTTTTTGTACTAAAATTACTCTTAGTAGTTTTTAGGTGACTATTGTAAATGTGAATCTCGACCAGAAGGTAAATTGCCGTAACTATGAACGTTCAAAATCTAGTCGCAATCTAATCTCGGTGAAAGTCATTCTCAAAAACTTATTATTAAGAAATTATTGAGTCTGATATCAGAGTAAAATTACGAGAATCGCCCCTCTGATTACAGATGTTAGGTCATACTAAATGCACCGTATCAAAAAACTGTTTAATCAATAATAATAAAACGTTGTAAGTACATTTATTATATTCTAGTCTGAAACAAAAACCAAAAAAATAGATTGAAAAAAGGAGCTAACTAATGCTGCTAATTATAAAACTCATCTCGTTTGATAAATATACTTGGTGTTTTTTCTAGTATGAAAAAATATTCTCCAACCGCGCACCCTAATCCTCCGTACAACATCCCTAAAACATTTGCATTACATTACAAATAGTCGTGTCCACCCCCAGAGGGAGATGTCTTGATGCGTTTAAAATATTTGCCTTAGACTTTAAGCGTCACTCCGCGCAGCCTCAAGATATATACTTGTTTATCTTTAACTTCAAAGAAAGTTTAAGTGGTATGTAAGTTACTTGTGTATTCCGAGGGAATATTTTTCATGTTTTTAAATATAGCTTAGGGCTGTTTGTCATTAGAACGTAAACTATTCTGGGAGTGTCTTGAAATGAAATGTTATTTCTTTTTAGGAAATTGTAATTACGGGGTTAGTTAGGCCAGCTGTTGGGTTTCTCACGTGTATCTGTTATAAATAATGAATATTATAATTGAAAGGAGTTTAATAAGCTACAATTTGATCATAATTATTTATTTCAATAACCTGGCATTTCCTTGATTCGTTGACACGGTAAGCTTATAACTGGTATAAAAAGACACTTAACGAAGCCGAGAGTCTCTTGTACTCCCCGTCATTGTGATCATTTTTGTGTACTAGATCATACCTGGGAACCCTGGGAACTTGGAAAAATTCAAGCTTTTACTGACGTTTTTTTGCGAAAATTTGTTTTTAATGTTCTAACACAACTTTAGATACCCTCACGATCCCTGTACCATTTTATATACCCATGAGCACATTACTTTGCGTGTGTTTATATATTGTGCACTACCACAATCAGCTTATCACACTAAAAATAAAAGTTGTTTTCCAGTAATTATTTTTGTTCAATGTTACTTAGTTTGATGTGCAAAATGCGTAGTTGACGGCTATGTGATGTGTCTTTTCACACCCTGTATAGTCACATTCATTTTCGACTGATGTTTAGTTGTTAATGAACTCTAAAATATTTTTTCATGTATCTGTGAATACTCCAACAGTAAATGGAGACAAGATAGGGAAATCCTAGCACTTTATTTACATCAAAACACTACTGGCCGGATTTACAGATTTATTGCATTCATTACGCTCCTAATTATCCTACTAATCCTAACCCCACCGGCGATCATGGGCCCCAAACCGCAACAACGAACCCGAAATATAGGTACCACACCGCTCTCAAACCAGAACTAAGTGCTACCAAACAACAGGTGGTCGGGAAATTAAATAATAACATTAAAGACTAAAAATTAAACACTTTACCAAAGTTTTAATGTGGCGGCCGTCGGATAAATCACTGTTTTAACGTGAAATTTTCCAGTTTAAATTGATCGCCATTAAGTAAAGTTCTGGGGCGATTGCTTAATTACGGGCCTGTCACTCAGAATTACTTTTTGATGGAAGAGGTTGGAGGAAGTAAGAGGTGTACCGCAGGGAGGTGTTCTAGGTCCGCTGTTAGAAAGTTTTTGAGGAATTAGATACTTGGTTGAGCAATATTATGTTTTAGTTTTAGATTAAGTATGGACAGTATTAAACTTTGATCCTATGGTTATACTGAAATAAGATACCGCTGAAAATGCCCCCAGTAATGAACAGGTCCATTCAAATCAGTGTGACCCCTTCCTCAAAAGACCATCTTAGACGGTATAATCTACATGGTCCTCACATTGTTTGACCAAGACTGATTTTGGTTATGATTTATGAAGTATATCATTTATCTTCTAAACGCTGTGATAGTCACAGATATCAACATAGTTTCACTACACGTACTATTTATTAAACTATTCCACTATTAACATCTACCTAATATAAAAGTATAGACAGACGCTCTGTATATACTCGTATATATTTATCTCGGCTGTCGCTAATTACATTGTTTAGTAGAATTACCAGCGGCCCATCTATCTTCATTTGTGGATCTGCGGGGATGCTGCGAATGATTGTTTAGCGCGTCTTAATGGGTATATTTTTAATGTTTAGGTTTTCTTTAGTTTTGGTATAGATAGTATAAAAATGGTAAAAGCACGCTTTTGGTTCTTTCTTAACTTTATCAGCGTTTATTTTAGATAAGCATAGTGAAGAGAAAAAACTTCGGTATTTTTATTACTTGGACTTACTAAAGGCTTTTGATTCAGTGTGTATAAATTAAGTACATAATCATTTATAACCCGTTTGGAATACGTTACAGGCTTTAATTAATTAATTAATTATACCCGACTACGGTGAAGCAAAAAGAGTGTTATGATTTTTGACCGTTTTAAATGTATGAATGTTACATCAGTTCCCTCATAACTTCTAAGATACTTAGCATAATTTGACAAATAAGTATAGCCGTGGTCGTATGCCACCTAGCCTAACAAAATAATACATTATAACAAGTAGTACATAAGTGATCGTGAGTGTCTTTAGGGTAAAGTGACCTAAGACCACGGGTATCCTCTGATCATCACTATTAATTTGTATTCAATACTTTAAAATATATTACATGTACAGACGCCAGCCCATCAAGCTACTATAATCTGCCAAATTTATTTAATAGATTTTCAACTTTATCGCTAAAGCATAAGGGTAAAAGTTGATTGGGAAAATTTGACAGTTTCAGGTAGCTTGATGTGCTGGCGTCTGTACGTTGTTTAGTTAATAGACAATAAATAACATAACATTTTCAGATGAGAATATTTTCTCGTTTTATACTTTTTAGAACGTAATTTTTCAGCAATCGGGTTTTAGTTTCTGTTTATACAGGAAAAGGCTCCTATTAATTCTTGGAATACTGTATAAAAGACTCTTTAGCAAACACTTCAATCAGATCAACAGCCTAACAAAAAAAAAACTTGAGAGGTGTCAAGGGACACCCGGATGGAACGAAGTTCCTTTCGATTAATTAGTGAAGGAATTGTAATAAAATTTTATTTTTTTTAAGTTATAATAATAAATAATGTAATGTATTGAATCTTGTATAAAATAATTATATTAATAACTAGCTGCTGCCCGCGACGTCGTCTGCGTGCATGCTCTACAGCACCAAAAATACCCAAGATGCCAGTGTCGCTATCTATACATATAATAAAATCGTAGGAAAGTCAAAACTGTACATTGAATATTTTTTAAAAATAATACTTGGGGCGTGATCTACAATCGATACCGAAGTGAAAAATATAGTTTTTAGAATTTTTGTCTGTTTGTCTGTTTGTCTGTTTGTCTGTTTGTCTGTCCGGGATAAACTCAAAAAGTACTGCATGGATTTACTTCAAATTTTGCATGAATATTACTAAGAGGTCGGGTCAACATATAGGCTACATATTATCACGCTATCACCTACGGGGGAGGAGCTGTGAATCTTTATTTTTCTTACGCATTCTGTGACAGCGTGTAATCTAACGACGCATATCTAAATGTTGTTTTTGAGTAAGCCATGCTATTATCTGACGTTACACTATAAAAACTACGCCATTTAAGTAACTTGGGCAGAGAAATATAGTTTAATGAATGTTAGTAGTATAAAGACAATTTTAAAACAGCGCCATCTATGAGATTTCATAAAAATCAAATCAAGTTACCTACATGTTAACATTTTTTTGGAAATTAATAATTTAAATTTGATCATGTTGGCGAGGTAAGTAGTTAGTTATTCTTAAAATTCATAGATGGTGATGTGCATTTTCCTCATAAAAGTTGTATCGTATAGTTCATTTTGACAAATTCAAGTTCCAACAAAACCCTCAAAATCTTGAGCAGAGTTGAGGAAGACAATTTAAAAAAAATGCGGTGTTAAGTATTACAAAAAAGTTATGTTCATTGATGATGATCATTTCATTTCATGATACCCTCGCGGAGGCGAGCGTCAGTGACAGTCCCAGCCGCATGCGTCATCTGTTTGCCGTCATCTTGGTGTTTTGTGGAGTCGCGAACCCGGTAGCTTTGTGAGAGAAGTATCCCCATCATCTGTCTGAAGATTTTCGACGAGCTTTGAGGCGCGCTACTGGAGACGAAGTCGAAGTAACTGATGAACGCGTGCTGAACACCTGTCTCAGTTCACTTCAATATGTGGTACTTTCTATCGGCGGCAATCCACTGATCGAATATGGGTTACCAGCTCCCCAATCATCACCGTATCAAGACCGTGAAAATCGGGAGTATAACGCGAAATGACCACCATACGAAATGACCATGTCGCTTTGTTCTCTTCAGAGCAAAAGCAAATTTATGACACCGTCCTTGAAAGCGTTGGGCAAAACCAGGGTAAAATGTTTTTCTTGGATGCTCCTGGTGGAACAGGAAAAACATTTGTTACCACTGGCATACTTGCAAGGTCAGGAGGCAAGGCAAAATTGCTATTGCTGTAGCGTCCTCGGGAATCGCTACCACACTGCTTCCGAGTGACAAGACAGCACATGCCATGTTTAAAATTCCCATCGATTTAGAGAGCGCCGAAACGCCTGTTTGTGGTGTGTCACGTAACAGCGATAAGGGACACGTGCTCAAGGATTGCTCTCTGATCGTACGGGATGAGTGTACGATGTACGAAGGCCGTTGAGGCCGTGGACAGAATCCTGCAGGACATCTGCAGGAACGAACATTTAGGTAGTTAGAACGTGCTCAAAATTATGGCGTTATCAAAATTATCTCTTTTGTGTTTAGAAAGCAGTATATTTTTAAAACAAGTATGACAGAAGGAGTGCACGAACTGAATAAAGATCGATATTTAAATCGCAAATTTCGTGACCTATACGAAGATTACAGAAAATATCCGGATAAGTTTTATGAGTACACAAGAATGAGTGTGGAAACATTTGATTATATTCTATACTTATACTCTATATCCATTACCGCCACAAAATTGTCTAAAATTTTTTGTTTATAAGTTCGCCGCCGAGTCCGTCACATCTACGCCGCTATCCGGGCCGCTGTGTTTCGTGGCGTCGCGTCGCACTCATTCGCCAGTACTTTTGATCTCGCCGCTCCCCGCACCGCGCGCCGCTGCAACGATTCGCTCCGACAAAACCGCGCGCGTTTTCGCTGTGAGCGGCGACTCGTGGCGTGCTTCAAACATTTTCATACTTTTGTTCTTACCGCTCGCCGCCCCGCGCTTAGCCGCCGCTCACCGCGGCAAGGTCGTGAATGGGCCGTTAAAGTCATCTCCCTCCACAGACACACCATTGAGGCGGAAATTCTTACGGGTTGTGGCGTCGGCGAGGCAGTATTTATACCACGCATTCCCCTAATACCTCATAACTTCCTGTTCCAGTTCAAGCGCGTACAGTTCCCCGTGAGTGTTTGCTTCGCGATGACCATCAATAAGTCGCAGGGCAGCGGGTGTCGACCTCAGGACGAGTTGCTTCTCACACGGGCAACTGTACGTCGCTTGCTCCCGCGTCACCAGTCCTGACTCTCTTTACATTTTGGCTCCTGGCAGCATAACTACCAACGTAGTTTATAGGGAAGTGTTGTAAAGTATGATACCTTTGTACGTATTTTTACTCTTTTGTGTCCTGGAATGTATTCCTGCATTATTTTCTCTATTTCCTTCAGTCACATGTTATGACTGAACTCAGCAGGACTCCCATATAACTCTCTTCACTTGCTTTGCTTGCAAAAAAAAACTTATATTTTAATGCTATTTTAAAAGTTGTGTACTTATATGCTATAGCGACACTGGCATCTTGGGTATTTTTGGTGCTGTAGAGCATGCACGCAGACGACGTCGCGGGCAGCAGCTAGTAGCATATAAGTACACAACTTTTAAAATAGCATTAAAATATAAGTTTTTTTTTGCAAGCAAAGCAAGTGAAGAGAGTTATATGGGAGTCCTGCTGAGTTCAGTCATAACATGTGACTGAAGGAAATAGAGAAAATAATGCAGGAATACATTCCAGGACACAAAAGAGTAAAAATACGTACAAAGGTATCATACTTTACAACACTTCCCTATAAACTACGTTGGTAGTTATGCTGCCAGGAGCCAAAATGTAAAGAGAGTCAGGACTGGTGACGCGGGAGCAAGCGACGTACAGTTGCCCGTGTGAGAAGCAACTCGTCCTGAGGTCGACACCCGCTGCCCTGCGACTTATTGATGGTCATCGCGAAGCAAACACTCACGGGGAACTGTACGCGCTTGAACTGGAACAGGAAGTTATGAGGTATTAGGGGAATGCGTGGTATAAATACTGCCTCGCCGACGCCACAACCCGTAAGAATTTCCGCCTCAATGGTGTGTCTGTGGAGGGAGATGACTTTAACGGCCCATTCACGACCTTGCCGCGGTGAGCGGCGGCTAAGCGCGGGGCGGCGAGCGGTAAGAACAAAAGTATGAAAATGTTTGAAGCACGCCACGAGTCGCCGCTCACAGCGAAAACGCGCGCGGTTTTGTCGGAGCGAATCGTTGCAGCGGCGCGCGGTGCGGGGAGCGGCGAGATCAAAAGTACTGGCGAATGAGTGCGACGCGACGCCACGAAACACAGCAGCCCGGATAGCGGCGTAGATGTGACGGACTCGGCGGCGAACTTATAAACAAAAAATTTTAGACAATTTTGTGGCGGTAATGGATATAGAGTATAAGTATAGAATATAATCAAATGTTTCCACACTCATTCTTGTGTACTCATAAAACTTATCCGGATATTTTCTGTAATCTTCGTATAGGTCACGAAATTTTCGATTTAAATATCGATCTTTATTCAGTTCGTGCACTCCTTCTGTCATACTTGTTTTAAAAATATACTGCTTTCTAAACACAAAAGAGATAATTTTGATAACGCCATAATTTTGAGCACGTTCTAACTACCTAAATGTTCGTTCCTGCAGATGTCCTGCAGGATTCTGTCCACGGCCTCAACGGCCTTCGTACATCGTACACTCATCCCGTACGATCAGAGAGCAATCCTTGAGCACGTGTCCCTTATCGCTGTTACGTGACACACCACAAACAGGCGTTTCGGCGCTCTCTAAATCGATGGGAATTTTAAACATGGCATGTGCTGTCTTGTCACTCGGAAGCAGTGTGGTAGCGATTCCCGAGGACGCTACAGCAATAGCAATTTTGCCTTGCCTCCTGACCTTGCAAGTATGCCAGTGGTAACAAATGTTTTTCCTGTTCCACCAGGAGCATCCAAGAAAAACATTTTACCCTGGTTTTGCCCAACGCTTTCAAGGACGGTGTCATAAATTTGCTTTTGCTCTGAAGAGAACAAAGCGACATGGTCATTTCGTATGGTGGTCATTTCGCGTTATACTCCCGATTTTCACGGTCTTGATACGGTGATGATTGGGGAGCTGGTAACCCATATTCGATCAGTGGATTGCCGCCGATAGAAAGTACCACATATTGAAGTGAACTGAGACAGGTGTTCAGCACGCGTTCATCAGTTACTTCGACTTCGTCTCCAGTAGCGCGCCTCAAAGCTCGTCGAAAATCTTCAGACAGATGATGGGGATACTTCTCTCACAAAGCTACCGGGTTCGCGACTCCACAAAACACCAAGATGACGGCAAACAGATGACGCATGCGGCTGGGACTGTCACTGACGCTCGCCTCCGCGAGGGTATCATGAAATGAAATGATCATCATCAATGAACATAACTTTTTTGTAATACTTAACACCGCATTTTTTTTAAATTGTCTTCCTCAACTCTGCTCAAGATTTTGAGGGTTTTGTTGGAACTTGAATTTGTCAAAATGAACTATACGATACAACTTTTATGAGGAAAATGCACATCACCATCTATGAATTTTAAGAATAACTAACTACTTACCTCGCCAACATGATCAAATTTAAATTATTAATTTCCAAAAAAATGTTAACATGTAGGTAACTTGATTTGATTTTTATGAAATCTCATAGATGGCGCTGTTTTAAAATTGTCTTTATACTACTAACATTCATTAAACTATATTTCTCTGCCCAAGTTACTTAAATGGCGTAGTTTTTATAGTGTAACGTCAGATAATAGCATGGCTTACTCAAAAACAACATTTAGATATGCGTCGTTAGATTACACGCTGTCACAGAATGCGTAAGAAAAATAAAGATTCACAGCTCCTCCCCCGTAGGTGATAGCGTGATAATATGTAGCCTATATGTTGACCCGACCTCTTAGTAATATTCATGCAAAATTTGAAGTAAATCCATGCAGTACTTTTTGAGTTTATCCCGGACAGACAAACAGACAAACAGACAAACAGACAAACAGACAAAAATTCTAAAAACTATATTTTTCACTTCGGTATCGATTGTAGATCACGCCCCAAGTATTATTTTTAAAAAATATTCAATGTACAGTTTTGACTTTCCTACGATTTTATTATATGTATAGATTATATTCAATGCGAAATAGAAATGAAAATATCTGGCTTGCTTTCTATAAGAGAGAGAGAGACAGACAGAGAAATATGCGACGCCGCACAGCTTACAATAGCTTACTATAGCAAAAAGTGTCGTGACAACTTTTCGTAAGAATTTTTTCCGTCTAGCCCCCTTTCACAACGCGCGATAAGGAACTTCGTTCCAAAACCTATTATTTTTAATAAGAATATACCTGACATCCTACTTCTTCATGATTGAAAATAACTCCGTTAGATGACAACATTTGATATGAACACACATTACATTTTCTTTTCATCTCAAAATCGGAAGAAAGATAAAAATGAAATCCTTTTTCTTGTATTGTCAAACATCGCCAACATTTTGTTAAAATAAAAAAATATATATTGAAGCCTCTTTTCCCGCTGTTTGTATAATACGGTTAAAAAACTGGGCCCTTTTATGTACTTTAAAAGGAGGGGAAACTCAACTCAATCAAATAATTAGCAAATATTTGTACTATGTAATTGGCTTACATAAGCGGGGTAAGCACAGAGGGTGGTCATGTAAAATTGTGGGTAGTTTATTTTTTGAGGTCTGTTGTCGTGATTGTTAAATTATTTAAGTAGTGGATAAGGGTTTACTATGAGATTGTATGTTTGGGAAAGTAAGGTAGTTTATTTACGGGAATAATAGTTTTTCTCTGTGCAAAGCTGGTTGTCAATTTCCCTTCATCTTGTCTACCCCATTGCTTCCTAAATGATTCCGGGCCATCTTTTCAGAACAATCTAAGTCAATACACGAAATATCAATACAAAAAAGCACATCCAAAAAAATAAGCACATCCTCTATGAATTTGAAATCACTTTTTGAAGAGCCGTTCCCGAGATTACAACCGATTCTCATAAACATATACCACTTAATATGTAAGTCGGTACGCTAGTAATAAAATCGAGGCCCGAACTCGTTATACTATGGCGTTATGTACAGAACCCAGCTCGTGATACGGCTCGCACCTGACCGGAATTGAGATTGTAGCTTCAAAGCCATCGAAGCGTTATATTATTGCAATTTTGATAATGTACATCGCACGAGGAAATCGAGATTTTTTCTCTTAAGAGGTAATGTGCGTAAGAGATCTTATAACGGTTGGTACAGGCATTCGAAGCCATGTTTAGTAACTGCTCTTGCTAGGATACCATTTCCCGAAAGTAATCTGGTTGGGGTGGTCTGATGGCGGTCGTTGGTTGTTAAACACTAATCAACCGTACCCGCTGGTTATTCTGTTGAAACTCTATTTTGTTTGCCTCATTGGCTTAGTGATCGCAAGCGTTACTGCTGATCATGAGGTCCTGGGTTCGATTCTCGGGTCGGGCAAAGTGGTGACACTTAAACATAGCAATGTGAGTGTAAGTACTATAGGTAGGTATACCTCTGTCTAACCTATCGGAGTATACAGGCGTGATGGTATGTCTATTTTGTGTCCACTGTTCGCAGTGTCAGTGTATCGCAACTTATTTTACTGCGAATAAAAAAAAGTAGATTTTACACTTCACTTTTCGACTTTATGTCATTTTGTAAGGAACTTTAGTACCCACTCAAAGTATCGACGCCCTTATATACGGGAATGTAAGTCAGACACATCACATAATAAGAAAAGCTGCTTTAAAACGTTATTCATAACACTTTCAAAGTCAACAGCGGGTATGTAGAGGCAGCGTTGAGCCACGGAATGCAACCGCGTGTATGAAAATGGACAGATGTTCTTAACTTTTGGATAAAATGCCTTCAAAATAAACTAGTTACTATTGAATTCTAGTAATTAAGTATTTCAACAATGGGCAGGTATGATCAAAAGTAGTAGTGGTAGTTTTGATTTTGTGCATTTTATCTCTAAAAGCCAGCACTTAACAAATACAACAAAACAACAACTTGGATAATATGATCTGAAAAATAAACGAATTGAATTAACCACAATACTATTTAATTAAACATCTAAATCTTTGATAATCTCACCTCATTCAGTTTTCTCATCTCAATCGCTTCCTCCTACAAGCCCGCTGGTTCCCTGTCCCTCCCGGAGGTCTTAACACTGTTTTCTCAGGCACTTCGCGGCGCTTTATTGGCTCCGATATAAATTTTGCTTAGCTGAGCTCCTGCAGATCGAAACTCAGCCATGGCTGTTATCATTCCACACAGATGATTATTTAACAGTTGATTGAAGAAAAATAGGTTCGTGAGAAGTTAGGTTAACTTTGAATAAATGATAATTTGAATGTGAGCCGGTTATTTTAATTCAATTTAAAGTTAGGCATTGAAACTGCGGTAGCTGAAGAGAGATATTAATGATGAAAGTGTTACTGAGAATATCTCAAAAGGGACCCACTTTGCACCTTATTTTGTTGATTAAATAAAAAATAGTTATTTAAATCAGGCTGACAATTAGCACTTTTTGAACGTCAAAAATTACAGAATAGATCCCTATAACAAAATATTTAACTCGTTCGACTATATCTACAAGTTCGTGTTCGTAACTCTTCTGCATATAACTTTAAGATAATATCCAGCCACCACACACATGTGAAACATATTACACGTACAATCTAACTTTATCCACCACGGAACACATCCTCCATTCTTTATTACAGTTTAACAACCCACTATAAAATATATTAGAGGAAAAATGACACGAAATTAGGCACGTAAAAGTCCGGCCCGACTTTACGGGACCGAAACTTGCCGGACATAAAAATCCGTCGGAATTACTCAAGTTCCGTACAATTTTGACATCTTTTTAAGTACGAGCATTTAAGAAAACCGCTCGCGGCTACGTAGTGTCGTAGACATCTGTTTCGTAGCATATTTTTGGCTACGCGTTTTCATAGGCATTTCGTAGCTTTGTGAAAATTATCACGGCATTGTTAACTTTTTTTGGGTCAAATGATTTCTTTTTTTAGAGTTCGTGGATTTTTGTTATTTAACTACTTATCATTATGTTGTATTCTTCGTTTTGGTTTTAACATGGAAATCGACAAAATATTAATAATAATAATATCATTCATTTATTAGACATCAGAGGTCCAAGGGTTAGTTACAAAAACACTTATAAACTATGTTAGTAAAACACACTAAGAAATAGAAAAGTAAAAAAAAAAAAAAAAAAAAAATTATACTTGCCTCACCAGTATTCGCATAAAGTGTTGCAGAAAAGGTGAGTCCAGTTTATTTGTTAGCATCCTCAAAATGCCATTTGAGCCAGACCGCGCCCTATGCAAAAGTGAGGCAATTGTGTCAATGATTTTATTTTATCACCCAGTACCTATTTTAAACTTCTTAATTCATGACTACATAATTATATGCGTGTATAATAAGTATGCTGCAAAGGAAAATACAAGAATGCCATGTAAGCCACAAAGGCTTAATGGTTCACTAGCAAACTGGGTGTATGAGGTTAAACCCATGCAACATTATACCCTTTTCAAGAATCCCGTGCTGAGTATGTATCAACGTCATGTGCCATGTTACTGTCATCGTTAACTTACCGTTAGACAATAACTTGAACTTTAAAGTCATGCATAAGCAATTCACTGACCCATTCCCTGTAGCCGCCACTTCCCACTTCCCACATACCAGATTCCACTTCCCAGTACCATTTTAATACATGTCAAATATTTAATCTAACGTATGGTCACGTCTATTACGAATTTACGAGCATAACCGACGGACAAGTGAGGGGAGATAAACCTTATGTACATGAGAAAATTGCATTCATATGTCTCGAATGGTTGCGTTGCTATGAATTTATTTCAGGATTCAATGGGGAAAAGTATGTGCTCTGTGATAAAAAGAAAAGCAATTTTTGTCGTCAATTTATGAGTAAGGGGTGTCATATAACATGCAGTCAATTTAAAGAGCATCCAATTTCTTTCAATATTTATTTATACAATATGAATCTTCATAATGCGTACATATCGAAATGAGGAAAACTAAATTTAATTATATCGACGGAAAAAATATTTGAAAAACCCTAAAAAAATATATAAGGGTTTCTTTCTTTAACAGTTGATAGGAAATGTTGTGATTGAGTTATAAACATAGTATTTTTACTTTTAGAAAGCTGATACGATGGATAATATTTAAAGTAATAAAAAGGGTAGCTAATCGGTGCTTTTTATTGAGAAATTTTACAATTATTGTAAAAATATATGAAAAAATATCAGATTTTTGTAAAAAAAAACGCCTTAATTCTCAATTGAGGGCGATTTTCTTTAGATTTTATTTTATGAGGACGCCCTGTTATTTCCAGTCATTATTGAGTTTGTTTTGTCGTGACAGATCGTTTAGTTTAAAAGTTATACCGATTTGTTTACACACCGTCACAGCAGCGAACAAGAATGTTAAAAATGCTAGAATTTTTTTTTAATTTTTTTTCCATCGATAAAATTAATCTCCCTCATTTCAATAATGTGCACATTATGAAGACACACTGTATAAAAAAGGAGGCCTTTACCCTGTAGTGGGAGAATACATATACCTATATTTTTATTAGTAGGTATATTTATTTATTACTAGCTGCTGCCCGCGACGTCGTCTGCGTGAAGGCTCTACAGCACCAAAAATACCTAAGATGCCAGTGTCGCTATAGCATTATAAGTACACAACTTTTATAATAGCATTAAAATATAAGTTTTTTTTGCAAACGAAGCAAGTGAAGAGAGTTATATGGGAATCCTGCTGAGTTCAGTCATAAGATGTGACTGAAGGAAATAGAGAAAATAATGCAGGAATACATTCCAGGACACAAAAGAGTAAAAACAAGTACGAAGGTATCATACCTTACAACACTTCCCTATAAACTACGTTGGTAGTTATGCTGCTAGGAGCCAAAATGTAAAGAGAGTCAGGATTGGTGACGCGGGAGCAAGCGACGTACAGCTATTTTCCACAAAAGGTGAGGCAGAGGTGAACATATAAATAGTACTCTCACAATTCGCCAGTGATGTTTAAGTCGCATGTTTAAACAGGGAACGAGCCAACAACGAGACACAAAACAACATGTTGCCACAAACAACATGTCGTCTTGAGAAACCACAAAAGATACATTTATAGAATATTTATAAAACAATAACACTTTGCGAGACACACAAGTACCTATAAGACATAGAACTTTTATCGTTATTACGTAGCTTCAGCTTCCAGAAGCGTCCCGGAACGTCTTAATAATTACCAACAAGTAGAAAATAAAAGCAAAGTTTTTCACATTCATACGTATTCAGGCTCAAACTATACATACACTTTTGTCTTCAAAAATCCCATGAAACCACTTCACCTTTGCACTTAACAAAATTCGGGCCAAAACTACACAAATTTTCCAGCTAATAAAAAGACATTCTACCACCAATTTGGCGGTACATTCACCCACTTACACCACAATGAACAGCTCTCGTTCTTTCCTTATGGAAACCGGCCCACAATTCCACTTCTACCTGCCCTACTCAGATATTAATGAGATTTCTTGTTTCCACACCGATTTAAATATTTTATAAAGCCACGTGCAGCCGGGGGAAGACATATGTATGTTTTATACAGCAATAGCCCGAAGTTAGGGGTGAATTTGTTCGAATATCCGTGTAGTTTTTCAAAGATGTCTGGTGCGATGAAATATTTTTTGACTATTGTTTTCCTTTTGTTTTTGTGTGCGTCTTTGTTGTCATTTTTATCTTGAGTACTTACAGTTCTGCTAACGATTTCTTTATGGTGTAGTTTTTGGGAAACTTTATTAATCGTTTATAACTTGTTTGCAGAATAGCTTTTTTTCCCCTTCGAGTTTCTAATGGCGGTAGCAAAATACAAGAAAAAGAGCGAGAAAGAACCAAAGGACTACCTACAGCTGTAATGGACCACCTATAATCAGTACATTCTACTTGCCATAACTAAAAAACTAATACTTTAGACAGTTAATCCTACTGTGTTCTAATTCATATATTTTGTCAAACTAAACAAAAGCCACCCAGCTACGCTCCAATAACTTAAAACAGCACCATCTCTTAGCAAAATTCAGCAACTCGTCCTCATAACTATTCTAAGCAAAGCAGGATTAGAACAATATATGCAAGTGTGGCTCAGATAAGATGTAGCTAGTTTAAGATATCTGCGTGTGTGCGGTAAAGGATTTGTGTACGTGCATCCGTGATGCCAGTCGCAAAGTTGACGCAAGTTATGGGAGAATAGGAGTTTGTACGGGATCGTGGTCTTGTGTTTCAAGAGTTGGCATGTTTGCTAAATGCGATGTAAAAGTGAACGTTCGTCGCTTAACATCAGTTGAGCTGATAACATCAACACCTTCGTAATATTATTAGACCAATATCAAAATAAACTATTTTGCTTCGTATGATATAAAAGGCCGCTAGCTCACCTAATGGTAGGTATTCACCAACGCCTGGACTGCAACATCAGGGGCATCGCAGATGCGTTTCCACATCTGAAATGTCTCTTATAGATAATACACTAGCTTGAACAGAGCACTATCGACTAAAAAATGGATCACTCTTCGATCAAAAGTCGTTTGTCACATATAACTGTTACAGTTGGCAGCAAGTTCCTGAGCTTCAGGAGCTGAGTATTCCATGAGAGGTGTAGCAGAAACCAGGGACACTTTGAACCTCTCACTTTGATGGTACCTATACAACGTGTTTTTTTGATATACCATAAGTCTAGGGGGTCATTGTACTCGTCATTATGAACAACTTTTACTATGGGACCAACCTGAAATCGTGAAAAAAAAAATCAGCTGTTCCCTACATTTTGACGAGTTATACGAACATAAATGTAGGGAACAGCTGATTTTTTTTTTTCACGATTTTAGGTTTGGTCACTTAGTAAAAGTTGTTCATAATGACGAGTACAATGACCCCCTAGAGTTATGGGATATAAAAAAAAACACGTTGGTCAGTCTAGAACACCAGATTTCGATACAATAATTATAGGATTTTGAGCAACTGTCGAATTACAAAAATGATCACGTGATGAGATTAGCAAAATCTCCTGTCTGATAAAAAAATTGCAATTGCAGATGTGTCTCCCAAGATCGATATGCCGTTTTAAAAAGTTCTACGTCAATATCTACAGAGGCCAGCAATCAAGCTACCCCAATCTGTCAGATTTTCCCAATTGAATATGAACCTTATTCCTTTGTACTAAAGTTGAAAATCTATCAAAGAAATTTGACAGATTGGGGTAGGTTGACCTGCTGGCGTCTGTACATACGCTATTTCTAACACACAGGTGTTCGTTCTGCTCATCCCCCATAATCCCACTGTCGCTGCATACAACACTCTCGAGAAAAACATGGCGTGATCTATTGACAACCATGGGGTCACATAGAGCTACTTACTCTGCTGATAATAAACTATGGAGATAGTTTGTCACTCCACACTCTGCAGGGAAAAAAGCTTTTCTAACAAAAAAAAAATCAGAGGTGACCTAAATGGCGAAAAATAATCAAAAACCTTAATTAGAGAACATGTATTTACCCAGAAAAAGTTATATTTAAAGTTTATTCAGAACCCACGACTCCCAGGACAAATATTTTAAATGTCATAGGTTAAATCAAAATTATTTAGTTTTAAATAATTTAAGCCAAAAACTGGTTTTCAGCTTAGAAGGTAGCCGGGTCCGCATGTTGTAAGATGCGGTAATATTTTAGACGTAATCTTACAAGATTGGAAGCCACAAACATTACCACACTATAGCCCAGACTAGGAAGACAACTATGAACTAGTAGACTAAAATATGGCCGTTTTAAATTGTCCCACAATCCCTTCCACACACAATAAACAAGCCAGAGCATCCTACTAGTGCACGCGGTTCCGCAGTCTTAGAGAATATTACGCCATAACTCGGCCGGTTGAAACTGGATTTATCCGGTTTCGTATGCGCCGCTACTTCATAAAGGCAGTTACGGGATAATCCGTAGTATAAACGCGCTTTCTGGCTCTGCTTGTGTTTTGAATGACAATATTTGGTAGTGCAAAATTGCCGGTTATTTTAAACCGAAAGGAGTAAGCTACCTGATACTATTCGTTTTAATTTTAACATTCTTTTTACGTAGTTCCGAAAAGCGCTTTGCTTGAATAAACTTTGTAATTACTTTGCCTTTAGTATGTAAGGTTTTTCACATCGTATACCTACCTATTTTGCAGGACAACACGCGCAAATGTGGAAAACTGGAGAACCTATTTGGCAAAGGAAAACGTAATAATTTACGCATCAATCGAACAAGTCCACAACAATCGTTTCGAATTCCCATACAACACACAAAGTTGATTATAAAATACTCTGCATTATTCGTCTCAATAATTTGCTGGAAAAAAATAAATTACCCCAAAATTGGAATAACAAGATAGGCACGAGAAATAATTCCCATTGTCAGGGGACTTGAACTTATTGAGGGAAACCAATTTACTCCAGAAAAATCCAGTTTTTTCCGGTTTGCGCCGGATAGGAGTCGATCTATCTGGTCGGAACCGGTAAAAACAAAGATTTAGATGCGACCGTGTTGAAGTTGTTTGTTTTTATTGTAAAATATAAATGGATTATCGTAACGATGTTTCGTGAGATTATTGTTTTATATTTGTGAGGGGTGGCAAGCTGTGGCGAAAAACATGATTGATTTTTTCTTTACTATTTCAGCACCTCATACCTTAAACGTACTTTTTGGTGCCAAAGTTTCAAATATCTTATAAGAACTTGCATAAAATATGTAGAAACGGAAATTTTTTAACTATAAATGGACGCTCAGGTTCAGAGATCTATTTGACATAAATTTATTCAAATAAAACTCGCAATTCCAAAGGACCAAAAGTTTAATCAAAAATTTTTGAACACATCAAAGACTTTCGAAACTTCTCACACAAAAACCATATTTCTAAACTTATTCGTACGTGTCCAGATCGCAGACGTACTCTCAAAGGGACGATATCAATATATTAACATACGATGGTTTTCTCTCACCCCGTCGTGGCTCCCTCGCGCGGCCGTATCGCGAACTATCGGGCGCCAACTTTGCTCTATGCAAATTTAAACGCCTGCATTTTATGGCTGAGATTCGCTGTAAGTTATGAGCTGTTATTATAGTTTTTAGGGTTGGATGTTTCTCTTATTATGATTATGGGGTGAAAGAGGGGGAACGTTATTATGTATGGGGAAATTAAATATGTATGCAGATTGCAGTAGCCCCAACTAAGAATAAGAAGTTGCAATTCGGCAGGAAACCCTGTCTTACTTTAGTATATAATTTGTTGTATATATTACATTTATAGTTTTAATAGGTACTAGCGACCCGCCCCGGCTTCGCACGGGTGCAATACTGATACTAAGTACAGGTATTTCAAGAATGCCAGCACGCGTCGCCGCGGCCGGTACCGCAGCAGCCGCTATGTCCACGCATTTTAAATCTGTAATATCTTCGAAAATATTCATTTAAATTACATGCTGTAAAGGGCCATATTTATTTATATTAAATGCACAATGTATTTAAGGTACTTAATTGGATAAGGATTAATGCTGTATTGCTTAAAATCGCTTCGTAAATAAGCCATTATTTCTCGTAAAAAGTAAAGGATAAAAAATGATTATTGTGGGTTATCCCTAAGAGATAGACATATACCATCGCGGACTTTTTTGTAGACCTTTTTAAGGTGTACAATACTGTAGTACATTATTTTGACCTATCTCGTAGGGTTCAGCCAGCGTTTGAAAAGTAAGCGCAAAAAATGCGTTTATTTACGACATCACATGCATGCATGTATTATATATATAAACCTTCCTCTTGAATCACTCTATCTATTAAAAAAAACCGCATCAAAATCAGTTGCGTAGTTTTAAAGATCTAAGCGTTCAAAGGGACAGAGAAAGCGACTTTGTTTTATACTATGTAGTGATATGTATATCTTTATCCTCAATTTTCACTATTGCACCTACCACTGTTTGTCTTTGCATCACCCAAAAGTTGACTGGTAGAAAATGCCTAACGCATTAAGTCCGCCTCTGTATATTTATGCGCTGAAAGTATTAAATAAACAAATATTTAAAGTGAACTAAGATACTGTAATTTTTAGTTAGGTATGAAGTACAAACTCTTAATAGTAGGTAAAGCTATTTAAATAAATACTGTTTATAGACTTCCTTACAAGCTTCTATAAACAAGGATGAAAGGGGAGAGTAGGTAAGGGTGAACCATCCACTCCACCTCGTTCAAAAATCAGTATAGAAACAACAGGTTAGCATTTAAAATATTCAGAGAGAGCAGATGTAAAGTCATCTGTGTAAACGAGAAGCTGGGTGCACAGAATAAAATCATAAACTCCAATTTCATGCCACAGTGTAGCAGAGTAAGTGAAATAATGTTAAATAAAATGCCAGTGCGATTGTAACTAACTGCTTTCTCCGCTGGATAGTCGATGAGATTCGATTATGTTGTGGAACTAAGATATGGGATTGTGAGGCAGTGTATTAAGGATTTCAGTTGTATGTAAGTTTATTTGCTAGGTACTTTGTGGGTTTCTTATTTGTAAGGAAACAGCGTTTTAAATGAAGAAGACAGCAAATAAAATCTATACTAATATTATAAAGCTGAAGAGTTTGTTTGTTTGTTTGTTTGAACGCGCTAATCTCAGGAACTACTGGTCCGATTTGAAAAACTCTTTCAGTGTTAGATAGCCCATTCATCGAGGAAGGCTATAGGCTACATATCATCACGCTAAAACCAATAGGAGCGGAGCACCAATGAAGAATGTTTCAAAATCGGGGGATTTTTTTCATATTGAGAGCTTCCGCTGCGTGTGCTGCGTAAACGGTTAAAGTTTTGCAAAAATCATATATGACAGAATTGTTCCCCTTTAAAAGCTTTAAAAAAAAGTCCGCGACAGCATATGTCTATCTTTTAAGGTTAGCTCACTATAACCTCTTTTATGCTAACCAAATTTGTTCTAAAATAATGCATTATTTGCGAAGGTGTTTTTATAAACATGGTATTAATCCTTATCCAAATAAATACGTTATTCATCACATGTATTTAATTTTGAATTTTGCCTTTGAGATCATTTGATTTCAATGTATATCATAGGAGATATCATAGTTTTAAAATAATACTAATAATAAAGCTGAAGAGTTTGTTTGTTTGAAACACGGTTTGAAAGCTCTAAATCTCTGGAAGTATTGGTCGCATATATAAAAATATTTTTGCGTTTGATAGCCCAGTTCTTGAGGAAGACTATATTCTATTAAACTTGACGCTAGGACCCTTAGGAGTTGAGCAAAAAGAAAAAAAGTCTGAAGTTCTCGCCAAGCGAAAACGAAGTAATAGCGCAGGCCGGCGACACGTTGCGACGGGGTGGGTCGGGGAAACAAAAAAAATTTACGCGGACGAAGTCGCGGGCAGAAGCTAGTGATATTATATAACCAATTATACTGATGATGTCCGACTGTTTACTACTACACATTGTTCACATTAACACAAATATTAACATTATCAAAGTTATTATTGTATGTACCATATACATAAAAACAATTCTTCAAAGTGTTTCACATGCCAACACTTAAAAAGCACTAAAAACTTTTCACGAACGAAGTCACAAAATTAACCTAACGACTTAAAACTACTAACGCAAAAGCACGAAAAAAGAACAGAAAAATACTCATACCATGAATATTCTAATAGCGTTTGGATCTTTTTACACTGTGGCATTTATAAGATGGTCCATACAGAGCAGTTTGGGTAAAATTTTAATTAGCCTCACAGTTTGGTCCTTTTAGTTGGCATTTTTAATAGAAAAGCTAATTTTAAGTTATTGTTGTGCTATGCTTCGCTTAAGCTGGGATGCACCTGCTCTCTGGGTATAAAAGTCTTGGAAAATTTTAAGATGGTATGTTAAAAAAAAAATGTGTTTATTATCTTAAATCTATACAATAAAGTTGCCGGGGCTTCCCAGAAAGTAATCGGAAGATACTTGTGATGGGAAAAAATGATGATGGTGATTGTGATGGTTTGTTTTAGATTGCAAAAATTAAAAAAAATCATCTATATAAAATTCAAAGTCCTGACTGACTGATATATCAACGCACATCCTAAACCGCTGGTCCTAGAGACATGAAATTTGGAGGGTTCGTTCTTTGTGAAGAGTAGGTATCCACTACGAAAGGATTTTTCGAAATTCTACACCTAAGGGTCAGCGCAGACAGAGAGGAGCGCAGCGGAGAGGATTTTATTAAGGCACTCGAAAATCAACTTTAAAATTATTGAAATAAAGTGCATATATGCTTGAACCTGACAAAAATGCTCGCGTGTCCTCGAGAATACGCGGGAAGGCACGCGCGCCTTTATTTCAATCATGTTAAAGTTGATTTTCGAGTGCCTTAATAAAATCCTCTCCGCTGCGCTCCTTTCTGTCTGCGCTGACCCTATGGGCGAATTCCACCAAACTTTTATACCTAGAATAAGTCTTATCCTGAGAATAAATTTTGAATCTTTGACAGTTTTCCCATACTAGAACTGTCAAACGTCAATTTTATTCCACGATTAAAAGTTATCTGACTTTGGTACAATCAGCCCTTAGAGGGTGAATGGAGGGAGGGAGAAATTTCACGCGGACGAAGTCGCCAGCAGAGTCTAGTGTGTAAATAAAAAACCGGCCAATTGCGAGTCGGACTGGCGCACGAAGGATTTCGTACCATTATCTATAAAAACGGCAAAAAATCATGTCTGTTGTATGGGAGCCCCCCTTAAATATCTGTTTTATTTTAATTTAATTATTTTTTTTTTAAAGTGACTATACAACTAAATATTCTGTGAATTTATTTCAAGCGTCCACCTGTTGCCGTTATTAATATCGAGCAAAAATGAGCAAAAAATCACGTTTGTTGTATGGAAGCCTTAAATATTTATTTTATACTGACTTTTAGTATTTTTTGTTATAGCGGCAACAGAAATACATCATCTGTAAAAATTTCAACTGTCTAACTATCACGGTTCATTTGATAAAGCCTGGTGACAGACGGACAGACAGACAGACGGACGGACAGCGGAGTCTAAGTAATAGGGTCCCGTTTTACCATTTGGTTACAGAACCCTAAAAGCCTTAGGTGTTTGCCACAGACCACACAACAAATATGATTCAAACCATTGACACCTGTTTTTATTTCGAACTCTTTTGCGACAAAGTTAACGTTATTATTAGAAAAACTAACGTGAAACCAGAATCTAAGTTATCAATTTTGTATTGAGACCTTCATTTTGCTCTGAATACAGTTTATAAATACAATAACGAGCCCAAGGGTTTGGAGAACTCGTTCTGTAATAAAACTGAACTGACGCGGCAGTTCTCGTAATTTTAGGAACGTTCGCATTCTAATCTCAGGCAAAAATACTTCAAATTTCCCTACAAGTTATTATTGTCGCTGAGGTGAGATTGCGACTAGGTTTCGAATATTTTAACTACGAGATTTGGCCTTCTGATCTACTCTGCAGAAAAATCGGCTTAGTTTATCTGCCATTGCACTGTAGGTACTGATTTAACTTAAAAATATATCAATGGAATCTTGATAAACAGTATCATGCCGCCGTAGCTTATTAAAATTCAGATGCAGTATTTCACTGTATATCCTGCTCTAAATCCAACTAACTCTAAACGCTGCAAACAGCAACAGTTTCTACTTCCATAAACCTCATGAGAGAGAACACACGTACTTTTTTAATCACACTGTTTTCTGTTATCCAAGTTAGAATTGACATAGAGAAGGTAAGCGCAGAAGTTTCACTATTATTTAAGAGGCGAGAATAGCACGACAGGATGAAAGGTTTATATCTTACATACATCACTGTTAGGTACATGACTTGTACCAGCCTATCGATTCTGTAAAAATCTCACCGTGATAACATAGGTGAAGTGAGCGTGAAGTGAACTATCAATGGAGGGAATCCCTAACATCAGGTGGAATGACAGCTCACTTCACCTTAGTTTTCACGGTGAGATTTTTACAGAATAGCAATGTTGTTGTGTTACCGTAAGTATCAACCTGGCTATTAAACCGACCCCAGTGAGGTTTGACCAGACTCGATTAATCAAATGAGCCCCAAGATTTGCACTAGCCCTTGAAGCCTCATGTTTCATGGTGCTACAGTGTCCATTGCACAACAAGGACTAGACCGGGGGGTGCAGTAATGCTAGGGAGGACGCGGCCTTAGGATAAGGAACTTGAACATGATCATTATAGTCATATGCTGTAGCGACAGGGATCGCAACACGAGATCTTGCTTATACTGAAAGCGAATGGAACGTTCCTGACGCACAGTCGTCTGCCTCCCGCCTTTGAGCTAACTTGTATCAATAGTACCTATATGGGATTGGAAATATAACAAGTATATTATTTGAGTATTTACTTCTAATTGAATACCCTTTCTGATCTGGACATAATAACTCGTAGTGCAGTGAAACATACAATACACACATTGACATCACTCTCTGGAAGCAACACAGCACTTAGAGTGATCAATATAAAATATTCTAAATATGCTAACTCGTTCTCAGACCGATGAATCCCATAATGGTGTGTGCTACTTTTTTAACTATTTTCCAACATATTACGGCATTAAATCCACTCACCCGCACTGGGCCCTAGTGGTGGATTATGGCCCACTCCCTTTCACAGAGAGGAGTTTGTGGGACATTATAGGCTGATAAGATCATTAAATTGTCACTTAGGGTGTATTAAAATTGCCTCTACAAGTGGCGACACAGGAGAATAACACGAATCAAGTGCCACTCTATTTTACAAATAATTTGGCTCAATGATTCAAAATCAAAATCAAAAGTCATTTATTCAAACTAGGCTGAGATCAGCACTTTTCAAACGTCAAAATTAAAAAGACATTCCCCCCAAAACGCCGGCCCTTCACCACTTCCTAGTGCTTTCGCTGGGGAGAAGAAGTGACGCAACAAACTCCCCAGCAGCACAGCTGTCTGTTCAGTTAGAAAATACTTGATTGTATACAATACCAGGTATGCAAAGTAATTGACGTTACCTACAGGACAAAGAACATTAAATTATTTGCCATATGTCAGCTTGCCATGCCAATATATCCACAAATACAATAGAAACAATAGGTACCTACTCAAGCAAAAAAAAAAATCATAATTTAAAATGTAAACAAAAACTTACTACTTAAATAAAAGCCTCCAGGTATAAAGGGCGTGACAGCTTACATATTTATGCAATGCTGGGTTCAGTTCACATAGCTGTGACTTAAGTCACAAATGATAAACTAGGAATATCGAAGTAAAATAAATTAAAAAAAAAAGTTATTACTAATTCTACTGCAACACATAATTTTGTCCACGTGACTCATTTGTTTTCTGCAAGTCGTACTTCTGCACCTTCTTACTGCATCCGTCTTCAAGTTCAGCATCTGTTTTTCTGCAGCGTGCAACACTAGCTGATTTATTGCCCGTAAAACGAGATGAGAGCGCCGTCTCTTTCACTCGGTACGATGCATAGGTTTTTGTTAGAAACTCCGATAATATAAGTGATAGAATGAGAGAAGAAATATTGAATTGAACGTGTATGCAAAATGAATTATAAAGGAGTATAATAATTTATTTAGGATTTTTTTTTATAACTTGGTAAGGACTAATATAAAGAAAATTAGATCTTATCAAAATAAAAACCGCGATAATGATAATTATAATGTTTATACAGGGTTGGCAGATATTTATAACAAAATACACCTAACTTCTACGTGGTATTGAAAAAATTGTCTGACAGAAATGTTGCATTCACAAAATATGATCTTAATATTACCTATTGTAGAACGAATTTACTTCCAAATAGTTCTTGGAATACATTTAGTGTTGTTACTGTTTGACAGTTTTGAAGATTTTTGCATAAATGCATAGGTTTCGACTTCCCCTGCCTACTCTCCTGTGTGCTAATCTGTCTGAATAGCTCTTAAAGACAAAGCGTCTTGAATTTTCAATCCGCTATCTTTAGTGCGAAGCTTTAAGCATTATCTTAGAACGCAATAATCGCTTTGTGTAAAATATTTGTATTAAAATTTGTATTAATTTTGTAATACAAATTCAACTTTATTCTAATTTTCTTGATTTGGAAAATAGTTCATTAGAATTATACAAAATTCGCGCGACATAAATATCGTCGGACAGCAAAAATATGATCCACCATTATTGTGACTATTCAATATTATAACCGAAACACTATTATTGTTAATTTTATTATCACAAAACTTTATTAACTTTCATACAAGCATACTTTACTAACCCAACATAACATAAACAAATTACTCTCATACATCACCTTAAATGCCGTGTTTAAAGTTTTCGTCCAAAAACTGCAACAATCCTGGCAACACTAGCCATACGCCGAAGTTTGCACATCTCATTTAGTTAATTTATTCGTCGTGGCAACACCGCGACCTAGGGGAATTTGTTGCAGCTATGGGCTCTGAAGTGGCATCTCTTTGCTGCTTTCTTGTTAAACAAGCAGTTTTATTGAATGTGAGGATTTGAGTGAATATTGCAGTGTGTTTTTCTGCAGTGCAGCAGTGAAATTATGAAACATTGCAGATTATAATGCTTTGAACGAAATACAGCCGAATACCAAAGACGAATACGACTGGCTCCAAAGTGAGTGGTTTAATACTGTTAACATAGTCAATAAATATTTTAGAAATACATGTATGTAGTTGTAAGTCAAAGTCAAAGTCAAATCATTTATTTCAAATAGGCACTTAAAAGGCACTTTTGAACGTCAAAATTAAAAATTAAAAAATAGAATTGATTCTAGTCGCCCATTCCAAAATGTAGTTTTCGTGTGGAGAAGAATGGGCAAGAAACTCCACCGTTACTCTTTTAAAATGTTTTACAAGTTTTTGTATACATTGTTTATATAATTATATGTGAAGACGATGCACCTAAAATAAAATTTAATCTACCAAAAATGGTAAAAGAATTAAAAATACAACAGACTGGTAAATCAATTATGTGATAGATAGATACATGGTGCTCACATATTTACAAAGATTGTAAAATTTTACTAGTATTTTAAAAAGTGTGTGAGTTACATTTGTCACAGAATGTAAAAAATAATGTATTAAAAAAAAATGTGTATGTATAAATTAAATTAGCAACCAGTTTGATGTTGTCTAGACTCTAAGATTGTCCTATGGAGCAGGACCAGCATGTTTCCAAACATTGTTATCTTGGATATAATCCTCCAATTTGTAATATCCTTGTTTACAAAGTGTACTTTTAATATGAGTTTTAAATTGTAAAATATCAAAAGGTATTTTGTTGTAGCATTTAACACAGTACCCCATAAAAGATGTTTGCACTTTAGATAATCTGAAAAAAGGTTGATCTAATTTATCTTTATTTCTAGTGTGGGCTACTCTCACACCATGTCTTTACATTCATTCACACACATTTATACAAAACATTCACACTCAAAACACGCCCATCAAAGCAAAACAGAATCAAGCGTTGTGAATTTGCACGTCGTCCTGTGGACACATACCACGGCTAACGAGTAGTGACGTCTGTATCAAACAGGTTCGCGCGAACCCGGCGCGCACGCAGCCGCGCGCCCACCGGCTAGTCGAGACACCGCCTTTGCTTGCGAAGCCCGCGTCACTCGCTATCCATACGCTTCCATATTTGTTAACGCCGTGAATGTTAGCTTGCTTAAGTTGCTTGTGCCATTACCTATTTTCTTGTACTTCTCCTTCTGCCATTCGCTAAAGACTTTGTGGTGTGTAGTGTGTGGAACATTAAAGAACTATATTAGCATAACCTGCCAGTGTTACTTTATTCCGCTTGGGTACAACCTTTCGCCTACCGTCGACAACGAGTCAATCGTGAGTACTTACAGCCACTAAATTGGTGACCCCGTACAGAACACCAGAATGAGTAATAACGCAGGAAGCGATAGTAGCGATTCAGCAAAGACCGCGACCTCACAGCAAAACATAACCACGAGGCGCCCCAAAAAAGAGTGCGTTTCCATTGATAAGGACCGAAACTCGGCCGAATATTTACGGAAATTAAATATCAAAGTGCCACCATTCTCACCGGACGACCCAGAGATATGGTTCGCGCTGGTGGAAGGACAATTTGAGAATTACGGAATCACCGAAGATGCTATAAAATTTAACAGTGTCATTGCGAACCTAGACATCGTTCACGCCAAGTCCGTAAAAGATATAGTCCTAAACCCTCCCACTCATAATAGATACGGCAAAATCAAGAGTGAGCTGATCAAGCGACTGACCGCTTCTCATGAAAAGAAAGTTCGTCAACTACTCACCCACGAGGAACTGGGGGACAGGAAACCGACACAGTTTCTACGCCATCTGAGAGACCTGGCAGGGCCGAGTGTTCCAGAGGAGTTCTTGCAAACCATCTGGAGTAATCGCCTCCCACACAACATACAGACCGTGCTGGCCTCCCAGCCCTCCCTAACGCTGGAACAGTTAGCAGAACTCGCTGACCGTATCCAGGAGATATCGGTACCGCCGGCCGTCGCGGCCTCTTCTGTGCCTACCAGCGTGCCAGGACCCAGCAGCAACACCACTAGCGAGATCGCTGAGCTAAAACGGATGGTGGAACGACTAGCCATCAAGCTAGAAGAGCACACCCGCCAGCCACGCCGCAGGGAACGTCGTGACCTACAGCGCCGCCGGTCAGCATCGCGCAGTTCAACCCGATCAGCATCGAGCTACCGGACCCACCCCATCTGCTGGTACCACGACATATTCGGATCCAGAGCACGCAAGTGTCAGAAACCATGCGACTACAAGGAGTCGGGAAACACCCCGGGCAATCATCAGTAATGGCGACAGACGATTGCCCTTCCACACCCGGTCGCCTCTTCGTAACGGACCGCAGCACGAAAATCCAATTTTTGGTCGACACAGGGAGTGACCTTTGCGTGTACCCTCGAACTCAGCTACGAGAGCGCCGAGCACCAACGAGCTACCAACTAACTGCGGCCAACGGGACTACTATCAGCACATACGGCTACGCGCATCTCAACTTGAACCTCGGACTCCGACGAAGTTACCCGTGGCGATTTGTGGTAGCGGACGTTACTAAACCTATCATTGGTGTAGATTTTTTGTGTTATTACAATTTGATAGTGGACTGTAAAAACCAAAACCTAATAGACAACACAACTTCACTAACAGCACCAGCGACACGGGCTTCCAACGTGAGTAGTATTCATTCAGTCAAGGTTCTTTCAGGTGATACACGTTACCATCTCATGCTTATGCGGGACTTCCCCGAAATTACGCGACCCGCAGGTACACAACGCTTGATACCTCACAACACACAACACCACATCCGCACTACACCGGGTCCGCCTGTCTCATGCGCACCTAGAAGACTAGCCCCCGATAAGCTAAAAATAGCTCGAGCCGAATTTGAGGCAATGCTAGCTAACGGCACTGCTAGACCTTCTGACAGTCCATGGTCATCCCCATTGCATCTCGCCCTAAAGAAAGACAACGGGTGGCGCCCATGTGGCGATTACAGGAAACTCAACTCCCGCACCGTTCCAGATATGTACCCAATACGACACATACATGATTTCACACACAACATAACTGGCTGTCGCGTATACAGTACAATCGATTTAATAAAAGCCTACAACCAAATACCGGTATGCAAGGAGGACATACCCAAGACGGCCATCACTACGCCCTTCGGTATGTACGAATTTCCGTTTATGACATTTGGTCTACGAAACGCTGGACAAACGTTTCAACGATTCGTGGACGAAATGATGCGCGGACTAGACTTCGTCTACTGTTATTTAGATGATTTTTTAATTTATAGCAGAGACGAAAAACAACACGAGGACCACCTACGCCAGGTATTCACCAGACTCCGGGACTTTGGCATGGTGATTAATGTGTCTAAGTGCGTATTCGGGGCACCCGAGGTGACTTTCTTGGGTTATCGAATCTCAGAGAGCGGAACCAAGCCACTGGACGAGAAAGTACAAGCCATACGTAACTTTCCTCCACCCAAGGACGTCAGGGCACTCAGGCGATTTCTAGGCATGGCCAACTTTTACAGACGATTCCTGCCCAATGCAGCGCAAACTCAAGCACCACTGAACGCCCTACTCACAGGGGCAGTCAAAGGATCTACACTCATCAACATTACCGGCGATGCTCTAAAGGCATTCCAGGACACCAAAGAGAGCCTCACCAAGGCAGCTCTTCTGGCTCACCCAAACTGCCAAGCCAAACTGGCATTGGTGACCGACGCATCAGACACGGCTATTGGAGCAGTATTACAACACCAAAACAATGGCAGCTGGGAACCGCTTGCATTTTTTTCCAGGAAGCTGAGTCCGTGCCAGACCAAGTACTCACCGTACGATCGTGAGCTACTCGCGATCTACGAAGCAATAAAATACTTTCGGCACATGCTCGAGGCCCGGCACTTCACGGTCTACACGGACCACAAACCGATCAGTTATGCCTTCCATGAGCGGAAGCATAGCTGCTCACCCAGGCAATTCCGCCATCTGGACTATATTGCCCAGTTCACGACAGACATTAAGCATATTTCTGGCAAACATAACGTCGTGGCTGACACCCTATCCCGCGTAGAGGAACTGAGTTTACCAATTTGCCTGACTGACCTCAGTACAGCCCAAGACAACGACCAAGAACTGGCTCAGTACCTAGCAGGGGACACATCTCTTCGCCTAATAAAAAAGGACTGCCCAGGGAGTCGAAAATCTATATATTGCGACGTCAGCACAACAGTACCCAGGCCTTTCGTGACGAAAGCATTCCGGCAACAGGTATTCACGAGTCTCCACTCCTTAAGCCACCCAGGCCCAGCCGCAACCGCCAAGCTGGTAGCGGAAAGGTTTGTTTGGCCTGGCATAAGGAAAGACTGCAGAAAGTGGGCCAGAACATGCTTGTCGTGTCAACGTGCGAAGGTTAGTCGACATGTGTCAGCACCATTAGGCACTTTCGATTTACCCCGCGCCCGCTTCAGGTACGTACATATCGACCTAATAGGCCCACTACCATTGTCACACGGAAACAGGTACTGCCTAACAGCCATAGATCGCTTCACACGGTGGCCAGAAGTCATGCCAATCCCAGACATAACAGCAGAAACGGTAGCTAAAGCACTAATATCAGCCTGGATATCCAGATTTGGTGTGCCAACGGATATTGTTACAGATCGCGGCCGTCAGTTTGAGTCCGCTCTGTTCCAATATCTGGCAAAAAACACAGGATTCCAACACAAGCGCACAACTGCCTATCACCCGGCCTGCAATGGATTGGTCGAACGCTTCCATAGGCAGCTGAAAGGGGCCATTACATGCCACGCAGATAACAACTGGGCAGAGGTACTACCACTAGTGTTACTTGGCATTCGTAGTGCATTCAAGGAGGACCTACAAACCAGTTCGGCGGAATTGCTGTATGGTGAACCACTAAGGCTACCCGGCGAATTCTTCGATCCCAGCGCCGTAGGAACATCAGACCTGACAGAATTTACGGCGCGCTTGCGATCATTCGCTGAGAAGCTGAAACCTGTCCCGGCATCCCGCCACGTCAAACACAAAGTATTTGTATTCAAAGACCTAGCCACTGCAGAACACGTCTTCCTACGTGAAGACGCTTCACGCGCCCCTTTCCAACCAGCCTACACAGGCCCACACAAGGTGATAGAAAAAGACGACAAGGTCTATAAACTGATGATCAAAGGGAAAATAGTGACAGTCACAATAGATCGATTAAAACCCGCTTTTACGCTAACTAAAGAGCCAGACGAATACCGTGTCGCGACAGATACAAGACCAACAGATCTACCCGACTTACCACCACACCCAACCTACCAACCAACAGCAACCACACCAATACCGCTTGGCAATCCATCCCCGGAACCATCAACCCCGCATCCATCGACCACTGTTCCCAAAACAACACGCAGTGGTCGACAAGTCCGATTTCCAGATTATTTTCACCCTTAACCAGGGCTCTGGGGGGGAGTGATGTGGGCTACTCTCACACCATGTCTTTACATTCATTCACACACATTTATACAAAACATTCACACTCAAAACACGCCCATCAAAGCAAAACAGAATCAAGCGTTGTGAATTTGCACGTCGTCCTGTGGACACATACCACGGCTAACGAGTAGTGACGTCTGTATCAAACAGGTTCGCGCGAACCCGGCGCGCACGCAGCCGCGCGCCCACCGGCTAGTCGAGACACCGCCTTTGCTTGCGAAGCCCGCGTCACTCGCTATCCATACGCTTCCATATTTGTTAACGCCGTGAATGTTAGCTTGCTTAAGTTGCTTGTGCCATTACCTATTTTCTTGTACTTCTCCTTCTGCCATTCGCTAAAGACTTTGTGGTGTGTAGTGTGTGGAACATTAAAGAACTATATTAGCATAACCTGCCAGTGTTACTTTATTCCGCTTGGGTACAACCTTTCGCCTACCGTCGACAACGAGTCAATCGTGAGTACTTACAGCCACTAAATTCTAATTCTATTTCTAGTATTAAAATTATGTCTATCACTTATTTTATTAAAAATAGGTATGTTGATTTTTTCTTTTTTTAGGTGTTGAAACTGTAAACATAAACAAGTAGTAAAATTTTAAGGGATCTCTCTCAGACTCATATCCTAATAGTGACTAGCTCCAGCAGATGTGGAAGTACTTTATAGATCCAAAGGCAGGCTCAATAAATTTTAAAGAAGGAATCAGTTGCAATTATTTAAATTTTCAGCACCCATCTAAAATATACCCATACAAATTATTTACATTCATTCTTTTCTAGAACGTTTCATGTCAAAAATATCAAAATAATAATTTGTTACAACCTTCTTTTAATTAAAACTTACTAGCAAATAAAAACTCAATACCACTTGATCCCTCGAAAGAAAAATATCGTTATTATTAGAATAGTTTGTAGTCTCAATTCACCCCCTACACCCCTTACGTACGGACGGACATTAAACAGATTTCGCGCTCATAAAATCCGTAATTTGAATTCCTTAAGACCTTGCAGGGGTTCGCCCGGATCCTCTAATAGGAAGGGCTTGGTTATAGGTATGTGCTTATGTTTGTTGGTAATATATTTCGAATTGAATTAATTTGATAATAATTTCAGCGTTTTTGGAAGATTATTATAATCAATGATCCTTTAAAAAGAATCAAGGTAGGGCTAACTTTTGTAGGTTTTTCGAAATTGCAAGTATTTTAAAGTATATGACAGTTTTACTTCTAAAAATCAATTATAAACATCTGACCGCAGATCACAGAGATTATAATTCTGTTATTAAGCATGTTGTACAAAATTAGTTTGTCTGAATGTAATAAGAAATCATGTCGTATCAGGCTTAAAATTGAAACTGTTAGTCCTTAGGTCCATTCTTTTAATTCCCTTAGAATGATAATAAGACCTAAAAAGAACATCCCAAGCATAGCCGGAAGGCAAACTACCTATAAAGTCTGCGAGGGCTGATAGTAAGACTACGAAGGAAGGGGAATTTTATTTATGACATCATCAAAGGCGACGCAGCGTAAGTAATATAAGTCTGAAAGTTTTTTTTACCGTCGCATAATTATTGGCGAAATTCGAAGCTCCGGTAAACAACCGAACTTCTGAAATAGGGTTTATAACTTTGATATTTAGTGGTCTAATATTCTATGAATATTCTAAGTTTGTTCGGAATTTAGTGGGCGAGGCTCTCAGAATTGTGTGGGAATTAAGGCGATGATAACAGCTTGATTACCTTAAGAAATTTCACGGCCATTATGTAATTAAATGGCCGTGAAATTTAAAAGGATCTTCCAAGAAATTATCTAATAACTTAGTCGCGTTCCAATTACAAAGACATCGCTTAACTCAATAGTATCCTTTCGTGTCCAAGTTAAAATATTATTCAGATAAGTTATTAAAATAGGTAGTTTCTGGGGGCACGGGAGTGCCCCCGCCAAGACGAGCCAAGCGCAGCGCAAGGGCACTACCTACCTTTTCTCGAAGAACTTCGTCGTATTTTTGAACCTTCTTAACTTGGGTTTGGATTATATCAGATAAACAAAATTTACAGAGTATGATGTCAGTGGTTGATTCATTAAACCTATAATGTTTCAATTACATAGCTCTTATACTTTAGATTTTATTGATATTTAAAATACCCCGATTTCGTCACTGATTCACTGACTCACTGACTGATGATCATCCATATTCTAAGGTTCTTCCTGAAGTCCTAGAAAGCTGAAATTTGGTATGTAAGCTAGTAATAGTACACAAACAACAAAAAAATCTTAAAACTTGAAACTTTTACCCCCCAACCCCTTAAACTAGGGGGTGAAAGTTTGTATGAGACTTCCGTAAATTTTAATGCTAGAGGTCTGAAAATGTATATAGGGGGTCCTTGTTATAAATAATAAGATCCCACATTAACTCAAGAAAAAATTAACAACAGAAAAAATACTCATATAAATATCATAAGCAACTTACAGAAAGAAATGAAATCCCACAAAAACATTTCATGTTAAATATTGCCAAGACGAGACCATGTAGCTCGCACTGTCAAAAAGTAATCAGTAGGCCAATTCTCGTAATTTAAAACATTCAAAATCTAGTCGCAGTCTCATCTCGGCGACAAGCAAATGTCAAAAACTTGTCAAAATGTAGGGAAATTTGAAGTATTTTTGACAGATTGAGACTGAGATCAGACTGTGAACTTTCTTAAAAATTACGAGAATTGCCCCTCAGATCTCATGTAGAGCCAAGCTTCTAACTCTACACGCCCTAACTCTACAAGGCCTAACTTCGCAAACTACACCTTAGTCAAAATATATGGTTTGGCCGTTTCGTTACTACAAGAACCTGACACATAATGACGCCGTGACTTAACTTGATTGTCATAGAAACGCTTTATAATAATGTATGACACTTTTTCGCGTGACTAAGTACGGTGAGGTCAAATCTAGCGGTTTAATACTCAATACAATATTCAATACTTTCAGATTATATTTCAGTGACGTCATTCACCGGTAAATTGCGGACGCTTGTTATAGGAAACCGTAGCCTTCACGGGTAGCGTTAGTGTTGGAGTCAACTGTTACTAGCCTATGTTTACAAATAGGTCAATTAAAAAGCTCTATTTAAACCCCAAGATTAAAACGTCCAGTAATAAATGAGCTACATACCAACGTATCAGTTGTAATGAAAGTCCCGATGCAGTGACACCCCTGCCCACCCCACCGTGATGTGGCGAGCAATATCAGCCGCTCAGACTTTTTAATTTGTTTCCGTTATTTATGTGCGTACAGCCGAAGGAACGTCTTGGATTAAAATAGATGCAGTTGCTTTGTTGTGGGTGCTTTATTGTGCTGGTGTTCTATCATGGCTGGATTTTATAGAGTTTTGCTGACGCGTGTTCAGTAGTTAATAAAAATATGTGGTAAGTATTGTTTGAATGTTTAGCCTCGGCTATATTGGGCAGCGGGATTGTCCGAAAGGGTTACCGCTACCCCGGAACACAAAGGGCTAAGGAAGGAACACGGGTGGGTTTTAGTCCGTAAGAGTCTGACACTCCCTTCTGCTCCACCCAGAGCGGGATCATCAAATGACCCCTTTTTTTTTTTTTTATGGGAAATCATCCAATGACGGGGTCCCGCTCTGGGTATTTAGCTAGTTTTCTTTTATTCTTCCCATTTGACTATTCTGGCTACTAAGGTAAGTCTGTGCAAGCTTAGTGAATATAACCGAAACAGACATAGTGATGTAATACATATGCCATCAAAGCGACATCAATACCTACAGGCAGGGCCTGCGGGCGGAGAGTAATGGGTAACCCTCCGTCCGATCAGGACCAGGCCCGCGCCGGACAGCGCGTACGTGTTCCACGCGTAAGGGCCGAAGCCTGCCGGGGCAGCGGGATTGTCCGAAAGGGTTACCGCTACCCCGGAACATAAAGGGCTAAGGAAGGAACACGGGTGGGTTTTAGTCAGTAAGAGTCTGACACTCCCTTCTGCTCCACCCAGAGCGGGAGGGGTCATTTGATGATTTACCATCCTCAAAAAAAAAAAAAAACAACTACCTATAGGCATCATTCTCCCCACAAGGCAGTATTTTGGGTCCTACTTTGTTCTTAATCTATATAAATGACCTGTGCAATTTGACACTCCAAAAAGGTGTAGTTATCTCATATGCTGATGATACAGCTCTACTCTTTGCAGCTAAATCAAAGACCGAAGTCTATGAGATAGCACAGAATGGTTTTAATACTGTGTCTAATTGGCTTCATAAAAATCTCTTAACATTAAATACAGATAAAACCAAGTACCTATTATTTACAATGAGAAACACTAATCCAACGCTTACTAACCTAATCATTCAAGCGCATAACAATTGCAATTCACATTATGCTGACATTGCGTGCACTTGTCCCACTTTAGCTAAAACCGACCATATTAAATATCTAGGCGTCACGATTGACACAAATCTGAACTTCCAGAAACACATCGATTTATTATGCACCAGAGTGCGCAAACTAATATATATTTTATGATTAAACGAACTTACCTGTAAGTGAAGTTCGATCATAATTATACGATGGCTTCGTCCGAAGAGATTAGCATAAACACAATGTAGTAACATGTACGATGTTGCCTTTGCGCACTGAAAGTAAAAAGCCTTATACCCAAAACTAAAAAAAAAATAAGCGTTAATTTTGAACATTTTTAGGTGAGGGTATATGATAACTACTTTGCTCGATACCTACCCCATTCTATTGCTCATTTAGTTCAGAGCCTAGATCCTCAATTTCAATTATTGATATTTCAGGGAATGCCAAGGGATATTTCTTTTTGGGGAAAAAAAATAAATAAGGGAGGGTGGGTTGCTAATCTCTTCGGACGAAGCCATCGTATAATTATGATCGAACTTCACTTACAGGTAAGTTCGTTTAATCATAAATTATACTCCGCTTCGTCCTCGAGATTAGCATAAACACAATGTAGAATTTGAGAGCTACTGAAATATCAATGAAACACTTTTGTGTAACAAGGCAACCAGTTTAAATCATTAGGTAGGTATGAGTTTAATCATAAATGATGATTACTTAAAATAATATAAGATACATTCGTTTAAGATCGTGATTTGTCAAATTAATACTTCTGCTTACAATGAAATTTTAATAAACCCAATTGAAATACCATATATAAAAGCCTATGTCCAGTAGTGGACGTCTTTCGGCTAGAGTGATTAGTATCATAAATATTAGGATTATCATAAAACTTAATAATAATTAATACTTAATTGTTATTACAATTGTTTAATATTGATCTTGCAAATAAATCATCTTCTGCAATTTGTACATTTCTATTATAGAATTTCATAAAAACCTGAGACGAACCACTCCATCCCGCGATTTTTCTAATTGTTTCTAAGTTAATTCCTAATTTGTGGGCTTTAGATGTGGCAGCATGTCGGGTGCTGTGGGCTGTAAAAATAGATATATCTATACCGCATTCTCCTAGTGTAGTCTTAACCCACTGACTCAATGTTTGTGCCGAAACTAATTTATGCGGTTTTCTTACACCGATAAATAGGCTATTTACATTACCACGAAGAGAACTAGTCAAATCTAGATAAGCTAAAAGGGTCAGAACTGGACAGATTTCAGGTTTTTCGCGGAAAAATGGTAGAATAAGATTTGGTTGCACGGTTTCTATCCTTGATGTTTTTATAATATCAGGTATCATAATAGTGATCTTATCAGCATGAATTTGAATGTTATTTATATAAATTTTTGCTAAAGTTTGCATGCGGTGTGCAGTAACCAAGGACAATAAAGTGACTAATTTACGTGAAAGTTTATCTAAGCCCAAGTTATCGTTAGGATACCAAGAGGACAAGATGTTTAGGACTTTAGACGTATCCCAAGTTGTGTTATACTTAGGTGAGGGTGATCGAAGTCTGAAGATACCTTTAAAGAAGCGTTTTACAATTTCACTATCGCTGACTTTTTCAATTAGAATTAAGGCCAAGGCCGATCGACAACTGTTTAAAGTCCCATATTGAGCACCAGAATCAAACAATGTTGTCAGAAATAGAATTACATCATTGATTGCAATTTATAAAATGAGTCCTCGCGAGTCTCTTAGAAACAAATTCAAAGAAATTGATATACTAACTCTGCCTTCTCTTTATATTTTAGAAAGTATTTTGTATGTTCGCAAAAACTTAGGACTTTTTAAAATAAGAAGCGATTTCCATAATATAAATACCCGTAGTAAAAATGAAATTGTGATACCTAAATTTAGATTAACAAAAACTAGCAAGTCTTTTCATATAAATAGCATCCGTTTTTATAACAAGTTGCCAAAGCCGGTTACAGAACTTAGCGATGGAAAGTTCAAAACCCTCATCAAACGTGTCCTTATCAAAAAAGCATATTATAAGATTAAAGACTACGTTGAAGACAAGGTAGTTTGGCAATAATTGCTTCTGCACATGTGGCTTCCCTGGCATCTCATTAACGGCATAACTACATAAACGTCTATTAACTGCTCTCAAATTACGATTTTTATTTAATTTTTACATACTTCTTTGACATTTAATCTTTTTACTATTTGACATTATATAGAGACAATTCTAATCCTCCAACTCTTTTTAGTGGTTGTAATGGAAATTATGATCACTTGGTTTTAATAGGTTTTTATATTTTATTTATCTTTTTTTGAGTTTTTGATTTTGTAAATGTGAGGACTTTGTAGGCCCTGTAGATTTTAGATCTGTAGATCATTTTTTATTTTATCAAGTACCTGGCACTTGTTGACAGGCCTACGCTGTTCTCCCATACCTACTGTAATTAGAAAACATTGTAAAAGCCAATTATTTTTAAAAGAGTAACCGTGGAGTTTCTTGCCGGTTCTTCTCCATAGGAAACGACCAATTGGAACCGTGCACCTAGCTTCTGACGTTTCATAAGTGCCCTTGTAGGCTTATGTGAAATAAAAATATTTTGATTTGATTTGATTTGATTTGATTGATGCCCCGAAAATGTCGATATTCTTAGATATACAAAAATTATACCATTTCTTGAGGTTGGTATCGTATTTTTTTATCGATGTACCGGAGAGGGAAGCCAACATTATGCCAATTGCGGGTGATGGAACATTTCTTCTCAGCAACGAGTCCCGGACAAGATACCGGCAGCCAGGGTAAACCGAGGGTGTGCATTGTTGTTGCTGGAAGGTGATAAGATTGTTTGTTTATTTGGTTCAAAATACAAAACAGATGATACAAGAAGTTTCCTGAATAGAGGGTACCAAGGTTGGGTGGGCCATAAGGGGACCACTAGAATGCCAGTAGCTTTGTCTTTTACTATTTTTCGTAACATTTTTAGGACCATTGAAAAAGGAGGGAATGCGTAAAAGTATATTTGTGACCATGATAAGGTAAATGCATTTATGGCCATAGCGTCAGGATCTTTGAACCAGGATATATAGTTACGACATTTTTTGTTAACACGACTTGCAAAAATGTCTACCTCGGGAAAACCAAACTTGTTTGTTATATTGTAAAAAACTGAGTCGCTCAATTCCCACTCAACATCTGGATGAATTCTACGTGATTCGGCGTCGGCTATTATATTATCTGCCGAACGAATGTATGATGCATACACAATAATATTCTTAGACTGACACCATTCCCATAAATCTTTAGTTATGCGTGTTAGATGTGGGTATTGTATACCTCCCATCCGACTAATGTAGGATATGGCAGTGGTGTTGTCAATACGAAGTAGTATTTGACAACTTTCCATTGTTACCGCAAAAACTTTTAAATCAAAAAAGGCAGCAACGATTTCTAAATAATTGATATGATGTGATTGTTCTTCAATTGTCCATGCCCCACTAGCTGTCTCTTTTCCACATGCCGCGCCCCACCCCGTAGTCGAAGCATCACTAAAAATTTCGAGGCAGTATTCATCGTATTTAATTTTACTGATAGTGTTATCTAATGCATTGAGCCACCAATCAATATCTGGCGATAAGTATGACGGTATGTTCATATACCTGTCATAGTTAAAAGGGTGATTTCTTAAATTTAAAAATTTGATTCTTTCAAATTCTTTTGTGTATAGCCATCCGTATTCGACGGCAGGGCATGCAGAACATAATAAACCCACTAGACTTGCAAAATCTCTTATTTTACATCGTGACATTTTTCGAAAGGTAAGTAATTTATTTTTAATTTTATTAGATTTTTCTGTAGATAAGCTGATTTGAAACTTTTTAGTATCAATTATGAAACCAAGGTATTTACATAATGTCGTAGGCGATAGGTTGCATATATCTTCATTTATAATGAGCCCTAAGACTGACAATAGTTGCCGAGTTATCGCTATGTTTTCTAAGCAATCATCGTAAGAATTGCCAATAAGCAATAAATCGTCTAAATATATACTAGACACATAACCGCAGGATCGGAGCAGTCCGACAACCGGTTTCATTATCTTAGTGAATACAAAAGGTGCTGTGTTTAGGCCGAACGGCAACACATTAAATTCATACAAAACATTGTCAAATTCGAATCTAAGGTATTTTTAAACGGTTTTATTTAGCTCACCCCGTTTGTTTTATTCTTGGGTCAAATTTAGGAATTCAAATTTCACCCTCTTCCTGTCAACCGATTAATCTGAAATTTTGTATACACTTTGGATTTTGGTGACAATACAATTATGTTTATTCATTATCATTATAAATTCAAGATGGCCGCCGCTACAAAATGGCGGATAATTTATGTTTTATTAATCCCATCAATATGGGTATCAAATGAAAGGGGGCAACAAGCAGAATACAATATACTATAAAAAATTGAAATCCAAGATGGCGGCCGCTACAAAATGGCGGATAACGTAGGTTTTATCAATCCCATCAATATGGGTATCAAATGAAAGGTCTCAACAAGTAGAATACAATTTACTATGCAAAATTGAAATCTAAGATGGCCGCCGCTACCAAATGGCTGATAACAATTTTTTATCAATCCCACCAATATGGGTATCAAATAAAAGAGCTTGACAAGAAGAATACAGTGCACTATACAACCTCAATATTTAAGATGGGCGCAGCCACTAAATGGCGTATAATAATAAGATTTAAATTTAGAAATTGAATCTGTAATTTAGGTATCTGATTAATCCAGCCTGAATCCACCACCCAAGTCAAGATTTTGTATCGTGTTGAGGACTGTGTGGCGTTAGGGTGGCTAAAAATGATACGTCGTTAGCGGTACACCACCCAAGTTAAGGTGCAAGGTTAAAACGCGCCGAGAACTGTATGGCATTAGGGTGGATAAAAATGATATGTCGTTAGCGTTTTCCCCTCAAGACTCAGGCGCATCTTGTTGTACATAGCCTTGCCCCTTTATTGGACCTCTGGGGGGGTCGACCGTTTAAATGTCCATTACTCGTGGGAACAAAATGGTAAAAAAAAATATAAAAAATACAAACACAAATAAAACAGAAACTGCAACACAACGTAAACGAAGGCTTCAAAAAGCGAAAGAAAAGTATAAAGCAAAACGAGCTAAAGAAAGTGAAGGTGATAGAAATAGTCGATTACAGAAACGACGGGAACAATTAGCGTCAAAAACACCTGAGCAATATGAGGCCAGATTAAAAAAGCAACGTCAGCGATATACACAAATGACGGCGTCAGAAACGCCTGAAGAATATGAAGCCAGGTTAACAAAGCAACGTGAGCGATACACACAGATGATAGCGTCAGAAACGCCTGAAGAATATGAAGTTAGATTAATACAAAGCCGTGAAAGACAAAGACAGCAGTTGGGTTCAGAAACGCCTGAACATCGCGATACGAGGTTAAATAAACAACGAGAGCGTACCCAGCAATGCAGAGCTAATAATCTGCAGGCATTCGAGAATGCTATTAACACAATTTGTATACATGTTTGTGATATTTGTACCAAACGTTGTTATCCTAATCAAGTTCGTACAGTTCGGTACAACGCTACTGCATTAACATACTTACCTGTGGAGTTAACTTCGAAAATATCATTGTTATTATGTTCCCGCTGTCAAACACATGTTACTAGTAATAAAACAACAGCACCACCAAAAGCTTACTGGAATAATCTGGATCCAGGTTCTATACCAGACGTTATTCAAACATTGACACAGGCGGAACAACGTTTGCTGTGCAGAATTATTCCCTTTGTTAAAATCGTGAAATTTAGTGGCATCTATGGGCAGTACGGTTTTCGCGGACAGGCAGTTTTATTTGCCCAAGATATCTTTGAAGTCAGTGAAAGACTGCCTAGTATGCTACCAAGATCTGCAAGCCAGGTAGGCATTATTGTAGTAACCGAACGATTAGAAAATTTAAACATCACCAGGGAATTCACAATATGTCGCGAAAAAGTCTATAGTGCTTTAAGATGGTTAATCAGAAATAACCCGCTTTACAAAGATGTACGTATTGACGACAATGCCCAAATTAGTGACCAGGATTTAGTACGACTTAGTGTGCCCGAATTGTCTGAAGATGAAGGGTCCGAAAGGAATGAAAATGAAATTCGAAATGCATTCAGTACAATTAATAATGTTGCAAGAATTATTCGAGGTTCATGGCATCAAGCTGACTACAACGTGTTTACTTCGGGATATGCTGGTGTACAATGTAGTGCTATGTCATTGGCGAACATTGTCCGAGCTGCAGTCCTAAGCCCTAATCAATGGGACGTCAATATTCTGAATGCTAATATGTTAGCGGGTGACTCCTTATATTGCTGGATTCGTACCCAGCTTGATCCTACTGAACTGGATGAAACAGGATATTTAGAGATACGAAACTTTCATATCGTCAGGCAAAGTTTACAAATGTATGAATGCCGATTTTCTATAGAATATGATGAAGACACTCTTTTATTCGGGAGTCTCCAAGATTCTGAAAATACCGATAATATCGGCATTACATTACATACAGCTTTAAATAGATTATTTGATAGTCATTCTTCAGGAATATTGACAGCGTCAAATAAATCTGTTAGCGTATTTCGCGGTGAAGACAAATACTATTTTGCTGACTCCCATTCTTGTGGCCCAAAAGGAAAACCAACACCAGAAAATGGCAAAGCCTGTATTATAGAATGCGACAATTTACAAGAACTATGCCGCATCTGTAAAAGATGCCTCGGATCCCGTAATATCGCGTACACCCTTACACGCGTAGACGTACATTTGAGGGAAAATATTATCACTCGTCAGGGTGTTCAAGTACAGCAACAGGAAGATGCCATCACTCATCAGGATGTACAAGTACAACAACCGCTTTCGAATCTGAGATCTGAAACTATACCTATACAAACATCTGTAATGTTGCCTATTGATAGCGTCCAACCTGATGTTGAAGATGAGCTAGAGGTATCTGAAAATGTAAACGAAATCAGAAGAAAGACAAATAATAATATTGTGAATGACGCTTATGAGTTAAAAGCAGAAGAGTTCGCATGGTATCAGCTTTTCCCGTATGGTAAAAATGGTTTGAAAGAACAACGGCCCGTAAATATAAGTCCTTTGGATTACTATCAATTTCGTTTATTAGGTGCTGATGTTAGATTTCAGCGCAACGATTACCTATTCTATGCTCTATCAATGTTTGAGTACTATCGAGTTAAATCAACCATTGCAGCTTGTGCCAGAAAAGTTGAAGGTGAAAACGGCAATCGAGTGGAAGACCTGCACTTATATTTAAAAAATCTAAGAGGTTCCGCTGCTTATTGGCGTAGTGCTCTTAGTGATCTTATAGCACAAATCAGATGTTTAGGACCTCCCACTTATTTTGTTACATTGAGCTGCAATGATCTTCACTGGAAGGATATGAAAAGAGGTCTCCTTGTTAGTGATGGTAAACAGCACATTGACCCAGATGACATAGATATTCAGGAAACTCAGAGACTCATCGAGATGTATCCAGTTGTTGTGAGTAGACATTTTATGGTACGTGTTAATGCGCTAATGCAGTTTCTTAAAACTGATACTGAAATATTTGGCGGTAAAGTTAAAGATCATTGGTGGCGAATCGAGTTTCAGAACAGAGGAAGTCCTCATTTGCATATGGTTGTTTGGATCGAAGATCACCCGTCTGTTGCGACACCTGAAGGAATAGCTCGCATTGATTCAGTCTGTAGTACTGCCATTCCTCCAGAAACTTCAGAACTATATGAATTAGTTAAAAATTGTCAAATACATCGACACACTAGTACCTGCAAGAAAAATAATTCTGTTTGTCGTTTCAACTTTCCACGCTCGGAATGCTTAGAGACACATGTTATTGATCCTTCATCTAACGAATTTATCTACAACGGTGGTCGCATTTGCGTTCTGAAAAGAAAAAGTGAAGATGGTTGGGTAAATAATTACAGTCCTGCTTTGTTAAAAATGTGGAAAGCCAATATGGATATACAACCGTGTGGTACAAATGAGTCGATTGCGTATTACATCGCTAAATACGTGTCAAAATCAGAACCTACAAACCTAGATGGTGAAGTATCTCGAGCTATTCAACAAATTAGAAGAGAAGAAACTGACGTCTCGCGTAAGCTGTTTAAAATATGCATGCGCATATTAAGAGAACGTCAAGTTTCAGCCTGCGAATGCGTATTCAGGCTATGCCATTTGAGTATGCGTGACAGCTCGAGAAAAACAATTTTTGTCAATACTCGTAAAGCGGAACAAAGGTATAAAGTGTTGAAGTTTAATGAAGCTGGTCAAGCAGCAGGATATTGTGCCAATATTTTCGAACGATATGAAAAGCGACCAGCAGAGCACCCCAACTATGATTTTAACAATATGTGTCTCATAGAATTTGCGATGTTATTTGAGCCACACTACACAAAACCGCCAGTTATAAATGAAGAGAGCATCGATACCGATGCTTATGCACCGCACGAGCAAACAACAAGAAGGCGTCTTATAACTTTAACAGACAACACCAAAATGACTATTAGAAACACGCCAGCTGTAGTACGGGTGCCTAACTTCGTAGCAGCTTCTGATCCAGAGTCATATTATTACAGTTTACTAATCCAGTATATGCCGTATCGCAATGAGGCCGAACTTTTAGGAGAATTTAATAGTGCCAGAGATGCGTTTCTCGCCAACGAAGAAAGTTTAAGACAAACAAACGCCTACTTGGAAATATATCGTGAACGTGACAGGCAGCTTGAAAATGCATTCGCGCAAGTACACGCATTTCAGATACTGGAACACGCAGAGCCGATGGAACTAGACCATGAAGAAGAAGTTCCTTATTTGCCAATGAATGAAGACCAGTTCTTACAGGCTAAGCAGTCTATGAATGCAGGACAAAAGGAAATTTTTACATTAGTTACCCAGTCCATACAAAATCAAATGTCAGGTGCTGAAGAACGTTTAAAAATATTCTTTACGGGAGGAGCTGGTGTGGGCAAGACTTTTCTATTAAAGTTATTACGAGACCAAATTAATAGGTGCTACGCAAAGGATGCGGTTAAAGTCTGCTCACTAACAGGAGTTGCAGCTAGATTAATAAATGGAGCTACGATACACAGTACTTTAAAATTGCCTGTACAGAAAGACGGTCGCATAACAGGTATGTCACCACTTTCCGGAAACTATTTGCGAATAATGAGGCAACAATGGCATCAGACAGAATTTTTGATTGTCGACGAGATTTCCATGGTGTCTTATCAAATGTTATGCATGATGGACGCTCGATTAAGGCAAATTAAGAACTGTGAAAATCAGTTTTTTGGAGGAGTAAACGTATTACTTTTCGGTGATCTTTTACAACTGCCTCCTATAAAACGATCAGGAACACCTGTTTTCAAACAGCCAGAACATCTCCAACCAGCTACACATCTCTGGCGTTTATTCACGCTGTGTGAATTAACTGAAAATATGCGTCAGCAAGGTGACCAGACTTTTATTGATATTTTGAATGCTTTGAGAGTCGGTGAGCTAACAACCCAACATTTTAGTATTTTAATGGGAAGACTTCTTCAAGACACGAGTGATGAGTTTGCAATAGACAAAGCGTTAAGGGTATACCCCACAAATCAACAAGTCAACGACCACAACTCTGCTGTATTGAATTTGTACAGAAATAATGGTGCTCGCATTTACAAAATAAAAGCGCAGGATCAGCTAGTACACGCCACACGAAATGCAAACAATGTAGATATAGCTACTATAATACCAGCTGATATCAACAAAACTGGGGGTTTACCAGCGGAACTGGAAATATTTGTGGGGGCAAAAGTCATGCTACGGTCCAATATTGACGTTTCAAAGGGATTAGTATATGGCGCTATAGGCTACATCAACGAAATCGTTTGGCCTCAATTTCGTCGAACTCAGATGTATGCAACAGATGTACCTTCCGTCCGAATTGATTTCGCAAGAGACGGAGTACATCTTATACACCCGAAAGCCATACAGTTTCCAGCTAAGTACAATTACGGGACGGCTGAAAGAAGAATGTTGCCTTTAATACTATCATGGGCTTCTACAATACATAAAATGCAGGGCAGCACTGTGGATCACGCAGTCGTATACTTAGGTGCGAAACTGTTTGAAGAAGGTCAAGCCTACGTGGCTCTTAGTAGAGTAAGATCTTTGCAGGGACTACGTATAGAGGAGTTGGACTGCAATAAACTAACGGGCAAGAAACCTTGCAATAATGAAGCACTAAAGGAATTAAACAGAATGCGAAATAAAAACTAAAAACTAGAAAATAAAAATAGGTAAAAAAAACTTTTTAAGTTAAACGGTTTTATGTTAAACATACATTGCAATATAAGATAAATGTACTAAAAACCAAAAAATAAAAATAGGTAAAAAAAACTTTTTAAGTTAAACGGTTTTATGTTAAACATACATTGCAATATAAGATAAATGTACTAAAAACCAAAAAATAATAAAATAGATACAGTCGTGGGAATTATAAACATATGCATAGACTAGACTAAAATAAAACCGTGGGGCACGTCAATTGTCTACAATCGTTGATTAAAATATTTGTTTTGTAATCTAAATATATAAAAGAAGATACTGACTGACTGACTGACTGACTGACTGATTGGTGACTGACATATCAACGCACAGCCCAAACCGCTGGGTCTAGAGACACCATATTTGGAACATAGGTTCATTGGGAGGTGTAGGGGTGCACTAAGGAAGGATTTTTCAAAACTCAGTTAAGGGGGTAAAACGGGGGTCCAAAATTTGAATGCATTATGTTTTCCCTTGGACCACGCGGGCGAAGCTGCGGGTTACATCTATAATTAGGCAGTTGTTCAACCGACAACGAGGGCTAGAATGTGGAAACAAGCTAGCAAGCTCGATTATAAGCGAGTTTTAGGGTTTCATAGTGGTGAGCGAGTAGTACTTTTATCATATGTTTTGTCGATTAAAGACAAACTACGAGCAGTGAAACGATTCCTCGCCAGCCAGCAGTGTGAATGTCCAACGATAAACTAGTTGAAACATCTCTTTTATTTACATGGAGTGTAAAACTATTGGAATTTCCATGAGCAAGAAAATAGTAAGTAATTTCCTCACCGTCTGCGGGCCAACTGCCTAACGACGAATTAAACGATTCTTCTATCGCACATTAAGTCGATAATTTGTAGACAATTGACGTGCCCCACGGTTTTATTTTAGTCTAGTCTATGCATATGTTTATAATTCCCACGACTGTATCTATTTTATTATTTTTTGGTTTTTAGTACATTTATCTTATATTGCAATGTATGTTTAACATAAAACCGTTTAACTTAAAAAGTTTTTTTTACCTATTTTTATTTTTTGGTTTTTAGTACATTTATCTTATATTGCAATGTATGTTTAACATAAAACCGTTTAACTTAAAAAGTTTTTTTTACCTATTTTTTTTATAATCGTCATGAATTTTTATTAAAAAATATGCGTCTTTTAAATCTACCGTACCCATAAAATTGTTTTCTGATACAAGTTTAATTGCTGTGCGTAAATCTTCGAGCTTAAAATGTTGTGTTTCTATAAATTGATTAAGATTTTTTAAGTTAAGTATGAATCTATGTTTACCGTTCGGCTTAGGTATCAAGAATATGCTTGATAGAAACTGCCCTTCACAAGGGTTGCAATGAGAGATAGCACCATTGCATATCAATTCGTCAATACATTTTTTGAAATTTTGATTTTCCGATGTTGAGTGGATTCTTTTACTGGGTATAGTATACTGTATAACACGAGCTGAAAACGGTATTTTATATCCAGAAATCCATGAAAGAACAGTCGTATCAGAAGTTAGTTCTGACCAGGTGTCATAAAAAAGTGCCAGTCTGCCAGCATATTTGCTTACCCTGGTAACATCTAGCGTCGACTGCGGTAGCTCGCCCGTGCTGCTGGCGTTGTCTGCTGCCGACCTCGATATGACCCGCGCGAGGTGCTCGCGGGCTGATTTCTCTGTGCAGGCTCCCTCGTCCTCTGAGTCCCCGTTTGCCTGCGACTCGGGGGAGGAGCCCGCCAGTTTAAATTGCTCCGTTGGAACGTCGATTGAGACGGAGGCGGCGCTGTCTTCGTTTTCTTGATAGATGGCTGAGATATGGTTGATTTTAATTCTGCTCCTGTTTTTGTAATTGTCTTTGCAATTTTTAATGTTTCAGCTAATTCTGAGCCGAAAAGGTGTTTGTCAATTATTGTTTTTTGTAGTTGTTCTTTCATCTCCTTTTTTAGATTGTGTAAAATAAAATTCCGGCGAAGTGTTGAGTCCGAATGTTGGTTGTCACAAAGTAGGCGTACAGTATCCATCATCATTTGTATTAATTCCGTGTCCTTGTCCTCTTTAGTAACCATAAGGGTAATAGCATTACTTAAGCATGAAATAGCACAACCTAACTGTTTTTGTTTCATCTCAATGCCCTTGTCTCTCTTTAAGACAACTTCCGATATGGCTGCTTTTATTTCTAAATTAAGTTCTGGCGAGTCAATTAGGTTGCAATTACTAGGAGGTAAATATTTTTCTAACAATTTCTTACGAAGCTCGCTGGACAAGCCCTTAGCAGCCACATGCTGTAGCCGAATAGCTAGGTCGGTCTGAATTTCCTTGCCGTAGATCTTTTCCACAGACGGATCCTCTCCAAATATTTCTAAAATTTTCGAGTCCAGCTCAATGCCTGGAGGTGTGTCAATTGCAATAAGGACTTCAGTCTCCGAGGAAGGGACCTGTGGCTGTGAGGTACTTGTGGATGGAATTGTTTCTGCAGCGCTAGTTGATGGAACTGGTTCCAAGGCACTGATGGAAGGAATTGTTCCTGCGCTACTGCGCTCATGGATGGCTCATCATGATATTCTGGTTCCGATTCCAGGACTTCCTCAAGAGGTTCTTCGTCGTAGTATCGATATTGGGGAGAGGGTGTATCCTCTGTAATGTACAGGTTTCTTTTGTTATTTAAGAAGATAATCAGCCTTCATTGTTATTCAAATAAACCGGACTAATGGATATGGATAACTAATATAAAACAGTAAGATAAGCTCAGGCAGGTGTGCCGATGTATCTATACATAGATATGTACCGTGTGCGGCTTAGTATCGGACGGTGAAGTGACAATCCCAAAGACTGCCCGCATCATCCGTATAGCTTCACGTATACTAACAAGGTAACAGTTCTTATAACTGATCGCAATATTAGCCTTGCACGTGATATAAAACAAAAGAAGTTACATAAAGTTTTTTTTTTTTTGTTATGAGTCCGAAGTGTTAACCCCAAAAGTTAACCGCAACGACTTATGACAACGTTAAAACCTTGGTGTGATTGTGCACGTTATTATTATAACGATTTTATGTAATATGAGTAATGACACTTACTAACCTGTGGAATTCGACGTCGATCTTGTCTCACGCTGAAGTTTCTTCTCCCATTTCTTTAATTTTTTTGTTATATATTCGTAATTATGTTTAATTTTTCGTTTCCCCATGACACTTTTTAAACTTAATAATACTGATAATAATTATTTAAAAGTTATGTGCGCTCCGGCAGAGCACTGAACTGTGAAATGAGCAATAGAATGGGGTAGGTATCGAGCAAAGTAGTTATCATATACCCTCACCTAAAAATGTTCAAAATTAACGCTTATTTTTTTTTTAGTTTTATAAGGTTTTTACTTTCAGTGCGCAAAGGCAACACCGTACGTGTTACTACATTGTGTTTATGCTAATCTCGAGGACGAAGCGGAGTATAATTTTAAAATTTACGTAACATTGCCGACTTTAAATTAATCAGACAGGTTTATTTGGCTTTGTGTCAATCTATTATTACCTACTGTATAACGTCCTGGGGTGGTGCCGCTAAATAAATTTTACTGCACCTAGAACGCGCCCAAAGAGCAGTTTTAAAGGTTGCTACATTTCGTCCATTTAGATTTCCTACACACCAGCTTTATATGGCTTGTAAGATGCTAACAGTACGTCAATTATTTGTTTTGAATATAGTTTTATGCCAACACACTGAACTTTATTTTAACCCAGTGCCTTCAGATAGGAGAAGAAAAGATTTGGTTTGTGCTAACTCTCAAACCAAACATGCTTTTGCTAATCGATTTTATTTATTTTTAGGACCCTACTTGTATAACCAGTTTAACAGAGAGCTAAAGATCTATAGTTTAAGTTATAATAGGTGTAATTTACTAGTACAGGAATAATTGGCAAAACTCAATTATACAGACACGGTTTTCCGTGTCTGTATAATTTATATTAATTAAACACAGGTTTTTCTTAAACCTAGATCAGGCAGGTCTACTCAGTTAGAATTTAACTTTCCTCGATTGTAATTAATGTAAATCATAATTGTACTTTATACTTGAATAAAGATTATTATTATTATTATTTATTATTATCATCATCATTCTCTTGGGCTTAATGGTAGTCTTCGTAGTTTCCCCTTTATCATCTTTCACACAGTCCATCCATAGTTTCTTTGGTCTCCCCTCACTCTTATATCCCACCCTAAGTCATACTCAAAACTTTCCTCCCGGCATTTTCGTCATTACAAGCCCATACCATGACAACTGATTTCCACACAACTTTTCATTCACCGGTGCCACTTTCAGACTTCCTATTATGTACTCAGTTGTTATTGTGTCCATTCGTGTAACACCACACATCCCTCATCAGTACAGGGTGACAGGGTATCAACGCACAAACTGAAACCATGAATTCAGCATATGATTCTAGAGGACACGGTGGAGGTATGCCCCGCGTGGGTGGAGCACCGCCGTGTTCTCGTAGAGGCGATCGGCAGCGCCGGCGACCTCTCGCGCCTGGCCCTGGTTCAAGCCATGGTCCGGGGCGAGAGGGAGTGGGAGGCAATCACCTCCTTCTGCGAAACAGTCATGCTAGCGTAGGAGGTGGCAGGACGGCTGAGGGAAAGAGCCTCACGTCCCAGCCGCCGCGGGAGACGCTCCGGGCGGTCGGGAGCCGCGTGATGACTCCCGGCCACCGTAGGTGCGGGCCTGCGGGCGGAGAGTAATGGGTAGCTCTCCGTCCAATCAGGACCAGGCCCGTGGTGGACGGCGCGTGCGTGTTCCACACGCGCCTCAAAGAGATGTCAGCAATAAGGAAGGAGCCCGTAAGGGCCGTAGCCTGCCGGAGCAGCGGGATTGTCCGAAAGAATTACCGCTGCCCCGCAACATAAAGGGCTAAGGAAGGAACACGGGTGGGTTTTAGTCAGTAAGAGTCTGACGCTCCCTCCTGCTCCACCCTGAGCGGGAGGGGTCATTTGATGATTTCCCATCCTCAAAAAAAAAAGCATATAATGATTCTAGACGCGTAGAAAGAATAATTTTAACTCAGGGGGTTCAGAATCGTGTATTGATAAAAGGCTGTGTGTCCGTCACTCTGTATACATTACACTTGTGTTGAACATGAAATCCCATACCATGACAAATGCCATAACTGCACAGATATGCTCAACAACCACCACAATGGTTAGTAAACACATAAAACAAAGCTGTTTTTAACTGATCTAATCTATCAGCCGCCCAACAAATGACAATTAGCACGAATGTTTCACCCTTCCTGAATGTTTACCTGAAAACTGGAATATTTTATGAAAAATTTGTACTTAACGGTAAGGGCTGAGGGATAAGGAGTAAGCTTTTAGCGATTTGTATGACGAAAGTCTTACTTGATTTTGATGTCTGTAGAGGTATATAGAACACACACATTTTTCTAATAATATTTAAGTACCATGTAAAAGGGTAGCGAGCCTATTACAATGAGCTAGACACAAATGCAGACCGGACTAGACCGGACTAGACGGTTAGAAATTCGTGATGATAAAATCCAATATTGCTTTTTCCCGACACAGGGATCGAACCTAACAGTACACGTATAACCGTCGCGTTTGTGTCCACTAGACCACCGAGATAATTCAGGCAGTGTATGACATGACATTGTGGTGAAAGTAAAAACAGGCCAGAATTATATTGCGGTAGTCTATTGAAAGTAAAGACTTAATGAATTACTCTTCTACCCTATAATCTGCGTTCGCAATTAAGTTTCCAAGTCTGTAAACAAATACGAGTTAAAAAATAATTATAAGTACAGCAATATTTACCACACATTAAGTTCATTTTTCAGTTACTTTTGGATTTTTTTTTCAATCAGTCAAAAATCAATCTAATTTACACTAGTGTAAAGTTGATATTTGCTCGTGATAGTAACATCAATTGGAAACAAAGATTTGAATAGATCTTAGGTAATACATACCTTATTAGGTGCCATACATCGAGTCGAGGAGAATTAGGCTCCTATAATTATCAATTAAGGCTTAGCTGATATTCAGTCAATTGATATTGAAACTGCCAGCTTAGGGACTTGAATGGACTTAATCAATCTAAGCAGTGATCAATTTAACACATAGCAATACTAATGGCTAACTGATACTACCGTATATTAGAGATTAACCGTCTTATTACAAAACGAGTTCTCACTTTAGACCTAGCCTAAACCTTCGAGCCAGTAACTGTATTTTGAACTTTATTCCGACAAGCATAAAGTTCTTAATGCAAAATTGACAACTAATATTCAAGTTTAACGTCAGTTTTTGTATTTAGAGCTTTTATTTTGTCGGATTATAGTTCGAAATTTAAAAATGGCGCGATGATGAAACCTTGTTTTGTAATGTCTTCAGAGTTTTTGCTACAAGCATTTTGGCTACAGATCTTAAAATTAATTGTAACATTTAAAACCAGTTTTTTTTAACTTTTTTTTACCCTCTTGTCTGCCGAGCGACCTTGGTAAGATTCTCAGGTCGGGTCAAGGATCAATTAGATTTTTCTTTGGAAAATTTTCAGTAGGAGCTCGAAATTTGGACTTGTGGCCGGATTATTCATTTATTATTTATTTATTTATTATTACAACTTACATTTGTTTTACAGGTGGGAAACCAATACCACAAAGTAGTCACAATTTCCACACACGTGGACATCAATAGACCCATAATTGCATAGGACTTACACAATCATGTTTGGCGAAATGTGGTACAAAACTCTTGCGATTACTCCTATGGGGAAAACGGGCGTTCTGTTATGTTAATATGTCCCCAACAGCCTTCATCTCATAACTTGCAACTAAACTCTTTATCTACCCTCAATCTCTGCCGTCTGCTTAACACGAAGTCTTAATGTTACTTAAATACGGAACTTAAATCAAGCAGGAATTTTAGGGTTCCGTAACAGTCGCGCCGGTCAGAGGCCAATGATTAATATCTTTGTTGAGGGGACAAGCAGGCACTGTTCTTGGGTAATTAGTTATTTTTTGACGTTAATTTCTTTGAAGGTGAATGGAACGAGTTGTCGTTCTTTTGTATTGTTTCCTGTTAGCTCTACTAACTTATACATAATAAGATGTAGTAGGTAAAGTCAGGGAAATTAACTGTTTAGCAAATTGTCCATCAAATTAAATTTTGTGACACTTTGTCATTCTTTGACAGTTGAAATAAATTGGTGTTTATTAATGTAAGCAGATGTTTTTAAGGCAGTTTTACAAGAAATGTCGGCATTTTTCTCTGAGATCAGTCAGCTAGGAAATTTCGGTAGTGTAGTTGTAGTACCATGTAGTTTTTAAAATATTGACAAACTCAATCGATTGAACAAACTTAAGAGGTCATGGTATCTTTTAAAGTCCAGACATTATATTATTGTTAGGATTTTATGTAAGTCTAAAAATGCCATGTCTGGAAGGGCCTTTTGAGGAAAGAACCATTGCAGGTTTGAGTTGACCTGTCCGGGGAGCTCAACGACCGTCATACGACGCTACCAGATCTGCAGGATCCATATACAAAATGCTCAAAACCGCCAGACGTTTATAAAGTCATGTATTCAATCTAGTTGTATGAAATGCCTATAATACGGAAAATTTACGTAGTGTCTCAATTTTATAAAAAAAAGAATTACCCTGAGTGCAGATAAAGTAATTTTTATGAGATTTCAGAGAAAAGCTTATAAGTGGTCACCGTCACTTACAGACATCTGAAGACCAATTCTCGTAATTTTAAACGTTCAAAATCTAGTCGCAGTCTCATCTCGGCGACAAAAAAATGTCAAAAACTTATCAAAATGTAGGGAAATTAGGAGTAAGTATTTTTTGACAGATTGAGACTGAGATCAGATTATGAACGTTCTTAAAATTTCGAGAATTGCCCCTCTGATATACTAAAGACATCACGGGGGGTCATCACCATCATCCACCACTGCTGGACATAGCCAAAACGCCGCCACTTCTTCCGCTTCTGTGTTTTTCGCATTCAACAGATCCCTATTTCCTGTAGCCTTCACCAGTTCATCAGCATGGCATCAGTTCGGCATCACATTAATTGGTTGGTGTTGACAGAGAGAAAATAATCAGATCTTCGATAGCTTAGACCCAGTTTTTGCAAGAGAAAATTAATAAATAGTTCACGTTGAACAAACCAAATGTTAGGCAAAAGAAACAGATATTCTATACACGGAGTAAATAACTGTGTTATATAAAGAGTTCCATCAAAACCAAAGCGGATTAGGTTCTCGTAATAGAAACTGATACATTCGAGAGAAACCTCAGAAAAAAAAATATAATACAGTAGGAAAATAAATATTTCTCGACACTTCCGAGGGCACGTTGAATAAGATACGTAATAGAATATTCGTGTTTATTTTTACTATAGAAAATGATGTATTTATTTGTTGTGGATAGACATCTTCGCACTTAGTAAACATCTGCATAGTGGGTTAGCTTGTTTGGTCTAAAAGGCTTTTATTTTTGGGTGACTTTGAAGGCAAAAAAACTTAAAAAAACTAAACTTAAAAACTTACTTAAACTTTTTCATTATAACTTTATTAATTCAGAGTATTAATTACAGAACATCCGTCTTCTTGTTCTTCATCTGCCAAACCTTTTCCCAACTATGTTGGGGTCGGCTTCCAGTCTAACCGGATGCAGCTGAATACCAGTGTTTTACATGGAGCGACTGCATATCTGACCTCCACAACCCAGTTACTGGATAATACGATACCCCTTGGCAAGAATGGTTGTCAGACTTTCGGGCTTCGGACTACCCGTAACGACTGTCAAAGATCCACGAATGACAGCCGGGACCAACGGCTTAACGTGCTTTCCGAGGCACGGAGGGGTCTCGGTATGTAAAGATGGTCACCCATCCACAGACCAACCGCGGCAAGCATAGCTTAACCGGATCGATCGACCTGTGCGGCTGTTATTATTTAGCAAAAAGAAAAAACAAACGAATTCAAATAGACACGTGGAGTGCGATCCGGCGTCTAAGAAAACGACCGTCTAATCGGTTCGCTATTACTTTCAGAATTCTGTTGGAGCTTTCTCTGGTACAGTGCAATATAGAGGTTGCTGGTTTTCTCATGATGGCATGAGAACCATCAATCTGAGCCTCCATAAACATGCCAGACACACTACAACATCTCGGCAGCCTCAACAACATCCTAAAACATAACTGAAACTATAACATAAGTGGAATAACTGGAGAATCAGTTAGGTACAGTTTGAGTGGTAACACTTTGACCTTGACATTGCGTAGTACTGAGGTTCAATAAAATAAGAGGTAAGCTTATACTGATTTCGTTACAACTGACGTGCGGCCTACGGTAAGTACGTATTCCTCTGAATAAGTACGGAAAACTTATTAATAAGTTCAATGGACTTACCTGCAGCAGGAGATATTTTCGTCACCACACCCCACCGCGATTTCCACTGCAAGAAAGAAAAAGAAGATTAATAATTAAAATTCAAATAAATCATAATTTTTTTTGTGAGTAGAATGTTAAACTATCAACATAGGCTTGGGATAGGTTATGTTTCATAATCAAAAGCCTTTTGTAGGTTTCTGTGATAGATCGAGTTAATTATAAACTTAGTGATTAGTTATTAGTGTGTGTGAGTGTGATTAGTTAATTATAAAAACATCTGCATTTTTTTGTACCCACTTTCTATGCAAATAAATATTTATTTATTTATTTATTATTTATTAAAACTTTATGCACAAGTAAAAACTGTACAAAGGCGGACTTAATGCCTTGGGCATTTTCTACCAGTCTACCTTAGAGTGATGCAGAGACAATACACAGTAGGTGCAATAACAGACAACAAATTAGAAGAGAAAAAAAAATATAAGTAACTAAAAAAAATATAGGAATAAATACATAAATACATACATACAACAAAATATATAAAAAAAAAAGTTATGAGAGATAAACAAGAAAATCTACAACAACTTAAATCTGAGACGAATCTGCCAACTTATTGTGTATGTGTTCTCGAACTTTCACTTTAAATGTGAACCGATTGGTTACCGTCCTGATATTCTGAGGGAGCGCATTCCAAAGGAAAACCGCCTGGACAAAGAAAGAAGACTTTATAATGCCAGAGCGATGAGAAGGACAACGAAGAAGACGATTATTTTCGGACCGAAGATTCTTGGTGTGTGCAGAGCATAAATACTGACAAAGACAAGTCAGATATGAAGGAGAATTGGGTTTGTGAAGAAGAGAAAACAGGGTTGTCAAAGCTCTCAACGCTCTGCGCTGCCGGATAGGCAACCACTTTAAAAGCGATCGATGTGCAGATACATGATCATACTTGCGGAGATTGAAAACAAATCGAATGCAGCTATTAAGAAGTCGGTCAAGTTTATTGAGGAGATCTGCATTCAGGTCATAGTAGCACACATCACCATAGTCAATTATGGGGAAGATAAGGGACTGTACAAGCATTACCTTAATATGTGATGGGAGAATATTTTTCAACCGATAGAGCGACCGCAACGTTCCAGTGACCTTCTTGCTTACAATCGCGACCTGCTTACGCCAGTCAAGGCAAGTGTCAACATGCAAACCCAGATCCTTGACGTCAGAGCTAAACGGAATCACTGTGCCATCAAAGGTAATCGGTGGCACCGTTAACCCACTCAGCCTCCTCAAGCTATGGGGGCTCCCTGCAATGATAGCCTGACACTTGGTTGGGTTAACCGCCACCCCAAAACGATCAGACCAGTTTTTGACATCTCGTAAATCCCGATTTAGCTCCTCGACCGCACCGGATAAGCTGTCAACACCTGCCTGACAGTAAAGCTGTAAGTCGTCAGCGTAAAGATGATACGCACACTGAAGCTCAGAAGTTATGAGTTATGTCAGAAGTTATATGTTAAGTAATTATTGTATTCTATTCTATTCTATCGATAAAAATATGCAGTAGTTACGAGCGTAAATACCTTTCACAAGGTACAGTCGAGTTCATTAATATATGGGCAGTGACAAAGTTTCAAAATTACCATATACCTGATACCATAATACACTTAAGCAAGATCCGAAACCTTCCAAAGTATTAATAGATTTTATGGTATTATCAAAACCTAGCGATTTTTATTTCACGAGAAAAACGCTTTTAAATTTTGCGTTTTTAAAAAGCGTTTTTCGTCCCTCGTACGCACGGGCGAGTTTTTATAGCTCGCTGAGTTTCAACGCACTGCTTAGCGCCCTGAGATAAAAATCCAACAGTGCGCTTGGGTTCTCAATGCTTGGCTCAATAATGAGACTTCAAAACCCAGAGCGCAGTCCAAAATCGTAGCGTTATAAATCGCTCGTATGTACACGGAATTACTAAAAGGTATATATGCTCGTGACTGGTACACATACAATTACCAGTAAGAAAGTCAGTTAGTCAACCAGTCAATCTGTTCTAAATACTCCGAACACACTAGTGCCCATTAAAATAAAACCGCTGAAACTTCAATTAAAATAAGCGATGAAACGAGCCGCACTCTAAAATCGCACAAGTAGTTAACTGTAAGTGCATTCAGTGATCAAACTAAATATTTTTAGATCAATCAAAATGCAGTCATCGTATGTGCTCTCTGATTTCGAAAAATACGAACATTTTCACGTTCGAGCCCTGTAAATATTCAGGGTACATTTAGCTCTGGACAGTATAATGTGGTCTAAGTTAAAAGCGATGTTAAATGCATCTTAATTAAGTTGCATTTCGTAATAGCAATTTGTGTGAGTGTTACTACATGTCAACGAAACATCATATTTCTAAAGTGTTGTCTTACGAGTAAGTGTTCATGCGCACTCGTTAGCGGCTGCCGTCGACGCCTGTCGACAACTGCAGTTCCCTCTGCCCTTGACTCATGCTGCTCGTGTGTATGAACACTTAGACAGCCACTTATGACAAAAAAAAAAAATTCTCACAACTCGTCTCGTAATATTGTCTCTCATTGGATCAGAATTTGGACTCTGGGAAAACCTCATCAACAGAGAAATACTCATCAGTGTCTCAGGGAGCAAATCAACAACATCATTAGGAATATTAATTTTCCTAGTACCTACTTCTCGTCAACCACGAAGCTTTCACTGCCTACGTTAATTTAATGGTACCCTGCGACAGTTCTCGTCAGGGGCCCAAGTCTGCTATTTTTATTAATTCGTCATTCCAACACGATCCCATTGTCATTTTGCTAAAACTTCGTAATCTGCTAAATTCGTAATGGATCGACCATTGGTCGGTCAATGGTCTGAGAAAAACTACTACTAAATTTCATACTGAATTTCATTTAATATATATTTTTACACTAGCTTCTGCCCGCGACTTCGTCCGCGTAAATTTTTTTTGTTTCCCCGACCCACCCCGTCGCAACGTGTCGCCGGCCTGCGCTAGTACTTCGTTTTCGCTTGGCGAAAACTTCAGACTTTTTTTTCTTTTTGCTCAACTCCTAAGAGTCCTAGCGTCACGTTTAATAGAATATAGCCTTCTTCAAGAACTGGGCTATCAAACGCAAAAATATTTTTATATATGCGACCAATACTTCCAGAGATTTAGAGCTTTCAAACCGTGTTTCAAACAAACAAACTCTTCAGCTTTATTATTAGTACTAGCTTTTGCCCGCGACTTCGTCCGCGTGGGTTTCGTACTTTCCTCAAATAAATTTAACACCCTCTCCACCTCCCCCTGAAAGGTATTTCGAAAATTATTGATTACGATCTTTACACTTACTTTATTTAAAGAAATAAGTATTCGGGCCAATATTTTAGTTAAACTACCTAAGATGTTTCAAATAAACTATCCTCCCTTTTCATCACGATAGGGCTTGTTTTTGCATTTGGTACGTTTCCATTTTTATGATATAAAGATTATTTATACCCATTTTCGTGTTAATGGAAGTTGAAGTTTCTACTCCTTAAACTTTATTACCCTTTTCCACCCCGGTAGGAGTCGAATAAGTAAAACCCTAAAACTCATACTTTTTTATTTTAAGTAAGTAGTAAAACCCTTAAAAGTGACAATCTTTATTATTTACTGAGGCAAATGTTGAAAAGTTTCAAGTTTCTTAACCACAGGAATAAGACCACCTTTTCACCTTCACAGTTTTTATCCCCATATGGGCGAAATATTAAAAACATGTTTGGGACGTTTCCATATCTTGACTCAAAGATTATTTATACCAATTTCCCATTGAATCAAGCCACGCAATAAAATACTCCTCTGTGATTTGGACTACCCCCGTTCACCCCGTTAGGGTTAGATTTTCGAAAAACCCAGTCACACTTTTTATTTATTTTGGTCTTAAGTATACATACTGAGTTCCGAGTTTATATTATTGGACCGCGCGATAAAATTCTTCCATACAAACTGACACCCTCAACCTCCCTTTAGAGCAGAAAAACATAAAATGACAAACTATAATTTACTTAGATATGTATTTGTGCCAAGTTTGAAGCTTAAATTTATTCATACCATTTTTTTGGAGTAAATCAAGCTACGCACTATAATACCGGCCTTAAAAATTGAATTACCACTTTTTACCCGTCAGGTGTCTACTTTCGAAAGACCCATTTCTTATTACTTACTTAGGCAAATATTCCTTCCAAGTTTCAAGTTTATTAACCAAATGAATAAGATTTTCCGTATAAAGTTTTTCCCCACTTTTCACCCCACACAGGAGGAATTTTGAAAAATTTTTGGGATGTGTTCATAACTTGACTCAAAGATTATGTCCAACAATTTTCGAGTTAATCAAGCCACGCATTAAAATGGAAAATTAACTACTCCTTTTCACCCCGTCAGAGGTAGATTTTCGCAAAACCCTGATACATGTTATTCTTTACTTTTGGTCTTAAGTATAAATACTGAGTTTCGACTTAATCGGAGACGGCACGTTAAAATTCTTCCATACAAATGTTGACACCCCCTAATCGCCCTTTAGGGGGTAGTTTAGAAAAGCAAAAAATGCCAAAATTCATAATTTACTTAGATAAGTATTCATGCCAAGTTTCAAGTATATTGACCAAATGAATAAGATTTTCCATATAAGCTGTATCCCCACTTTTCACCCCCACAGGGGTGGAATTTTGAAAAATCGTTTGGAATGTGTTCATTACTTGACTCTCAGATTATTTATACCAATTTTCGAGTTAATTAAGCCAGGCAGTAAAATTTGCCCTGTAAAATTAACTACCCCTTTTCTCCCCGTGAGGGGTAGATTTTCGAAAAACCCTGATACACGTAATTCTTTATTTTTGGTATTAAGATAAATACTGAGTTTTGAGTTAATCGGACCGCGCGTTAAAATTCTTCCACACAAATTTTGACAGCCCCCAATCCCCTGTTAGGGGGTAGTTTAGAAAAACAACAAATGCCAAACTTTATAATTTACTTAGATAAGTATTCGTGCCAAGTTTCAAGTTTATTAACCCAAGGAATAAGATTTTTCATATAAGCTGTATCCCCACTTTTCACCCCCACAGGGGTGGAATTTTGAAAAATCGTTTGGAATGTGTTCATTACTTGACTCACAGATTATTTATACCAATTTTTGAGTTAATTAAGCCAGGCAGTAAAATTTGCCCTGTAAAATTAACTACCCCTTTTCTCCCCGTTAGGGGTAGATTTTCGAAAAACCCTGATACACGTAGTTCTTTATTTTTGGTATTAAATATAAATACTGAGTTTTGAGTTAATCGGACCGTGCATTAAAATTCTTCCATACAAATTTTGACACCCCCCCATCCCCTTTTAGAAGGTAGTTTAGAAAAACAAAAAAGACCAATTTTCATAATTTACTTAGATAAGTATTCGTGCCAAGTTTCAAGTTTATTAACCCAAGGAATAAGAGTTTTCATACAAACTTTCATCCCCTATTTAACTCCCTTAGGTGTTGAATTTCGAAAATTCCTTCCTTATTCCTCGTCTACATTATAAAAGGAACCTCTGTGCAAAATTTCAGCTTTCTAGGTCCAGGGGTTTGGGCTGGGCGTTGATGAGTCAGTCAATCAGTCAGTCAGTCAGTCAGTCAGTCAGTCAGTCAGTCAGTCAGTCAGGACTTGTCTTTTTATATATATAGATTATTTTAAAACTATGATATCTCCTAAGATATACATTGAAATCAAATTATGTCAGAGGCAATTTTGTTCAAAATTAAATACATGTGATGAATAACGTATTTATTTGGATAAGGATATACTTACTTTACTCTTTGATAAGGATTAATACCATGTTTATAAAAACACCTTCGCAAATAATGCATTATTTTAGAACAAATTTGGTTAGCATAAAAGAGGTTATAGTGAGCTAACCTTAAAAGATAGACATATGCTGTCGCGGACTTTTTTTTTAAGCTTTTAAAGGGGAACAATTCTGTCATATATGATTTTTGCGAAACTTTAACCGTTTACGCAGCGCACGCAGCGGAAGCTCTCAATAGGAAAAAAATCGCCCGATTTTGAAACATTCTTCATAGGTGCTTAGCTCCTATTGGTTTTAGCGTGATGATATATGAGCCTATAGCCTTCCTCGATGAATGGGCTATCTAAGACTGAAAGAGTTTTTCAAATCGGACCAGTAGTTCTTGAGATTAGCGCGTTCAAACAAACAAACAAACAAACAAACAAACTCTTCAGCTTTATAATATTAAGTATAGATATTACGTATTAGTGTTTGCAATCTAAAGTAGTAAGAATTTTTACATATTACGTATTAGTGTTTGCAATCTAAAGTAGTAAGAATTTCGTAAATAGCGATAAACATTACATGTAATCATTTGTCATTATTTACGAGATTACCATTTTATGCCATTTCTTTCAATGGAGAGTCAGTGGTTGACCATTGGAAAGTCGTAATGACGCCATTATATTAGTAGATTACCAAACTTGTCAAAATCAACAATTATGAAATCAATGATAGACCATTCTGACACTATTTTAATAGCAGACTTGAGGCCCATGTCTCGCGCTTGTCCCTTACCCCACCGGCTGTGAGAACCGATGCAATAGACAAATAGCCGTCAGCGAGCAAGCCGGCAATAAAATCCACTATTTTACCGCGCCCCAACACGCTTGCGCCTCTTTATCGCTTTTTACTGGATAAACTTTAGCCCTAGCACTATTTCAAGACTAATGTTCGAGGATTCGTGGATCAGAGAAATATTATGGTCTGGGAGGAAGTTACATGAATAGGCCCTTTAAAATATTTTCTAGCTTATTTTTAACAAAACAGCAGCCAAGTGCGTGTAGAACTCGCACACGATGGGTTCCGTACCACAAGGCAAAAAAAGCTGAAAAAAAAACACGTTTCTTGTATGGAGAACCCCTTTAATTTTTAACGTTATTTTATTGCTATAGCGGCAATATAAATACACATTCTCTTAAAATTTTCAACTGTCTACTTATTACGGTTCATGAGATACAGTCCGCTGACGGACAGACGAACGTACGGACGGATGGACGTTGGCATCTTTTGGGTACGGAACCGCTAAAACAGCCAAAAAAGCGAGTCGGACTGGCGCACTGAGAGTTTGTTACAACGAAAACTATTTTAATCACCCCAGATTTTTGCACGCACGGACGTACTGGATTTTCAACGCACTGATTAATGCCAATAGTTGAAATTTCAGTGCGGAACGCCGCGATGTTTTTACATCCGTGTCTACGTGGGCTTAATTAACCTTTTTTACAAGGTCACAACACAGTGATATACAGACAGACAGTAAGAGTAGCAATAGGACCCGTTGTCGCCATTTAGATACGGAACCCTAATAAAAACTAGATGGAGTTTGAGATGGAGACTGAATATTATTACAAAAACGGCCGAAATACTCGTACATTGATGAACTTCATTGAACGAATGAGCGCTAGAAAAAAACAATTACAAATCGTGCGAATCCAGCACTTGTTATATACTTCGAAAAAAATTTCCTATGTATTAAGAGCCTACACTACCTCAGCTAAAATTCACTCTTTATCTCGCTTGCACGATACTGCTCGCGGACTGAGTGAGAGCGAGACAGAGTGCGGTGCTAGGCGGCAGGCAGCGTCAATAGTTTAGGTATTTGCTTTTTACGGTGAAAATAATGGTAATTAAAAAAAGTAAATAACATAAGACCTGCTTTATAGTTAGTTCGGTTAGTATACAAAGTTTCATGATCTAATTTGAAGTATTTTTTTAATACCAGCGGTTTATTGTTCGGTTTGGAGGTAACTTTGGATTTTTTTTCTATCGAGAAAATTTTATGAAATCGTGTTTTGGTCTAACATAAGACCTAACATTAATCCTCAACTTTATCATATATTTATTTGAAAATTAATGCTGCAGTATTTTCGACATAACGGAGGATCATGCTAAGCCATTTGAGGTAGTATAGGCCCTTAATTTCAGTTACAAATACTGATAAGTACGTAGGGACGGTTAATAGGTAACAGGTAGTAGAAAATACGATCACTTAACTTTACTTAAGTAATCACTTAAGCAACTCTCGCAAGTAATAATTAAGAATTTTCGCCAAATTACATTTTGTAACAATTTCTTCAACTGTGTAACATAAGGTTAGGGAAATAATTCAATGTCAGAAATAATATATTATGTGAAATTATTGAGCGGGTTATAAAAGTGGTAGTAAAATGTTTTACGACTGAAAAATAAAATGGCCAAGTCCCGTATATTTTACGCCCCAGTTTAATGTTACAGAAATGCAGGATATAGTATTTTTCAGTTTAATATGGGTTTACAGCGAAGTCTTATTAGCTATTGATTCAAAATGCGCCTACGAGTCTTGAGAGCTGTTTCAATGCGCTAAATTTTCGAAGACGTTGTAATACCTACTTAATATCAGTAAATAACAAAGCAGTAGGTAAGTACTATTACATAGTGTCGTGATTTCTAGGATTAAATTTAAAAAAAAAATATGTTTTTATTACCGAATTATATTAAGTGGCAACACTGTCGACGTACTAATCTATACTAATATCATAAAGAGGAAAGATTTGTATTTATGTTTCTAGCGAATTGGCTCAAAAAGTACTAGACTGATTTTAAAAATTCTTTCAACATTTGAATGCTACATTATCACTGATTAATATAAGCTATTTTAATTGCAAGAAAAAAAAATGTTTAAAAATAAATGTCGTGCGAAGCCGGGACAGGCCGCTAGTTATTAATATTGTAAAAAACTTTTAAAATGTATTTTCATTATGGCAACTTAATGTATTATTCTACTTGGGCAACACTTAGAAATAACAGTAATGATGTTATTGTTACATCTGTGTGGTGCTAGTCGTTTTAAATGTTAAAAGTAGTGCAAACCAAGTCGTTGCTGGATTGTGAAAGAGTATAATTGTGCGATTAAATAGTATCAGCAAGAAAAGAGCATTTTTCTAATAATAGTAAGTACTATTACATAGTAAGTTATCACATAGGGTTGAATATAACTCAAAATTGAAGGAATTTCTGAAAAAAAAAATGATTTGAAGCAGATTTCCACATATTCTGTTCAATACAGATCTCCTGGTATTTAAGAAAGGCAGGTATTGGCCCCAATTCTGTTGTTCACAAACTAAACTAAATTTAAGTTCAGTGCATCTTTTTCTTTCTATTTCGTTAGGAAAAGGACAGAAGATAAATGTTAGTTTAGTCCTGTCAAATTAGATAATCCATAGACAAGTTTAGACGTGATTAAAAAATTGGCTACTAAAAATACGTCACTTTACGTCAGGCGCTGACTAATTTGACAGGACTAAACTAATATTTATCTTCTGTCCTTTTCATAATGAAATACCTAGAAAGAAAAAGATGCAAACAACTTAAATTTTGTTTAGTTTGAGAACAACAGAATCGGGGCCATTATCTGGAAAACAGTCGTATCTGTACCCACATCCAAACGTCCATGACAGCACATCTAGCTACAGGTAGTAACTATTCAGTAATCTGTGCTACAGGCCCGGAGGTACTAAACTACCTCCACATATCCGTAGGTAGGTACCATTCGTAACTATAGCTAAATAAACAAATGACAACCACAGTGCCGGCGCCTCGTCTGGCTGTTTGTATTTCATTGCCAACGGTTTGTTGTTGGATTTAGACAACGCTTCCACTCGCTAATTGATAGTTTCACTTTATATTACTTACTTTGATTGTTTAAAGAGGATTTCGTCTTTTGTTAATCGAGTTTTCGTGCAGTATACTTTGATTACATTTCATATAATTAAATCTATATACTAATAATAAAGCTGAAAGCTGTATGTTAATTTCTGAACCTACCGGCCAGTTTTGAAAAAATATTTTTGCTTTGATAGCCCTATTCTTGAGGAATGCTATAGGTGACTTAACATCACGCTAGGACCTAAAGGAGCCGAGCAAAAAGAAAAAAAAAAAAAACGCGAAGTAATAGAGCGGGCAGGCTGTGCGCTGCGACGGGGTGGGTCGGGAACAAGAAATTTTATGCGGATAGAAGCTAATCTAATATAATATAACACAAAATTTTCTATGTGCCAACCATTTCTTAAAAAAAAAATGATTAAAATGCATGCAAAAAAAAAAAAATAAATAAATAAATAATTGGCATGTTGACTATTTGTATTTGACATTATATTTGTATTATTGATTATTCATAGAAAATTAGATCTCATACATCATTGATCTTAATTTTATATACTAATTTGATTATTGTTTTTCCATTTTATTTGACTATTTGTTTTATTGTATTATTAATTATTTTAAATTGAATGAAAATTGCTATCGTTTTAAATTTGTTATTTTTTATTATCTTTGACATGTTTTTTCGATTGTTATGTTTTAATGGTACTGGTTTATTTTATAAAATTTCTACACAATGTATATTGTTCCGAAATAAATGACTTATAACTTATGACCGTCCAAGCCAATCACATACAGAGATAGTCATTAATAGGTAGCTAGTCAAGTGAGAAGGCAATTTCTTCATTGTCTGTTATCTTCCCCACTATCCATTACCTGAGTTTACTTAATGGTCCATACGTACATCATCCCTTCTTCTCTTTTGTACCTCTGTAGCGAATGGTGCAATCGTCGAATCACCATAAAATTATGTAAATCTTACATACAAGATGCCTGCCCCTTCCTGTTTTGAAGCATGATCCCTTTTGATCCCCATTACTTATTTATACCGCATAACTCAAAAGAATTCATAAAACTGCTTAACTTCAATGACTTTCAAAATCTGAATTTCGAAACTAGTTGTAAAGAGTGACGTCACGGTTTCTATCCTCCATGATTGATCATTCACTACAAAGTTACTACTTGCGTCAGTTCCCGATTCATTCTTACTTCACACTCAATTGGAAGGGGTTCGTTCACACTCGACACAGTGCAAAAAAGAACCATAAAATTCAAGTACCAAGGTGCATAATACTTTGTGGAGTCCCCTGGTATTTTGCATCATGATGGTGCGATAAATTCAACTATGCTTCATCAGACCCGGTAAAGAGAAGTCGAGAAAGTGATTTTTAAAGTAATATTTTAAAGATGTTGCAATGTATTGGAAAGTTATTGGCCATAAAAAAACGTTTAGCTAAACTCTCAATTCCGAAACCAATATATTGGAGATGACATTTTTATTTGAACAAAAGACGAAGGTAGATATTTTTTGAAGATTTTACAAAGATTACCAAAGGTCATCCTCCCTTTAGTTGATTTCAGTTTACATCATAACAAAACAATAACTGTTTTCAAATTAACTTTTAATTATGTTTACATCTGAGTTATTCCCACATAGTACACAGTTACAACCTTGCCTAAGATCAAAAAAGCATCGGTAATTGCAAACGCCGTGCTACGTGAAGTAATCAATTTCTATTAGGTGGGTCATTACCTAATACTAAACCTAATAATAAAAATAAAGACCAAAATTCACATTTTTAATTTACTTACCCCTCATAACCTAACATCTAATCTGGTCACATACAAACAAAAATAATCCACAATGTTTTCGTCCAACAATGCAATGGTGTTATCAGGATGCGGGCGCTATTGTCTCATTGTATATTCACGCCGCACGCCGCACTCTGGGGTAAGCACGCCTATCTCTGAAGACGTCAGCGACAGAAGTTTTCAACCTTTTTTTTTGACGTTTCAAAAGATTTAGGATTTTGTTTTATTTTTCTGAATGTTTTTATTTTTCTTTGCTTGCTTGTGGCTAATGATTTAGTTTGAGGTGGAGTGGGCTGGAAATAATGAAGGGGTGTTTGGTGGTGACAGATTTAATGATTTTTTTAAATGTTAATTAAATATCTAACTTGGTATACAAAGTACTATCTGTTTATGGTGACCTTACCTACTCTACTCAATGTGTGCTTCTACACCGAACACGCATATATGAATGTAGGATGAGTGTTTTTAATGTACAAGTAAATAAATGAGGAATGGAACGCAATGCATGAGAGAGAGAAGGAGCGATAGTAGAAAAGAGAGAGGTGAGGAATGGCAGAGGAGTACTGGAAGGGAACATTAGTCGTACGCTGTAGAAAAGACGGTAAGAAAGATTATTAGATTCAAATTTGTGGAAATTCCGTAAAGTTAATATAAACCACTGTAGTTGTTTTAAAAGAATTTTACTTGCCCACAATCCTCACATTCTACATGAAATTCACATTAATCCAATGTTTCTCGCATGCAATGACATAATTAGGACACCTAGGAAATTAAAGAAATGCGTCAAGAAGATGAGTACTAGTAACTCCAGGTAAAGTTTGATCAATAATAAGGAGGCCCAAGTTTCTCCATAACAGGCTGAGTTATACTGATGAGGTAGTGGTTATACCCACAACAGTAGAGCAGTGGTGACCCAGTGGTATCGGCCCCGACTTACGAGTTGTAGGTCGTGAGTTCGAACACAGACAGGCGCTTTACTTTGTGTAAATAATTTCATCACCACTGCTCTCAAAACGGTGAAAGAAAACATCGTGAGCAAACCGGCATGTCCTAGAACCAAAAATTCGACATGTGACCTCTACCACTATACCCTAACAGCCGCAAAGGTCAATCGATCAGGTTAAGCTACGCTTGTCGCGGTTGGTCTGTGGATGGGTGACCATATTTACATACTGATATCCCTCTGTGCCTCGGAAATAAGGTTAAGACGTTGGTCCCGGCTGTCATTCGTGGATCTTTGACAGTCGTTACGGATAGTAAGAAGCCCGAAAGTCTGACAACAAGTCTTATCAAGGGGTATCGTTAATACGATACCCCTTGGCAAGACTTGTTCCAGTTACTGGGTAACCCCAGTAACTGGGATGTGGAGGTCGAATAGGCAGTCGCTCCATGTAAAATACTGGTATTCAGCTGCATCCAGTTAGACTGGAAGCCGACCACAACATAGGCGGGAAAAGGCTAGGCAGATGATGATGTGACATCTACCAAACCGCACTCACACATCTAACAGCCTAGAAGTTCGTCCTCTCTTCCTCTAGAAGAGAGGAAACTTGTGATTATATTGGCTGATTATGATATACAGTACACAGTAGCTCACATAGCTACTGTGTACTAGCTAACCATGCCAAAAACAAAACTTTTAAATCCTCCTTCAAACCCACTTAAACTATGAGTGTGAGGACCATGATCCAAGCCAAGACAGATAGTCCTACACCCATTCTCAAGGCGTTACATACATTTACAATTTATTAGCTCTTAGGAGGGTGAAAACATCCCGTGCTTTCCCTGATGGTTTTAAACTGATAATAAATTGAAACCCCATACCAACGTTTACATACATACATACATAGGAGTCTTAGGTACGGGACCTGGAACTATTCTGCGACCCGTAGACCACAGAAAAGGGGTAATTGATTGAGTTTATGCTCAACTATATAAAAATAACTTTATTTCAGAGAACGGATATTTTTGTTGTATTTTTAAGCCGCGGTCAAGGACAATCCAACCTATAAACATCATGAATGTCGAGAAATGGCTTCAACAGGATTACATCACATTCGGATACTCAACAAAGATGTGCCGAACGAGGAAAATAATCCCAAAATCGCGGCACCTCAAATATAACCGCACAAAAGAACGACATGAAAATCTTAATGTATTTGAAGAGTGAAAACAAACAATTGTTTAAATTAAGTCTCGTCTCCGTGATAAGCCGTCGCCTCGGCTCGGAATGCGGGGATAAACGTCGGTTAATCCCTCCCGAGCCCTCTGTGTCCCTCCGAGGGCAAGTTAATATTTTATTGAAAAACCTTCTTAGCAACCGTTCGGATATGTCGGAGACAATGGCGGACCGTGGCTGTCAAAGTTTATGATGTGGGCGTGGAATTGAGTCGTGTACTCTTTTCAGAGGCTCTGAAGTTATAGAATTTTAAAAAAAACATTGATTTGCAACAAACGTACATATTACATAAAGTGAACGAGAATATAGGGCGGGACCTGGATCAAACGCACAGGTAAGGTGATCCATGAATGATCATCTCCTTTACTTTGCAGTAAGACTGTTACAAGTTGGTTTTTTAAATTCAAAAACTTACTTTGTAAGTGTTCACATTCGCCGTGTCACTGGCGATTTTAAATAAGTTAATGAAGTGCAAGCGTGTGGATACTAAAAGCATCAGCTGCGGAACTTTTCCATACTTTATTTAGTATTTCTACATCCGTAGTTTTATACCCTGAGCACATTTTCAATCTAGGGAAAACATGTGACGCTGAATATTGCACTCGTGTACTCCAAAATTTCGAAACCTGTACTGTTACATACGCGTAGTAATTTATTTGACAACTCCGTATATGTTGAATGATAAAATAGTGAAAAATATAGTGTTTTTATGCAGTATCAGGGCACTTTTTTAAAATGTTTGTGTTTTTTGATATTTAACAACAGCGATAACGTTTTATTTCGATGTGTGATTATTTTTTAAAGTGATAATGATCTTTCGTGTTTTGTTTGTATACTTACTACTCAATTTACCACACATTTTTGGTATTGGTTTTTTTATTTTAATTTTATTCTTTATTTAGTATTATGGGCAAATAAACTTATTTGCTTTGTTTTCTATCATAAAAATACGTTTAATATTATTAATTTTAATTAAAGAGGATGTCCACTTAACCCATAATCTGTAAAAGGTAAAAATAGTAGGTTTCTCCAATCGCAAAAAACAGTTGTTACATAAAATATAAAGTGTCATACAATATGTTTAGAGCCGCTGTCTTTGGCTTAAGCAGTGTTAGGTTTAATTGTATGTATGGCTTTCCTATAAGGAGATTACGGTTCGCGGAGAATGGCCGGGTACAACTGTGCGAATTGTGGGGACCTCTCATTTTCGAGAGTATCGCGCCTTTTCGGATAAGAGGGTGAACAGAGGCGACAGTTGTGTCAATAGACTAAATCAACACGTTTTTCGCGGATGAGCAAAGACAAGTTTAGTTAAAGTCTTTAATATAGAGTGTGCGTCATCGCAAAGATACATCGTTTAAGTACACAAATTATTTAATTGAAAGTTTACAAGCCAATATTAAATAACGTAAAACTTGTGTAAAAAAACTTTGAACAGCCTAAAGGATGAAATGTTACTAAATCTAAAACAATCAGTATTGACGACTCCATTCCTGAAGTGATTGAGTAATTGGCTTTTTACCCGACCCGACTTTTTACCCGAGGAAGGTTATGATTTTGACCGGTATGTATGTATGTATTTTCATCTGTTCCCTCTCTTTTAAACTTCTTGTCATAATTTGACAAATGAGGTATCGTTGGAAGCGTCTTAATCGTCCGCTGGTTATAGGCTATGTGACGTTACATTAAATTGAATATGGCGCCCTATAGTGGACATAAAGTCATAACCTAAAAAAAATGTTTTTTAATCATGACGTGTTGGGTATCCAATAAAAGGGATTAATTAGCACATTTCAAAATATATATACTGTCAGCTATTGCTCACGGCTTTGCTTGCATACACCCGATAATTAGGCATAATTTCTATAAAATCACGCCTCAGATTTGAGCCAAACATAATTTATGTATAAGTTTAGTATATTTACCTCGGTACATGTAACACTATAAAATATAAGCGGCTCTGCATATACTTTAACACGAAATTATAACTCTAAAATAATTAAAATCAAAAATAAGTTTAAAAACTAAAATCTGACTACTGAAAAGGATGAAACAAGAGGATGTACCTTCCCGTGGTCGCATGCACATTGAGTCAAATAACTAGAGAAGCAAACCTCAATAAAATGTGTCAAAAAAGTGTAACCACTTTTAAAACGCGACGACGCACGTAGCTTTGAAACCACTAAACATTTAAAAGTAAACATATATCTGTCTCACTTACACACGTCGTAAGAATAATACCTTCGCTTAGATTAGACAAAGATCGCAATATAAACATGCAATGACGGGACGAGGTTGCCTACCCATGCGAAATTTTACCCAACATTTTAAGCCATAAAAAGCGTTATAAGTTAAGTTAAATTATTTTTTAAATATTTGAATTGTGTATTTCTTATTGGATGTGTAATAGAAGTTTATAAATAATGAAAATAACTAAGACATTTTCTTTTTGAATATTTTTTGTTTATTATTAATGAAATTGAATGATTTAGTAGGTAGCCTGTCAGTCTCTTTTCTCAGCAATCGGACTATTTCTACCCATTTTTCACGGCGTGCTGCATCTTTAGGCACTCTGCTACGTTGTCATTATTAAAAAAATATTTAAAATCACTTATTCCATAAATTAAAAACTCCCGCAAATGTGGGAAACTAAAACTAAGTTTTAAGTGGTAACACTGAACCAAATTTACAAAATTCTACTTTTTTTGCGTTTTTACGTTGAATATAAACACAGAGACAATTAATTTACGTGTGGAAAGTAATTCCGGTCAATTTATTATGTTTTTGTGATCTTGAATCGCACTCTTTCGCGATATTTTTTGTCGCATGTCACTCGGTTCACTTCGGTTGGCGTCACACAGAGCACTGAACTGACGTTAGCTACTCTGATGGCTGCGGCCATCAGTCTAGTGGCAACGCCTTGGTGCGGTAATTACTGATCTAGTGTAACATAATTATATATCAATGCGCATGCCGCTGTACTAACATACTTATAAGCCACGGCAGCATGCGACCACGGGAAGGTACTTTCTTGTTTTATCCTTTTCAGTAGTCGGGTTTTAGTTTTTAAACTTATTTTTGCCTTTTTAAGTTTCGTGTTTGATTCCACATTGAAAAAATATACCTATATATTATTTTACGGATACATATTTCGAATCTGTAAACGTACCTACGGCCACGATACAAACTAAATCTAAATGTATTCTTTAAATAAATAGTCCACAATCTAAGTTTAGGTACCAATCTCTTTCCCCTCTATACCATAAATTCTTGTCCACATTTCTCCAAATCAAAGTCTCCTGTAAACCATGACGGCACTTTACAACGCCATCGATTCGAACCCCTGGACTCATGGGCTCATAAAAGGGAACTTCAACACTTGCGTCCCGCTATATAAATCCCTTGCCACTGTAACTGTGTGTGAAATCTGATCCCGTTGTACTATAAGTACAGATATGGATGGGAGTGATTGGATTATCTTGATTGCATCTGTGAAATCTAGGCGTTAGTAGAATATTTTTATGATGTGAATTTTCCTTTGGCGTATTTTGCACTCTTTCTGAACAATGAACGAAACTGGGGGTTTAAATCAGTCATCCGAAGATACGGACTTATCCGACAGTAGTTGATCCGTCAATACTAGTGAAAAATTCAACTTTTTGAACGGACAAAGACACATTGGGAGTAGGGATAACTGTTAAATCGTGTTGTCATTCATTCTTAGTTCGGGCCCAAACTAATCTCATATCCGTAAGTGACACGGAGTAGGAACCGTCTGTAACATTGGCTGAAACAGTGGATTTCATGCTTAAGGCGTAGATCCGGCGCTGAGTCAAGTGTACTCGGCGGTGAATCACGTGTAATCGGTGCTGAATCACGAGTACTCGGCGCAGAATCATGTGTACTCGGCGCTGAATCACGTGTATTCGGCGCTGAATCAAGTGTACTCGGCGCTGAATCACGAGTACTCGGCGCAGAATCATATGTACTCGGCGCTGAATCACGTGTACTCGGCGCTGACTCAAGTGTACTCGGCGCTGAATCACGAGTACTCGGCGCAGAATCATGTGTACTCGGCGCTGAATCGCGTTTACTTTGCTCCAGTCAATGTGGTCATAAGCACACCCTTTTTGTATTGAATACGTTTCTTAAAGTGGTCCTATTTACAAATCATATTTCCGAAACTAAATTACCTATACTGTCTAGTCATATTGTTTTGGCTAAAAACCTGTTCCGTCCTGGTATTAACCTTGAGTACAAATTATCATCTCAATGTTAGTACCAGGATCGAGATTTCACCGTAGGGATCACCGTAAGCAACGAACTACTCGAATGAACTACCTGCATGCTTAGTATTTATCCTACTGACTGATGTTTCAACACATAATTAATCTTGCTGTAACGATATTTGTCACAAAAGCTTTGCTTTTGCTTGCTTGCAAATAATATCTGAGACACTTCTATTAATACCTAAATAAAGAAAAAGTGTGTATTGTGACTCGAACAGGAAGATCACAAACGAAACTTAACACAATCATAAAAATATAACATAAAAAAACTGAAAGTCCTGTACGAAGGCAAAAGGCTCCTATCTCAGCATAAAATTATATTCAGGGTAGCAATAGAGCTTCCTTACATATAAATAATACAACTTTGATGTATATTTTCATTATCTTGGAGTGTACAAGTTGTTGTTGAAGTAAAAGAAATTCTCTGTTTGTAGCTTATCTTGTAAGTTGTGAGTTACAAGTGGGGAGAGTGATTTAGTACTTAATGTGGACGAGATTTATTACTGTGCAGTTTAGTTGTGCAGAATTGCAATCTTTGAGTTGATAATAGTTTTACCCTGAATAGGTATTTTAGATGTTGTGGTATAAGTATTGCATGAGTAATAAAAATGTATATTGTCAGATAGAGCCATGCATATATTTAAATGTAGGTAAAAATTATAGAAATATTACACATTTAACAACTTTGCCAGCTCGTCGTCCAATCGGCCCAATATACTCCCATTTTTATACCCAACAGCAGTAAGGCGCTTCAGTACCCAAGTGTACGAAAAAAATGTCGGTATTCGCGCGAGAACCACGTGAATGTACCGAGTTTACTATGTCGAAGAACAAAATATTATAATAATTTTAATACAGGGTTACTTTTCAATGACCAGCCAAATTTAAGGATGTAGTACAGACCATCAAACTAAACAACTTTCTCCATGGGACCAACATCGTGATCGCGAATAAAAATTCAGCCGTCCTATACGTTTAGGTCGAGTAGCTATTGAGGTTTTCTATGGGACAGTTGATAAATTTTTCGCGATTACGATTTTGATCCCATGGAGAAAGTTGTTTAGTTTGATGGTACGTACCACATCCTTAAATTTGGCTGGTCATTGAAAAGTAACCCTGTATATTTTTTTATTGATTTGAGAATAGCTCGTATCTATCTACTATTGAATAAGTTGTAAAAATGTTTTGAGTTTCAGCGCAAACTGAACTGTATGCGTGGAGTAAACAAATATGTGTTTTACTTTGTTTATTCCTTGGAAACTAAATCGCGAACACATTATAGATGATTTGATCTATGTATGCGTACGTTTTCGCCGATGTATGAAGTCGACCTTCTGTATCTATTCTAGGTTATGGAGTTACAGCGTCGAAGGTGCTCAGATAACAGCCTTCGTTCACACTTTGTTACAGCGCTGAGTACTGCACAACGTGAGTTTAGTACAGCATTCACGAGATACTTGTGTCAAAATCTACAAAGCCTCTCAATTTTTACTAGAAATGGCGTTCGGTAGATGTAAGTGCTTGAATGGTTTATAATATTTTTACATAGAGTGAAAAATGAAACAATATATACAGGGTGAAATTTTAATCACCGTTTTCCTCCTAAGGGGTCATTGTACTCATTATTATGAACAACTTTTACTATGGGACCATACCTGAAATCGCGAAAAAAAAATCAGCTGTTCCCTACATTTATGTTCGTTTTCTCGTCAAAATGTAGGGAACAGCTGATTTTTTTTTTCGCGATTTCAGGTTTGGTCCCATAGTAAAAGTTGTTCGTAATGATGTGTACAATGACCCCCTAAAACACGTTGTACATACACATTGCCTTCACGAGCAAGGGTTGGACTCCCATTTTAGTATTAACACATGTTACATCAGCCACTATATTTCCTTCTTCACTATCTGCTATCACGTAACTTCGTACCCCCTTACCATATAGCAATAGAATCACAATTAATATACCACACACATACCTTATGCACCCCATTCACGATATATAGCAATTTAACGGCTGCATCGCAGTCGCCCTCCAATTTATTGAACTTGTCCGTCTCAAGGAAAGGGTCTTAAAAGTTCCGGCGGCTCACCGGCACTCAGACCTTTGGAAGATTATAGAGCTGGTAAATATAAAGTTTATTGAGTTCGGAAGAGAAAAGACAATAGTTTGGAGGTTGCTGAAATTTCTACCATCTTTATTTTGTTTCAACAGCTCTCACCAATGATTATAATTGTATTATGACGAATTTGTTTCAATAAAAAAAACTATGATTCTGTTTTTGAAAGTCTAGTTAGTCTAGTTTTTTAAATTCCTGCTTATGAAAAATCAATAAAATTAATTTCAATAGAAATTAAAGGTGGATAAATTTTAATATTGATTGGTAGAGCTATTACAAAACCCTTATTTTTTAGAGAGAATTCCTTCCCCTTTTGCCGAAATCCCGTTCTTTTTTCCAAGAACTTCAGAAACAACAATACCTTACCAACTTAGTCTCACTCACAACTCTATAGGCTTCCCGGGGCCACTCGCCCCCAATCACACACTATCACTGCGTGGTATTAAGCCCGCACTTCTTCCAACCTCCACTTATCAGCCCCTGTTTATTGCTACAAGACGCCATTATCGACCAACATCGAGATCGCAGGAATTCCGCCATCGGCCAGCTAATTTTACGAGATTTACAGGGGATCCGGAGAAATCCGGAAAAGTCCGGAATCGGAAGATGCGTGGCGATAAGATTTTATTATCAGTAGGCTTTCTTCTGGGGTTTTCGGAGTGTCTCCGAAAGTCCGCTGAACACTTTAAAGGCCGCTGAAATGGAATAATAGCTTGAAAGCTCCCTCTTTTGTCTTCTCTGGTCACTTTGATGTATGAATGAGCTAAATAGTCAAACAATATTAGGTATTAGAGTTTATATTCTTTGAGCCAATTTTACCTTCAGTTAGAACCAATTTTTGTATGATAGTAGGTAAGTTTGTAAAAGAAAGAAAAATTGCAATTATTGGTTGCCAGGACTAGTAAAATATCGATGGTCACATTTCAAATGCCATGCAAACGCAATTTGGCAATGGATTGACATCACTGACTACAAAAAATATATCGAGTTCAATTTTTTTTTTGTATTTATCCACATCATACTTCCCACTAATATTACAAATGTGAAAGTTTGTGAAGATGTTTGTATGTTTGTTAGTCAATCACGCGTAAACCGTTGAAGGGATTTGACATACAGATAGTTTATTACCAAGATTAACACATAGGATACTTTATATCCCGATATTACCAAGGGATAAAAACAAACGCGGGTGAAATCGCTGGGCGCTGCTAGAAAAAAAAGTTGAAAAAAATTAGTTTAAACGGTATTAATGAAAATAATGTTCAAAAAGCTAATAAATAAATCGGTAGGTCCTAGGTACCAGTCATCACACCACTTTCCTCATCAATCTAGGGCATTGATCAGAAAAAAAATTATGAAATTGTGGGGCGCGTGAAATTTCTATCAACAATCAACCGCTCATATCATTATAAATGCCATTTACATATTTACTCAGGTTACAACCCCACGATTTAAAAAAAAAATTATGTCTATGATTTTTAGACCTAAGTCTAAGTTTATCAAAGTAAAGTATTTAGTCTTAAGGTACTATTTTAGACACTAGATCCACCTCAACTGCTAACCAAGCTTATACATTCGTACGTAATCTGTCCACATACCTACATACACACACCACAACTGCTATACTTACCTAGAACCACCAGGCTCCGCAAATTCACCACACATCTACATTAAGCTTAACCTCGGCCGTATATTCACGGTATCTCCGCTAGGTAGGGAGGCAGCATACATTAGTCAAGAGCCACTGACATCTCTGCCACTCCCACGAAGATACGACGTGTTTTGTTTACGTCATTTGTGAAAATACGCCTTTTTTTTGGACCGGTGGACGTCTGAGACGACCTAAAAAATTTGGACATTTGGGTACGTTACAAATGTTCCATTTTATATTTAGATACTGGACTTCTGTATACACTTGCTACGGCCTACGAAATTGCTACGATTTAGCTACGATTTGCTGTGACTCCTCTACGCAGTTGTTAAATCGTTCTCACATATAAATTCAACATTAATGATGTAACTAACATTTTTTGTAAAAATATAATATAAATGAGTGCCCATGTAGTTTCTTGCCCGTTTTTCTCCATAGGTACTTACTACGCTTTGGATTGGGCAACTAGCTTCATATTTTCTGACTGACCGCCTTCTTGACAATTCAAAAGTGTCTGTAAATGGTTTAATTGAAATAAATGCTTTAAGTTTGAGTTTGCTACGAACTTAATTTTAACAGGGATGCAAGCTTTGTCTTTACAGATTTAGTGTGAATATTCCTTATTATTTTCAGTACGTAATTTTCTTTCAGAAGTGCCCAAGAGTCAATTTTTTTTACGCACTGCCTTGTTTGGACCCTTATTTAATCGTTTCAAGGACACTGAACGAGTCACAATATATATTTTATTGTTATTACATCTGGAGCGTTTGGTGTTTCGCATAATTTCAAATTACCGTGTTTCAAAATGAAAGCTACACTATTTTGCTAACTTATTTACCTATAAATAATAACCTGGATATCGACTCAAAACCTCACAGATTCAACGCAAAATACTAATTGGCCAGCACAATAGCTATTAGGAGAGTAAATTATCTCTAAGAGTGGAGTGACAGTGGTTCTGACACGGCGAGTGGTGGGAAAATTGCGTGCCTTCTTTGTGTAAAGAATAATACGCTTTATGTTCGCTGGTGGTAATGTTTGCTGTTTCTTTGGGGTATTGTGTGACGGTATGTGGTATTTTGTTGACGGCTTTAATAATTTTTATGTCAAAATTGAGGTTGAATGTTATATTATGCTCATGTAGGTCACTAAGCTAAATCTGCTGTTCCAGAAGTGGATTCACATCAATTATGTACTATTAAACACTTCAAGGCTTAAACTCACGGCTTTTCGTCCTCGAGTTCACTTTTTAAGTGTTAGCTATTGTTGTGTACGCACGGCTACACATCAAGCTATATCTAACCAGTATAAGCTGACTTCTGCTTATACGAAAAACCTATACAATGTAAGGTCAGCTAAACCTGGAAACGTATAGCTTGATGCGTAGCCGTGTGTACTTAATTCTGAGATTCGGTTAGTGTAATAAACCTACACTACCTCATACAGCCTGAACTGTTAACTAGATAAAAAAAAAAATTAAGATTGTTTCTCTTTAAATTGAACTAGCTGTGCCCGTGACTTCATTCGTGCATGTCGGAAAACAAATTAGTTTTATTTTGTATGCGCGGAACCCTCATTATTTCTCTAAATTATAAGTAGCTTATTTTAGTCTTTATAACATCAGCTATCTTCCAATGAAAGCCCTGTCAAAATCCGTCCAGCCATTACGGAGATTAGTCGAACAAACAGACAGACAAAAATTTAAATTTGATTTTTTGTTACCATTTCATAAATTTCTTGTTTACCAACTTTTGGAACCAGTTAATGTCATCTGCATAGCCTTTTCCTAACTATGTTGAGGTCGGCTTCCAGTCTAACCGGATGCAGCTGAATACCAGTATTTTACATGGAGCGACTGCCTAACTGACTGACCTCCACAACCCAGTTACTGGGTAATACGATATCCTTGGTAAGACTGGTTTTCAGACTTCCGGGCTTCTGGCGACCCGTAAAGACTGTCAAAGATCCACGAATGACAGCCGGGACCAACGGCTTAACGTGCTTTCCGAGGCACGGAGAGGTCTTGGTGTGTGAAGATGGTCACCCATCCACGGACCAACCGCGGCAAGCGTAGCTTAACCTGATCGATCGACCTGTGCGGCTGTTATTATTTAGCCAGTAACCAGTGTTTTTTTTATCTATATCTTATCGTAAGTATGCTGCACCGGTTACGTCAGCACGTCAACGCCGGCTGTCGCTGAAAACCAGCGCTGTGGGTCTGTCTCGTATAAGGTCTTAGCATTATGCTGAGCGATGCCCGTTTTGCGTGGATGTGACGCATGTTTTCCCACAACTTGTTATTTTTTTGTGTTTGTGTTCTTTTTACGCGTAATGTTTACCGCAAATAAACGTATTTTCTTTCGTTATTTTTTCTTTCTATTATAAGTGCCGAATATAGGTACTTTCATATGCATTTAGTGAAAAGCTGTTATTTTGACATTACAAACAGACACATCAATTTTATTTATTTTTATAGATGTAAAAAGACAAACAGAGTCTCAGAGACCTCAGAAGGCCGATTCTCGTAATTAAAAAATAAAAATCGACTTCAAAAAGAAATTAACTCAAAATTATGAAATATCTTTAATTTCGGAAGAATTTAGTTTTACTTCTTGGCCATCGACTTACTGAAATTAAAGTTATTTCATAATTTTGAGTTAATTTCTTTTTGAAGTCGATTTTTTAAAATATATTTTATATCGTAATTTTTAATTTTCAGTAAAAACTGGACTATTTGTTTGTAATAAATAGGTAATTATTTTGTTGTTAATATTGCACTAGAATTTGACCAAGGTTTTGAGATGTTTTCTCTTTGACACCACACCAGTAGTTCGTATCAATAAGCCAGGCCGTCAGACTTACTAGTCCATATCTTAAAACCTACTGAGCCGATTTTGATGAAACTTGCACTGTTCCCTAAGTTGAAGTAAAAGTAAGCAAATAAAAAAAGATTGGTCACAATCCGATTAACAGTTGCGGAGAAATGCCTGGACAAACATACATACATACATTTCTAAATTTTGTATATTTGTTTGGAAGCCCTAATGGATTATCATAATATGTGAATATATTGCTGTTCCAATAATATTACATACATTCGTGTCGAATTGATAACCTCCTTTTTTTGAAGTCGGTAGAAATAAACTTGTCTCAATCTCATCTTGTCAAAAACAAACTTGTCTCAATCTCATCTCAAGATTGTGTCTCCTCACAATCTTGTCTCAATCTCATCTCATCGACAATCAATCTCAAAAACTAGTGAAAATATTAGGGAAATCAGAGATTTTTTGACAGATTGAGACTGAGGTGAGACTGTTTACATTCTTAAAATTAGGAGAATTGCCGAATTGAGTTTAGTCTGTTAAATGAGAAGTGTCCATATTTCCATATTTATAATATCATCCAAAGATATAACACCACTGGTTTACTGCTAAACCTCGTGTCTAGACTATTAAAGTAGAACAATTGAACAGGAAATTGAAACAATCATTGACTCTCACTGAGCTGAGAGGCAATAGTCTATAGATGAGACTGTGCTTAAGACTCTCGTGTAGCCTGTGCCTGATTGTTCAAAGTAACTCGATTTATAGCGAGCCATCCTTTATGTGGAAGTGGAAGGAATTGTACGGGTTTGGGTGTCTGTTGGCACTGGATAAATGTTTGAGTATTGTGAGTAAATTATGATTAAATCTATACTTATAATAAATCTGTAGAGAGGTCAATTCTGTACATGAAATATATTTCCAAAATAACTATCAGCGGGTGATTAGTGATCGATACTGACGCCAAAAATGCAATCAGTAAAATTTTTGTCTGTCTGTCTGTCTGTCTGTATGTTCGTTATAGAAACAAAAACCACTCGACAGATTTCAACGAAACTTGGTACAATTGTTCTTCATACTCCTAGGCAGGTTATAGTATACTTTTCATCACGCTACGATTAATAGGAGCAGAGCAGTGAAGGGAAATTTTGGGAAAACAGGATTTCTTTTTAGGTGAAGTAGTAATAGGTTAGTAGTAGTTAGTTAGTAGTAGGTAAGTTTTGGTTAATTTATGTTCAGTTTTTTTTTTAATATTGAGAAGGTAAAAGCGTAGATACTTTTATTAATTATAAGTATAGGTATTATTAATTATAGTAGTTATAGGTATTTAGTTTTAAGTGAAGTAAGTTTTATTATATATAATTTTATATATTAGACGTAGTTATATATTTTTAGTTATTCAAGCCCCAAGCGGACGCCGGCGTCCGCCCGCTATTGTCTTGAAAAACGCGTTGAATGAGAAATACGCGTTCTCAAGAATCGGCAGAAGAAAGAGCACATCGGTTAAACTCTATGAGAGTTAGTGCCTCAATTTCCGGAAGTCATTATTCCACGCGGACGAAGTCGCTGGCAAAAGCTAGTATTTTAATAAATTAAATTAAAAAGCACACTTTGTCCTTTTCCATGGGATGAGTATTTTTAAATTGACACCAAAAATTAATTAGATTGCTTAGCTGAAGAACCGAACAAACAACAAGCAAAGATTTGTTTGTTTACTTACATATTAATTTATTGGTGGCAGGCCCTATCGACACGCAAACTAGAACCATGAATTCAGCAAATAAAAAAACCTGCGGGGTAATTGCGTAACACACTATTAGTAGCATTTTGACAGATCAACAACGTTCGTTGTGTTTTTAACATTATTGAGCAGACACATTTTTCGAACATAATAGGTCGGGGCAAAAATATTTTCGTATTTTGAATCTATTGTTAGTAATCAAACCTCTTTGGCAGTACTGAATGTAACTGGCTGGTTTTAATACTATTTAATGTTGACATTCTAAAGATGCAATACATAAAGAAAAAACTAGTTCCCGCCATTTCTCAATTGTTTTTCAAGCAAGCAACATGAACGTATGTGACGAAGAAATTCGGTACATTTTAAAATTTTATTACAAAAAAGGTAAAAATGCGACGAACGCCGCGAATAAAATTTGTGCGGTTTACGGACCTAATGCGGTATCAATACGAGTAGCACAAATGTGGTTCAAGCGTTTCAAGTCAGGAAATTTTAGTGTGAAGGATGAAGCTCGCTCCTGACGCCCTGTCACGGATAAAATAAGTGCCATTTTTGAAAAAGTGGAGCAAGATCGACATATTAGTAGTTATGATATTGCTGAAGGACTGGATGTTGATCACAAAATAGTATTACGGCCATTGAGTTAAATAACTAGAGAAGCAAACCTCAATAAAATGTGTCAAAAAAGTGTACCCACTTTTTAAACGCGACGACGTAGCTTTGAAACCACTAAACATTTGAAAGTAAACATATATCTGTCTCACATACACACGTCGTAAGAATAATACCGTTGCTTAGATTAGACAAAGACCGCAATATAAACATGCAATGACGGGATTGCCTACCCATGCGAAATTTTACCCAAAATTTTAAGCCATAAAAAGCGTTATACGTTAAATTATTTTTGAAATATTCGAATTATGTATTTCTTATTGGATGTGTAATAGAAGTTTATAAATAATGAAAATAACTAAGTCATTTTCTTTTTGAATATTTTTTCTTTATTATTAATTAAATTGAATGATTAAGTAGGTAGCCAATCAGTCTCTTTTCTCAGCAATCGGATTATTTCCACCCATTTTCACGGCGTGCTGCCTCTTTAGGCACCCTGATACGTTGTTATTATTAAAAAAAATATTTAAAATCACTTATTCCATAAATTAAAAACTCCCACAAACGTGGGAAACTAAAACTAAGTTTTTAGTGGTAACACTGAACTTAATTTACAAAATTCTAAATTTTATTGCGTTTTTACCTTGATATAAACAGAGAGACAATTAATTTACGCGTGGAAAGTAATTCCGGTTAATGTATTATGTTTTTGTGATCTTGAATCCGCACTCTTTCGCGATATTTTTGGTCGCATGTCACTCGGTTGACTTCGGTTGGCGTCATACAGAGCACTGAACTGACGTTAGCTACGCTGATGGCTGTGGCCATCAGTCTAGTGGCAACTCCTTGGTGCGGTAATTACTAATCTAGTGTAACATATATATCAATGATTACGGCATTTACAAAAGTCTGGGTAGAAAAAAAAACTTGATATTTGGGTACCACATGATCTCACTGAGAGAAACTTAATGCAGCGTGTTTCCATTTGCGATTCTTTGTTGAAACGTAATAATTTCGACCCATTTCTTAAACGGTTAATTACGGGTGATGAAAAATGGATCACTTACGATAAGAATGTCCGAAAAAGATCGTGGTCGAAGCATGGACAAGCCCCACAGACCGTGGCAAAGCCCGGCCTGACTCGGAACAAAGTGATACTGTGTGTTTGGTGGGATTGGGAAAAAATCGTCCACTATGAGCTTTTGCCGCCGGGTGAAACTATCGATTCTGACCTCTACTGTCAACAACTGATGAGGTTAAAAAAAGCTATTGAGAAAAACCGGCCGGAGCTGGTGAATAGGAAGGGCGTGGTGTTTCATCACGACAACGCCAGACCGCACTCATCTATAGCCACTCAGCAAAAATTGAGAGAGCTTGGCTGGGATGTGTTGACGCATCCTCCGTATAGCCCTGATCTTGCTCCATCAGATTTTCACCTGTTTCAGTCACTTCAGAACTCATTAGGAAGCATAAAGTTAACCTTAAAAGAACACTGTGAAAACTACCTGTCAGATTTTTTTGATAAAAAATCTCAAAACTTCTACAGCAATGGGATCATGGCATTGACCACAATATGGCAACAAGTCATCGATCAAAACGGCACATAAATATTATAAATAAATAAAAAATTTTACCAAAAAGAATTTTTTTTTTTTGTATGAAAAATACGAAAATACTTTTGCCCCGACCTAATATGAAGCAATGGATTAACAATATAATAATAAATTGAGATCGATAGTGTGTTTCGCAATTAAGGCGCTATGTTTCATAGAAAAGTGGTGAAATGATTGGCGGTGCAAATTATTTTTTCAGGTTCATTGTCATGTTCTGTATCCATAGTAACACAACTGTCTCTTACTATCGTAGTGTAGTATTGTATAATTGCATAGCACACGTGTGAGCACTATGCACCTAAACTATAAAGCTACCATTTACTGGGTACGTCTTTCATTGACTTGAATGTGCCCTGGCAGCTGAGAGTATGTTATGCTCACTCAAATGTCTCGTTGATGGTGGCGTGTGTGTTGGATCATTGGGTTCCCTTCAAAATGGTTGAGCTGAATGGTACTGATCCATACGTCATGTTCGTGAACGGGCGCCATCAGTAGGGACTGGTCATCTCTTAGCCGCCACAGCTTATTTTAATTTATGAATTGTTCTTTTTAGTACGGACGCCTTTAACTTGCACGTCTTTCTGCATCGTTCTCACATGTATAATTTCAACATGAATGATGTAACCCAGATTTTTGTAACAATTTTATGATTTAAAAGAGTGTCCGTGGAGTTTCTTGCCCGTTCTTCTCCACAGGTACCTACGCTTTGGAATGGGCAACTAGCTTCTTCTTTCTGACTGACCGACCCTTGACAATTCAAAAGTGCCTATAATTGGCTTATTTGAAATTAAAGCTTTGAGTTTGAGTTCTATCAAAATCACCTTCGAGTTAAAAGGTAGATTTATTTAATCAAAGAAAAATCCAGAAATAATTCCGACTTTCCAACTAGATATGAAAACCACACTTCGAAATAATTACCTATCCTAAACCTAGCACACACAGCTAATCATTACTCTTCTTTTTGCCGCAGTCGGACAAAAACAAACAAGAAAGGCAAACGGTAGGGTGTCCACGCTGCGGGCGTAATCCGGACATACCGGCACTTGGTCCCGATTGATAAACATAGGGGAGCAAGGCTTATGGGCTAAGTGATGTGTTTGGTTTTAAAAATAAACTAAGTTAAGATATTTGATAAAAGACAAAGCTTTTTTTCTCACCGCAGATTCGGTTTGCTATGATAGTGAATAAATAATATTGTCTTCGCTCAATCGATATTATTTTACAGCCTCGAAATTATGGTAAACTAGCTTTTGCCCGCGGCTTCGCTCGCGTTGTTTTCGGGGTAACACGGCTAAAAAAAGTAGTCTATGTCACTCTCCATCCCCTCAACTATCTCCACTTAAAAAATCACGTCAATTCGTAGCTCCGTTTTGCCGTGAAAGACGGACAAACAAACAGACACACACACTTTTACATTTATATTATTAGTATGGATGAAAGTAGCGCAACATTTTTCAGCAACATACTTTTCAGTTGCTGGAAGCATGTTTTCAGCAATGAAAACTAGAGTTACTGCAACGATAATATGTCATCACTTTTGTTTGTCTTAAATACAGGGATTTACAAGAAAAGACTTAATCTTTTTAACTGCATTCCTTAAACTCTTTAAAGCATCTTCAATTTATTCGGAGATTAACTTGTGAGACTCACAGGATCCCTTTCAAGTTTATTTGGTCAAGACAAACAGCATGCAGCCTGTGGGTGACCGCAGAGCAGACATAAAACGAACAAGCCATTGCAGTCGGAAGGGCTGGCTTAAAATATTTATTTTCGATTTTAAGGTTAACTATCACTACAGTGGTTAGTCTTATTAATACATACTACACAACTTGTGATCTAAGTCAAATGGTACTTGAATTAAATTAACCGCAAATTCCAAAAAAGTGGAAGTCATTTTTATCAACAATCATTCAATAATGCCTACACATCGTGCAAATTGCCCTGTATTTATCTAAAAACAAACGTTAGGGTAACCACAGTTGGCCAACATAATCCGGACAGACCGGCAGTCGGGTGTTCTCGATTGATAACATTTTTATTTGCCACTTAAATAGTGGGGAAACAAGGGTTGCGGATGAAGAGGATAATATCGGATCTTAGGACGCAAGAGGCGAGCGTGTGGAAAGAACAAGGAAATTTCTGTTTGTTTTTCTCGGTTTTGGGCGGTTTTTTAGTAAATTGTTTTGTTAAAAGACCTTTTGGAATGTAGGGATTGACATCAAGTGATGTCTTGAGTGTGTTTTCGAATGATTTCATTGAGGCTTAAACAACTTGTCTTTGTTTGTTTACACCACAATTATGAAATCTTTTTCGATAATAATTATGAACCTGGCTGCCTACATTATTACATACTCGAAAAAAATAGTTACAACATTTATATCACCAGATAAAAAATTTAAAAAAAATTATAAAGTTTTTGTTAAAATGTTTTCTACAAACATACCTATCTGAAGTAATTCCATACATTACGTAGCTTTCCTTACACATAAACTTGACCCACATTAAATCAACAAACATTTATTCACACAAAACTAAACAAAAAACCATAATTACGAAACAACGAAGAAAGAAAAATAATATAAAAGAAAAAAATCACAGTTTCCCTGCAATCATTACATTTAATTACCTCACATGTCTGACGGTGCGTGAGCACATAATCAATCTCCTCCCCCCCCACCTCATTTAGCCTCCTTCCACTGTTAGCCGAAGCAAAACAACGCGACCCAGCCAACGGTGAAAATTTCTTATTGAGACTTATCCGTGGAAATAATTTAATTATGGTGTTTCTACTTTTTGTTAAGATTTTCGTGAGGCGGACTTTAAGAAAAGTGGAGAAAAAGAATTTTTTAATCTTGATCTGAGAATTTAAAAAAGGCTAGTCAGCCGATGGATGGGAAATTGGAAGGCTATGGATGATTGGTTGGTATACATGCTGCGGCCTGTGTGTAGTCTGCACTTATTATTATTATTTCATATTGTAATAATTATTTCGAATAATGAAAGAAAATAAATTAATGTCTGTCTGTCAGACTAGCCGAATTGTCTGGGTTTGATTAAGACCCGCTCGGGTACCTCAAGTTATCTTCAATTACCTACCGAGAAGTACAGACATCTATCTATACTTATAATAAATCTGTAGAGAGGTCAATTCTGTACATGAAATATATTTCCAAAATAACTATCAGCGGGTGATTAGTGATCGATACTGACGCCAAAAATGCAATCAGTAAAATTTTTGTCTGTCTGTCTGTCTGTATGTTCCTTATAGAAACAAAAACCACTCGACGGATTTCAACGAAACTTGGTACAATTGTTTTTCATACTCCTGGGCAGGTTATAGTATACTTTTAATCACGCTACGATCAATAGGAGCAGAGCAGTGAAGGGAAATGTTGGGAAAACAAGATTTCTTTTTAGGTGAAGTAGTAATAGGTTAGTAGTAGTTAGTTAGTAGTAGGTAAGTTTTGATTAATTTATGTTCAGTTTTTTTTTTAAATATTAAGTAGGTAAAAGCGTAGGTAATTTTATTAATTATAGGTATAGGTATTATTAATTATAGTAGTTATAGGTATTTAGTTTTAAGTGAAGTAGGTTTTATTATATATTATTTTATATATTAGACGTAGTTATATATTTTTAGTTATTCAAGACCCAAGCGGACGCCGGCGTCCGCCCGCTATTGTCTTGAAAAACGCGTTGAATGAGAAATACGCGTTCTCAAGAATCGGCAGAGGAAAGAGCACATCGGTTAAACTCTATGAGAGTTAGTGCCTCAATTTCCGGAAGTCATTATTCCACGCGGACGAAGTCACTGGCAAAAGCTAGTAATTAATAAAAATAACATTTTTATGAAGTTACCTTTAATGAATTGGTGTTCTTTGAGTATTTTTCGACGTACTTCTTTCTAAAATTAGGTTTTCAATTCCAAAAACACTTTAATTACTTAAAAGCTATTTCCTAAAAGGTAAGGAGCATCAGATTTATGTTATAAAAAGAATCCAGCGTTCGTTACACCATGTATGCGGGATCCTAGCCAAATGGCGGAAGTTAACATTTGTATGACATACATTGCGGGTTATGTTTCTTCATGCCAAAGATCAGCGAGAACAAAACAAGACATGGATGTAAAATTATTACAAAATGTTTGACTTCGCCAGTTTTATCGGTAGAAGGTTCGTGAATAGATTTCGAAACGGAAAAACATTTATTTCTGTGCTCAGACAAGCCGATAGTTTATGATAAATCGATATGTTATTTAAAATTAAAAGGCTATGTTTATTTTGTGGGATTTCTCAGTTTATCCCGTCTGCTTCCCAAAGGGAATGGGATCTATGTGTCTGGATGCTTCTTTTAAGTTATTTTGTTTCGTTTTATGTTTCAGTTTGCATTCGAATACGGTTAAACTGAGGTCTGGGGATTCATGTTTATCTGAGAAATGTTTTCTTTGAATTATTCTAAAAGAAATATTCACGTTTGTAACACCTTCGCTTTTACGTAAGTAGTTGTTTTTGGGTGGTATTTTTTTTAAGGACGTTGCCCCACACTAGCAATTTCTCCTGTATTGAAGGTGCGTTTACAAACATTTAAACTCACATACACAGATAGACAGACCCGGAACAACTACTTGTAGGTCATACAAATATTTGTTCCGTGCGGGAATCGAACCCGCGACACCGAGCGCAGCAGTCAATCGCTTAACCACTGCGCCAACCGTGCCGTCGATTTAAAAACTAAGTGAAGATAAAGTTTAAATCTGTTTCTAGTCTAAATCTGACTTCTTAAGTTTTAGGCCTTCCTTGGCCCTCCGCAATATCCGCGTACATATCAAAGTCTTAACATTATGCCAAGACGTGATGTTAATCATTCGAAGGTATAATATTGTATAACTGATATTTAGGTAAAACATCTTGGCAGAATTCTCTTCCTTTGTCTCATGCCTAAGGTATTATTTCACACATTCCACAAGGATCAGATTTCTGTTAGGTTAACACATCTGCGTGTTTGAATAGCGCATGACGCCAGCCAGGCATCGAAGGATTAGTGCACTCGTGAGCTAAGATGTATTGTTTTGTTTTACGTTTTACAATAATCACTTATCAACATAGTTCTCATATGATTTGCCGAACTTATGTCTGGACTTAAAAAGAAACTGTCACCGAACGCCGACGCCGACGAAACGCCGACGTCATCTAGTTTTAAAATATGATTGACGTGTAAATATGTTTGTACAAACCTACTTACAGCAATACAATGATTTATTATGTATAGCTAAGTAAGAAGTATAGATCGTGCAATCCACGAAGACGCGCCTCACTCTTTTTCCTAATGCTTACAGCACAAGTGCGCAACATTCCGCTAGTGTTTTAGTTTTGTTGATACACACTAATTATTATTAGTGGGTAATTAGTGTGTATCGAAAAAACTAAAACACACTAGCGATTCGGAAGAAGAGTGGGGCGCGTCATCGTGGATTGCACTATCTATATCCAGTTAGTTGTGTTCGAATGGTCTTATAATTAGCGAAGCATACATCGATGAGTATAAAGGGGCCCGTGGCTAAATAATAACAGCCGCACAGGTCGATCGATCAGGTTAAGCTACACTTGCCGCGGTTGGTCTGTGGATGGGTGACTATCTTTACATACCTAGACCCCTCCGTGCCTCGGAAAGCACGTTAAGCCGTTGGTCCCGGCTGTCATTCGTGGATCTTTGACAGTCGTTACGGGTAGTCAGAAGCCCGAAAGTCTGACAACCACTCTTACCAAGGGGTATCGTATTACCCAGTAACTGGGTTGTGGAGGTCAGATAGGCAGTCGCTCCATGTAAAATACTGATATTCAGCTGCATTTGGTTAGACTGGAAGCCGACCCCAACATAGTTGGGAAAAGGCTAGGCAGATGATGACATCGATTGGTAAAAAAGCCCTCTACCGTGCTGACTGCCAAAGTACTCAGGCCAAAATGTTCAAGTTACTATTTAAATGCCGACTTGTAGTGTGGCATGGGGTTAGTGTATTACCAATCTATAAGTACTTCTTTGAACAAAACACTGACAAATAAATTAGTCCTTGAAACGATACAAGCGTTTTCAACTTCATCGCACTGTTGACAGCCTTAATTCTAATCTCTACCAACAAACTGTCTAACCTCCGATCTATCCACCCTGTCCTCCACATATGACTGCCATCCCACCATCCCCCTAACCCATCTTAGATCAATTCACGTCGCAACGATCGCTGCATTTAATCTGACGCAACATACTAAAGGACGTACCCGGGTACATTTGTCAGCCATGACTGGTAGGTAATTTAGAAATGAATTAAACAAACTTGGTCTGTATGCACACGTGGTGTAAGGTTGACTATCGTGTGTGTTTTTCAGTGTGAAGTTATAATTTCGATTGCTAACTGTACGCTTAGAACATCTGTTGTATGTAAATGGTATGTGTGGTGGAATTATTTTATTTATGCTAAAGTAAAGTATGCATAACGGTTTTGAGTGAGCGTTTTGTAAGCAAAAATAATACGGTTATATTTTTTGTAGCGAGTTTTCTTGAATATTTTTGCTCAAAATGATTTATCTATCAGGAAAAATCAGCCAGTCAGTCTGCCCAGCCTTTTCCCAACTATGTTGGGGTTGGCTTCCAGTCTAACCGGATGCAGCACCAGTATTTTACATGGAGCGACTGCCTATCTGACCTCCACAACTCAGTTGCTAGGTAACACGATACCCCTTGGTAAGACTGGTTGTCAGTCTTTCGGACTTCTGACGACCCCTAACAATTGTCAAAGATCCACAAATGACAGCCGGGACTGTCTGGGTTCGAACCAAGGACCAACGACTCGTAAGTCGCAGCAATTACCCTCTAAACAACATTATACATGAATATAGGGTTACGCTTTTTACCAGAACCTAGTTTTGTGGTTTATATTTTTTTACAGAACAGTTCCTTCTCACAAAGTTAGCACAAGTATCCTCGCTTATCTTACCGTGACCACATTTCGTAGTTCACACAGCTACAGACTACATCTCCATTCACGACTATCCAGGCATTCCCGTTTAGAATTTATGCTTAAAATGTGGCCTCACCTGCAATTTCATCCTGTTCTCTTTGAAGTTTGTATGTACTTGAAAGCTGGGAGGTATGTATGTACTTGTACAATAACAAAGGACGTACAGTCGAACAAGCTATTTGGTATTCTTGTTTATTATGACTTATGGAACCGAAACGTAGACACGGTACAGCTGGTCCATATTCAAAGTCACTCAGTGAGCTATTGTAGAATAAGCTAGTTAAAGTAGCAATAGGCTGGGCATGTTAGCCATTGAACCGAAGACCGTTGGGGTAGCTTGTTCTTGACGCGAGACCACGAATCGGCAAACGTAAGATAGGACTTCTCAGGCTAGGTGGAGCGACGATTTTGCAAGGGTGGCTGTTGGCAGCCAGATGAGAGTTGCCGAAAATTGATTTTAATGGCGAGAAATAGAAGAGGCATATGTCCAGCAATGATCTGCTGTAGGCTGATGATGATTCAAGCAAAGCAATCTTTCTACTACACTGCCATTATAAAATTGTATTGTGCCATGCGTAATAACTATTAAGCTTATGTATAAGAATACTACCTAGCACACTAACAACATTGTTTGATAGTAGTGCCTGTGGCCCAGATAACTAGTTCGATTGTACAAATAGCTAAAGCTGATGGCCTACTAACGGATGGAGAGTATGGTAACTGACCCTTATTGGTAACATTAGCTTACGAATATATTTATGTACCCAGTTTGGCAATAAAAAATACTACCACTACCATTGGTTATCGCCATTTTTAGACTTCCACAATGTCAAGAATTTAGCCAATGTTTTGCTGTTGAACTGGCACCTAAATATTGGGATCATTTAATGGATATAACGATAACGACCATGAAGGTGAAGTCTAGAACTGTTTATAGTTCGATGGTTGGAGGTAGGTCCGGCAGTACTTATTTACTTTATAGTTGGCTACCGACCCGCCCTTGCTTTACACGGTTTTTACGAGTTGGCAAAACATCGAGTTTTATTTATTATAATAATATTATGTGCGTTTAATAATAATGTAGGTATTATAACTTTAAGCCTTCCGAAATAAACTCTCTAAATGATAACAAAAAACGCATCAAACCGTTGCGTAGTTTAAAAAAACAAAATGGTCACATGATAGACAAATATGAAAAGCCACTTTATACATACTGTTCTCCTTTGTATAATTAGGTATCATATTTTTCCATGCCAAAATCAGTGACTTACGGAATTACACGCTTTAAATATTCTGTTGACGTAAAAACAATAGGGCTTATGGGCAAAGCTTCTAATACTCACCCATAAATATTCTACCAAATGGTCTTTTACTTTCACAATTACTTCAAATAGCCTTAACACTTAACGGTGATCTAATAACGTTACACAAAGTGAAGCAATTCTTGCTGAACAATAACATTGAAAGTGAATCGCGGAACAATGGTAGAACCTACAGCAGGACGCTATAGTACTTAAATAGAATATTCATTACGACTGTACCTTTAAAATGGTGTCTGAAGGGAAATCATTAGCATTTCCCTACTGTAGGATGGGCCTCTCCTAAAGTCTTTAGGGATGGGACACGCTCGATAATTTATTGAGTACTAGCTGCGCCCCGCGGTTTCACCCGCGTAAGTTTTGATCCCGTGGGAATATCGGGATAAAAAGTATCCTATGTGTTATTCTGATGTATAAACTATATTACTGTACAGTTTCATCAAAATCTGTTCAGTAGTTTTTGCGTGAAAGAGTAACAAACATCCATCCTCACAAACTTTCGCATTTATAATATTAGTAGGAAGTAGGATTTTTTTAATATACTTTTTAGTATTTTATCCATTCAAAAGTCCACGCGCCGCCGCCGCCGCCGCTGCAGTAGCGTTGAACGTCCAGCCGCGCGATGGGAATTTCTCCGCACAAGCGCCCCGTGCCATTTCCAACTTAAAGCTTATTCACTAGTAAACTACTGCAGCTACACCAAAATAAAAAATACGTGTATATAGCTGAAACTATAGAGAATCAACATATGTAAAAACTAAATTACAACAACTAGTTCTAAGTACTTAAAGAAAGTTAAACTTGAGAATGTGGCTCAATTAACAGTAACAGCAGTTTATTTAACAGTAGCTCCTATCTATCTTACCTTATCATCAATTATACATAGCTCAAGATTCTATATTACAATTCAAATCATAAACCAATTAATTTCTAAAATTTCAATAAGTCTATCTATCGATATAGATTCACCTCCCTACTTACCCCATTCAGCGTGTAATTGCGCGGCCACATTTTGGGGGTAGAAACACATAAATTACACCTTTTATTCATTCCCGATTGCTAGTGTTATTGCTATCATTAACCACCCCGCATTAGCTATATTACTATGTATTGAAATATTACCTTTATTAATGAAATGTGTTATATCATGGGCACGTAGAAGACCTCCGTGGTTTTGCTATTACATGTGTCTGTAGGGACAATTTATTTTGGTTTCTTATTTGGGTGCATAAAGACTCATTTTCGTTCCTATTTTCTTTCCATTGAACATTTTATCAAGAAAAATTACAAATAAATGTATATTTTAAGACGCAATCTATTGTGACCCATTTAACGGCGAGTTTTAAAGGTCAGAGATAATATTGGTTAAGTCTCAAATTATTTGACTAACATTACAAATTTTGATTGTTCATTAATTTTGCAGGCTATTATCAAGCAAATATCATGTCCTAATGAAAATAGCGATTTCTTATCAATGATCGCCCAGACTAACGCCCGTTTTCACTAAGAATAAGACAGGAGACATCTAAATGACCGCCTAAATAAAAGCGCGCTGTCTGGAAATCCAATAGAGCGCTTTTATTTAGACATTCATTAAGGTGTCTCCCAATGTAAATGAAAACGGACATAAAAGGTCAAAGTTACACAAATAATTTCCTTTAATAGATTAAACTTTGTCTTTCAATAAGACATTATGTAAATGTTGTCGTAACACCTATTTACTTCAGCTTCCTCTTGGCGCTTCGCAAGATGACAAGCAAATAACAGTCCATGTTTTTCTTCCATTATCCGTAAGGAAATTAATTTCTCTGTGTGCGTGGAAGTACTACTAAAATAAACTGGAGGTGTTAGTGATGGGACTAAGTTATGAATTATATCGAGAATTGGGTCACATTAATGATGTTGACAACAGTAACAACATAACTGTATGGACAGCTTTCAATTTAATTACCGACGCCATCTAGTTTTAAAATATTAAGCTAAAAAATATTGACGTGTAAAAGTGTCTTAAAAGAACTACTTACATAGATAAACGCATTGAAATCTATTTTTTTTTTTAATTTAAACCCTTGTTTTTAAGGAGTTACTTTAGACAAAAGTTTTTAAAACAGGTTTTTAAAATTTAATCATGTAGGTAGTTATCTAACACAAAAAAAATCCGGCTAAGCACGTATCGGACCACACACTAAGAAGGGTTCCCTGAATCAAAAAATTGTTTTCACAAACCCGCATTATTTTTAAAAGACCTATCCAACGACACCCTACACCATGTGGTAGAGAAAAAAAAAAACTATTTTACGTGTACAGGAGGTAACATAATTTTTTTTATGGTTTTATTTGACCATTTTGTCGGCGTGATTAATATCTATGCCAAATTAAAGCTTTCTAGTACTAAGAGTCTCTGAGCTAAGCTGCGGACGGACGGACGGACAGACAGACATGGTGAAACTATGAGTGTTCCTTGTTGACTACGAAACCTTAAAAAATTCGTACTGTATTTTAGTTACCACATAGTAAAAACAATTTCGCACGAAGGCAGCTCGATACCAAACTGTCAATCAAAGCTGACAGACGCTGTCCTGACTCGCAAACACTACAGCCAGCAAATAGTCCTTTATTTGCCAGATTGGCGTCGAAACCAATATACAATATTGTTCCTTCACTCCAGAATATAAATGTCGGTGAAAACTTTCTCCCTATCTGAAATAGGGGTAGCTAAATAACCGTGAAGCGCGGGTGAAGGGTGCACACTGCTGTCCGATAATACGGTTTCTGACGGACTTGCCCATTTAAATAAACGTACGTTTTTCGAGATTTACGTGGTTCGTTTAATTTGTGTAGATTTCGGGTTTTTGATCTTTTTTTGTCTACCGACATACTAAAATAATATAAAAGGCTGTTAAAATCATTATGTTTTTTATCATGGATATACACGGTTATTGGAAAAACACCATCAACCTCTTAAGATGTCATTCTACTCATCATTATGTACAACTTTTATTATGGGACCAAACCAAAAATCGCGAAAAAAAAAAACAGCTGTTCCCTACATTTATGTTCGTTTAACTCGTCAATTTCAGGTATGGTCCCATAGTAAAAGTTATTCATAATAATGAGTGCAATGACATCTTAAGAGGTTGTTGGTGGGTTACCCTGTATACTTAAAAGAACATCGATATAGATAGAAGCGACAAAGCGTAGGAAGACTCTAAAAATATAATGCACCGTATCGCTCAACTGACAACATCATTAATTACTCGACCACAACTGAATTACATACACAACGTTCTGCTAATTAGAGATGGTTCTAAACGCTTATAATTTGCCGATATTTTAAAGACTGTAATTATTGTTTCTTAGCTCATAGTATCGGAATGCCTTACAGCAGAAATTGATTAAAAGGTGTAACAAAATGCAAAACAAGTTTACAATGAGATCAAAATGCTATGGAAAAAATACTTTTTAAATTCAATGGATAATGTAATTTAGATTACAAATACTTAATCTATATAAAAAAAACAGTTTTCAGCAAAGTCGATATCTACGCAGATCACCAAAGCCCCTCCCTAGTGATATAAAGCTGTAGTACACCGCATGCTTCGTTACCTCACAATCACGTTACGTAGACTGCGAGCGATTCGCTAATTCTTGCGTGCGCTTACCTTGGCCTGTACTTGTGTATCTACGCTTTATTTCTGGTAGATGAGACACAGGAATTTGTTGTTGATATCTGGTTTTATGGGACAATAATAATACAGGAGCTGAAAGACGACGAGTTTAAGAAACCACATAAAATTGGGGTCCTCTGTGGACACAATCAGCACGAATAGCTCCTCCACATCGTTGATGATAATAGTACTTTAGACCGTATTTCAGCCATGGCGGCTAATCTCAACGTAGACTAGGATTCGGCGCGGTAGATATTATAGTGCACAAGTATGTGCATAGACACAGGTGCACTCTCTTCCCTCACTCACAAAGTCCGATGAGATGGCATGCAATCCGACTCGACCGGAGAGAGATCAGGCGCAGGACCAACGGCTTAACGTGCTTTCCGAGGCATGGGGGTATCACATCGTCAACTTTCTTTGGGATTACGAAAACCGTACATGATTGCTTATTAGAAATTTTTGAATACCAGAGAGAATTCTCTGTGAAATGCGACTACAAAAAAAAAATATGCTTAGCCTATGTGCTTAGCATTTTCGTAGAACATATTTTCATGTTGTGATATCAACCAGCTAATTAATTTTCCTATCACTCTACGAATTAAAACCATATTGTAAAGTTTCCCTTTACCGACAATAACCGTTTCCTTGTATACAGGAATTCTTTCAGTAAAAGTTAACAGCGTTTTACAGCGTCAAAGTTATGATAACCGCACGCTTCGTTAGCTCACAATCCCAGCTCGAGGAAGAGCTTGTTTTTACGTTATGATGCAAACTAGCGTAGGTAGGTACCTACAATGAAACGAAATATTTTACTTTGCATCGTTTTAAGTGGAAGAGGGCAATTTATAGTGGACTACAACCTTCAAAAACGAAAAAGTTTCAATAGGCGAGTCATCCTAAACTCACGTTGAAATAAACGAACACCAAGGAAGGGGTAACTGTCATATAAGTGTTAATAGATGACATATATTACAAGAAGATTCGATGGAACTGTCAAATATTTTTTCGAATTTTTATAGACACGGATTTGGGCCCACTAAACTTAGCCTTTAACATGACAGATCTCATTGTGGCTCAAGGCTGATTAGAATTGTAAACATACTGCGTTTTTTTCAAACCAGATTAAAAGCTACAAACCACAGTATACACAAAACAGTAGACAATTTAATCAGTACGCAAATTATGTGCTATACATAAATCTACTCCATAATTCAATAAAGCGTCATTATTGCATAAACCTGTCCAAATGACTGGCTGCGTATCAAATAACGTCGTCCCTGCGGCCACAGAGTGAGACTTGCAGTAATGCAATCAGAGGGTAGGCTGGCGTACCCCTCGTACGTCATGCGTATATTGGTGGATTGGTAGACTGCTACTTTGTTATTCTATGATAGTGTAGATGATTTTATGTTGTATTATAAGATGGTTCGTTTCTTGAAATGAATAGTATCTTGTAGACTAATATTTTATTTTTTGAGATGTTACATTGAATAGTCAGACTTAACTCATAAGCACCTTATGGTTGAGAGGGAATAACGTTCATAATTTCACACTGAAAACCACAGACGGAAAAAAATCACTTAGAAAATATACAGGGACGCACAAACTATAACCATAAATTCAACATATGATTCTAGATCCCAATCGTAGAAATTTTTTGTCGGTTATAAAAAAAATACTGGTCAAGTGCGAGTAGCCCTCGACCGAGGGCTCCGTACAAATTTGTAGGTGTGTAAATAGTTTATCACGGGAAAACATTTTTTTTTTTTTGTAATGTAACTACAATTTTACTGTTTTCGGATATTTCCTTTATTTGTGCTACATGACATTGCTTCTTGCCAAATTTCATGATTCTAGGTCAACGGGAAGTACCCTATAGGTTTTGTTTCCGGAACATAAACGGCCTTATCTTTTGATTGCGTTGACTTAGATGTTTGATTTTGTCACTGCTTCAAGGGATTGCAGTTGAAATGTATGTATCAAATACTCAGGATGTTTGATATTAATTTCCCAACTATGTTGGGGTCGGCTTCCAGTCTAACCGGATGCAGCTGAGTACCAGTGTTTTACATGGAGCGACTGCCTATCTGACCTCCACAATCCAGTTACTGGGTAATACTAAACCCCTTGGTAAGACTGGTTGTCAGACTTTCGGGCTTCTGACTACCCGTAACGACTGTCAAAGATCAACGAATGACAGCCGGGACCAACGGCTTAACGTACTGCGGCAAGCGTAGCTTAACCTGATCGATCGACCTGTGTGGCTGTTATTATTTAGCCACGGGCCCCTGGTAAAATAAAATCTTCCTCTACATCTAAAGTGGGGGTATTTATTTTTTTCAAAAAAATTGCGGGTTTGTAAAAACCATTTTTCTATTCAGGGATCCGTTTGTGAAAGCTTCAAAGCGCTAATTTTTGTTAGTTAAGTGCCCCCCCTCCTTTTTTTTGAGGGTGGGACCTAAATCTAATGGTTGTATTTGTGTATCTAATGGTTATAGGGGTATGTGAAAAAACTCACGATAGTAATATATATAACTAAATTATAAGGAAAACTGTAAAAGCTAAGTAGGCTTTACAAGTTTACGAGTAATAGTCGACCAACTTAAATTTGCAGTTGCAATGTATGGGACAAAATGATTTTCAACTACAAAGTAAAGCTTGTTCTTGGGATAAATTCATTCCGACTACGGAGCCATTCATTGTACGTGGTCCGACACGCACTTGGCCAGTTTTTTTTTTTTTTACTAGTATCATGTGCTGACAGGCTGCGCGTCGATATCCCACCAGTCTGTATTGTGTATTGTTTAAGCCATTTGCGAGCTGCCCGTGTGTTTTCAGAGAGTCAGTTGAGAACTCAGTTTTACAACAAAAAAGTTTCTATACTACTATCACACATTCTAAACCGAGCAATATCCAGCGGAGTCAGGCGGCAAGCAAATTGCAGTAATCCAATCAGGGCAGCTGCCCACAATTTGCGGGTAACTGATGCCCACACTCCAATGTGTTGCCCGCCAGTATTGAATGTGCCCCGTTTTGATATTCTGCCCTTTTGATTGTACTATACTTAAGAAGCTACGTGGAGCTTCCTAGTGCGTTGGTTTTTTTTTATTTCAACATAGGGCTGGCGATCGTTAGAGAACTGTTGTCCATTAACAAATGCACTATAAGAGTCACGTCTATTTATGATATCCTATAAAATTGCGTCACCCAGTCTCACAAAATGTTATGCTACGATTTGCAGCTTCACTTTTCATGAAACCTCGTTATTTCTTGTTCTTCTAAATTCTTTTGTATATTGAACTTAAACTTACAGTAAAGTTTACAATTTACAGACTGGCCTGATATTATCTTAATCTTTTCCCTACAAAGGCCACAGCCAAAAATAAAAACTCAATAAATCAGGTATAGAAACCCTTTAGGTCCCCGTAACAATACAACGACAAGCGTACACGATCGACGGCAATTTGCGACGCGACGTAGTACAGTCACGACGCAACACAGACGCAACGCAACACAGTCGCGCGACCAATAGATCGCAATCTAGACGAACAGCGCCAGATTAATCGTTTTTGTACACCGAGCATTATTGCATTGGAGAAGAATTGAGCTTTTTATTTTGTTACTTGAGTACTAGTTTTTTGTTTCAATGTAAGATAGAAGATTAAAGGAAGTCAGTGACAGTGGATATTGTCCACGTTCTCTTTCTGTAGCTGTTCACTACTTTTTATGTTTTGTTCCTGTATTATTTGGCTGGTATGGATCACTGACTAATGAGGAATTATCTGTCTAGCCTTTTCCCAACTATACTGGGGTCAGTTTCCAGTCTAACCGGATACAGCTGAATACCAGTATTTTACATGGAGCGACTGCCTATCTGAACTCCACAACCTAGTTACTGGGTAATACGATACCCCTTGGTAAGAGTGGTTGTCAGACTTTCGGGCTTCTGACTACCCGTAACGACTGTCAAAGATCAACGAATGACAGCCGGGACCAACGGCTTAACGTACTTTCCGAGGCACGGAGGGGTCTCGGTATGTAAAGATAGTCACCCATACACAGACCAACCGCGGCAAGCGTAGCTTAACCTGATCGATCGACCTGTGCGGCTGCCACGGGACTAATGAGGAAATGTGTCTCAATAAATACTTATTTATAAAGGCTTGACATACATAAATGGCTTGGAATGCTTGTTTATAAAAGTCCTAATATTAACTCAAGCTATAAAGTTTAGTGAGCTTGATAAACTTAAGCTCTCATCATTCTCCTGCCCTTACCCCAATGTATCCGGGGTCGATGTAACATATTTTTTTCTGTGACCGTCAGGATGGCTGTACCAAACGAGATACGTACAGTCAGCAAAGGAGATAAATAGTTATCTCCTTTGCTGACTGTACGTATCTCGTCAGGGTCGTCGAATATAGCTGAAGTTAACTAAGAAACCGATTGATGTTTTCGAATAAAATTCAATTTAATTAATAGAAAACAAACGGTTAATTTATCAAATTAAATTACATTTGAAAACATCAATCGGTTGCTTAGTAAACTTCACCTATATTTGACGACCCTGCATACTTATTTCCTTTGCTCTCATGTACATGAGATCATGTGCACTGTTTAATATCTATTTGCTACCTATAATGAAATATTTGCTACCTTTGCATTAAAAAATATAATATCAAAAGAAATATAGTGGTCAGCCATTCTGACGTCAGGTTAGCTGACCACTTCCAAGTTCTCATAGCTTTAACATTATATTAACCGCGTTGTTAATGTAAATATTTACTACCTGTTTGCTACCTTAACTATATTTTTTACACAACTTTAATAAGCTCCTATATAAAGTTATTAATAAAAAGCCATTAAAATGCCTGTACATCAATTATTTACGTCTTTACTTCTACGAATAATGGCTAACAATGTTATTGCAGGCACTTAGTGGTTTAGAAACAACTTTGTTTGTTTCTGGATGTCCATAGTAAAGTTTTATATCCATTTCCACCCAGAATGGCTCACCACTTTATTTCTTTGATATATTTCTTAACGCAAAGGTAGCAAATATTTCATTATAGGTAGTAAATATGTAGTAGCAAACAGGTATTAAATAGTACACATGGTCTTATGTATATATCTCGTTTAGTCCAGCCATCCTGACGATCACCTTTTTTTTCCATACTTATACTGTCATAATCTACCTAAAATGTATTTCATTGCGACAAAAACAAAGTAATCAAAATAACCAACAAAGAGAACTAAGAAACCAAACATCTTTATTCACTCTTTATAGCAGAACCTAAAACATTCATACCACTTACAAAACTTTAAACAATTTGTTTCTCTCACAACAAAATAATTACCGCATCCATCTGTTCCGAAGTCCCGGTCCACCGCAACACACTAGCCGTTCCAGAGCCTGCAGTAATTAGGACCATTCTCGTCCTTGTGTCAATTCACTAACTACATAAATTCGTGATATTTGACGTGTAGGTACGGTCAGCAACAAAAGTCAATTAGTTAATTACCACTTCAGTTTCTTTAACCATAATTTACCAAAAACAAATTGAACAGTTCTTAAATTCAGATCATACAATATTTTACATGGAGCGTCTGCCTATATGATCTCCACAACCCAGTTGCGGGGTAATACGATATCCCCTTAGAAAGACTGGTTGTCAGAATTTCAGGCTTTTAACGACTCGTAACTGTCAAAGATCCACGAATGACAGCCGGCCGGGACCAACGGCTTAACGTGCTTTCCCGTGCCTTGTCGTGTGCTTCTTGATATCCAAAGATGTTCACCCAACCACGGACCAACGTAGCTTAACCCGATCGATTGACCCGTGGATCTGTTATTACAAAAAAATACGAATACAAAACACAAAATTGTTTATTTCTTTGGTACAGCAAGTTTGTGATTGGAGCCTCCTGTTAAGCAAATAGTGCCTGTGTTAGGACACTCCGCTCTTCCATAGAAAAATAATAGAAATGACATTAATAAACTAATCTGTATCTAAGTATATAAAATTATGATTCTAATATTAACATTTCAAGCTGAGGGCATTGGTTGTATGTGTATGTATGTCGGGTGTGAGTGTGTGTTGTGTAATTATGTGTTATGATGTGTGTTTTAAGAGTGCTTCCGTTTCCTCATAAGTGAGTTTCTTTAAATATTCTATCATTGTTTTTTTGCAATCGTAATAGGGTTTATTGTAAATAAATATTACTTTATTGGAACGAAGTTCCTTATCGCGCGTTGTGAAAGGGGGCTAGACGGAAAAAATTCTTACGAAAAGTTGTCACGACACTTTTTGCTATAGTAAGCTATTGTAAGCTGTGCGGCGTCGCATGTTTCTCTGTCTGTCTCTCTCTCTCTTATAGAAAGCAAGCCAGATATTTTCATTTCTATTTCGCATTGAATATAATTATTAATATAATTATTTTATACAAGATTCAATACATTACATTATTTATTATTATAACTTTAAAAAAATAAAATTTTATTACAATTCCTTCACTAATTAATCGAAAGGAACTTCGTTCCATCCGGGTGTCCCTTGACACCTCTCAAGTTTTTTTATATATTACTTAGCCACAAGCCCCATTAGATCGTATTACTATGTATAAATATCAGGGTTAATCTATTTTTCATATTGCTTACCGTACACAAACGGGTGATATTAGACAAATATTCCAACTTCCTGTCTTCGCTAAGTTGGTAAAAGTAGTCTTAAGTTGAAGACGATAAAGTTTTTCCCGCTGATAAGTTTGTTCAGTGATGTGTGTAGCTTAGAATCGCAAATGTTTGGTTTGTTAATATTATTTGGTCTTTGCAGTCTAATGGTGTCATTATTGTCACTTTGTATGTAGGTGGTTTTAATAGGTGCTGAAAAATTGTGTTGCGTTAAAATTTTCAGCAAAGAAAAAGTGCTTTTAGAGCAATGCGAGAATTTTCTGGTAATGAATAGGATGGTATCAACAGACGTCATGAGAATGAGTACAGTAATCAACAGTTCTTGGCATTCCAAGAACTGCTGATTACTGTACTCATTCTTCTCATTCATTATTTGGAGATAAAAGCTTATTTACTAGTGGCAATTGTATACCTAATATATATATGCTTAGCACCTTTTAAAGTTATATATACTAAGTAAAGTCCTATATACTAAGGATATTAAGGACTTATATTGATAATAACTTTATGTTGTTACGCAGATAGTATTTTGGAACCCATACCTAATGTTACGAAATAGGTATTTATCTCAAACTTGTAATCTACGAAAAAATTGATTTGAATTTTGCCAATTTTGATACATAACAAGTACCTACTGGTGACTGTACCTGCAGCAGTCAATACTGCACTCAACAACCATCACAACAAACCATTGACCCAAAGAACTCAATTCTAAAACACCGAAACAATGCCATTTGTAATGTTGAAGTCTTAATAATAACTGACTTATCACGCGCAGACATTCCCTGGAACATGATCTCGTCGTTATGAGTGACTCGAACGCTTGGCGCGATTGTGAATACACCCGTCACAAAGTCTACTGTGCTTCCTCTACACCACCAAAATAACATCACAACTCTAAAAACCCTTCACTCAATTATCAACCCTCCACGAAGATAATACAGTTGAAAATTAATTGATCAACCCATCAGATATGTTTGAATTACATAATCGAATTCTACTGTGTCTGCATTTAACGGCTTTTGAAATTGCGAGCGAAATTAAACGCTAATTTGTAGTCCTTAGGGTCGGATTTGGTTTGGGAAGTCAGATGGATGAGTTGATTCATTATTGAACCAAATCTGTAAGACAATGAGGCGTGTGCACAATGAGCGACAATATTGTGTGGAAGCTATGAGCTATACTATCGGCTGTTTAAGCGCTTTGTAAGCGATGCAAAGCGATGAGTGGGCGTGACGATCGATAATCCTGTTGCTGTCATAATCGGATTGACTTTCATATGTGAGAATGAAAAGCATTCTCCTTTTAATTAGCTCAGTTTGAGTTTTCGTCGATGCTTAATACGAATAATGACCCTTGGTGAGGTTTACGTCTTGTCTTTTATTTTCTTTAGCCCCTTAGCTTTTAGCAAGCACATATAATTTATATTGTCAATTGAAACCTTACCTTTGTCTTAGCACTAGACAAGAGTTGCAAAAAACATTATATTTTTTTTAGGGCTTCCTCTCTCTTACCCTTTTGCTGTGCCCTATAGGGTCCATAATGATCCAAATTATATAGCTACCACCTAAGAACACATTTTGGTAAAGCAATAAAGATATTGAGTACTGAGTATTGAGTATTTCTCTCAAAAAATATCATACAAGGCAAGACAAAACAATCTCGTTATTCACTCCTTTAGCCGAAAAAAATACAATAAGTACGTGCAAGTATAAAAGTATCATTTTAACAAAAAAGGGATGCGCACGGAAAACGCGGCACCCGAGAGGGTTCCGCCTACTTTTTTCTTTGGTCCTTCGGTCCGGCTACGAGACCTTTTTATTTGGACCGTGACGTAATGCGAGGACAGTGTCAGGAGTTTTCAACTTAATTCAGTGACTGTGATGATTAATTAGTTAAAAATGTTTAATGTTATGTTTGGTGGTGACTTGTGGGTGATGACGTCATTGTGTTTTACTTTGGTTTAGTAAAAAATTGGAAGCCCACATGACCTTTTCTGTATAGGTCAAAAAAAAAAATAATTATAAAACAAGCGTGCGGGGAACCCCCGTCAGGAAAGAAGTTCAAGTAAGTCAAGTCAAGTAGTATCGCACTGAAAATCTTTCGCGGTAACGTGCATCGAAGTCAAGTAGTATGGCAGTGAAAATCTTTCGCGGTAACGTGCATCGAAGTCAAGTAGTATCGCAGGGAAGATCTATCGCGGTAACGTGCATCGAAGTGTAGTTGCGTCGCAGAGATGGTTTTTCGCAGTAACATGCATTGCAATTTTGTAGCATCGTATTAGCATTTATTGATATTTTGCGCGTCGAAATTCCGTATTTTACTGGTGATTTAGGTAACCTAAGTACATCTAATTTGACCTCAGCAGTAAATCTAACCTATTGACACACGCACGCGCGTCACCACAAACAATTGAATCGTGGTCACAAATCACTGGCTGACCACGAATTACCTTATTACGTAGCCTGAACAAGGGTGTATGGTTATTCAAATGGGTAAAAGCAATGAAAATTTTAGAATTGTGGAAATGTTTATTTATGATAATCTAGTGATTAAACTGAAACTAGTGTTTACAATTGTAATTTTCAGCTTAGTTCAACATAGCTGTCAAGGGCAAAAAAAAAACCAGATTGACCAACGAATTGTATAGTGAAAATACACTTCTGATGAATATGCATTTTTACCTTACTTCATCAATTAATATTAATTGCACAATTGATAATCTTCTACCTGCATGTGGAAGATAGTTAAATGTTACTGTTGCCTTTAAGATAAAATTTTATTGAACGAAGCAAAGGTTGAATAGTATACAGGGTCAAATTAAATTACCTAGCAAAACTCCGCAGGCGTGATGTGATATCAAACACGACAAAAAAAAAGACATTTGATGATTTTTTTTAGGAGCAACGTCCGCTAGTAGTTTTGTTACTTACTTGAAATATGAGCATATAAAATCTGTTTTTTTTTTTGTTTTATCGTGGTATTTCAATTGAGTTCTACCTGCGGTTGATGTCCCCAAAAAAAACTTTATGTTTAGATGTCGATACCCATCACGTCTGAGGAGTTTTACTAGTTAATTTAATTTGACCTTGTGTGCGAGGGAGCACACGCGATCAACGCTATAACTTCACATAGCAAGACCCCTCCGTGCCTCGGAAATCACGTTAAGCCGTTGGTCCCGGCCACGGAGTACAGAAAAGAAGCGGAGATGGCGCAAGGCAATTAGGTCAGTCGTCTTCAATTCGGTCATGACGTCACAGTGGGCGGGGCCACAAATCTTAGTTTCGAATGAATCGTCATTGCGTTCGGGTCTGTTGTATTTAGTTTTTTAATTGTTTTAACAATGAATTGCGCTGTTGTTGGATGTAAAAATTGTTCAGGATCAAAACTGAAACATATTGATGGCATAACATTTCACGTGTAAGTCCCTAAAATTAATATTTTCATTTTAAAACATATTTTCTCTTTTGGTCGCAAGATTGTAGCTAGAGACATCTGTTGTCGAAGAGATACTTTATAACCACTTCTGATCATGTGTTTTATCATTATCAATGCATTGCATTGCATGCAATCATTGTGAATAATTTTTGGCTCAAATAATTTGTTAAAATTTATTTTGCTCGCTATGTTATTTCATAGATAAATTACATACCTTGGTAAATGAAACAAAAAGAATTTAGAAAAGAAAAATGCGCCATCTGTCGGCAAGTAGTTCGTCCTAAGTGGTAAATAAAAATGTGTGCGTCATGCCAGCAAGAGCAATAACCTGGAATACAAAGAGGCAAATGTCAGTAGTGTCTTCTTCGACGGCGGCTGATTTTTTTATCAAATTCTATTATCGTGTAATTTATTTGTTTTTGTTTTTATCCTAATTTATTTTTTGTTAATATTTTAGATTCCCTATTAATACAGATATTAGAAATGCATGGATACGTATCATAAATAAACCTAACGACTGGACACCAACAAAGTATTAGAAAATTTGTCATACAAATTTGATATATTTGTTATTTGTTTTTTTTTTGTTATTTGTTAAATTTGTTATTTGTTTGTTATACTTTATCACTTTTAATATTTAAAAAAAATTACATCTTGCATTTAGCAACATCTTCCCAAAAAATTATTCAGTCAAGAAGAAAAACTGGTTTCATTGGCATAATTGTTTGCATAGACAGCGCAATAGGCTTATACAAAAGTTTAATTCAAGAAAAAAAGGCACTTATTTATTTGCCTTTGTATAAGTTTAGCCAGGATCACCTTGAATTATTCTTTGGCAATATCAGAGCACATGGAAGGACAAATAATAACCCTACGGCGCGACAGTTCCAGGCGGCGTACAAAAAAACTCTTATTAACACGGAGTGAAAGGATTCGTTTAGAGGAAATTGCATTCCCCTTGAGCACATTGGAATCCTGTCTTGTTCTTCACGTCTTAGCGCTGTTGATTTGATTAACCACACCAGTGAAAGGTACAGAATATCAGACGAGAGTCCAGATTCTGATGATGACAATTTTGCTCATGACGCGTTGGTTGAAAGTAATAGGATTTTTGAAACTGAACACTCGTGACACTCATCAAATTGTCTCATATATAGCGGGTTACATAGTACGAGTGTTGCAGAAAAAAATTAAATGCGAAGAATGTGTTCTCGCCCTTCACTCTTTACAAATAAAGAAAGGACTTAGATTTATTTCACTGAAAAGCCGCGGCAATCTTTTTTTCCCATCTGATGATGTTGTCAAAATCTGCTTACGCACAGAACTAATCATAAGGAGAATGAAAAAGAATGTTTAAATGTTTATAATTTTAAACCTCGTAATATTGTTCATGCTACTCTTAAGAGTCTAATAGGAGCAAATTGCTTCACATCATTAAATGCGCATGCGCATGATCAAGATCCAATTTTCAACCATGTCACGTTATTAATCAAAGCTATAAGCCAAAACTATTGTAATACGAGACTTAATTATTACAGTAAGCTCGAAAATATTGTATTATTTAAAAGGCAGCATTTAAATAAAACTGTGTTGTTTAGTGGCCAATAATAAATAAGCATTTTCCAATAAAAAGATTGATAATTTTAACAACTTTTGGATTTTACTACCTTATACCTACCTAGATAGGTAGATAGAGTAGGTACTCTATCTACCAACCTAGCCTATCTACCTTTAGGTATCACATGACACTATAAAAAAAAATCAATTCAAACAGGGAACACTATGAGACACTATAGTACCCACCTTTTGGGCTTCGCCCGCAGCTGGGTAATAAATAATGTGGTCCCGGCATACTAACGCACATAGAATGTTCTGGAACAAAGTGTCATGCTTTGTAACGCCATAGTGGCCAGTAGACGAACCAAAATGAAAAATAGCTAGTTCAGTTACACTGTTGTATTTCCTTTCACCGCTAGATGGACTTGCAAATAATGGGCGGGTTTTCCACCGTGGGGTGTGGCCATCGTCGTACCTCGTCCCCCTATCACCCCGCATTCAGGCGACGCTTCTTTCCTAAGAGATTTTACATTGCGCCACCTCCGCTTCTTTTCTGTACTCCGTGGTCCCGGCTGTCAATCGTGGATCTTTGACAGTCGTTACGGGTAGTCAGAAGCCCGAAAGTCTGACAACCGTTCTTACCAAGGGGTTTCGTATTACGCAGTAACTGGGTTGTGGAGGTCAGATAGACAGTCGCTCCATGTAAAATACTAGACTAGAAGCCGACCCCAACATAGTTGGGAAAAGGCTAGGCAGATGATGTTGATTGACATTAATGACAGCTCACGTCACTTAATTTTTCACGGTAAGATTCTTACAGAATAGATTGGCAACTTTGTTGGCAACTATCACAATATTAAGGTGAGATCCTACAGCTTGCATAGACAAACAACAATGTTTCATAAGCTAGAACTCACCTTTAGTAGGTACCACGTCCGTCTATCATAAAAATGTGGAGTTAAAATGGGTTCAGGCTTGAGAGTAAAATTTAACAATGTAGTTTTAGGTTTTCTTCAATCAGCTTTACGGTGAATACGGGGTGTAATATTTGCTCCTCTAACATTGTATACATGTAAAAATGAGGATTAGATTTTTAATCTAAGTTAATGTCTAGCCTGCTGGACGGTACTATATGTATAAGTTTTTTTTGTTAACCTACATCATTGAACTTCTTTGAAAATACGAAATAGTTCATAGAAAGCTTATTAAAAGTTTAGTAGAAGCCTCAATGGCACAAAATCAAAAGCTATCATCAGTATTCAAATTAGGCCGAGAATCAACACTTTGTGATCGTCACAGATACATAAGAAATTCCCCAAAAAGCCCGCCCTTCACCACTTCTTAGTGATTTAGCTGAGAAAAAAAATAGGCGCTAACTAACTTAACTCCCCCGAAGCATCTGCAGCACAGCTGTCTTTTCAGTTAGAAAAATTTCAGCTCCATTTGAAACCGGGAAGTGGGTTAAATTGAACTTGCAATATTTCATTACAGACACCGGGGCAGGTGAAACTAAATAAAAGCTTATAAAAATGTACAAAAGGCACACACATCCGTTTAAATCCAGACTACACGATCAAAAAATTTGCATGGATGAATATCGGGCCCTGTGGCGCAATGGATAACGCGTCTGACTACGGATCAGAAGATTCCAGGTTCGAATCCTGGCAGGGTCGCGAAATCTTTTTTTGTTGTTTTCTGAATGAGTGGAAACATTTCAGGAATTATGGAAAGTTCGGGGGAGTAATAAATATTAAAAAGTTCGTGGTTCTTTGAAGTTTACTCTCTATTTTACTTATAACTTGTAAGTAGTCAATTTTATTTTTGTCTACCTTATTATATTTCGAACATGGTTTTTATATTTACACTAGCTTCTGCCCGCGGCGTCGCCTGCGTGGATGTCGGTAATTATCCCACGGGAACCGCGGGAACGTACTACCGGAACAAGAAGACGAAGTCCTATGTCCTTCCCCAGAATGCTATCTATCTACTTGTCAAGTATTGCCGAAATCCGTATACCTAGTGATTTAGGCGTGTTATGATAACACACAGACAGAATTATTTTTGAATTTATAATTTACTAGCTTTTGCCCGCGACTTCGTCCGCGTGGGTTTCGTACTTTCCTCAAATAAAGTTAACATCCTCTCCACCTCCCCCTGAAAGGTATTTCGAATATTATTGATTACGATCTTTATACTTACTTTATTTAAAGAAATAAGTATTCGGGCCAATATTTTAGTTAAACTACCTAAGATGTTTAAACTATCCTCCCTTTTCATCACGACAGGGCTTGTTTTTGCATTTGATACGTTTCCATTTTTATGATATAAAGATTATTTATACCCATTTTCGTGTTAATGGAAGTTGGAGTTTCTACTCCTTAAACTTTATTACCCTTTTCTACCCCGGTAGCAGTAGAATAAGTAAAACCCTAAAACTCGTACTTTTTTATTTTAAGTAAGTAAGTAGTAAACCCCTAAAAGTGACAATCTTTATTATTTACTGAGGCAAATGTTGAAAAGTTTCAAGTTTCTTAACCAAAGGAATAAGACCACATTTTCACCTTCACAGTTTTTATTCCCATAGGGGCGAAATATTGAAAACATGTATGGGACGTTTCCATATCTTGACTCAAAGATTATTTATACCAATTTCCCATTGACTCAAGCCACGCAATAAAATACTCCTCTGTGATATGGACTACCCCCGTTTACCCCGTTAGGGTTTGATTTTCGAAAAACCCAGTCACAGTTTTTTATTAATTTTGGTCTTAAGTATACATACTGAGTTCCGAGTTTATATTATTGGACCGCGCGATAAAATTCTTCTATAAACTGACACCCTCAATCTCCCTTTAGAGCAGAAAAACATAAAATGACAAACTATAATTTACTTAGATAAGTATTTGTGCCAAGTTTGAACCTTAAATTTATTCATACCATTTTTTTGGAGTAAATCAAGCTACGCACTATAATACCGGCCTTAAAAATCGAATTACCACTTTTTTACCCGTCAGGGATCTACTTTCGAAAGACCCATTTCTTATTACTTACTTAGACAAATATTCCTTCCAAGTTTCAAGTTTATTAACCAAATGAATAAGATTTTTCGTATAAAGTTTTTCCCCACTGTTCACCCCACACAGGAGGAATTTTGAAAAAATGTTTGGGATGTGTTCATAACTTGACTCAAAGATTATTTCCAACAATTTTCGAGTTAATCAAGCCACGCAGTAAAATGGAAAATTAACTACTCCTTTTCACCCCGTCAGAGGTAGATTTTCGCAAAACCCTGATACATGTTATTCTTTACTTTTGGTCTTAAGTATAAATACTGAGTTTCGACTTAATCGGACCGCACGTTAAAATTCTTCCATACAAATGTTGACACCCTAATCGCCCTTTAGGGGGTAGTTTAGAAAAGCAAAAAATGCCAAAATTCATAATTTACTTAGATAAGTATTCATGCCAAGTTTCAAGTATATTAACCAAATGAATAAGATTTTTCATATAAGCTGTATCCCCACTTTTCACCCCCACAGGGGTGGAATTTTAAAAAATCGTTTGGAATGTGTTCATTACTTGACTCACAGATTATTTATACCAATTTTTGAGTTAATTAAGCCAGGCAGTAAAATTTGCCCTGTGAAATTAACTTTTCTCCCCGTTAGGGGTAGATTTTCGAAAAACCCTGATACACGTAACTCTTTATTTTTGGTATTAAGTATAAATACTGAGTCTTGAGTTAATCGGACCGTGCATTAAAATTCTTCCATACAAATTTTGACACCCCCCCATCCCCCTTTAGAAGGTAGTTTAGAAAAACAAAAAAGATCAATTTTCATAATTTACTTAGGTAAGTATTCGTGCCAAGTTTCAAGTTTATTTACTCAAGGAATAAGATTTTCCATACAAACTTTCATCCCCCATTTAACTCCCTTAAGGGGTTGAATTTCGAAAATTCCTTCCTTATTCCTCGTCTACATTATAAAAGGAACCTCTGTGCAAAATTTCAGCTTTCTAAGTCCAGGGGTTTGGGCTGGGCGTTGATGAGTCAGTCAATCAGTCAGTCAGTCAGTCAGTCAGTCAGTCAGGACTTGTCTTTTTATATATATAGATAGTGTAGACAGTATGGATGACCAAATACTGGCCCTACTCTAATTTTGAAAAAATAACTAAAACACAAATAAATAAAGGACATGTCCAAAAATGGTTTTTTATTATTCAATAATTCTAACCAGGATAAGTTAAATATATTTGGATAGACATCCCAAAAACTAGTGGTTCTAACTATTTCCTAAATTTTTAAACACCTCCAATTTTGAGAAAAATCGTTTTTTATTTTAGTGTGAATTTACTCTTGAAACGAACAAACCTTTCTAATTATCTAGGATAATAAAGTGAACACACCCCAAAAAATTATAAACTTGTCAAAATTGACAGTATTGACACATGGTACTGCCATTACTGACAATCAATCAAGAGTTTTAAATAATCAAAAAGATTATTTATTTACCTCTGTAATTAAACTAATAATAAAGCTGAAAAGTTTGCTTGAACGCGCTAATCTCTGGAACTGTCAGTCGGATTTGAATAATTCTTTTTGCATTTTGATAGCCTAATTATTCTTGAGGAAGGTTATGGGCAATCGAATACATTATCATCACGCTAGCGACCCTCAGAAACCGAGTAATAAGTAAAAAGTCAGAAAGAACTTACACTAAGCGAAAATGAAGTAATCGTAACTCGGACGAAGTCGCGGGCAGAAGCTAGTAAGAAATGTTTTCAGTCAAAAATGTGTAGCATAATTCTTTTATAACGAAAGCACATTCTCTGTGATTATGGCTACTTCGAATGTTCTTAGGCAAGTTGCAATATTCTACTAAGACCTTGGTTATCAAGAAATGCATATTTTAGCATAGTCCACAGGGATTGCTTAGCAGGAGTAAATGATAATAGTATCTACTCATCAAGAGCATTTTCTTAATTACGTATGACAATTCCTTTTTAATGATTTGGAATAGAGAGAAAAGCATTTCGATAATATTATCTTATTAGAAACTAAATTAATATGCTATGATTGGACTTAAGTGTTACCATTGTTACTAGTGTATTGTATATTCTATGTAGTTTTGTTATGAAATAAAACATTTTTTTGGTTTTAAATATTCATTTATTAACTTTCTTCATTTTCAATGTCTTCTCTTATTAAAATATTGTCGAGAAACTGAGCAGGTGGAGATATATCATTTTGATGCCGAGCCCATCCAAGATACCAGACTATTGTCATCACATGAGCACAGCTTCCTACTGTCCTTTTCCCAATTATGCAACTGCAATAATAGCCAGAAATACACCTTTGCCAATTAGTCTCTGCCACTTTCAATAATATGTATGTGTAATACACTCTATTACTGTAGTGGCGTGACTTTAATCGTCCTCTGATCAAAGCTGTCTCATGTGATGACGAAATGCCTGGAATGTTTATTCGATGTAATTCTTCACTTACTTCTACAGTAAAAGTACCATTCAGCCGAATATGTTCCCCATAATAAGAGCGAGCCTGTTTAATTTGATAAATTCCCAAGCTAAATAAAACCAAATCTGACATTTCCATGGTGGGGAACATATTGAGCTGTGGTATTTGGCCATTTATTTGGACAAAACTGGCTCGGCGTCTATTAAGCTGATGCCCAATCACATAATCAGCTAAATAATTTGGCATGTTCATTCTCTGGTGAGCTCTTTCCAGTATAGTTTGGGCATCAGGACGGTCAGTCAAAACGGGATGGAATTGGTTTAAAATGGCTCCCGCAATTTTGAAATCATCCATAAGATTTTTAGACCCAATATTAAAATATTTATTCCGAAAGATTTTAAAATCCCGTTTAAACCGACCGTTTACAACTTCTACAACCCACCTGCACAGTGTCACTAGCCGTGATTTGTTGGCTTTTTCAGTCGATAATTGAGTTTCCCCTTCACTTAGGGTCTCTGGTTTACACACAGTATATCCCAAAGATGTGAGCAATGGGATAGAATCTCTAAACCCACGGTCAAGAATAAATACATCATTCTGTCTAAAATATTGCCTTAAAGTAGAATTTTCATTTTGGAACAGCAGTTGCATAATTGTAGAGTCAGAAGTTGTGGCTGCGTATGGGCCAAATATGTCTATAATGTGGCCATCGGTGGCCACCAGCAAAAAAGGTTTTACAAGATTTGCAAACTTGTGTAAGCTGTATGATTTTTTTTGGAACAGATAATTTGAAGATTTTTGTAAGTATATGTAGGTTCCATCGCAAATAATTATGGGTTTATTTTCTGCTGTTCCAAAAAGACCCTGTGGGATTAAAAGATTTCTACTGGTCAGGCTTGCTCGAGAAATATGATTGACACCTAAATGTATTGGTACATAAAATTCTTTCATGCAGTTACGTGCCTTTTTCATATAACTGCATGCCACTGATTTATTTATGCAGATTAATGATGCAATTCGTCTTATTGGCTCCCCAGTTCTTATTTTCATAAGGTATAATCCTAAAGCTAATTTTGGTTTACGGCATACAGCTGATAATTGATTACTAATACAGCTCAGTAAAGTTTAAAAATTCAATACAGTCAAGCCTGTCCAGTAACGACAAATATGGTTGTTCATATTTTCTACATTTTCAAAATCAATACTGGTAATTGTTTTTTTTCTTAATAAATCTAACATTTCTACAACATGATTCTGGGTAAATTGTGTTGTGAACTGAAATTCATTCAACAGTTCCCAATTATAAACACTTGCATGTTCTTCACATACTCGGGCATTAGGTGACACATACAATTTATAGTCCATTAATATTTGTTTTTTAAGATAAATAGGTACTCTTAAACGTTCCGGATTTGTACACTCGGGAACAAAACAATGATTTGATGAATCAGGGGTACGGCTGTAACCATCTAATTCAACATACCTATTCTCATTTCGAACTATATTTTCAATATCTGAACTGAGTCCACTTATAGGTTCAGCCACAGAGCTAGACCTACTTTCTAAGTTATCATCAGTCACTTCAGCTTCTCTTGGTGGTTCCATCACTTCGTGAATATTGTTGTGAGCCCTTTGCCAGCAGGCATTACATGCTCGAGCATTAGGAGGGATCTGAAATAAAGTTTTCATTTATTGTATGTTCTGCTAATCAGAATACAATAACCAATGTACATTATTTAATTTACATATTTACCTGACGGGGGTTGATGATGCCAGCTATATAAGCTCGCTCAGGATGATCATCAGGTAAGGGACGAGAGCGCCTGCCTGTTCTTCTTGAGATAGAAATGCCACAACACACACATACTGATTGATGACCCAGCTGTTGGTCGCCAATGTTGTGCTGGTTTCTGTTATTTAGTTCTAACAGTAAAAGGTTGATACATTCTTGGCAAATGCAATCTCCATCTGTTACCTAAAACAAAATAATATTTTATTTTAAGAACACCAAATCGTTTTTCTGGATCGTCTTTGAGCAAAGTAGTGCTATTAGATCTTTTATAACATAAGCTATCAGGCTTGGTTACAAATTATTAAAAAAAACTAATAATGTAAGTTAAAGAATACATTACCTCTCGAGCAGTCCATTCTTCAATTATTGAGACTATCTCAGGGCTCATGCTTAAAGCGTTATATTCATACTGCTGATTAGCATGTATTGCTATATTGCAATTCACGCAGAGAGCCATAATCTGAAGATAGAAATGAAAGTTAATGCTTGCAGACTGTCAGAGGACGTAAATTGTGCAAATAAAACCTTTAATGAACTAAATAGGAACAAAGAATAGCACTTACATCCAGGGTTTTAAGTCCAAAAGCCAAAGTCCTAATCGCGAGCAATATCAAATAACCGTTATGAAAAAGCAAAGTCGTCAGGGTTGAAGGTCCGTAAGCTATCGGTATCCTAATCATGTGCAAACTAGAAGTATCCGTTGTGTGAAGGCCAAGTCAGTTAAATCAGGAAAATCAAAGAAAGCAAAGCACAAATACGATAACACCGGTTTACACAAAGGCACGAGCGAAAGTGTGACGTACTGACGTATCAGACGGATGAGGCCTGACAGGACAGTCAACTTTTTGTCATATTTGACAGTTGAATAGAATCAACCTGTCAATTATGACATTTTCAAAGTATGTAGGAGGTTTCATTTGGGCTGCCATCAACAAATAAAATATATGTACTAACATTAAATAATTTATAATTTTTCTCTTAAATGGAGGGGTCCAAAAATATTATTTCAGTGGTTCTAAGTTTCATATTTTTGTAGCTTTTATTTGGGTGTAGTTTGATTCTGGTTAGATTTTTCTCGAAATAAAAAACCAACGTCCATATAAAAAGCGGACATCTCCATTATACTGACATGACACAGAAAGCTCCCAACATTTTATTTCATTATTTTATCTACTACGAACCCCATAAAATAACCAGATTGCGACCACACATTCGCTTAGAACATCCCTGAGAATTAATTTACAAACCACATGCATAATCCAGTAACAGCGCCCCCCAGTGCAGGAATCAAACACTAATTGTCTCAGTGACGTCACAAAGGCAGGAATCGAATCACGCGATTATCGAATTATAATATTTTTTGTGGTTTTTATTGAATTATTTCCTTTGTAGTCGTGGTCTGGATGTGTGGGGTGCCACCCTTATTGTGACGTGTGTGCTCTTTCTGTTATTTTAGATGTGACTATTATTTTCGAAGGGTTTTGATGTCGTGACTTACATAACAATGTAAAGGGTTTAAAATCACAATAGGGCTAATTAAGATTATATAATATTGTTATTCAGTTACTCGTAGGAGTATTTGCATTGCGTGTAGTAACTAAGTAAGGACCAGAATCTATGTTTTATGGGATCAAAGAAACTGTGATTGGTTTTATAGTGAGGTGACTGTACTACTATAGTCCGACTTTTAATTAGCTGCAGTAAAATGACATTTCTTACCGTCATTTCGTTAAAAAATGTTGTCACACTATCTCTGCTAATGATGTGATTAAAACGCAGTGAAACATCGTTTTAATCGTATTAATTTTAGATATTCGAAATTGTCCAATTTTGATTTTACAAATATTCTTTGTATTGATCGGATACAAACATATGTTGTAGTTTCAAATCAGCGTAAATACATAGTCTACTAAAAATAATTTTGTTAATTATTACTCTAAAACTCCTACTATATCGATCTGAGAAATATTTTTTTTAAATAAAATAAAGTTTTCATTAGGAATAAAATAACGTTTAATATACAGGATTATTTACAAAACACCAGAAACCTCAAAAATAAGAATATTTAAAAGATAATTATGTTTGTGATTAGAATGAATGCTTTTTATAAATCCAATCCGATCAATTAATAAGATAATTATGCATTGCTCAATGTTTTTTTGTAAACTTATTTTAACATGGATCGATTTTGAACTGGATGTTACTTGAATGAATCGATTATTTTGTCACATCACTATTTAAATTTCGTTAAAAAGTTGTAACATTTTACTGCAGCTAATTAAAAGTCCGACTATAGTAACTATTTATTTTAAAAAAACCGGTGAAGAGCGTATCGGACCCGCGCACCAAGTATTTAATTTTTCATCGGCGAGATTCGTCAGAGAATTTAAAGACTGCCATGCGTTGCAGAAAAATAGTTGCATCTCTTGGCCGATAGTGGAACTAATGTAATTTTTGTTTATGATTTCTGAAAAAGTGTGCTATTTAGAGACATCGTTTTATTTTTCCTGTAATCTTTACACAAACTTCTATCACATAGAATAATTTCAGATTTTTCTCTATGCAAACTTCAGAGTTATGAGGGGGAACGGTATTTTTTTAAATTTTTACAAGTCAAAAACTATTCGGCCTAAAAAGATAAAAAATGTTTGAGAATGTGCAAACAGCGCTCTTTCATATGCTACCCCACATGCCCTAGTAGCCCCACTTCGATTTTTTAAGACCCCCTTTCAGTCCCTGTATATATGAGTATTTTTTATATTTGCAAAATACACACATCAAAAGTGTCTAGGGATCAACATATATTTTTGCAATAACTTTTCTCCTGATTGATATTAATTAAAATTTTCTTTAAGGATTCATCAAATAAAGTGTTTTCGTTTGTCACAGTAACGATAAACCAAGTCACCTTTGCATTAATAAAGAAATTTGCCATTTTCCTAATAAAGGGATTTTTGACATTTGAACCACTAACACAAAAGTTCGAAAAAAAGACTGAAATAACAGTTTTCTCTAAAATTTTATTGGGTAACTTAAACAATTAATAATCCGTGTTTCTACCGCGAACACTAACAACACAAGAACATCGGTTTGGCATACTCAAAATGAGTTCATCCAAATCACGCTGTGGAATAGCCGCCCATGTTCGTTGCAACAACAAAAAAAGGTCTTCTTGCGACTGGATACTCTCCATATTCGGCAGAGCTCTTCTCTGTAGCATATCCCATGCATGCTCAATCGGGTTCAAGTCTGGCGACTGAGCAGGCCAGGGCAGGACATTGATGTTAGCTGCGGCGAGAGTCTGTCTTACAACTCTTGCGGTGTGCGGTCGTGCATTATCATGCATTAACTGAAATAAGGGACCGATTTGCACTTGTAGAGGAACGATGACGTCTGATACAATCGTCTCAGCATAAATTTGAGCGTTGAGGTTGCCTCTGATCCAAATCAACTCAGTTCTTCCGCCGATCCAAATACCCGCCCATACCATGATGGTTCCACCACTATAAGGATGGACTTCCTGGCAGGATTTTAATCGCTGTTGGCGTCCAGGGGTTCTCCAGTGTCGTATACGTCTTGTATCCGGTCTCATACCAAAACGAGACTCATCAGAAAAGCACACGAAACGCCATTGTTCTTCTGCCCAATTTCTGTGTTCAAGAGCCCATTGATATCGAATCCTACGATTGTGCATTGCTATAGGTGGTACCCGTAGCGGTCTTCGGGAATGAAGGTTCACTTCATGCAAGCGGTTTCTGACTGTTTGGTCGCTAATTAAGTTCCCTGAAGAGTGATGAAGCCTCACGGCTAACATCATGGCGGTTATTGTTGGAGCTCTTCGAGTTAAGATTTGAATGTATCGGTCTTGTCTCCGTGTGGTGCAGCGATACCGTCCTCCATGGCGCTCAGCCACGGTACCAGTGCTTCGGTAACGTGTCCAAAGTCGACTGATAACACTCTGACTTGTATTCAGAGCTAAAGCCACAGTACGTTGCCGGGAACCAGCTTCTATCATTCCCACGGCTCTGAGCATTTCTTCCCTGCTTAAATGACGTCGCCGCTCCATAATAACGTTGGTTTTAATCAGTAGTAGGGAAACAGTAGCACTAATAATGTCTTCAATGCGTTGTATGTTTTTATAGGGAAAATATTGACAGCTGATTTTCATCTTTTACTCGAATTTGATTCACAGTTCCTGATTCAAATTATGAAATGCACCAAAAAGGATCCATATAAATTTATAAAATCATAAATTTATTACAAAGCCACATCTCAATCTCAAGAAATCCGCATAAAAATGCTTGATCCCTAGACACTTTTGATGTGTGTAGTTGGGCAAACGTCACCTAAAACGATTCCAAATTTCAAGTTGATAGCCTTCTAGTTCTCGAGATATTCAGCTGTGACAGACGGACAGACAGACTGAGTCGCACCATAAGGGTTCCTTTTTACCATTTTGGTACGGAACCCTAAAAATACTTTGTCGCAGACACATATAAAATACTTATTTTGCACAAATCTAAAAAAGAGGCTTTCCTATTACAAATATGGCAACTGTAGTAGCCTACCCAGTTATCTCTTTTGCCACATTCAACCCAGAACATGCTCGAAACATCTTAACACCCACACCACCTCCAAACACCTCGACACAAGGCCCTCCAAAAGACACGTGCGGAGTCAAACACTACGACAAGTGCTGATAGCCACCCTGATACAATACTGTAATCAAGGCCTGGACTCGAAGGCCAATTTGTGGCCAGAATTGCTCAGCGCACTAATTCTGAGGCCGCTAGTAATTGCTATGTTTGTTTGTTTTGATAAAGGACTCTGTAACTTGACTTGAATTGAAACCACATACAGCTAGGGGTGTACAATGGTAGTACAAGTGTATTGTATAGGTCAGAGGATGTTTTGTGTGTGTTGGGGTTTTGTGCAGCGGTCTTGATATTTACTGTGATAAAGTCTATTAATTAAGTATCTTGTATTTTAATGCGATAATTGTAAGAGTAAAATCGGCACATAATTTGAAAGTCTTTGATGTAATATAATTTGCACGTGATACATCTCATCCATTGTCCTGGGAAACGAAGTATTGAATGATTCTATGGAGTCTGCTCTTAAATCTAAAGGATTCGAATCCTGAACAATGCAAGTGTTTGTAATGAAATCGACTTATTATAAGCAAGTGATCAGCCACTGCTTCACACGATTTTCAAGACTTGACAATCATCGAAATTTCTTCATTGTAATTTATTTTAATAGTTTTATACACATAAAATTTTCGGAATAAATTCTCTAATTGATGGTGCAAACTGCATCAAAATCCGTTACGTAGTTTAGAAAAACAACGCGGTCAGGTTGAACGAAAATCAATTTTAATTTATAATAGACTAGCTTTTGCCCGCGACTTCGTCCGCGTGGGTTTCGTACTTTCCTCAAATAAATTTAACACCCTCTCCACCTCTCCCTGAAAGGTATTTCGAAAATTATTGATTACGATCTTTATACTTACTTTATTTAGAGAAATAAATATTCGGGCCAATATTTTAGTTAAACTACCTAAGATGTTTCAAATAAACTATCCTCCCTTTTCAACACGACAGGGCTTGTTTTTGCATTTGGTACGTTTCCATTTTTATGATATAAAGATTATTTATAAGTACCTACCCATTTTCGTGTTAATGGAAGTTGGAGTTTCTACTCCTTAAACTTTATTACCCTTTTCTACCCCGGTAGGAGTAGAATAAGTAAAACCCTAAAACTCATACTTTTTTATTTTAAGTAAGTAAGTAGTAAACCCCTAAAAGTAACAATCTTTATTATTTACTGAGGCAAATGTTGAAAAGTTTCAAGTTTCTTAACCAAAGGAATAAGACCACATTTTCACCTTCACAGTTTTTATCCGCATAGGGGTGAAATATTGAAAACATGTATGGGACGTTTCCATATCTTGACTCAAAGATTATTTATACCAATTTCCCATTGAATCAAGCCACGCAATAAAATACTCCTCTGTGATATGGACTACCCCCGTTCACCCCGTTAGGGTTAGATTTTCGAAAAACCCAGTCACATTTTTTTATTTATTTTGGTCTTAAGTATACATACTGAGTTCCGAGTTTATATTATTGGACCGCGCGATAAAATTCTTCCATACAAACTGACACCCTCAATCTCCCTTTAGAGCAGAAAAACATAAAATGACAAACTATAATTTACTTAGATAAGTATTTGTGCCAAGTTTGAACCTTAAATTTATCCATACCATTTTTTTGGAGTAAATCAAGCTACGCACTATAATACCGGCCTTAAAAATCGAATTACCACTTTTTTACCCGTCAGGGATCTACTTTCGAAAGACCCATTTCTTATTACTTACTTAGACAAATATTCCTTCCAAGTTTATTAACCAAATGAATAAGATTTTTCGTATAAAGTTTTTCCCCACTTTTCACCCCACACAGGAAGAATTTTGAAAAAATGTTTGGGATGTGTTCATAACTTGACTCAAAGATTATTTCCAACAATTTTCGAGTTAATCAAGCCACGCAGTAAAATGGAAAATTAACTACTCCTTTTCACCCCGTCAGAGGTAGATTTTCGCAAAACCCTGATACATGTTATTCTTTACTTTTGGTCTTAAGTATAAATACTGAGTTTCGACTTAATCGGACCGCACGTTAAAATTCTTCATTACAAGTGTTGACTCCCCCTAATCGCCCCTTAGGGGGTAGTTTACAAAAGCAAAAAATGCCAAAATTTATAATTTACTTAGATAAGTATTCATGCCAAGTTTCAAGTATATTAACCAAATGAATAAGATTTTTCATATAAGCTGTATCCCCACTTTTCACCCCCACAGGGGTGGAATTTTGAAAAATCGTTTGGAATGTGTTCATTATTTGACTCGCAGATTATTTATACCAATTTTCGAGTTAATTAAGCCAGGCATTAAAATTTGCCCTGTAAAATTAACTACCCCTTTTCTCCCCGTTACGGGTAGATTTTCGAAAAATCCTGATACACGTAATTCTTTATTTTTGGTATTAAGTATAAATACTGAGTTTTGAGTTAATCGGACCGCGCGTTAAAATTCTTCCACACTTATTTTGACACCCCCCAATCCCCTGTTAGGGGGTAGTTTAGAAAAACAACAAATGCCAAACTTTATGATTTACTTAGATAAGTATTCGTGCCAAGTTTCAAGTTTATTAACCCAAGGAATAAGATTTTTCATATAAGCTGTATCCCCACTTTTCACCCCCACAGGGGTTTATTTTGAAAAATCGTTTAGAATATGTTCATTACTTGACTCACAGATTATTTATACCAATTTTTGAGTTAATTAAGCCAGGCAGTAAAATTTGCCCTGTAAAATTAACTACCCCTTTTCTCCCCGTTAGGGGTAGATTTTCGAAAAACCCTGATACACGTAATTCTTTATTTTTGGTACTAAGTATAAATACTGAGTTTTGAGTTAATCGGACCGTGCATTAAAATTCTTCCATACAAATTTTGACATCCCCTCATCCCCCTTTAGAAGGTAGTTTAGAAAAACAAAAAAGATCAATTTTCATAATTTACTTAGATAAGTATTCGTGCCAAGTTTCAAGTTTATTAACTCAAGGAATAAGATTTTCCATACAAACTTTCATCCCCCATTTAACTCCCTTAGGGGTTGAATTTCAAAAATCCCTTCCTTATTCCTCGTCTACATTATAAAAGGAACCTCTGTGCAAAATTTCAGTTTTCTAGGTCCAGGGGTTTGGGCTGGGCGTTGATGAGTCAGTCAATCAGTCAGTCAGTCAGTCAATCAGTCAGTCAGGACTTGTCTTTTTATATATATAGATATGTAGTTACTTAGACATAACACTTTTCCTTGCTCTGGGGGCAATGGAACCACAGCTGAATCACGGCTGTTAAGCGTTTTCATATTCTAATAATGAACAACGATTCAACTGCGGTTACGTTTTAGTTTAAGCCAACGATCGATCGAAATAATTTCAAAATATATTCTGCTAACAAAATCGAACATGAGCGTGACGTTTAGTCACTTTCTACTGTTATTTTGACACTTGTTAGAATCGAATGGTATAAATATAATTTTGTATTCGAAAATACTTTCGGTGACATTTAGGTAACATTTTTAGGTTCAACTTTTTTTTCTTGGGTATTATTAAACATACTATTTGGCATGTTGGAAACACAGTTTACCCGCTGTTACGTTCCCGCTACCATTCAGTTGCGATTCAGCGTAGGTTAGTTTCCAGTTTGCATAGGAAATAGTAGAATGACTTTATAAGTAACTATCGAACGGCGATCGAAATCGAACTGTTATTAAAACACAATTGAACGTGTAACGTTGCAAATTAGTAGAATCGCCCCCTGGTTTAAGAACTATTCGTTATTCTGTGGTCTGGTGCGGAGTAGGTAGATTTGTGAGATACCTATGAGTCCATAAATAAAAAACTTATGTGAAACAACGTTCTTATAAAAATGGTAGTCTGCTTAAAAAGGTCTTCGCTAAAATCCCAAAAAGGAAAATTCAAAATACCCTAAGCCTGTATACATACAAAGCGGCTGCTTGTAGCGTCTCGAAGTAAGCGAGACTGAATGCCTCTAACCGAGTTAAAACTTGGCACTGAATACTCACAATGTTGCTTTGTCTGTCCGTCTTCCCTTTCTTCTAGTATAATTGGGACCGGTACATTACAATTTAATTCAAGAATTTGACTGCGAATTGAAGTTTTTATATTGTTGGGTAAAATGGCCAAAAAATAGAGGAGATTTTCCGTAATAGGCTCAAAGAAGAGTGGGTACTTAGGGACTTGGAAGGCAATTCTATTAATTAATGTTTAGGGTGTAAGTCACAGCTTCGTCTAAATATTGTTATGTTCGCATTAAGTACCTCGAACACCCACAACACTGTTATGATATCAATATTAAAAAGCTAATTATGTATTAGTTGTTTATTTTATTTTAATTAATTTTAGTTTAGTTATTTTTAGGGTTCCGTATCTCAAAATAAAAAACGGAACCCTTATAGGATCACTTTATTGTCCGTCCGTCTGTCTGTCAAGACCCTTTATCTCGGGAACGCGTGGAGGTAACGAGTTGAAATTAAAACCATATAAGTACTCTTATTCAAGTCTGCGGTCCCTTGGAGCTGTGAAAAATCAAACTTCTAAATTAACGTAAAAAAAGACAGCCGGTTATGCCGCAAAAAATGTATATTTCGACACTCTCAAGGAAATCAAAATGTATAGGATACTTTCCGTTGACTTAGAATCATGAAATTTGGTAAGAAGCAAGGTCATGTAGCCAAAGTAAAGGAAAAAATCCGAAAATCGTAAATTTGTTGTTAAATACCTACTTTGTACGGAACCCTCGTGCCCGAATCCGACTCGCACTTGACCGGTTTCTTTTTCCTGTTCTAGGTCAACGGGAAATACCCTACAGGTTTTGATTCCGGAACATAAACGCCCGTAGCTTTTGAATGCGTTGACTTAGAAGTTGAATTTTTTTATTGCTTCAAGGGATTGCAGCCCTGAGTATTTGATATTAATTTCAACTTGATAACTTTATGGGTTCCTGAGAAAAAGGGTCTTGACTGACGGACAGACAGACGAACAGCGAAGTGATCTTATAAGGGTTCCGTTTTTTTCTTTTGAGGTACGGAACCCTAAAAAACCGGCCAAGTCGCGCGAAATTAACGGTTTCGTAGTTGGAATGAATTTATCCCAAGAACAAACTTTTTTGTAGGTAGTTGAAAAAATGTCTCCGATACATTAAATTCTTCAACTGCAAATATAAGTTTGTAATCGCAAAAAAATATCTGATAAACCAACTTTACGTTTGTGCTCTAAGAAATTTCATGATTCTAGGTCAACGGGAAGTACCATAGATTATGATTTATTTGCGAGTATCAAAATATATCACTTAAATGGCCGTATTTGGTTATTGCGTCGACTTAGAATCTTGATTTCAACTTGACACCACACCTCACCTCTGTCAAGACCTTTTATCTCAGAAATGCGTGTGGCGTTCCTATGAAAAAAGGTCTTGACAGACAGACACACAGACAACGAAGTGGTCCTATAAGGGTTCCGTTTTTTTTCCTTTTGAGGTACAGAACCCTAAAAACAATAGCACTGCGGGTAGGCATAATAATTGCGTAGACAATTTCATATCAAAACAATAATTCAACAAGCGGTCCCCGGCCTTCAAATAACCCTTTCCCCAAAAAGATCATAATATCATTAAAACAGATTCTCCCGTCCACATTAATACAAAAGCCCAGTGGCCCAACAGTTTTTGTAGACAAAATATCGCACTAAATCACACCGGGCCGTTAAACGTAACAAAAGGTCACACCGTAATTAGTTTTTTTGTCCCCACTGTGCAATATTTCAAACTTCCCGACCGCATCCGTAATAATTTTTCAATTAAAATTCATTTTTGTCATAAAATATTCTGCACTCGTGTTGAAAATTAAAATGTATGTGTTTTCGTATGGGTGATTACTTTAAATAACGTTGTTTTTCCATTTTTTTCTGCGTTTTTATTGTATTTAAAAACATACGCGGAGTTAAATGTACCGTACGGTCTTTGTTGTGGACAGCTGTCGTTATTTTATTGATATTACCAGTGTTTTTTTTTTTTCATTTTTAATAGCGTTTGAAGTATGTAGTGTTTCTGGAACTTACCTGAAACAAATAAAAACAACGTTTAGAATTCATGGTAAATATGTTCATTTAATTTCACAAAAGTATTTCGCTTAAATATAATGTAAACTAACGTGGCTTACATTTTTATGTTTACTAAGTACTTTAGACAATCATAAAATACTATAATAATAATAATGCTAATCAAATGATGGTTAACACAATAATTTGTTAACCTTGCAGTTATTGAAATGTGAACCATATTGTAGACTTAGTGGCCTAAACAACAATTTTAATTTCTAGCGCTATTTCTTACATAACAATTTATAACATTATAAACCGCGCTTTTGACTAATTCATTCATTCATTACTTTCCTATTTGACACAACACAAGCATGAAGAAATATCGTCCAATATTTTCTTTTCATTGTTCATGGGCTTCAAACAATTACTTATGTAAATTCTAAATTACACAATTAAATTATGTTAAAACACTGTTTAAAAATACTTTGTAACGTGTCTTGAGCTAACGAGGTGTGCTTTGTACTGGCGTGGTTACGTGAAATGGATCGCGAGCTAACAATGTCGTGAATTCCAGTTGGTGCATACCAAATTATCCTGTTCCTTGTAAAGTTACATTTTACAATAGGTAAACAGGATAACTGGCTCTACGAGGGACATTATTGGATTGATAGAATGGTGCTCACCTGGTGAAAACCTGAACTAGTTTGGGTTTATGGTCAATCTGATTATAGTTTACATTTCCGTTGACAGGGACATATGGACTTCCTCCGCTTTTGTTTCGCCTGCGCTCGCGTGCGCCCCGCCCTTTCCCCGCTTCGCATACCTAAAGAGAAACCATTTTGGGCACAGAAGAGAATATTAGAAGCTATTAAAAATATTGAAAAATATAAATCTAGATCTTCATCATCAGACGGACGAGGTCTACAAAACAAAGACTACTACTATAGAAAAAAATATGATGTTTTGGAGGTAGGCACTCAAAATTTTTTGATCTTGAGACGGAAATCTGAATCGGAGCCTATAGTCAAAGTAGTATCTAGAAGGATTTCATGGGATATTATGTATATCCAGAAGGATTTCATGGGATATTATGTGAAATTCATCAATCTGTTGGCCACGGAGAAAGAGACAAATTGATGTATGCTTTAAAATCCAGGTACGTTATTCCGGTTTCTGTGGTCAAAGGATTTGTAAAGCTATGTACGGTGTGGAAGAAATTTCCGCAAAAGGGAATTGGTGTCCGCCCTTTGTGTCTAGTGATTTCAATAACCGCGGTCAAGTGGAAGTTATAGACTTGCAGTCAACTCCAGACGGCCAGTAGAAATGGCTGTTGCATTATCTGGACCATACAGCAAAATTTAGTTTCCTTCGCCCCTTGACATCAGAAAGAGCCACTGAAGTGGCTATAGAGTTTTAAAGATAATTTTGATAAATAAGTAATTATTTTCTTACTACTAAGTTGCAAATGATGATGGGTTGTTTTATTTATTTCATTTTAAGTGATTTATTTGTCATAAAACAAAGCAAACCCATGATTTTGACAAGAACTTTATCATAAACCCAAACTAGTTCAGATTTTTGTTAAAAAATCTGGATTGTTACAGGTTTATGATGAAATTGAGTTTAAAATGTTTCATCTTCCGGTTTTTCATCACAAACCTAGGTTTTTGTTCAAAAACCTAATTTTATGAAAAACCTGCAACATATACACTGTGTATAAAGTATATACACTTTCATCATCGACTCGACGAGTCGATGACTCAGTTAAACTTTTCAAAAGGCTTGGTGTAAAGCTAGGTAGCATAAAAGGGGAGGCTTTTGTTATTTGCCATTGACAAAAGCTACTAGAGTCCAGCAGTAACCTTGTTATAATAGATAGGGTCAGCCAGAGAGACTATTTTCACTGACAAATTTATGTATGGAAACCCGTCAAATTGAATTGGCTCTTAGTAGATACGGCTGGTTCATTTTGCTATATTACGATCGAATAGTGATTGTATTTAGTATAAATTGTTTGTTTTAGGTGTACCTCTCGTACACTCACATTTTGCCAGTTATGTTAAAATCATATGAAATAAATACACATAGCGTAAATTTAAAGGCTTAATTTGTTTTAGATTATTTCATACTAAATTGTCCCACAGATGTCGAAGTGTAGCACACTGTGCACTGTCAACCAACACCCTTATTAATTTATAAATGTTCATAAAATATTAAAACACAATTATAATAATATTTGCGGTAATTTTTCAGCTAAACAGACGGCGCCATTAATTTGGCGCAGTGTCACCGGCAGAGGCGGCTCCTAACCGCATCCACGTGCCTGTCTCTAAACTATATACTCGTTTTATTTCCCTTTTAAATTACGTGAATATATTGTTTTGTTGAACTAGTTTTGAATAAAACTAGCGGTGATTTTTCAGCATTACTTAATTATAATTATGGGAAACGCTTTTATGTTATAAATCATAATGGGAAATGAGAAACATTTGCTGTTTCAATTTTGACTTAGGTAAACGTTCAAAAGTGCTAATATCCCTATCAAGTGTTTCTTTAATATAAAATACGCATAGGCTTCTGCATCCTCAGTAAGCAAAACCCAGATCCATTCTTGTATTCAACTTCTGGCTCCCATACCTTTCTATCTTCCATCTCATTGACATATTCTCGTACGAGCAAGATGTGGCCAAGCCAGCCAGCTAACGTATTTGTCAAGCGGCACCTCTATCTGAGGTAAACTAATGTTGCTCTCACTTGGACAGATGGTTCAAGGTAAATTGCTCAATTTTCTAAAGAGTTTTGTATTTATCATATAATTGTAAGGTGTAATGGAAATAGGTACCTAACTCTACTCTGATAACAATAAATCCTGATAGATTAATTATTCCTCCAATGAAAAGCCATTTATATAGCAGAAGTTGTTGTCCAATGGTTATAAGGATATTTGATAAACTACCAAAATCGTACAGGGAACTGACAATCAATCGATTTAAAACAGCGTCATTTAAATGGCATATAGAAAAAATATTATATTCTGTCAATGAGTATTAGACTTTAAAGATTCACACTGACATCTTACTATTATAATTTGACAAATACTTGACATTTTAAATCGAAACTATGATTTATGTACCAATGTTATTAGCTTCATTTACTTAAATAATGTAAGCAATAATTCTGCATGCTAGTTTTAAATTCTTTTAGAAACTTTTAAAAAACCCGACCTTAAGTAATAAATCTACTACAATTCTTGCAAATAAATTTAATTACAACCCAAAATCTGTAAGAACTAGGTATGCATTGCTGAGGATAGGTCAATAGGTACACAATTAAGCTCCCATATTAATTGCATGATATTGGATTATAATATAGGAGGCAGTCGCTCCATGTAAAAGCTGTATCCGGTTAAACTGGAAGCCGACCACAACATAGTTGGGAAAAGGCTAGGCAGATGATGATGATGATTGGATTATTGATATATATTATATTATTGTTGCACTGTGTGTTGTTTTCAATGGAATTTGTTAGTAAAATACCTTTGTCGCTTATTAGTAAGTTACAGTACAGTAATTTTACACAGTTTACCATAGATACTTTTACACAAAGTTGAACTCTTTTCACCAAAAACTCGTAAAAATAGAAGCACGTGCTCACCGACTTTAAGCTACAAATGCAAATCTGAGTTCATTTGACTAATAGCACACAGTAATGGCGCTGCACAGTGTTAAAAATTTGCATTTAACAAGCCATAAAATAGATTAAAGTAGTAACGTTAAATTATTTCGTGGATGGCGTGCTTCTCGTTGCAAACGTATTAAAGTTTTATCCGGCCTGTGTGGCAAATCGAGTTAGAAGTTGCTCGACATTATGTCCACGGCGCAGTGGCGTGTGCACTGTGCAGCCGTGATTCAATTTATCGTTGCTAAGAATTACTGTAATTGCTTTAAAATTTTCTATCGGACGCACAGTGTGTTGTGTTATGTACTTAGTTCAAAAGTTTGAAGTGTTGGCAACATTAAATGAGATTTTAAAGTTGTGGTTTTATTAGTTAGCTGTGAAGCCTGGGTTGGAATTGAAGTTGAAAATGTTTTACGTTTTTAAATTAAGTATTAACTTTGTGTTAAGTGTTGGTATCCAAGTAATTGGCTAATCGGCTAGATGACACATTACCTTCATTATATAACAAACCGGCAATTTAAAAAAATACTTGCATAGTGTTTAGTTACCATTGAATCTACTACTTCCTTGTCAACAAAAGCTGATTAAAAAATGAATATATTATGCTGTATTTACCCAATAACCGCACCGGACCATTTTATTTTCGAAAACTTTGACAGAAAATATTCTACTACAATTTGGTCCACTTAAGAACCTCACGTTTCCCTAGGTGTGCAAACACCTTCCTCGGCTCATTACATTTAAAAACTTTGTATGGACTATGACTTAATTGGAAGCAATTCCGGTAATTCTATAATTTTGGCTATAAATCCCAGCCAATGTTTTATAAGGACTTGAGAAAAACTTTGTATAATAAATATCCCAAGGTATCTTCGTCTGTTGTAATTATAATTTGATGCTCGGTGTATCCCTTGCGGGTTAGCAGAATTGTTGCCAATATTGGTGGTGCTTCGCGTACTTTGCCTCTCTGTGGAAAATCTGGGGATGAAAATTTAATCTATTGTATAAACACATCTCTCACTCAATCTCTTCTGTAAATCATAGAGAAGAGATTGATTAGCCTTATAAGAAATACTCGTACTACTAGACAGCTTTAACCCTTTGACCGCCACGGTCGTGTATAGACGACAAATGAAAACGTGCCTAACACGCCAATGCCGACAAGAAAACACCATGTTTTAAATATAAACACAGAAAACTGAATTTAGTTTATTTATTTTGTACTTAAAACATGGTGTTTTCTTGTCGACATTAGCCGACGGTGGCGTGTTGGGCACGTTTTCATTTGTCGGCTATACACGACCGTGGCGGTCAAAGGGTTAAAAAAAAAGCTTATAGCTATTATAGTCAGGAAAAATAATCCTTTATCAAATTGATACACTGCGTCAATTTGCCATATTATAGCCATTTCATACAACGGGCAAAGAAAGGCTAACTATTAAAACACTATCAAAAATACCTAAGCAGCCTTTAAGACTACTAAAATACATTCCTATTTCATTAAATAAGACATCTTCATCCAGAACTTGGCTACCTATTATTACTTCACAATTTCTACACTCGGATCATCCCGTCGATTTTATTAATAAATTCCGGTCCCCCTCCTGTTAATACCGCAGACAGATGGAGGATACGAATTAAAACTTGCTGTAATAAATATTGCTAGCCATCCCTTTTGCGCTGTTTTTGTGTAATTTTGACAATCAAGTTAAAAACTTCGATTGCGGGTGAGTTTCTGTGAGCTACTGTGAAACGGTAATTCGTTTTGTATTTAGATTTTAGAAAATTAGGGGAAAGTGTGTGAGTGGCTAGAATATTGAAACAGGTGAACCAAAAAAAAATATAATCTATACATATTATACGAATAAATATAAACGTAAGGAAGTAAAAACTAATAAAAAAGTGATTGCTACGAGTGGGAACGAGTTGATGCTGAAAATACTTTAAAAAACTCTTTAGAAGTTTTGTTCGTTTGTCTGTTTTCCGGATTGGCGCAAAAACGCCTGATACAAACGCACAGCTAGTTTGGATTAACACACAAGGTAATTTTAATCCCAGTAGTACGTTCCCGTGGGATATGTTCCGGCATCCACGCAAAAAGAAGCAAAAGTATGGATCCTTTACACTTTTATTTAGCCTCCATGACTTTTATGCAATAAACAAATGATTGCAAACATAGACCGTTTTTTTTTGGAAAGATAAAATAAAATAATTTAGAAAGCCCTTATTCATTTTAATTTAAATATTTGAAACTATCGACAGTCCCTTTACTAGTTCGCGTTTACCCACAAACTTAGGGTAACTTAGGGTAATATTGTAACAAGTTGCACTTGAGGTTGTAAACTTAACAACAATCTACTTGAACATTAAACTTCAAAAGCGTTGTACGAAGTTTGAAGTTTATAAACTTTATTTATTTATTGCCATCGACTTCACTTGCCAACTTCCTGTGGTAATTATATTGGGTTAAAACTACAGATATATACATGTTGCTAGTTATGTTTTCATGGCGCCCGAAGTAACTAAAAAGGGTTATAATTATTGTAAGGGAACTTAAAAGAGAGTTGATTCAGGATTTAATTAAATTCTTCTTCTTGTATTATAGCTACAAGATTTTGTAAGTCATGACGTAATGAAAAGACAATCCTGTAAGGAATCTAGGTTGACTGAATTTACATTGTCATTCATTGACTAAGTTTGTAAACTAGTTTCGTAATATTAATAAAGCGTTATCTGCCTAGCCCTTTTCCCAACTCGGCCTCCAGTGTAACCAAATGCAACTGTATTTTACATTAAGGGATTGTCTATCTGACCTCTATAACCCAGCTACAAGGTGACATATTACCCTTTGGTAAGACTCCTTGACTGGTTGTCTTTGGTTGACTAGCGTTTGACTATCCGAAACGGCTATTCACCACGCGGGCCTCGTGCGTGTTGGTGGAATGTAAGGCATTAATTATCTTACTTAAAAGTCTGTCCCATCCCACAGCTGGACAAACCCTCCAAGACAGAGAACCTAAGCTAGTCATTAGTCAGTATTTACTCTACAATATAATTCTGTTCGCAAACGACGGTAGTTTCTTGTTTAAAACAAAAGAAACTCCATCGTTTGCGGAGATAATTAAAATGCTAGCGTTTATCTTCTTGTCGGCGACTTGAAGAGTTTTTGTTCTCGTTTTAACTAATAATTCTACTGGTTTTTCAATGAGGTGTTATTAATACAACACTGTGATATTAATAATATTGTAGTGGCATATAATAACGTTCCTTATACAGTGTGTATCAGAAACATGTGTTCAAATTTAAGAGAGTCGTAATGGATACTTTCTTTATGGGACTAACATCGTAATTACGAAACATGATCAGCCAGGTCTAGTAGGTTTTAAAGTTTTGTATGGGACAGTTGATTATATTTTTGCGATTACAATGTTGGTCCCATGGAGAAAGTGGTTCAGTTTGAGGGTCTGTATCTGATCTGCTTACCACACCCTTAAATTTGACCTAAGCTTTCTGATATAGATTACATTGACGAAGTCATACTAATAGTTATACATTTTGGATCTTAAAAACAGGTCATAAAGAAATGTTTAGCCTTTTTTCTCTTTTGTGATTTCTTCTTTCTAAATAATTTTACAGAGAGATAAGTATTTAAAGACCGATCAAATCTAAATCTGCTAGACAGACTAGCACAAAAATAATATAATAAAAACACATAACGCCTAACATAAATCATCACGCCTTGTCAAGTTGTGATAGTTAATACATTTTGTATAGAAGCAATTTTCAAGGGTCTCTTTGAAAGTTGTGTTGTGTGTAAAATGGTACCCACGTTATTGCCCATCGTTATTGCCATCAGGAGTCACTAAATTACACTACTAACTGGTCTGTCCTTATACCTAAAACAGACCAACCACGTCGTTAGAGTTCATTGTATACTTCGTTTACACAGTTCAACGCAGTTTTATTGCTTTAGGTAGAATTTATTGCAGTCGTCTGAAATTAGATCGGCATTTTTAATGTCTTCCTAGATGTAGTACGACGTCAAGTTTTATTACGCTATTAGTATCAAGAACATTTTAAGGAACAACAGCTTTTGATAATAATAAAAATGTAAATAGAACTTAATAAAACCTAAAAGTTCTTTATTGGATGTATAGATAATTAACTATAAACACTAGGTACTAAATTAAATTTTATGACTTACTAACTATACAAATAAATACAAAATCAAAAGTACAATATTAGGCGTCGAAGTAGGTACCTACTCGTCCCCATCGCGGTCATCCGTAAATGTGCCCAGAAGACTAGCAGAATTGCAATGCCACGTTGAATGGCAATGCTAATTCTTTGGGCATAATAAGGTTATTTGATGGGTAAATGAAATTGTGATATAGATAATAGGCATAATAATCCAAATTGGTTCCTATTCGAACAATTTAAAGACATTCACCAGTTCAATTCAATAACTTCAATGATAAATATTCTGGTGGATGCAAGTTAACTGAAACTTATCCGCACAAAAGATAAAACAGACTTTTTGTGATTAAAAATAGCAGTCAATCATGCAAAATAATAATATTTATATTAGAACAACTTTGGGCCTTTCAAAGCTTTCACTCGCTTGACAACGTAAATATTTATTACCTACATTCAACATCGTGAGGAAACGCGCATATCATAGAACCAAACATTCGACAAGACGTGTCATCTACCTACCCGCACTGGTCAAAAAAAGAGAAGGTCTGTATCCCAGCATTGGGAACATTATAGGCTGTTTATGCCAACGCTATACATTCAACCAACTAAGTACAACTAAGATTATGCACCGGTCATAAAATTTACATCTTTTACCTAACAAAAAAAATACTGCATCTTCAACATTTCGAAACTCAAACCATTCCACATTCAATAAAATTAAGTCAAACGCTTGCTAAGCATACTTAAGACGTAAAGGTTATCGTCCCGACTCCTCCGTCCACCGGCTATCAATCGGCTATAAACTGGGGCCGGATTAAGTTCTAGTAATCCTTCAGACATTAATTCCTATTCAATTTGGGGGTCCTTCCAGATTTGAGGGTCTTATTGACGTAAAATGTTGGTTGAAATTACATGATTATGTTTTTGAAATAGTTTGTGCTTATCTATCAGTTGCCGTGTCTCTGGTGCAACTTATGACAGGCTTAGATACATTGCTGTAGGTAAATAGATTGCGAAATACAGGATTAATTTAATGTACTATTGGTCTTTCAGTAAGTGTGCAATTATTAGGTATGCATTGTCATGCTTACTAAACACTTCTTTCTATAACCTTCAAATGCACCATCAATCATTATGATCTCAGTGTGTTAGACGTGCTCTTTCAAAAAAAATCAGCTATTTCTCTATTTCATCAAAAAATATTTTACAGGAATATCTTCCAACTTAAACATTCCAAAATACCGTATTCCTTTCACTCGTAAATTAGCTTTTAAACCAACACGTGCATAATAAAAAAAACTCCACGGAACCAAACCATCAATATAGAAAAGAAACAAACGAACGGTCAAACGAAATCTCTTTTGAATTTCAACCCCCCAAAAGAGGGTTTTAATCGTTTTTAAATGTCTACCCGTAAAGGCGCAAATCCATACAAGTAACAGTTTCATCCCCCACAAGCAATATTCAACTTTCATACTTCGTGATACAAGTTATAATAAATGCAGGTGAAAGTTGGTGATGTTTTATACTTTGTATATGGACTCATTAAAGAGTGAACAGAAATTGGGTTCTTTACTGAATGTTGAGCAAATTCTTTCGAGGATTTGTGGAGTTTGCGAGATGGGATGAAATGTCAGTCTGTCAGTCAGTGCGGATAGACTGTGGTATAAAGACATGGTTTTTATTTTAACAAGTTGGTGTTAAACGAAAGTTTGCCTTAAGTTTTTCTTTAAGTTTGTGATGAAAATTTTTATGTCAAATAATTCCAAGGATATTAACTGTAATAAAAATGTAGTAAAAGTTTTAAGTAGAGTCAATCTGCTGGTTGCCTACTCTTAATCCAAAATATCTTTAAACCCAAGCGATTATTTCTCAAACTTTCTGGCTATCTGGCAAACTCCTTGACAATTCAAAGTTGACTTTAATATTATGTAAATCATCCTAAAATACAATAATAAAAAAAAAATACAAAAAAAAAAACAAAAAAAAATTTAAGTGATACTAAATATCAGTCAGTGTACTGATTAACTAATCGAACGTTCCTAGGTCTTTTAAACACCATTCCTAGTTACCCCATCAATACTTTTTATTCCAAACCTCTGCATAGATAAGAGAAATAAATGGCCAAAATAACACACTACAACTATAACATTTGAATGTTGGCAGCATTACGAGAGCATTCTACTGTTCCCTGAATATTTTATTAAGCCTTTAAGATTACAGAAAAACCCACTCTCTAGAGCCCCCAAGGGAGGCTTCGATACGTATCGATAAACGTAAATAATTTAATTCTCTTGCTTCTGGTAAATGGGGTAACATTTCTGGTATTTCCTAATAGAAATGTGTTTTTTGATAGTGGAATGTTGGAGTAGTATTTAGGAGAGAACGACTTTAGAGGTGGCTCGCAGTATTATATGCATGCCATATTGGGAGGACGTGAAGTTGTGGGATCGGCCGCACTTGGTGCTGGGTCCCGCTAGGCATGGCGGGCTGATACCAGCCGGGGTGCGGCGAATGTACAAACAAGTATCTCCCGGGCCCCCGATTCATGCTGAAAGGAACAGTGAGGTTATAATGACAAACTGGGACAAAATAGGGTATTCATGATGATATCTCCAGGGGAATATGATAACAATTAATTTTCCAATTTGTATGAAAAACAGATTGATGCTGTTCTCTCATCACGCACAACGCAAGTGAGTGTATTGATGGTATCCCATCGTGAGGGTACCAAATTACCAATCGATCTACCTAGTCTTTTCCCAACTATGTTTAAGTCGGCTTTCAGTCTAACCGGATGCAGCTGAATGCCAGTGTTTTACATGGAGCGACTGCCTATCTGACCTCCACAACCCAGATACTGGGTAACACTTACGTTCTAAAATCGTAAGCCAGCACTTTCGCGCTCAGTCCTGTGTACTGCTGGCTGTGTGAGCGTGAGCATGAAAGAGCGCTTGTGACGTCATAGTACACATAGCCAAAACGCGTGTCAGGAACAATATCACATCACTGTACGACCTTTTGTACACACACGTTTTTTTGCCGTGAAAAACTACGGTTTATTCGCCGTGTGTAGGCACGGTCGTCAGTGTTGTGTGGATCACTATGGAAATTTGTTGACAGACATGTTTTTTCTACGGCTCAGTTTATACGCCGTACTTTAAAGAAAGCGTGCTATGTATGAGGGTTTAACAAACTTCATTGTTCTACTTCTTAATGCCAATAAGTGACAATGCCACAATTACCTCTATTTGCAATACTAAGCTAAATATATAATAAAATTATACTCTCTTACAATTCTAAATGTGACAAGAAAGATAAATTACGTGACATGAATCCAATCGGGGGTGAAGCGAGCTGAAAGTGAGCCGAGGGGGGGGGGGGATAATTTCGGTTTTTAGGTGCGAAAAGATTTATTATAGGGGCGTGCCCATCGCCGAACAAAATATTCTTTTGGTTGAAAAATACGGGGGTATTGTGGTTACGACTTGTTAACTTGTATTGTTATCATTATCTTAATGTGTTTTGATGTGAAATATGCTGAAATAATGCGTCTAAGGAAAGTGGCTGGAAATGGGTTTCATTCAAGACTGATGAAATACGAGGGCGACACTGAAAGTTTTTAGAACTGGCCACTTGTAAACGATATAATAAAAAAATAAGTTCAAATTTTGAAAATGGAACTCTTTGCCAATATTATCGTGTATTTGTTTTATTCATTTGTCATTTGTTTACGAATTGGCGGCCAATTGAAAATTGCCTGCGTCACGTCAGCATGAATTTAACGCGAGAAAATTTTCGTACAATGATTTTTTATGACTTTCGATGTCATTGAAGTCAACAAGAAAGTTATGATAGACTTCGATTGGCCTTTCGCGATGAAGCCCCATCTCGTGCCACTGTTTACAATTGGATTAATGAGTTTAAACGTGGTCGCACTAATCTAACCGATGATCTGCGTGAGTGACGGTCTTCTACAGCGACGACTGAAGATAACATCAGTGTGGTGCAGCATATGATAGAGATTGACAAAAGAGTGACTTATCAGCAGATTCGGAAAAGCTTAGGCATCGGTGGATACCTCATAAAGATATAGATAAAAGATATAGAGGCCCAAAAGCTCCGTCGTGTTGATTGGTGTCGTGAAATGGTTCAAAGATTTAACGGAGGTGACTCAAATGCTGTGTTCGACATACTTACGGGTGACGAAAGCTGGATTTATTGTAACGATCCTGAAACTAAGAGAGTCTGCTGTCTAGGTGTTTCCTTCCGAGGAGTTGCCAACTCAAGTGAAGAGAGGTTGAAGCGTGGGAAAAAAGATTGTGGCCTCGTTCTTCGGAAGGACAGGTCATTACGCAACAATTGTTTTAGAGGATCGAAAAGCAGTTACTGCAGAGTGGTACACTAACAATTGTTTGCCACTTGTCTTGGAAAAAGTTTGGAAGAAACGACCTCGCAATAGGACCCTCCTTCACCACGACAATGCCTAGTCGCACACCGCCAAGCAAACAATCGACTACTTGGCGACGTCAGACATGGAATTACTGGGTCACCCGCCCTATAGCCCCAACCTCATACCTTGCGATTTTTATTTATTCCCGGAAACAAAAGAAAAACTTCGAGGAAAACGTTTTATGGACACCGAGGAAGCAGTGGCTGCGTTTCAAAATGCTGTCGAAGAGACCCCTAAGGACGAGTGGGCAAAGTGCTTTTCTCAGTGGTTATATCGGATGCAGCGATGTAAATAAATGGACACTATTTTGAAAAGATCAGTTCAAGTTTAAGAGAGAAGTTTAAGAGTTTAAGTTCAGTTTTTGATTTTCTAAGAACTTTCAGTGTCACCCTCGTAGTAGCAGAAAAGTGTGTATAGTTTTCTTTATTTAATAACTAGTTGTACTCGCGACTTCTTACGCGTGAATGTCGGAAAACAAATTGGATTTCATGGATTTTTCATTTGCGCGGAAACCTATTTCTTTTTCTAAAATTAAAAGTAACGTACCGTATATATATGTACTTTCCTACGCATATAGTGAAAACGCGGGGCTCTGCTAATCCTTTATAAAAGTTTCTGAAAAAGTTAGCTCATTGTCAACATTAAAACAATCAGTGTCATAGTAACCATAATATCATCCAAACGAGTGTTATAATATTGTACTAAATTTCATCTGCAACTCCTTTGCTTTTTCGATCCCTTCTTTACTCATCAAACAGCCACATACTCACTACTTAATTCGTGGTATCTTTATGAATAAAAAAAAAAGAATATTGTCTGCACGCTCTTTTCACTACCACAGCGCCGTAATTAAAAAAAATATATATAGGTTATTCGTATTCATGTCGTATGCCGCCATTTTTGTTCGATATGAGTATTGCAAAAATGTATTACTTTGTTGTTTACAAAAATGAGTGATGCAAGCTTTGATACTAAGCAATTAAACTTTCCATGAATTTAGAGTTCTTACAACACTGTACAACACCCTATGGTTTCAGAACCTTTTATAGAGGATTCATGTCATGTGTGTAGATAAAGTTTTCGCAACTGTACTTAATTAGGTATTAAAACACTCATGTGATACTGATATCCCACTCGGCAATACCCCTTATTATACAACAGTTGCATAAATAAACAAAGAGATTAAAAAAAATTACAAATATTAAAAAAATAGTAGCCCACCGGCATCGGGATAGGCTCCAGGCTTAGGTAGTTATTATTATTAAATAATGGAACATGAATAGATTCAAAATACAAATATGTCGGTCATAATGGGTGGCAATTCAAAATGTCAATTGGATGTTATCCATACATCCATACAAGTGAATATCAGTCATCCATTAATTAAATCAGTTAATAAAAATGTAAATGCAATAAATTTAACACTCCAGTGCCGAGTGCCGTTATTACGGGCATCCTTATTACCATCGTTAAATGTAAAACTTTAATATGTAAGGTCAATTATAATGAATATGCATACATAATTGTAATAAGTGTGATAACAATAACATAAACAATAGAATAGTTCGTCAAGTTTGGTTCCTTTATTATGTGTTCGGAGTTTGATGCCCAAGAATGTGTTTGCACAAAAAAAAAATATGTAAGGAATTTTTTGGTGGCTCTATTTTTTGCCAGATACATTAGAAACAACAATTTATATTAGGTCAATTACTAGCTTCCGCCCGTGGCTTCACCCGCGTAAAAAGTAGCCTATGTCCTTCCCCAGAATTCAAAGTATTCTCATACAAAATTTCCTCAAAATTAGTCTAGCCGTTTCGGAGATTAGCTAGAACAAACAGACAGACATAGTTTTATATTTTTTTATACGGGTTTTTTTAGTTGTTCCTTATTTACTTTACGGTTTATTAGTACGTATACATAAAGTTAGTAAATAAGTTACTTAGTTTATGGTATGGTGTCCGCCAGATGGCAACACTACACTATCCGGCACTTGTTACAGAACTTCCATCATCACCAAACTCACTTTCATTCACTTTACCAAAAACGAAAAACCATTACACACAATTTCCGAGCCGATCTCATACACTTTACAAGAGTATTTATTTTCAATTCCACGGATCAACACCAAAAACAAAAGAGCAAAGACCCTTTCAACGGAAAAACAATAGAAACGTGTATTCCAGATAGTTCTAGAACAAATGAGACCGCGGGATAGATTGTACGGAGTAATTTAGTGAGCTGCGGCCAATGAGCGCGCTCCGTTTTGAAGTATTAGTTTTGGACTGTAAAACTGTGGAAGGAAGCGAATGTGAAGGATTAAACTGTTGTTTTTTCCGGTTCTACGGAATGGAAGGTAGTTTTGCTGTGTGGTGAACATTGGAATGTGTTTTGAGATAGATATTTGGTAACTGAACAAAATAAATGAGTGAAAATTCGAGTTTGTCTGGCGGTTTATGTTTTCACGGCCCAACTACCTAACCGATTTTAAAAACTTTTAAGCATCGAAGTTACTTGATATCTGATCCTTTTTATATCCATTTTTTGCAGATACTTATGTTTTGATTGAATAATTATTAAAAGGACAAAATTAACTTTTTTTTTCTGAGAAATTATTGAAGTCTAGGTGTAATCTTTGATTGCTTTAGCTTCCCATCCCATAAATATTTCAAGAACTCAATTAATAAGAGAGTGATTTTTCAAGGAACTATATTAACAGAGATAGTTATTTTTGATATCACCATTTGAATGCTACATTAACACTAATTAATATAGGATTTTTTAATTGCAAGAAAAAAATAAAATGCTTAAAAAATAAATGTCCACCCGTGTGAAGCTGGGACGGGCCGCTGGTATTATATAAATAAACTCAATCCCACAAAATTGATTAGCTTGCAATACTTATTATCCTACAACCGCCATTAGGTACAGGAGTTAAGAAAACGAACCATTCAACTGCTCCGAGAGGTATAAAAGACCGGCAACGCTTCAAAGATACGTATTTTCAGCAAAAAGAGAACTTTTCAGACATCCCTCGAGACTGATCGGCTATAACGTCCGGCTCTCGTTATTTCTTTGACGAACGCTCTTTGGGAACATCTAAATGAGGCCGAAAATGTCGAAAGAACTCGGAATACTCGGAAAGTTGCATTGTTTTGACTTGACAGACTCCGATAGGAAATAATTGGTTACCCAATTAGAGATGTTACGGTAAAGGCTTTTTAATATTTCCGGGTTGGTTAACTGTCTTTTGTGTGGTGATAAGATTTTTCAAATTATCGAAATGTTCCTTTTTGTGCGACGGTTAATTAAAATGTGAGTAGGTATTTTAAATGATCGTGTGTCTTTTATTAAACTGCTAGCTGACCCAGCGAACTTCGTAGCGCCTCAAAATCAATAAGAAAGAATGTATGAGAAAATAAATAATCTTCTTTATTATTCTTTTGTGAAATTTTCCCATGTTTTAATAGTTATTCTGCTGTTCGGGGCGGAGACAAAACCTACAAAAAACCATAATACCCATAAAGACCATAATAATCGGTCCAGCCGATCTTGAGTTATAAATGGTGTAACTAACCCGAGTTTATTTGATATCTTCTAACATATAAAATTCTCGTGTCACAGTGTTAGTTACCATAACTACTCCTCCGAAACGGCTGGACCGATTTGTATGAAATTTTGTGTGCATATGGGGTAGGTCTGAGAATCGGCTACTATCTATTTTTTTATGCAAAACGACGTTTGCGGAGTCAACTAGTCTAATATATAAAATTCTCATGTCACAGTGTTAGTTACCATACTCCTCCGAAACGGCTGGACCGATTTGTATGAAATTTCGTGTGCATATCGGGTAGGTCTGAGAATCGGGTACTATTTTTTTTTTTCAAAACGACGTTTGCGGGGTCAGCTAGTTACTTATAGATTTTCTTAATACGACCACAATTAAACCATTGTATATATTATTATGGTCATGATACTTTGACCTTGTTCCTGTTACTGTTACCGAGAGCAGTGGTGACGGTCCCGAACTGCGAGTCGTAGGTCGTGGGTTTGAACCCAGGCAGATGCATTGCTATGTGTAAATAATTTCATCACAGCTGCTCTCAAAACGGTGAAGGAAAACATCATGAGGAAACTGGCATGTCCTAGAACCAAAAATTCGAAGACGTGACATCCACCAACCCACACTGGGCCCGCGTGGTGGATTACGGCCCACTTCCTCTAGAAGAGAGGAGGTCTGTCGCAGCAGTGGGCACAGTTATAGACTGCTTATGTGTTCCAGTTACTGTTACAATGTTAAAATTGGAAAGCTAACAGTACCTAGCTTTCCAATGATAACATTGTTTTTGTATCTATTGCAATATGGCCATTGATAGCTCTTGTTTATATCATAAAACATAACGATGCTTCCGATATTAACTAACAACTCTATGCAAACTATACCAGTATGCCAGTATTCTCTATATCGCCCAGCCTTTGATATCGTCCATAAAAAAGCAATTAAGAGCTAAATATTTAAAAAAAATCAACAATACTCCGTACGGTGGAACGTAAACACGATTTTAGAAGCATAGCGGTATATACTGGCACAAAATAGATTATTCAATCGGTGGTGCACTTTACCCCGTACCACCCTGCAGCCCGTTCCATCGTATATTCGAGCGGGTCTATGAATGCAGCGTTTTTCGCCAGAGTTTACTTTACGTGAAGTGTTAAATAAAATTGGGTAAAAAATACCCCTCGCGTATCGCAGGGTTAACTTTATTCCGTCTAGATTAGATTTTTTGAAGCGATTTTTTGCATTGTATTTAGTATAAAGGTTATAACAAAATCGCTAAAGGCTTTGAACTGCAGTTATTAAGCGTTGTTACAAGTGCTTTGAAGCGCGATCCATTTTGTATTGGAACATTCTTGCTCCTTGTAGTGTCGACCCCCGATGTTCCGAATTCCTTATTATTTGTGAAAACTTACGATGGTGAGCTGTTTTCATGATTTGTTTTTAGGTATATTTTAAAACTTTGTTATAGCTTGTTATTGTTTGTCTTCCCTAACTTTAAACCAACACAGTTGTGTTCTATTCTTATCTCAGAATGCATCACTGACCTGCATGAAATGGGTTGAAAAAACTCTATTGTGCATCAGCTGTACTTTACAAAATGAATCAGAAATGTCTTGTGTGTAACAAAAACTTTCAATCACCCCTATAATAATCATTAGTCCCAATAACCAAAAAAAAATAATGCATTCATCAAACAATGCACATCTGTCATCTGCGTCAAACGAGATTACTCGCGTCGCATCAGTCCGGACTGCGGTTGGTCTGTCAGTTGACCGGGAGGCGTAACTTTCAATAATGAAGCCGCCGTATTGTGCGCTGATTGAATTTCAACAACAATGCAAATAGGAATAAATGCTGGTCGCGGCGTGACGTGATGCTACACGCGACAAATGTCCTACGTGATTTTGTATTTCTCGAAACATGGAGACGTACAGTACAATTTTGCTTGAAAGTTCATATTTAAAGTACAGACTTTTAAGTTTTTTTTTTGTCCCACAAGAATCTTTGGTCATGCACTGCGGCGATCAACGTTTCTGAATCAACCATTTCGTAGTTCTTGGTGTCGCGTCTGGACACCCTCAAAACAAGTACGCGTTACGTCGCGTCTCGCCGCAGACTGCTATATAGGCCGCAAGTAGGGTATGCCGTTGAGTTGATCGCGTTTGCCGCGTTCGCAGTGTCGCGTCGCGTCGTATTCGACGCTCACGCAGGTCACCCCGTTATGGAATAGGGCTGCGAAAATATGTCAAATAAACTTAACGACATCGACGCGCAAACTGTAACCATGATTCTAGAACTCCCAAGCGTAGCGCGAACACAGGGCCCGTGGCTAAATAATAACAGCCGCACAGGTCGATTGATCAGGTTAAGCTACGCTTGCCGCTGTTGGTCTGTGGATGGGTGACCATCTTTACATACCGAGACCCCTCCGTGCCTCGGAAAGCACGTTAAGCCGTTGGTCCCGGCTGTCATTTCGTGGATCTTTGACAGTCGTTACGGGTAGTCAGTAGCCCGACAGTCTGACAACCAGTCTTACCAAGGGGTATTGTATTACCCAGTAACTGGATTGTGGAGGTCAGATAGACAGTCGCTCCATGTAAAATACTGATACCAGTATTTTACATGGAGCGACTGTCTATCTGAGCTTCCAGTCTAACCAGATGCAGCTGAATACAGCTGCATCTGGTTAGACTGGAAGCTGACCCCAACATAGTTGGGAAAAGCCTAGGCAGATGATGATGACCTATGCGGTCAAAAGTATTGAGCAGCAATTTTTTTTTATAACCCACGAACAATCTCAACGCATGAGAGTTCAGAATCGTGTACTATCCATGGTAGCTGGCTGCGCGTGGAGGCCTATGCCACCAAGTATAAGTACACTTGTTTTGTTGCCTCTAAGAGTGATTGATTGCATCAACGAACTTTTGCACTTTTAATGGACTCAGTCTTCTTCAACAATTATTTATTTATTTATTAAAACTTTATGCACAAGTAAAAACTGTACAAAGGCGGACTTAATGCCTTGGGCATTTTCTACCAGTCTACCTTAGGGTGATGCAGAGAGAATACACAGTAGGTGCAATAACAGAAAACAAATCAGAAAAAAAATATAACTTAAAAATTAGGAGTAAATACATACATACAACAAAATAAAAAAACAACTTAGTCTTCTTCAACAAAATATAAAATAAAAAAAAAGTTATGAGAGATAAACAAGAAAATCTACAACAACTTAAATCTGAGACGAATGTGCCAACTTCTTTTGTATGTATTCTCGAACTTTCACTTTAAATGTGAACCGAATGGTTACCGTCCTGATATTCTGAGGGCCAGCCAATGCCAATTAGCCAGTTAATGCTTGTTATGTTTTTCACCATAGGTAGACTCGAAGCAATAAGATATAAATCAGCCTTCAGTACAACTCACACAACCCTTGAGTAATTAATGCCTTCTCTTACATCTAATACATTTTGTTACACATGCGTATAACTACTACTTACAAGCGTCAGTATAGTATAACAAGTTAAGACATGCTAATAACGTATGTGGGTTAAGTAGCACAGTCCTGATAGGGCATTATGAAGCCTAGCCGATAATGTTGCTGTAATATTATAGCAGAAAATCGTAAGACTGGAGTTGACGAACACGGAGATTAAAGATCTTGAATAGGTAAAATTTGTATAAAAGATGCACGATGATAGAATAAAACAATTAAATGTGTAAAGTTTTAAAAGCGTCTTTAAGGCTTTTTTTTCTGTGGATGGAAAATCATCAAATGACCCCTCCCGCTCTGGGTGGAGCAGAAGGGAGTGTCAGACTCTTACTCACTAAAGCAGAAATCCGCCGAATATATATTAATATAATCGCAAAATACTCGTAGTCCCGAATTAACTAGAACAGCTGCCCGTTCAGAAATAAAGCCGACCCAACAAAATATAAAGCAAAGAAAGATCATTCCGAATATCAGGATAAAGTCCCTCGAAATGAAAAAAAAAGGATTTCGTTTCGTTCAATAAACGCGTATATCAAGAATCAGCAGCTTTTTTCGCACAAACAAGCATGTCCAATTAACAGCGAGCCTTTTTTCAGTCTGAAAAGGCTGAAACAGCAGACCAGCTGAGAGTCAGGTCAAAGTTTTAGCTCTTTGAAAAATTCTGTAAAGGGCTGCTTTGCTTATGTGTCGCAATTTATAGGAGAGTGGCGATAGAAAAATGTGTGGATAAAGTTTGCACCAATTTTTAGAAGAATTTTTAAAAGGTTTTCCGTGTGTGCTTATATGTAGACTGCTACCCTCTTGTTTCTCTCTTGTTGAAACTTAAAGAGTGTACTCAAGCTCAGGCAACTAACAACTTGTATAATGAATTATGTAATACTGACTGCAACCCTCATTCCTTATTAACAATAGACCTTACTGAAGACTCGATACTGAAATATAATAATAATAGTTATAAAGTAAGTCAAAATAAAATAAAAAAATATGCAAAACTAAATAAAATCATAAATAGATGCAATAAATTTAGGAAACAACAAAAACACTATTCCAATAATATTAAACTAAGGAAAGAACGTGTTTTTCTATTAAATAAATTAAAAAACTATGAAATTAAATTAGAAGATAGTAAAAACATTTATTACATTGACACTCAGCGTTTACAGTCTGAAATTGAGGTACTTGAAGAGTCACTACATTTACATTATATTAAGTATGTGAGCTCTCAAAAACAAATAAAGGAACACATCCTTGCTGCAAACGAGTTGGTAGAAATGTGTAATGATGAGGCAGGTAGAGTGGACCCGATGACTCTGAGCACACATCAATGTGCTTGTCAAAGGGAATCCAACCTTGAGGCTATCCAACTTGAGGTAACGGAGGACCCGTCTCAGTCTGGAGGAGCTCGGGAATGTATCCCCAATCAAGATACAACACATGCTATACAAGGTACATCTCAAGTAGCACAGACAGAGACTTACAGAGCTGTCACTTCTTCTAGTAAATTTTGTTGTTCTGTTATGTTTTCAGATAGCTTAGGGAGAGGGTTAGGTAAATTATTGAGTAACAACCTGAATCAGTCTGCTGTTAATTATTGTATGCCTAGGAAATCCTACAAAGAGATAATGTCATCAATAACTAGCAATAAATATAATTCAAATGCCATTATTTCTGTACTTGTAGGTAATAGTGTGAATGTCAAAATAGATGACATCACTGACAGTGTCACTGAAATCTTGAAAATTAATTGTCAGAAAATAATATTGTGTGCTTTCCCATATTTTGAGCACTTATCAAGTAGGCAAAATCATTATATACATAAGCTAAATAACCATATGCAGTTGTTAGCTAATCACTATAGTGACAAACTTATATTTTTTGACACCAACACTTTTGTTGAGAAATTAAAATCGACTAGGGATACAGCGTATCTGCCTATTAGTTTTAGACGTCAAATAGCATGGCTATTAGCTTTTATTATTAACTCAGACATAAGTATTATGTCGAAGTCTGATGTAATTAGCACCACAAAAATTAGTAATAATACTAATATTAAGGTGGTTAGCCACAATAATTTAAACTAGTCAGTAAGACAACAGAAGTTACCAAAAACAGTATTGTTAATCTCACCTCCAACAAGGTATCTTCTAGCTCTCAATTAGTTAATTGTAAAAAAGGGGCTAAGCAGAATTCCTTGAAATTGTTTCATCAAAATATTCAAGGTTTGTCTTCCAAATTATTAGAAATGGAATTGTTTTTAGAAAAAACAATGTTTGATATTATTTGTATTACTGAACACTGGTTGAAAGAATACGAAATGCTGATTAATTACGAGAACTATAGTGTAGGCAGTTGCTTTAACCGAAAATCTATGCTGCGTGGAGGTTCATTAATCCTAATTAAAAATTGTGTAAAATATAAGACTCGTAAAGACATAGTGGAACTATCGGTCGAACATAGCATCGAACTGTCCTGTGTTGAGCTGGATAAGCATTTTATAGTGTGCGTATACAGACCTCCAAACTATCAAAACTACTTTATTTTTGAGTCTGTAATGGAAGATGTCTTGGGAAAACTGGCAACTGGTAATAAATCAGTAATTGTTTGTGGTGACTTTAATATTAATATTTTGGAAAATAATTCAAATAGCAGTAGATTATTAAGCCTCTTTAAATAATTTAATTTGTCAAATGTGTTCTTGGAACCAACGCGAATAACTACAGCTACTGCTACATGTATTGATAATGTTTTTTGTTGCTGCGAATATTTTGATAAAGCCATTGTAAATTATCTCCCTTCCGATCACAGCGGTCAAACCGTTTCTTTTGAGTCCAACACACCAATACAAAAAGTGCAGATTCAATTTAGACCAATAACATCGGGAAATTTGGAAAAGTTTAATAACACTTTAATTAATAAGTTACGTGCTCAGGGCCTAAATATGAATAGTGGTAATATTTTGTATGAAGAATTCTTTTCGTTAGTGCAAACAGAGTTCAATAATTCTTTTAAGAAGAAATCTAAAACTATTTGCCCTAAGTTTTTATTCAGTGACTGGGCAACTAAAGGAATCAGGAAAAGTAGGGAAAGATTATTTGAACTGTATGGCCTTAAGCCGTATATTAACACGGATACTTTTAATAAGTATGTTGCTACATATTCTAAAACTTTTAAAAATATTTGCAAAACAGCTAAAGCTTCCTTCATTAGCAACAAGGTTAAATCAGCAGACAATAAAATAAAGACAGTTTGGAAAATTATTAACAATGAAACGAACAGGAATAAAAAACATAATACTGATTACACACTGAACACTTCCCGTGGCCTTATTAGCGATAACATCGATGTTGCTCAGGAATTTGCAACTTTCTTTACCAATATCCCAATTAAAACCACAGAAACTTTAAATTCCTCGCCCGCACTTGCTATTGAATTATTAAGAGCGAATGTCTCAGCCTGTCCTGTGGAATTTAAATTTAAACATGTAAACCCTTCAGTAATTATAAAGGCATTTAAGCAACTTAAGATCAAAATGACCGAAGATCTGTGGGGCTTGTCTACTAAAGTTTGTCAATCCATTATTGAGACAATTGCACCCTATTTAGCTTTAATATTTAATTTGTGTGTTGATCAAGGGGTATTCCCGGATTTAATGAAGTTCAGTAAAGTTATTCCACTTTTCAAATCTGGGGACAGCAAAAACACTAATAATTATAGACCCGTATCGGTTTTGCCTGTTTTCAGCAAGGTGTTTGAAAAAGTAATGTTAAATCAGATGCTCAATCATTTTAATCGTAATAACATCCTACACGATCAACAATATGGTTTCACCAAAGGACGTTGTACAACCGACGCCGGTGTAACCTTATTAAAACACATATTTGACGCATGGGAAGAGGCACAAGATGCAATAGGCATCTTCTGCGACCTATCCAAGGCATTTGATTGCGTGAATTACGAAACACTGCTTTTGAAACTTGAGCATTACGGACTGGGTAAACTCGCTCTTAGCTTAATAAAATCATATTTAAATGATAGGTTTCAGCAAGTTCAAATAAACGGTGAAAATTCATTGGGTTTAAAAGTCAAAATGGGTGTACCGCAAGGCTCAATATTGGGGCCGTTCTTATTTTTAGTATATATAAATGATTTACCTTATTTACTGGAAAACCGACCACAAATGGTGTTATTTGCTGATGACACATCACTGATTTTTAAAGTAAGCAGACGTGCACAGGAGCTTGACGACGTAAATAACGCTATGCTTGTGGTCCATAATTGGTTTACTGTAAATAATTTGGTATTAAATGAGAAAAAAACTAAATGCATTAGATTCACTTTACCGAATGTTAGAAGTAGTGAATGTCACGTTGTATTGAATAAGGAGATACTTGAATTCGTCGAAAATACGGTTTTCCTGGGGATCACGCTTGACTCAAAGCTGCAGTGGGGTCCTCACTTAACATCACTTGCAGGGCGGCTAAGTTCAGCCGCTTACGCTGTTTGGAAAATCCGTCAATTAACAGACGTGGATACCGCGAGACTGGTCTATTTTAGTTACTTTCACAGCATCATGTCTTACGGTATTTTGTTGTGGGGACGGGCTGCAGATATTGAATCTATCTTCATTCTGCAAAAGAGGGCTATCAGAGCTATCTACAACCTCAGCAGACGTGAATCTCTAAGGGAACTGTTTAAAAAAATTAACATCATGACGGTTCCTTGTCAATATATATATGAAAACATTATGTACGTTCGAAAAAATCTACATCTTTTTAGTAAGATATGTGACAGGCATAATTTTAACACTAGAAATAGGAACAAATTAGATCAACCTCGTTTCAGATTGTCTAAAGTAAAAACTTCTTTTATGGGTTATTGTGTAGAGTGTTATAATAAAATACCACTCGATATTCTTCAACTAAATGAGAAGAAATTTAAAACATGCATTAAACGCACACTATGTAGACAAGCATACTATAAGTTGGATGATTATATCGTAGATAAAAATGCTTGGCTAAATGCTGGTCCTGCTCCACAGACACTTGGGCTCACTAGTTAAAATTTCAATATTAATTTGGAAGACATGCTTCCCTTTTTTTCTTTTCTTTTTTTTTTAAGTGTTTCTGACATTCGAATTTAATGTGTATTTTTAATTCAATCAAGTTTTAATTGTTACTTTAATATCTTATACCTCTTTCTAGTAAAATTTTATTCATCTCGTAAATAAATTGGTAACGATAGTTTTGTATAATTTAGAAGCATTTTTTTTATTTTTTTATTTTAATTTTGTAAATGTAAGAACCATGGATCCGTTCATTATAATTTTTTTATATTGACTTGAAAGAGCATGGCAGTTGAGAATGTGTCATGCTCACTTAAATGTCTCACTGATGGTGGCGCGTGTGTTGGATCATTCGGTTCCCTTCAAAATGGTTGAGCTGGATGGTGCTGATCCATGCGTCATGTTCGTGAACGGGCGCTGTCAGTTGAGACTGGTCATCTCTTAGCTGCCAGGGCTTCTTTTTAATCTTATAACTGTCTTGAATTGTTTCTTCATAACATTGTTCTCACATATAGAAGCAACAAGAATACTGTACTCAGGATTTTGTAATATCTTAATTTAAAAGAGTGTCCTTGGAGTTTCTTGCCCGTTCTTCTCCAAGAGATCTACGTTTTGGAATGGGCAACTAGCTTCAACTTTCTGACTAACTGACCGACTAGTTAATTTTGACAATTCAAAAGTGCCTGGAAATGGTTTAATTGAAATAAATGCTTTGAGTTTGAGTTTGAGTTTGAGTTTGAGTTGTTCTCGTAACTTTCGATACCTGAAGGCAAATATTCCTATGCACACTCCATCATCGAATTAGGCATAAGAACTACCCACATTCAACACCTGCTCTTAATTTTGCATCCATGTTTTGACAATGAGTACTAGATATGTATGTCTGGTTCAATGTCATCATAATCTAGCATCACATCATCATCATCATCAGCCGGAAGACGTCCACTGCTGAACAAAGGCCTCCCCCTTAGACCACCACGCCGAACGACAATCCGCTGCTTGCATCCATCGGTTGCTCGCGACTCTCACGATGTCGTCGGTCCACCTAGCGTGAGGCCTGCCTACGCTGCGTCTTCCGGTTCGTGGTCGCCACTCAAGAACTTTTCTTCCCCAACGGGTATCAGTTCTACGAGCGATGTGACCAAAATCTAGCAATTGTCCAGAATTACCTTTAGCATAATCAGCCTATAATATTCCTACTGCACAAGACTCACACAGGACACAAGCATCCTTTCTTCGAGAGGCAGTGAGCTGTAATCCACCACGCGGGCCCATTGCGGGTTGGTAGATGTCACATGTCTTCGAATTTTTGATTCTAGGACATGCATATTTCCTCACGATGTTTTTTTTTCAACGGTTTGAGAGCAGTGGTGATCCAGTGGTATCGGCTCCGACTTACGAGTTGTAGGTCGAGGGTTCGAACACAGGCAGGCGCTTTACTTTGTGTAAATAGAACTACCTTTGTATAATTATGATAATACAAATCAATCTTAATAGTTATTATTAACGTGATCTTTCTCCCAAGCCACATTTCATTCATTCATTCATTGTCAGACTGGTGGATTCATTAACAGATAGAAGAAATAAAGAAAAACAGGTTTATTTGTCACAGAAACACGAGCAAACAAAAAGATAATTAATTCTTATGACAGCAAAATAATAAAAACAAAAAATATCTTTATACACGAGCACAAAGCAGAGGTAGTCGACGGCTGCACGTCATGACTGTGACAAGAAGGCTTCCACTCAGCATGATGCTGTGCTATAGGGGACCCACAGCACAGCGCTGATTTTCAGTGGTTACCCGAAAAGGACGTACGGAAACCAAGTCAGATCAAATGATTCGTAAATAAAACAAACAGTACTCATAAATTAAAGCAACTACTTAACCAACAATGATATGTAATTAAATAACATAAAATTTAATTTATCCGCAGGCATCACCGTGCGTCACACAACAGGTGAATGTCAGTCCTAATCTCATTCATGACCGGTGGTGAATTACTTTGCACATTACTGCAATGGAATTATGTACCTACATAATACTACAGATAATCAGACATCCCTAAACTAAGACATTGAAATCCTTTAGCTTGAAATGAAAAATATAAAGGTAAGTATATATAATATAAATATGTAAAAAAAAAAAACTGCTAAAAAGATATTCAAATTCGACATCAACTATCAAAAAATATGTATTCAACATAAGAAGATGAAGGAAGCAGTTGAATGTCAAAATAATGACAAGCGTAATCAATAAACATAACAATCAACTTGCCATCCTAAGAAGACGTTATTCAGTGATAATTAATGGAGAAATCCAGACCTTAAAATAGTCCCAACTTGACCCTAAAAAAGTATTCAAATTAAAAAGAGCAGTGCTCTAAGGATCATAAATTTCTCTCACCACTTGACCCACACCCAAACCGTTAATTCTCCTTCATTTTTTTCACAAACGTACCGTAAGCCCTTTACCATTACGTATAATTAAATTAATACACACATCAAAAGTGTCTAGGGATCAAGCATTTTTATGCGGATTTCTTGAGATTGAGATGTGGCTTTGTAATAAATTTATGATTTTATAAATTTATATGGATCCTTTTTGGTGCATTTCATAATTTGAATCAGGAACGGTGAATCAAATTCGAGTAAAAGATGAAAATCAGCTGTCAATATTTTCCCTATAAAAACATACAACGCATTGAAGACATTATTAGTGCTACTGTTTCCCTACTACTGATTAAAACCAACGTTATTATGGAGCGGCGACGTCATTTAAGCAGGGAAGAAATGCTCAGAGCCGTGGGAATGATAGAAGCTGGTTCCCGGCAACGTACTGTGGCTTTAGCTCTGAATACAAGTCAGAGTGTTATCAGTCGACTTTGGACACGTTACCGAAGCACTGGTACCGTGGCTGAGCGCCATGGAGGACGGTATCGCTGCACCACACGGAGACAAGACCGATACATTCAAATCTTAACTCGAAGAGCTCCAACAATAACCGCCATGATGTTAGCCGTGAGGCTTCATCACTCTTCAGGGAACTTAATTAGCGACCAAACAGTCAGAAACCGCTTGCATGAAGTGAACCTTCATTCCCGAAGACCGCTACGGGTACCACCTATAGCAATGCACAATCGTAGGATTCGATATCAATGGGCTCTTGAACACAGAAATTGGGCAGAAGAACAATGGCGTTTCGTGTGCTTTTCTGATGAGTCTCGTTTTGGTATGAGACCGGATACAAGACGTATACGACACTGGAGAACCCCTGGACGCCAACAGCGATTAAAATCCTGCCAGGAAGTCCATCCTTATAGTGGTGGAACCATCATGGTATGGGCGGGTATTTGGATCGGCGGAAGAACTGAGTTGATTTGGATCAGAGGCAACCTCAACGCTCAAATTTATGCTGAGACGATTGTATCAGACGTCATCGTTCCTCTACAAGTGCAAATCGGTCCCTTATTTCAGTTAATGCATGATAATGCACGACCGCACACCGCAAGAGTTGTAAGACAGACTCTCGCCGCAGCTAACATCAATGTCCTGCCCTGGCCTGCTCAGTCGCCAGACTTGAACCCGATTGAGCATGCATGGGATATGCTACAGAGAAGAGCTCTGCCGAATATGGAGGGTATCCAGTCGCAAGAAGACCTTTTTTTGTTGTTGCAACGAACATGGGCGGCCATTCCACAGCGTGATTTGGATGAACTCATTTTGAGTATGCCAAACCGATGTTCTTGTGTTGTTAGTGTTCGCGGTAGAAACACGGATTATTAATTGTTTAAGTTACCCAATAAAATTTTAGAGAAAACTGTTATTTCAGTCTTTTTTTCGAACTTTTGTGTTAGTGGTTCAAATGTCAAAAATCCCTTTATTAGGAAAATGGCAAATTTCTTTATTAATGCAAAGGTGACTTGGTTTATCGTTACTGTGACAAACGAAAACACTTTATTTGATGAATCCTTAAAGAAAATTTTAATTAATATCAATCAGGAGAAAAGTTATTGCAAAAATATATGTTGATCCCTAGACACTTTTGATGTGTGTATTTAAAAATTCTCTCTTCAGCTTTGCCCTACCATTGCGCTTGTTTTTTGAAGAGGCCAGGCAATAAGTATTGCTCAGCAATTTTACGAATGGCATTTGTGAATTTCTGGAGGATTTTCTATGGAAAATAATTTATTCATTGTATTTGAGGCCTCTCGATTCGTAAACCGATGGCCGAATAATTTGATGAAACAATTCTTCAAGTTTGGGACACACCGAGCATTATGGGGTTCCGTTTGCAAAAGATCGAGGTATCTAGGTTTAAAGAGAACATGATTTTGATAATCCTACTATATCCTACTAATCCTACTAATATTATAAATGCGAAAGTTTGTGAGGATGGATGGATGTTTGTTACTCTTTCACGCAAAAACTACTGAACGGATTTTGATGAAACTTTACAGTAATATAGTTTATACATCAGAATAACACATAGGATACTTTTTATCCCGATATTCCCACGGGACCAAAACTTACGCGGGTGAAACCGCGGGCCGCAGCTAGTTATGAAATATAATAAAGCTCAAAATGCAAAAAAATTATTCGCAAATTCATCTTTTATAATCATAACATTACATCATGCCTGTGCTCCCTGAAGGGTAAGGCATAGGTGAGAGTACACACTGTATACAGCACACGCACATTTTGCCAGCTATGCATCGCATATCTATGCCGTCTATTTCGTACTGCCAAATTGCGAGTGCGTTTACTCGTATGAACCAGATGTCCACCAAAATCAATCTTCAAGAACACCCAAGTGTGTCACAGCCTTTCTATCGAAATCTCCTTACGATGGGTATTCAGAACCGTCGCGGGGAGCAAGAGGCGCGGGAGGGGGGTGCGAGGGGAGGGGGTCATTCAAATCTGTTATTAAATTTGGAGACAATCACTTGGAGTTTTTCCTACAAACCTTGGAAGGGGCGCAAGTGTTCCGCAGATTGGACTAACGAGGTATATACGGATGTCTGCTGCCCTTAAATACGTTATAGGCTATTGTTGAGGAAATTGGAAAATGCAGTTTCTATTATTTGGCGAATGTAACAAAAAGTAACACGTCCGGTTTTATTTGCGACAATCAAGGGAAGTACTGTTGTCATACGTAGGAAACATTTTGATTGACATATGGATATGGGTCTTCGCGATGGTCCAGTGCAAAGCAAAAGTTTATCTTATAATTACTGATTCTATTAAAACTCTGCAAGAGCAATGAAAGCACCCAAAATTACACGTATTTTATATAGACTCCAAAGTTTTTAATTTTTGAAACGATTGCCACAAGCCGCGTTAAAGATATTGTCACTATGAACTAATTTCTTTCTTCAATTAAGACGGTTTAAAACCAATAATTACAAAAATTAAAGACACAGTTTGTATACACGTGCTCATGAAATCATGAAGTTCAGGTAAAAGGTTTACAACACTTTCATAAATCTCTCTCACAGTACTTCTGAAAGCAAGGGAAAGTTGCATTCTCTCTCTCTGTCTCTTTGAGCTACATAGTTTTTGAGGGTGCTAAAGCCGATAGTGAGAGGTCAAAATGCAAATTAAAAATGGTATCTGCAAAAAAACGTCATCATGGGATTTGTTTTGCGGGGTCTGACGGGGTACAGTCAACAGCAAAAGTAGATGATGAAAATCACACAGTTCTGACGCGACCTCCATTCATTAGTATTGAATTTCTGATTTTCATCATCTACTTTTGCTGTTGACTGTACCTCGATCGCCCCCTTTTTATGCAAATGAATTTCGATAAAGACAACGTTTAAATTTTATTTGAAGTCTCTCTCATGGTCTGTGAAACCATCCAAAACATCATATGCGAGTATTTTAAATACATATACCCATACTAAAACACCACACTGTAAAGCTCATCTCACACTACACATGAAAGCTCCCACATATTTCTAAGCACCCACATCCATGAGCTACCTTCACTTCGCTAACGTCTGCAAGTCAAGCATTACCGCTAGGTGGCGCTGCGCCAATGATGGATCGTCCGCAAGACGGATGGCACCCACGAGTACGGTTCACGCTTGACAGTTTGGTCTGGAGTTTATTTTAAAATAGATGCAGGAATCTGGACCGTGCTCGATCATGGTTGAAAGATGGGAGGTGAGAGGTCTGGAAGGGTTGCTATAGCTTTGTATTGTGTTATATCCAGTAACTCAAATGTAATAATATTAGATAGATCGTAGATTAAGCGCAGGTATATAATTTTTTCCAATATTGCTCTCATATCATCTATGACTAAAACGAAACGCGTGAATAATGGATGTGTGCTGATACAGAAATTAATAACGGCCCCGATTCTGTTGTTCACAAACTAAACTAAATTTATGTTCAGTGAATCTTTTTCTTTCTATTTCAACATGAAAAGGACAGAAAATTAATATTAGTTTAGTCCTGTCAAATTAGACAGCGCCTGACGTAAATTGACGTATTTATAGTAGACAATTTTTTAATCACGTCTAAACTTGTCTATGGATTATCTAATTTGACAGGACCAAACTAATATTTATCTTCTGTCCTTTTCATAATAAAATAGAAAAAAAAAAAGATGCACTGAGCTTAAATTTAGTTTAGTTTGTGAACAACAGAATCGGGGCCAATGTCATTACGAATGAGTGACTTAATTAGGCAGAACTGACATAATTCAAAATATTTTTATTGTTTCCGCGTTGCTGACTCTATTTGAATGAAGCCCATCGCTTTTTCATTAATACAAGCAAAATCGTTTAAGAAATTACATCGTTCATATAAGTTTACCGGCATTGAAATAATAAACACTTGTATGAGGGACATACATCACCATGAAGACCAAAATAGAAACGAATGCAGGCACAGCAATGAGATGATGATCTGCCTTTGTTTTTGCACGTTAAGAAATATCATCAACCATTTTAATTTAAACATTAACCATTCCCTACTTACCATAAAATACAATCACCATAACAATATGTAAACCGTGGGTTTACTTGCACATGATTGGCTGTAGACGGCCAATCTGTGCGGCGTGCATATTCATGAGGAGTGACGTCACTTAGTCGAGGCTTATCATGATACATGGACGAATTGTCATGCAGCTTACTGCGAGGATAGAGATGTGGTCGGCTCAGATGTGTGTTTAAGCAGCTCCAACTGGAAATGGGAGGCTTAACTTGTGTATCATTATAATGTTCACTTTCAATGCCAAGATATGTTACAATAGCCACATCGAAGCACACACTCGTAACTCATACTGTTCAAAACTGAAACAAACAGAAATAGCCACCGTAGACGAAATGCTGATGAAAATCAGTTTCATGAGAATTTTTGATTTTATAACTTCGAAAGAGCTGAAATTTTGACAAAAACGTTGAAATCAAACGAAAATAGAAAGACTGTTTTAAAATAAAGTCGTATCATTAATAGTTTAGTATATGCAACACCACCATCAGCTAGACGTTAGAACAAGTCGTATGATTTATGAAACCTGTGGAACAGCAATAAATAACATACACAGAACCCACATCCTGAAACTATAAACTATGTAGATAAACCGGCACGTACAGCATACTAACCCAATCACCTTAACTTTCCTCAAGACACAATATCTTCGCATCACACGAAAGCGAGCGTCGATAAATATAATAAACATAAAAAAATATTTACTCTCCAAGATCTATAAAAGTATAATGTACATACACAAAGTTGTTTTTGAGTTTGAATTTCAATCTGTAAACAAGTTATACATAAACGGAATAGGTTAACCTCTACCAACAAACAGAAAATAATCTCAACAAAATCGAAACTCCGAGTTACAGACTCGAAGTCTCCGAGTTTCCGAGTTACGTTAAGCATACACGAGTCTTAATCCCCAACTTAGTTATTTGGTGGGAACGGCTAATTAAAATTAATATATTGCGAACTCGCTTTTGTGGTATTCACTTATAAGTAAGTTTATTTTATAATACAGGGCGCTGGGCTGGTGCCAAATTTCGGCTTTGTGAGCACTGACGGGTTGTGATTTATGGTTCTGCTAATGCAGGGTTGACTTTTTAATTTTGGGGAATTTTCAATTAGGTAATTGCAGTGCCTGAGTGCTTTTTAGTAAGCGCTTGAAATATCATTCATAATTATTATTATTATTACAATTTTTTTATTCATTCAAAATTATGCCATTTGAAAGTAGACATTTGGTGTCGTAAGATTCTGGAAAAACGTTTAGGAAATGATCAATTTCAACATAATGCAAGCAGCGATATATTAAAAAAACGGTCAAGCGCGTGTCGGATTCGCGCACCGAGGGCTCCGTACAAATTTGTAGGTATGTAAATAGTTTTAAAATGATTTCTTTTATAATGTAACTAGAAATTTACGGAGTTCAGATTGTTTTCTTTACTTGTGCTACATGACATTGCTTCTTGCCAAATTTCATGATTCTAGATCAACAGGAGGTACCCTATGGGTTTTGATTCTGGAATATAAACATCCGTATTTTTTTATTGCGTTGACTTAGAACTTTGATATTTCACTGCTTCAAGGGATTACAACCCTGAATATTTGATATCAATTTCAACTTGATAACTCCACGCGTTCCTGAGAAAAAGGGTTTTGACTGACGGACAGACGGACAAAGAAGCGATCTTAAAAGGGTTCCTTTTCCTTTTGAGGTACGGAACCCTAGAAAGTATATGAAACTTAATTTTGTCGGTCTCATACCCAGCAGAGAAAAAATCATCCCAAAACGGGATTAACAGACTTTGTTCCCGCATAAAACAATCCCAGAATATACATACATAAGAATATCAAACCAAATATTTACCGTACCGAAACACGTAAACACAAATATGAGTAGTTACATACAAACTAATGCACAGCGTACACGAGACAGTTGGGTGCACACGACTGCTCTCCAAATTAATACGTCTTAAGATCGAGTTACCGTCACTAATGCACGCCTATTTATTTTTATGTTGCGGGGATTGTACACTGGATATGTGCCTCGAGATGAGGCCAAATTTACTTTGAATTAGTTTTTGGAAGCAAACTTATTTACACCAATACCAAATGTATGTTTATACTTTGTAGAACAGCCAATACTAGCACACACACACCTACTTAATTATCGTCCTTACAAAATGAAGACACAGACAAGTCTGGTCTAAGCATTTTATGTTGTTGTCTTAATAGCTAATGGATTTGAAACTTACTTGTTCTAATAGCAACATACTTATGATTTATTTACTCATGGATGCCTCTGATTACAATACAGTCGAATGCGAAAAATAGAATAAAATAAAATCGAAATGTGTAAGCTAGATAAACCACAATAAAATACCATTACCACATTTCAAAACACCGACGGTCTAGATTTAAAAACCACAGCAACAAACATCGTAACGCCTCGCCAGTTCCATTCCACGTAGACTGGACACCTAAAAGGCATTTCCATTTGCCTCGTCCTGACAAGTGAGTAAGCCCCGCTACTCGGACCGACCCTTAGATTAAGATAGATGACCTCGCCCAGTAAATAAATACCTTTATCTATTGAATCAATAAGATGTATGCGGTGACCCGTGTTAAGAAACCAACTTGCTTGTTTATTTTGTATTCGTAGAATTTACATAACACAGAAGAGAAAAAGCTATATATTTTCTGGGATAATCATATCATCAATGTCATGTTTGCGGTTTGAAATCTTGCGCAGTTGATACAGATTAGTTGCAATGTCTGATTGAATAACGGATGGTTAATGAATAGATCAATTAAAGCTGATGTTTCTATATTTTCGCAATCAGCGTGATTTGAATTCACATTTGATTGATCGCGTCCCAATGGGAGTAGGCATGCCATCCGTTTTTAAGGGGTTCCGTACCAAAATGGTAAAAAGGAACCTTTGGTGCGACTCAGACTGTCTGTTTGTCCGTCTCTCACAGCTGGATATCTCGAGAACTACTAATGCTATTAACTTGAAATTTGGAATAGTTTTAGACGACGTTTGCCCAACTATTTTACAAATAAGAAAGTTTTTTTTTTGCAACAATGACTGAAAGGGTTTCTTAAAAATTCGAAGTGGGGCTACTAGGGCATGTGGGATATCATATGAAAGAGCGCTGTTTGCACATACTCAAATTATTTTTTTAGGCCTCATAGTTTTCGACTTTTGATGAAAAATCTAAAAAAAAATTATCGTTCCCCCTTAAGTATCTCCGAAGTTTGCGTAGAGAAAAATCTGAAATTATTCTATAAGATAGGAGTTTATGTAAAAATTACTTACAAGAAAAATAAAACGATGTCTCTAAATAGCACACTTTTTCAGAAATTATCAACAAAAATTACATTAGTTCAAAAATCTGCTGTTCAATCATTTATGTTCACTTAACTGGTCAAAATGTAGGTACTGAACAGCAGATTTTTTTTCGCGAATTCCGGTTTGTTCCCATAGTAAAAGTTGTTTGTTATCATGAGTACAATCACGTATTTAGGTATCGGTCACTAATTACCAGTCACCCAATATAGGCCTCGCGGATTAAATTTAAAAAAAAAATATGATGGTGCGAGTTTGACTCGCTTTTTATCCGTGTTCGCTATTTCAAATCTTAATAATAAGTGACTAGGATTCAAACTAGCAAAGTTAAGCACCAAAGTAGAACCACATGGCCTAATTGTCACCCCATTGCCAACATTTCCTTGAAATACCATTCCTTTTAATCCTTTTCCTTTAAAGAAATTCATTATCTTCCGAATGAAGAATTTCTTAAGCTTCCTGAAATAGATTAAAGAAATAAAATTAACCCTTTTCATTAATTGAGAAAAGATTTACTTTGATTGAAGTAGCTTAACTCATTTTAGGCTACCATTGAGGTCGCCTCTAGACAAGATTATATGAACGACGAAGCCTGTATTATGTGAACGACGGAGCCTGTATTCAGGTCAAATTACTGTTGTTTTGCTAATCTTGAATCTAGGCTTGAAAAAGTAGGAGAGTTTCAGTGTTTAAGTTAGAACACTGAAGACTGACTGTGTTTTTTCAAATAGTTTGTTTTTATTCATTCTTTATTATTTTGTTACTGTAGTATTAGTGTATATTTTTATTATTTGGAAAAAGGATTCCGCTACCCACCTCTTTTTGACACTTGGTTAACTTCGGTGACACCAACAGACGCAAATGAGAGATGATATTCTATCGATGTTTCAGGAAATTCAAATTCAGAGTTTGACCGCGATTAAACAAATCACACCAGCTAGTTATTTGAAACAAATCGTTATCCCACATCAACCCTTAATAGGTTTAAACCGTGACCGATTTAGTGACTTTCCAACCAACCACTATTACCATATTTGTCATCGACACATGAACTGTCAAATCATCCCGAAACACCACTCCATCAGGGATCCACAATAATTATCATGGGCAAACATCAATACTTCGACCATAATAGATCGCCGAGCGGCATTAATACATGCCTATAACTCAATTAGTTAAGCGTTGCGCGAATTAATTCAGTTGGTAACAAAGACAAATAGTATGTGTTGTACACAGGACCACGCAAGTTCGCACATTAATATTATGGGTGATGCGTGCGATTGATTTTGCTGTGCGATTGATTTGTTGGTGGAGTATTATTTTATCATTATGTTCTAAGCTGAGAGTCCATTAACAATTATACATAAACTCACGTCTTCTTAAGCAGAAAATTCAGAACGCCACTCGTTACGGTCCATTACGTACTCCTTTTGCTCAATTCAGTCCATTCCTATTTTGGTTAGAGTCCAAAGCTAGTAAATCTGTTTGGAATTTAAAAGCACTACAATGACTAAGGTTCGGCTTTAAGTATTGTGATTTAAATCAAAATGGAATTAAAAAGTTTCATTTTAATTACCTATACAGGGTGTAACATAATTAACGCAAGACCTCATACATCCCAATTAGAGTATTGAGTTAGAGGCATAATACAATGACCAAAACTTATTTTTTTAAAGCTTGCTATTTTTATAAGGAAAATCGTGTCGACATTGAGTCTAATTGCCTTGAAATAAGGTTTAGTTTTATTTGGCTTAATCGGCGGTTAGTATGAAAAAATACATAATTGTTGAAAAAATACCTATTTTAAAAGTTACTGAAATCGATTCAGTAGTTTTTCTTTTTTTTTTTTTTTTTGTGGATGGGAAATCATCCAATGACCCCTCCCGCTCTGGGTGGAGCAGAAGGGAGTGTCAGACTCTTACTGACTAAAACCCACCCGTGTTCCTTCCTTAGCCCTTTGTGTTCCGGGGTAGCGGTAACCCTTTCGGACAATCCCGCTGCCCCGGCAGGCTTCGGCCCTTTCGGGCCCCTTCCTAATGCTGACATCTCTTTGAGGCGCGCGTGGAACACGTACGCGCCGTCCGGCACGGGCCTGGTCCTGATCGGACGGAGAGTTACCCATTACTCTCCGCCCGCAGGCCCGCGCCTACGGTGGCCGGGAGTCGTCTCGCGGCTCCCGACGCCCGGGGCGTCTCCCGCGGCGGCTGGGACGTGAGGCCCTCTCCCTCAGCCGTCCCGCCACCTCCTTCGCTAGCATGACTGCTTCGCAGAAGGAGGTGACTGCCTCCCACTCCCTCTCGCCCCGGACCATGGCTTGAACCAGGGCCGGGCGCGAGATGTCGCCGCCGCTGCCGATCGCCTCTGCGAGAACACGGCGGTGCTCCGCCCAATTGGGGCATACCGCCACCGTATGCTCCACCGTGTCCTCCGGGCGACCCTCGCAGTGGTGACACCCGGGCGTTTCCTCCCGCCCGATGATGTGCAGGAACCTCCCGAAACAACCGTGTCCGGTGAGGACCTGCGTCAGGCGGTAGGTGAGGGCGCCGTGGCGCCTCTCTAGCCACTCCTCAAAGAGGGGTCTTACCGCCGCTATCGCGGCGTGCCCTGCGCTGGGTTGCGACAGTCGCTCTTTCCATGCCGCCATGAGATCGCGCCGGAGGTCGGTCCGCTCCGCCGCGATTTGCCGCGGAAGCGGAGTTTCCCCCCGGCGTAGTGCCTCCGCGCGCCACTCGTACAGGCGCGCGAGGACTATCGCCTCCAGATCCCACGGCGGCAGTCCGGCAAGGAGGCTTGCCGCCTCGCCCGAGATCGTGCGGTATCCCCGGATCAGCCTTACGGCTACCACCTTCTGGGGCGCGTTCAAATAGTGGGCGGCTCGCCGCCGCAGTGAACGCGCCCACACCGGGGCCCCGTACAGGGCCCATGGCCCTGTACGGGGCCCCGGTAAAGCCTCCGGCAGGAGGCGTTTGGCCCCCTCAGGTTGGGCAAGAGCCGCTTGAAGGCGGCCCCGGCCCGTTCCAGCTTGGGAGCCAAACGTCGGAAGTGCTCGACGAAGTTCCACCGGCTGTCGAGGACGAGACCCAGGTATCTCATCGTTGTCTCGACGCCGATGTGAACCCCTCCTGCCGTTATTTGGGATCCCGAAGGCGGCCCGTTCCGAGGCCCATGAAAAGACATGGTGTGCAAAGCCACCTCGAGACCCAACTGCCGGATCCTCTCCACGACTATCGCAACCCCGCGTGTCATCGCGTCGGCCGCCGCCTGATGCGACCTCCCCTGCGCCAGGACTAGCGTGTCGTCAGCGTAGCAAACCACGCTGACTCCATCAGGGAGATCGGCCCGCAGCACCCAGTCGTAACCGATGTCCCACAGGAGCGGCCCCAGAACCGATCCCTGTGGGACACCGCACGACATCTCTCGCCGGTTCCATTCCCCGTTGCGACCGGGGTAGATGACGGCTCTGTCCGTCAGATACGCCCCGACTACTCGACGGAGGTAGGTCGGCACCCGGTGATACCGGAGTGCCTCCCCAATGCAACTCCAGGGCAGGGTGTTAAACGCGTTGGCGATGTCGAGTGACACCGCCACGACCACCCCACCCCGGGACACCGCGTCCCCCGTCGTGAGGGCCCTCACGCGCATGATGGCGTCCACCGTCGAGCGCCCCTTGCGGAAGCCGAACTGGCTGTCCGCAAGATCCGGCCCCGTCCTCACCAGGTGCCCGACGAGGCGGCCCGCAATCACTCTCTCAAAGAGCTTGCCGACCTCGTCGAGCAGCACGATGGGCCGGAATGCGGACGGAGAGTCCGCAGGGTGCCCTGGCTTCTGTATGAGGACCAGCTTCCCCGTCTTCCAGCGGAGTGGAAACTGGCCCCTCTCCATGCATGCGCTCAAGAGCGCCTCTAGTCGGGGCCCGAGAGCCGTCGAGGCCAGGACCCAGGCCTTACCCGGCAAGCCGTCGGGTCCTGGGGCGGTATTTTTGGCCTTCAGCCTATCTACCGCCACTCTCAGATCTACCCCGGTCACCTCAGGGATGTCGTCGTCGTCCGCGTGGTCCGCTTCAGGCACCGCAAGTGGCGGAGCCATGGGCGGGGGAGTATGCTCCGCCCGTGAAGGGAACAGAGCGCTCACCACCTCCTCCACCAGCTGGGGGCGGAGACTCTGCGTCAGCGGGGGGGCCCAGGTGCGGAGTTTATTCCGCACCATTTTATAAGGGCGCCCCCATGGATCTCTGTTCAGAGTCTCCACCATCTCCTCGCGGGCCATATCCTTGGCCCGCTGGACAGCCTCGCGGAGGGCGGTCTTCGCCGCTCTGTACCCCTCGTACAGCTCCGCCTCCGTGGCTTCCGCATCCGGAGGGCGGATGCGGAGCCTGCGGTGCCTGGTGTACAGGTGTCGCGCGTCGACGCACGCCTTGTGTAGCGACTCCACCTCCCGCGACCACCAGTACACCCGACGTCGGGCGCTTCCTGGCCGGACTCGGGGCATTGCCACGTCGCATATCTCGGACATGGCCTCCCGGAACCACTCCGCCTCATCGTCGATATCGGCAGGCCTGTCCGGTGATGACACCCAGGCCTGCACGATCGAGGCTTCCAGGAGGAGCTCCCGGTCCAGCTGCTTCAGCGCCCACCGCGGACCACTCGGGGCCTGTTGGACCGGCGCGCTGGAGGTCTGGGTGGAGACGTCGAACCGGATATACCGGTGATCGGAGTAGGTCTCCAGCTCCTCCATGACGCGCCAGTCAATAACACTCTGTAACATTCAGTAGTCAATTATGAACAAACTACTTTCAGGACTTGCGTTTATTCTGTTACACCTTGTATAATCGAACCAGTGCTTCTTACCATAAATTCGAAATGAAACTACATTTCTGTTTCATCAAATCAGCAGATTGTTACATGTAAATCCTCAATAAATATCCTTCAATTCTTCTTAATCATTGTGTCTACCAAATAGAGTTGATCCATAATTTGGCTACGAGTCTGACACCTATCAGCAGTGTCCATCAGTTCGTGTAACGTACAAACAGGACGCTGGACGATATTGTCTTATTGTTTATGGAACAGCACTCTTCAATATTATTAAAACCTTTAAAGTCCCCAACACTTTTTACCCCCAAGCTTTCAAATGTCAACCAAATTCTCTCCCACTTGAATGTGGCACTAACACCTACCCACTTCACTAGGAGAACCTGTCAAAACACGATTCACTCAAGAAACTACAATTTCCCTACCAAATATCTCAGTGTTTATAGAGAAAATATCGCTAAGGCTGATGCTTCTCCAATTGGCGCTCTGTCGCAGAGAGCATTGTCAATATTGGAGTTCGTCCTCCTTTTATACTGAGGTGGAAGGGTTGAGATGTTAACGTTTAAGAAACGTTGTGCACTTGTGGTTTGCAAGTTGAAAACAGAACCAATAAAGTGGTTAGGGGAAAAATGCTCGAAATGTGTTCATTTTTCGTTTGATTATAATTTAATAAGAAAAACAAAACAGAATAATGCTTTAATAACACACAAAGCATTGCAAATAAAGTTATAATGGCAAACAGCTCTTTACAAAATTTTACGATTATTTCAGTTATTTTAAACCGTTCATCATCAATTTAAAGAGCATGATGTACAAAATGTGTGTTTTCAAAATGTGAGTACAAACACCCAGCAAATTTTTTATATAGATAATAGTTTCAAATTGCATACGCCTCCACTGTAAGTTGCTTAGACATTTCAAATGTTTGCATAGAAATTTTAGTTGGCATTTTACTCGCGTTATAGAAAACTACGCCCCGCTTACAATTTACAACTCTAACAAAAAGAAACCTATAATCTCACAATAAAAAAATCCCCTCAGAAAACCAACTCCGCTCAAGTCCGTCCCTTGTTACAGAGCGACAACTTCAATTGGAATTCTGCAATGTCTTTGTTAAGTTCAAAACCCTGGCTAGTTTTTATGCCGTTTGAAAGTCTAAAACTGTTGCAAGTGGCAACACTGTCTGAATCGAGAACTGCAGAGTGCTGCAACATAAACAATTTGGTGTTGCCAAGTGAAATACGGGAAAAAGTCGATATCTTTAACGATGTATCGACGGGAGATGGTTATAAAATACACTGTGTGAGAACAAACTTAGGTAGTTCAAGTTCTGTAGTCTATTGAAATAGTTTTTTTTATTGATATCTGTGGGTAGTTGTTAAGTGGCGGAAAAAGTTATATGTGTTCGAGAAATACGTTTTAATAACGATGTCAAAGTCTGTGGAAAAACAAGGAATGATATATAATAAAATGGGACATAATATCTAATTCATTTTAAAAAAATACTCCTTTGCTTAGGTATATAAGGGTAAAGTACCCAATTAAGTTTATATTTACTACAAAACAAAACCACCATACATACTTAAACCTATCCACAACCAACTAAATTAGGCAATTTTATAGTCAAGGGACATCCAAAACCGCGCTGCGGTAACAGTTGGGGCTATTTTCAGTACAAAATACCCAACTAAACAACCCTTTTTCATCCGGGGAGACCCTCTGACAATTTATTTTCTCCCGTAATAGTGACGTCACTGCATCGATGTACGAAACACCTGACGTAATCAGCCCCCGTCAAGTTGACGGAGGTTTGAAAAAAGAATAGTTTGATTATTTCTGGCCAGTAGTGTGTCCCGAAAAGGGTGAAGAACTTAGGTAGTTATTAGTTCGAGGTAATCGGACCAAGGAGGTCGTGTTAAGGTAATAAATGAAGGAAACAGTTTTTGTTTCGTATCCAAGGACCAGTAATTGGATTGAGGCTTAGACCTTCTCTTTACTCTGCCAAGTATTAATCTAGGTAAGCTAGTGCTAGGATTAGGTTTTCGAAGCCTGTATAGCCAAATAAAAGACGTGATGAAAAACAAATATCTATCTCATGTTTCTAGAAAGGTTTTATACATTTTATGTTAGACTAGCAGCGTCCCGCGGCTTCACCCGTATAAGTTCGATCCCGTGGGAATATCAGGATAAAAACTTTTGTATTAATCCAGGGTGTCAGCTTCCTCCATACCAACTGTTATCAAAATTGGTCCAGCCGTTTGTGCGTGAAGAAGTAACACACTTACAAACTTTCACCTTTATAATATTAGTGTGATATTTTTTAATATAAAATGCTTATAAATGGCAACACAAAACAAGTAATAGGTTGCAAAGATAGGCAACAAACCTTCGAAAGTGTATAAAGTTACTAAAAATAATTAAGCATTGTTTTCTATTCCCTGGTATACCTACTGAAAATAACGCTGTCGTTGTCTAAAACTTTATATCTAAGTGCATAGTTCAAGATTTTTATATTTTACGAAAATTCTTAAATCTAAAACTCATTTAAAACGGTGAACCTGAAGTGTCAAAGCCAAACTCTTGACTAAATTAAGATTTTGAACAATTTTTTAGAAATGTTCAATAATGTTCCTGTTTTAACTGTTTTTCATATACCCAGGTTAGACACATTTTTATTTTGTGTAATCTGTGGTCCAAGTAAACTTTTAAAGATCCAGAGCCATTGCATCGAATATCCTTTTGACTTGGAATATCCTTTTAATCGGAGAATCCTGAAATCATCACAATGATCGCCAATGCGTCCAAAATCAGACATTAAGTTAATCATAGCGTCATGTTCCTGAAATTTCATGAACTTCAAGCTATGAAGAAAAAAAATAAAGGACCAATTTTCTTGTTGCCACGCAAATCAAGCTCACGCACGAACATAACTACAACCTGCCACTATACCAATAAAACGATTAATATCCCGTCTACAATCCCCATAATCTTGAATTAACTCAGTGAGCATTACGAGCAAGTTTGTAAGCACGATCGCGTGCTCACGAGCATTACGAAAGAACTGGCACTTATACTTGCATGGCCAATGTTGCGATGTGGGCAATAAAGTGACAAGCAGTTTTTTGCCCGATTACCTTAATGTGAACATAGGTGTAGAAACAAATGCACGCTGATATGGAATTTGAATAGTGTTTCGTTTTGTAAATATTAACTTTTATGTAGATTAACGTGTTTTTACATTATCGTAGGTAAATAGTTCCGACTGCTACTTGATGTTAGTGTACTTTTCATCAATAACACATGAACAACCCACAGGGGAAGCCAGAGGTGTAAGAATAGTAGTACTAATAGGGGTATGAGGAACCGGTTGTAAAGTTCACTCATCCTCTATAGATATATTACAACAAGTTTTGAATATCACACACAAACTCACTACGCACCCACACACCCACATCCACACTCACACACCCACCCTCACACACACTACTCTGCTGTCTAATTAATTATTTGCGTAGTATTTTCCGTGTTTTACTTTTTGTTTTTTATCTTTCATCCATTTCATCATCTGTTGGTAGACTTTTGTATCAATGCGACTTGTCCGTGTAGTATGGAGGCCTGGAGAACTGTAACACAGGTAATCCTAGTGCAGGCTCCAGTCTCCACAACATCAGTGTGTTTTTGTATATACAATTATGTACCTGCTGTACTAACTTTTCATGATGTGGTGGAGAAAATAAACGTTTTTATTATTATTATTGTTTAGAGCAGGCCGACCAGACGTAGTGTGTCTGGTGGAGAACTGCCTGACGATTAATGTCGGGACGTTGTATGTATAACTGCTAGTTGCGCGGTAAACTCTGCTTGCGCGGTGGCACTAATCCTACATCTAGGCTGCTACTGGGAAATTCCAGATGAAAAACCCAATAACACTTTGCCCGGCAAGACTCGACCGACGAGTCAATCAATAACATCAATCTTATGGAATAAACCTCACCTTTGTACCTATTTTTCTGTTCTGTTTTTTTTTCTTGTCTGTTTATATATGTGTGTACATAAATAGTAAAATAAATAAATAAACCACTTATTTTTTAATAAATAATTCGTGTTCATAATACCTACCCAATTCTGCGAACAAAGATTTGTGGGAATTTCAACAGACAAGCACACGGATGCGAATTCCATTTCCAGAAAAGAGGATACAATACAGTCTGCAATATCACGATAAAATCACTGTCTCGCTTTTCCAATCAACTTATTTGAACATTGCTTACAAAAACTGAGTCAAAATCAACCATAGATACCTACCAAAAATACATTATATAGCCAGCCTCTTATAAGCAAGACCAGCAAAGTATTTGGCTGACTGGTACATTATCTTTCGACCTGAGTGCGCCTATTATTAAGGCATTTACACATGAGGCCCAGTCGCGCGTAAACCCCGATACACAGTGAGTGATGTTCTCCGAATAGATTTTTTTAGTTGTTCGCGCAAAACAAAGGTGAAAATATTTTAGAGGGAAATAGAGGTAAACCGTTCTTTATGTGTCTAATTTTGTTCGTTTAGCTAGGTAAAAATGCGTATTCTTTTTGATGTTCCCTTTTATTAACCTCGTAAATCAATTATAAAAAAAGAAAGAATATCGTTTTCTTTTTCGTGTCCAAAACTTCGCTACATACACGATTTTCTTTTTCGTTAAAAGTAGTTGTTAGTATCTAAAGTCTGTTCGCCGAGAGTTGATAAAGTCAGGGTTTCTTAACTCATTACAAATTCCGGGCCGCTAAACATACAGTTTGCGATAATTAAGCGACAGTCGCTATTCGGAGACGTACCATAATATTTATCAAATCTCAGCGAACAGACTGTAGACCGGCAGAGAATGAGTAGTTGCATTAAGTCCGCCTATTTGCCACTATTGTAGTTAAAAGTATAGGTAAGATAATACAAAATTCCCTGTATCTTTAATGCAGTTCCAATGAAAAATGTTACATTTATTTTTGACTGTAATTTCTTATTTTAAAATCCATAAAACCAAATAAGAAAACACCCATCAGAATAAACAAAACACTTATTTGCGTACCCTAAACGGATAAAAGCCATTGCCATTTTGATTTTAGTCATAACGCGAGCAGATTGTCGCGTCCCCTTCATAAAACAATGTCCCCTCCGAGGGCACACAAATCTGTGCTCTCGACTGACAGACAAGTCATGCTTAAGTATCTTTAACTTAAGATTATTTCACTAAGACCCTGCTAAAGATGTTTAATGTTTGCGTTCGCTGTTTGCAAGACTAACGATTTGTTTAACTATTTCAAGAAAGTGAAAAATAAAATGGTCTTTGGCAGTGATTTTTTTTTTTTTTTAGACGAGATGGCGGTATTGAATAATCTCTGTTTAGTTATTCCCTTACAAGAGTGCTTGCCATTGTGCTTTTGTTTCTGTTCTCAATATCTCGATGGAGTAAAACAAGATTCCAGATTTTAACAATTTTTCTTTAGTATAAATTACTAATTTACTACTACTTCATTTGCTGATCAAAATACCAACTTTTTACCATCGCGGAACCTTGCAACGAACCCACATTTTCGCTATCATCAGAACCTTTCCCTCAATTGATACTCCACATTGTCATACACATCACAGTCAGCTGCATCCTTACTTAAGATGCAACATTACATCACAATAATATCATCGAATAAAACGTTTATAATTCAGACCAGAGCACCACCAACAAGGAACTCGTCAATTAACATAATCACCACGGACACAGGGTGAAAAATCCCATTCAACTTCCCTAATAAGACTCGGGGCATCAGCAGTGAGGTCACGTCGACCAATTTCCTTGGTTTTAAATGTTTGAGACAATAATCAACGCCATTATAACGTTTAATATTCATAGCTGGGGAGAAGTATGAGGGATTAGAGTTTATTTATGAGTACAGCTTTTGAATTCTATTTGTGAGGCTTACGAGTAAAGAGTCGTAAGTACATATGATAGGCAATTCGACTAAATGCCATCCCAAAGAAAACCCTATGGTTTTACTCTTATTCGAAGTCGTTCGTTTCGATGTGTTAATTCATTTGAATGAATTTAAATGAGTATATCATTTATGTTTCTTTATTCATCAAATATAAAGACGAAACCTTTATTTTCTAAGTAAAGGCCTTAAATTAAGAAGTATCGTAAACAAAAGCTTATTTCCAAAAAGTCCGTTGGTAGATAATAAAGGTATAGTCCCACACACCCTCACTCTGCGATGAGCGTATACGCCCATGTGATAGGGAGCGACCCTATCGCCATTAATCGGATACAATTTCATTAGAATCCCAAGCTATTTCTATTTTCCTTACTGAAAAAAAAAACCCCGAAATCCATATTGATTTTCTAAGAAGATTTTTTTTTTACTATGAACTATAATGCCCCGTTAACCACATTAGTAAATCAGCTAACAAATTTCATTTTGTTAGCTTTTGTGACTGGTAAACTTTGCATAATAACACTAAGTAATCAACATAACTTCTCGTTAGTTGACAGAAAGAAATTGTGGGTCGGTAACTGTGCCGTCACACAGCTCAACAAAAGGACCAGAATATATCAAAATCACACCAAAAACCATTCTACTCAAATTCACAAATGGAAAAATTATTGCCAGAAAAAAATATCCAATAATTCAGCATGAAATGATCGGCGTGTAGGGCCGAAACTGCATCCGTCAGCTTTGGGCATTAGCGTTAACGAACCAAGCGGCGGGACCCGGTCCGGCCCAGCGAGCTGCAATAAGAGGATTCTGCACCCTTCTTTAGGTTCGGTGTGGGGTAGAGCCGGTAGCGGGAGCGGGAACAGAAAGTGAAAGTGTTTCTTTGTAAGCAATGGTGTCATATTTATGTGGCTCGGTTACCTCAATCAATCTTCCTAGCCTTTTCGCAACTATGTTGGGATCGGCTTCCAGTCTAACCGGATGCAGCTGAACATCAATATTTTACATGGAGTGACTGCCTATCTGACCTCCACAATCCAGTTACTGGATAATACAATACTCCTTGGTAAGACTGGTTGCCAGACTTTCGGCCGGGACCAACAGTTTGACGTGCTTTCCGAGGCACGGAAGGGTCTCAATATACATATAAGATGTTCACCCATTCACAGACTACCCGCGGCAAGCGTAGCTTAATCTGGTAGCTGGTGTGGCTGTTATTATTTTGCCACGGCCTGGTTATCTATTCGTATTTATTGTTATATAGTAATCGTTTTCATTGATTTCATGGCAAGGATAAATCCTACTAATATTATAAATGCGAAAGTTTGTATGTATGGATGTATGGATGTTTGTTACTCTTTCACGCGAAAACTACTGAACGGATTTTGATGAAACTTTACAGTAATATAGCTTATACATCAGAATAACACATAGGATACTTTTTATCCCGATATTCCCACGGGATCGAAACTTACGCGGGTGAAACCGCGGGGCGCAGCTAGTTTGCTATAATATTCACTTGACTGCTGAGATGGATGATAATATAGAACATGTGTATAAGAAATAATTGATTTGTAAGTTCATTTATTTTGTCATCTGTTGGAATCGTATCGCAGAAAGCGATAAGGCCGCCCATTGTATATTTTGTAGTGTTTGATGTATCTTTACTCGTTGTATTTTTGTGGTGTACAGTAAAGTATAAATAAATAAATAATAATAAATAAATCGTACAATGAGAATTCATAGTTGATCGAGATATTTCATGACAGGTGGAGTACGTATTTGAATTGTCTTTTTTTTTTTTTTTTTTATGGTGATTGAGGGGCCCGTGGCAAAATAATAACAGCCGCACAGGTCGATCTTGCCGCGGTTGGTCTATGGATGGGTGACCCTCCGTGCCTCGGAAAGCACGTTAAGCTGTTGGTCCCGGCTGTCATTCGTGGATCTTTGACAGTCATTACAGGTAGTCAGAAGCCCGAAAGTCTGACAACCAGTCTTACCAAGGAGTGTCGTATTACCCAGTAGTTACTGGGTTGTGGAGGTCAGATAGGCAGTCGCTCCATGTAAAATACTAGTACTCAGCTGCATCCGGTTAGACTGGAAGCCGACCCCAACAAAGTTGGGAAAAGGCTAGGCAGATGATGATGATGACTATTTTATGGTGATTAATGATTTAATTATCTTCAAAATAAATTATTTTCGAAATCCATAAGAGTTTAGTAAAGGTACGTGCATTGTTGAAAATTTAAAACGTTACTTATTTTAAATACCTTTTACAAAAATTTACCAATGACACGCGTCCATGACAATAATGTACCACACTGCATACTCAACCCCACCCGCGCCCGCTATGACTTGTAACTCACACTACACAATAAAAGAGGGAAATGCACTAAATTATAAGTCGGCAAGCAATCACGTTTTGTTTCCCGTCTCACAGATTTAACGGTTTGAATAAATCCCGGCGCTTAATTAAAGAAATTTAAAAGCTTAAACAGCATGCCATTTGCAGTTTCATAGTCCTTCCGTAGAAGCTAATTGAGCAACGCTTGAAGTTTATAACTTGTTTGTTGTGAAGATGTTGTTATAGTCTTCTTATTATTATTTTGTCCTAAATTTGAATACGTGGGCAAGAAATACGCGTTGTAGCGTTTCTTGCGAAAAGGAGCTATAGCATAAGTCATTCTAAAATAAAGGTTACATACAGGCATGGGTTACAATTTGAGCACATTCTCATACTGTACTTGAGATGAAGATTTCATTGAAACTTTCGAACAATTACCTTTTAATATTCTTTACTAGCTGCGCCCCGCGGTTTCACCCCCGTAAGTTTCGATCCCGTGGGAATATCGGGATAAAAAGTATCCTATGTGTTCTAATGTATAAACTACAGGGTGGAATTGAAGTCATGGGCATTATTTTAACCTAAGGCACTACTCACGATACTGATTGCATTAGGGCTATTAATACGCAAATCAAAAATATTATTAATGCAATTAAGGAAAACCTTAAAAATCTAGTAAGTCAAATTGCACAAGGCTTATTATTGCAAATAAACACTTAAAGTAATTAAAACAAAATACTTCGTTAACGCCAATAAATGTTGAAGTATCAAAATCTTAAAGCGCAGTACAGCGCAAAGCGAAATGTAAACAAACATCACCTGCGCGCGCGCGGGTTTTTCCTTACAAGTAATAATAACAATGGGCTAAAAGACATGCCGTCCGGCGGGATTCCCTGAACTCTCTCCGTCCCACTCCCTCACTCGTAAAAATACGAATATCACCCCCGCGCGGGGTCTGCTTCCCGCCGCAACATGAATCCGGAACCAGTGTCATAACGACTGCGCAGGTGCATTGACGCGTAATTGATTTATTGATCCCGTGATGTAATCGCCGTACTCGCCGCTCGCGTCATACGGTGCTTGGATTGCAGTGTATTAAGTGTTAGTGTAGTATTTGTGTGTGTGTTTGAGTACACGATGCCTCGATTGCGTAATGTGCAGGCTAGGTACACCAACCAACAATACCCACAAATGGTTGTAATTTACGATCGCACAAGAAATTTAGTATGAACTCGTGAAATGTTCCATCGCCGCAACCCAAACGACCCTATTCCTTCACGGGGTCTCTTTCCACCAGGACCACTAAGAACCTGTTGGATTTTTCGTCTTTTCACGTGCTGGCACATGCACAAGCTCGTGGAAGAGCACCCGTTTACCCTCTGTCACTTTACCGACAAATAAGGTTTTTTCAAAACAATCCACAAGCTAGGTACGTAAATGTTTTTTTTTAATGTATGTTAGTTGACGTAGTTTTGACCGTCCTAAGCCGGCAAAGTACGAAGGGAAAGTTGGAATTTATTATGAATCAATTCATTGGCAACTTACGAATGTCACGTGAGTCGGGCGGGGTCAAAGAATTCACGCCCAATGACGCGTACGGCGTAATGTACCTACGCATTTGCTATCGAGAAGCGCAAAGTGTTTGATACTTTCTATGACTTACTACATTTTAAGGTTTTCCATACTTGCATTAATAATATTTTTGATTTGCGTAATAGTAGCCCTAATGCAATTAGTATCATGAGTAGTGCCTTAGGTTAAAATAATGCCCATGACTTCAATTGCACCCTGTATATTACTGTAAAGTTTCATCAAAATCCGTTCAGTAGTTTTTGCGTGAAAGAGTAACAAACATCCATCCTCAAAAACTTTCGCATTTATAATATTGTTAGTAGGATAGTAGGATTAGTAGGATTGTTCACTCATAATCACAAACACAGTACAAAGTCAAGGTAATACATAATAGAGATTGGTGTCTGTTGTAGGTGAGACCTGTATTACAGATCACCAGGCTTAACTTCCATCGGACAACTCACTTATGACTATGAATAATAATTGTTAATGAACATACAAGGTTGGTGGGTTGGACATAATAACACACTATTACAAATTAATAACTACAACAAAGGAACAAAATAAAAAATAAAAAAACAATTCTGATGGCGAAAGTGGCTTAGTAACAATATCAAAACGTTTGGATTTTCAACTTTTAACTCTATCACTATGTAACAGTAATTAAAAAATTATTTATCCATTTCAAATAATAAAGAATTTGAATGTGGTAACCGGCCTCAAAGTGAATTATCTCCTAATTTCTAATCACTCACCCAAATTATTCGAAAATACAAACCAATTTTAATCATAATATTTTTCTCCATCACACAGACTTCACTCCCCATCACTATTTTAAAGCTAGTCGCATACGAAACAGACGGGTACCCAACACTATCGCATATCAAAAGTTTTTCATCAAACTTCGCTGAAGTCCCGCCTTATAGGCAAAGTTGCGCCGTGATTAAATGTACTTGCTATTTTTTACCTGAGACGTGCATAGGTATGTGTGTGTGTGTGTGTGTACAACGATACTTCCGGTTCCGCCATCTTCGCTAATGTAGATTAATGTGGTATCTTTTTCATATAATTATATTATGGAGGAAATATGACGGTGGTATGTTTTGGTTGCGTCTAATTTCAAACTTGCCATGGTAATTTGATGCGTTCTCGCTGATTATATTATAACTAGCACTTCGCCCGCGACTTCGTCTGCGTGTATTTCGTACTTTCCTTTAAAAATTTCCAAAATGTATGTTGATGATCTTCATAATTTTACTTAGATCAATCATCATCTGCCTAACCTTATACCAACTATGTTGGGGTCGTAATTTTACTTAGATAAGATTACTTAACTCAAAGATTATTTATACCAATTTTCGAGTTAATCAAGCCACACAGTAAAATCCTCCCCTGTAAAATTAGCTACCCCTTTTCACCCCGTTAGGGGTAGGTTTTAGAAAAACCCTGATACACATTATTCTTTATTTTTACGCTGAAGTATAAATACTGAGTTTCGAGTTAATCGGACTGCGCGTTAAAATTCTGCCATATAAATCTTGACATCCCCCAATCCTCTTTTGGGGGGTAGTTTTGAAAAACAAAAAATGCCAAACTTCATAATTTACTTTGATAAGTATTCGTGCTAAGTTTCAAGTTTATTAACTCAAGGAATAAGATTTTTCATAGAAACAAAATCCCCCCTTTTCACCCCCTTAAAGGTCGAATTTCCAAAAACCCTTCTTCGTGCTCCAGTACATAATAAAAGGAAGCCGTATGCAAAATTTCACGTTCCTAGTCCTTGCAGTTTCGGCTGTGCGTTGATATGTCAGTCAGTCAGTCAGTCAGTTTCTCCTTTTATATATATAGATATTCAGCCTATAATATAGCCACCGTTGGGACACAGATCTCTTTTCTGTGAGAGAGAGCGGTCGATGAACCAACCCGTGGGGGTTCACGGGTTGGATCATCGAACCAGCATGTTCTAGAACCACGCGGGTGGTTCTAGAACATGCTGGTTTCCTCACGATGTTTTCCTTCTCCATTTTGAATGCGTTGGTATTGAAATAATGTAAATTTGAAACAATAATTGTAACTGTTTCATTAATAATTGTTTTATTAATAATTGGTATGTACACAAAGTAAAGTCAATTCCTGGGTTCGAATCTACGGCTTACAACTAGTAGGTCGTGGCCGTTTTCACTGATTCTTAATTGCAATTAGCGTTTAATTAGTTGGAATGTGCAACTATTGACCCATCTTGCTGTATGCAGGGGCAGTGTTGAGAAAGTGCAACCTTTCTCATAATGTTTTCTTTCAATTTAAATCAATTTTGATTTTAGATTCAATAAACTAACAAAATTTACATATAATGGTTTAATAATGGGTAAATATATATATAATGGTTTGATTTCTTCTCTATGAACTTAATACTTTAAACCCGCTCTTTCTTTCCTTGCATTAGCTTAAAAACACAAAATGTACTGACAAACATAATGGAGCACAAACATACTAGCTAATGGGTGCTAAATACTTGTTCGGGTAGGCGCATTCGATTCGCCAGTATTTGTTGAACAACTATACCGACCCGAAACAATTACTACACAGTCATATTCGGTTTTCAATCGGTTTGACATCTACCCTCGCTGTTCAGGTCGGCTCGGCACAGTTCGAGCTAACCCGAGCGGCTTTTCCCGAACTTATATTATCTGCATATTATTCAATTTGGCCATCCGACTGTGCCGAATATCGCCGAGCCGAACAAGTATGTAGCACGCCTTACAATCTAACAATTACTCCAAAGATGTATTTACCAACACTATGAAATTCTTTTTCAGAACAATGTATAATAAAACTCTTAGCTCAATACAACCCTCACTTAAAATATTACATTGTTATTCAAACACTAGATTCTATCAGGCAAGTTGTATCTCGCCAACTTCGCCTATGGAACGGTCCAGACTGAACGATAGCTCCGTGTTTAATTTGTTAATTAATATAGCGCTAACAATAAGCAGAAGTAGCGGATATTTATTCATTTATTATGAGAAAAAAGATCAGCTTGTTTATTTAGTGAAGAAAATAAATAATTATGGACATAGCTAGGAATATAATAATAATTGCACACTGCAAAACAAGAGCCTCTTCTAATATAGAAAACGAACGATAGTTAACACATGGTGCATCAGCCTAACGGAATGGGTCATAATCCACCACGTGGTCCCAGTGCGGTTCTGGTCTTGGTGGATGTCACATGTCTTCGATTTTTTTTTGTTTTAAGCCATGATACCGGTTTCCTCACGATGTTTTTCTTCACCGTTTTGAGAGCAAGCGTGACTGCATGTAAAAAAATTAGAAAGATCCAAGTTTCTTCACAAGTTCTTCTGCGCCGTAATTCAGTAATTGCATAGTAACTGCTAACACATCTCTGAAAGGACACAACGACGTTTCTGTCCGACATAAAACCCATCACAACTATTTACTTCAGCACATCCTAGCTCTGAAGCCCTGACATCCATTGTTCAGCCAAAATCCAGCATCAAAATCAGTATCCAAAAAGATAGGCAACAACGAGAAGTGGGCGGAGGCCGTCTGGCGGTAATCAGCCGCACCCGCCAAACAATGGCCTGTCGACGCCGGATTAAAAGTTTAACGCCGGCGGACAGGTGACGAGAGGACCGCGGAGCTGAGGGGCGAAAGTTATCAGGTCTTTTGGCGCTAAGCGGTCCTTTTGATGTTGAGTGCACTAGAGTGATTTGAATGATAAGAATTCATTAGAATGTTTAAGTTTTAGTTGTCACACACTTTGCTGTTTAAATTGCGTTTAATAGCCATGAATAGATTTTCAGAGCATGGTACTTTTAATCAATAATAATATGTACTTTATTTAATGTAAGAGAAAAGTGAGTAGAGCTCTCTATACTCACTTTTCTCAAATGTATCATGATTTATGCCTGTTAACCTAGTTTAGAAACTGATTTGTTATGCATTTACGTTTTCCATAGGTTTCGTAAAAACAATGTTTTAAAGAATCATTCGGTCAGATAAGATTGTAGAGATTATAGAGTATTGAAATATTACTTTACTACGATTTTTGTTTCAGGGGAAAACAAAAAAAAGGAAGCAACTTCCTTCCTAGGGGACACAACAGGAAATGTGTGATTTCTACTCGGAACCGTCTTTAGTACAACTAGTGCTTCGGCATGTTCGCCTCTTTTTCATGATGCGATGTTATCTAATATATAAAATTCTCGTGTCACAGTGTTAGTTACCATACGCCTCTGAAACGGCTGGACCGATTTGTATGAAATTTTGTTTGCATATCGGGTAGGTCTGAGAATCGGCCAACATCTATTTTTCATACCCCTATTTTTTTTTTTTTTGCGTAACTACTTTTGCGGGGTCAGGTAGTAGCTTCCGTTACCGCTCCTCCCTTGCGCCCGAACAGCCCGACGCCTCTGCTGATCTCGACTTTAGAATTTCGCCACTTGTCCGCGAAGGATTTATTGTGTAATAGTATAATATGAAAGTTTGTTGTTTGTCCTTCAATGTGATTAAAGGATGTACCCAGCGAGTTTTGTTTTTGTCACATTTTTGTCAAGTTTTAAAAAGTTTTATGAAAGGGGCTAATGGGATATTGGGAACTCGGGAGTTTTAAGCATGGCTGTAATTTTAAAATTTTAAGTGTAATTGGTGGAAGTAATGTCTGGGGGTTTGTTAAATGATTTTAAATCTTACTCCGAAGAAACAGAAGTTGAAATCGATAAATATTTTTAATTAATTTCAAATAAGTCTCGTGAAGGCTTACGTTCAGAAGTGTTTGGCCCTTTGCAAATAGCGGCAATGGTACAGATAAATAATACTTCTTCTGAACCGAAAGCAATGGCATTAATTATAAAGTACACCTGAAAGTTATTTCTCACCGAGCACGCATGATGTATGTCTGAAAGACAACAACAACTAAATACACAAGAAAGTTTGGTCATAAAAGATTAATGAAGTTCAGCGCCTGCGATGTAACTCGGCATGAATTCTACTGTTTACTCAATTGTTAACTTACCTGCTATAAAACAAACGACGGTATACGACAGAAAATAGCAAGTAGCAAAAAATAAAAACGAATGTAACTCATAATACCTATCAATTTAATAAAATAAAAATCCAAAAGTGCATGACTCATAATGCTGATTTGATAGGTACTTAATATATTAGTTAGTTTCTTATTAATTAATTTTAAATAAACCATTTTGAATAAAAGCCATTATCAGAGGGGTCCGTGGCTAAATAATAACAGCCGCACAGGTCGATCGATCAGGTTAAGCTACGCTTGCCGAGGATGGTCTGTGGATGGGTGACCATCTTTACATACCGGGACCCCTCCGTGCCTCGGAAAGCACGTTAAGCCGTTGGTCCCGGCTGTCATTCGTGGATCTTAGACAGTCGTTAGGGGTAGTCAGAAGCCCGAAAATCTGACAACCAGTCTTACCAAGGAGTATCGTATTACCGAGTAACTGGGTTGTGGAGATCAGATAGGTAGTCGCTCCATGTAAAATACTGGTATTCAGCAGCATCCGGTTAGACTGGAAGCCGACGCCAACATAGACCAACTATGTTGGCGTCGGCTTCCAGTCTAAAAGGCTAGGTTTTTTTTTCGTTTTTACGTGTTAATAATAAACTTTGAAAAGTACAGAATTAATCTCCATTAAATTACATACTATACAACTAGCTGACCCCGCAAACATCGTTTTGCAAAAAAAAAAATTGTAGTAGCCGATTCTCAGACCTACCCGATATGCACACGAAATTTCATACAAATCGGTCCCGCCGTTTCGGAGGAGTTTAACCACAAACACCGCGACACGAGAATTTTATATATTAGATGGTAAGTATATAAATTAAGTAGGTTCTGTGTACTAGCAGGAGTACAACAATAAAAGTTGCAGAAATGAGATAATTTTTTTTTTCGATCGTAAAGCACTTTCTAATGCTTCGCATTATGAATCATGCAACAGGCCCAACTCATTCACTACAATACACACATCAAAAGTGTCTAGGGATCAAGCATTTTTATGCGGATTTCTTGAGATTGAGATGTGGCTTTGTAATAAATTTATGATTTTATAAATTTATATGGATCCTTTTTGGTGCATTTCATAATTTGAATCAGGAACTGTGAATCAAATTCGAGTAAAAGATGAAAATCAGCTGTCAATATTTTCCCTATAAAAACATACAACGCATTGAAGACATTATTAGTGCTACTGTTTCCCTACTACTGATTAAAACCAACGTTATTATGGAGCGGCGACGTCATTTAAGCAGGGAAGAAATGCTCAGAGCCGTGGGAATGATAGAAGCTGGTTCCCGGCAACGTACTGTGGCTTTAGCTCGGAATACAAGTCAGAGTGTTATCAGTCGACTTTGGACACGTTACCGAAGCACTGGTACCGTGGCTGAGCGCCATGGAGGACGGTATCGCTGCACCACACGGAGACAAGACCGATACATTCAAATCTTAACTCGAAGAGCTCCAACAATAACCGCCATGATGTTAGCCGTGAGGCTTCATCACTCTTCAGGGAACTTAATTAGCGACCAAACAGTCAGAAACCGCTTGCATGAAGTGAACCTTCATTCCCGAAGACCGCTACGGGTACCACCTATAGCAATGCACAATCGTAGGATTCGATATCAATGGGCTCTTGAACACAGAAATTGGGCAGAAGAACAATGGCGTTTCGTGTGCTTTTCTGATGAGTCTCGTTTTGGTATGAGACCGGATACAAGACGTATACGACACTGGAGAACCCCTGGACGCCAACAGCGATTAAAATCCTGCCAGGAAGTCCATCCTTATAGTGGTGGAACCATCATGGTATGGGCGGGTATTTGGATCGGCGGAAGAACTGAGTTGATTTGGATCAGAGGCAACCTCAACGCTCAAATTTATGCTGAGACGATTGTATCAGACGTCATCGTTCCTCTACAAGTGCAAATCAGTCCCTTATTTCAGTTAATGCATGATAATGCACGACCGCACACCGCAAGAGTTGTAAGACAGACTCTCGCCGCAGCTAACATCAATGTCCTGCCCTGGCCTGCTCAGTCGCCAGACTTGAACCCGATTGAGCATGCATGGGATATGCTACAGAGAAGAGCTCTGCCGAATATGGAGGGTATCCAGTCGCAAGAAGACCTTTTTTTGTTGTTGCAACGAACATGGGCGGCCATTCCACAGCGTGATTTGGATGAACTCATTTTGAGTATGCCAAACCGATGTTCTTGTGTTGTTAGTGTTCGCGGTAGAAATACGGATTATTAATTGTTTAAGTTACCCAATAAAATTTTAGAGAAAACTGTTATTTCAGTCTTTTTTTCGAACTTTTGTGTTAGTGGTTCAAATGTCAAAAATCCCTTTATTAGGAAAATGGCAAATTTCTTTATTAATGCAAAGGTGACTTGGTTTATCGTTACTGTGACAAACGAAAACACTTTATTTGATGAATCCTTAAAGAAAATTTTAATTAATATCAATCAGGAGAAAAGTTATTGCAAAAATATATGTTGATCCCTAGACACTTTTGATGTGTGTAATTGCCAAAAAATGCAAAACTTGACTAACCCACTCTTCACAAAATGCAGTAATGTTTATATCAATTAGTACATTGTTACTAATGTACCTCCCGAGGATTGAGACAGTCCCGACACTGGATAACAATAAAAACCCACCATTTTTTAATTAAAAAATACACAAAGGTTCTCTTTGTGACGACGACACGACTGCGATGCGATTGGATGTTTTATGTACCTTCGAAACTGCAGGCGTTTTACGACATGGTTTCCCCAGTATTATTTATTTATTACAAGCCTGTTTTGTCCCACTGCAGTACAAAGGCCGCCCTTCCCTCCTTCCACTTTCCCGGTCTACTGCGATTGTGAGCCAATCCTTTAAGAATGAGTCCAGCTCATCCGGCCATATCTTTCTGGGCCTGTCCCGTAGTCATTTCCTACTGTTTGGAATCCCCTGAGTTGTGGTTTTTACGTATCGCTGGCCAACCCAGTTCCAAATTAGTCCAGCAGCTTTAGCAAAAGCATGCTTTAGCAAAACATTAGCAAAAGATAAATACAATAACAAAAAGTATACAATTACTCGACAGTGATACGTTCATCTCACAATACTCCCAATATATGCCAAGATCTTCTTCCATTCGTCCGCCAACACATCGCAGTCAGGCTTAGCGTCCGAGGGCGGTGAGCGCAGCTGTCATATACAGATAACAACAACCCGTAAATGTTTACTGCTGAACGTCGGCCCACAAATAACTACTTTCAACAGAGGATTGAAATAAGCTTTTCGGTAGCTTGTCAATCCAATACATTTTTGACTCTCCGTCATCGTTATCACTGACTAGGCTTAGGAATAAACGATTTCATTACATTTTATTAAACGATTTCTAAAAAGAAGGTGTCTGTATTCGATCTGTATGTATGTATGCATGTATGTACGTATGATTGACGATGTACATACTTTAAGGCAGGTTTTAGTATATAATACATTAGGTAATTATTCTTTTGTACGATGTTATATTATGCACTAATGTACTGCAACTCTTGCATTTCTATGCGAATTTTGATGATTCTTCTAGTCGGTGTCTTCAATTCTTCAATGCACTAGTGTTAATAAATATTTTTTGGGGGTATGTATAACTAAAAAGTGAAAATTTTTAAAAATAAAACAACCTACTTCCAAAAAAACACTACAAAGTGACACCGACTTCCGAAATTAAAGTTACTTTTCACTTTCTTGTATTTTTTTTTGGAAGACGGTTGTTTTTTGTTTTTGTAAAGAAGTTTTTTTTATGAAATACTTTACGCAGGTACCCAAAAATCGTCATTATAGAATCCCCCAATCGTAACTCGTAAATGTCCCCACTCATCACTTTCCCCCTTCCATTGTCCCAATACTGAGACGTTTTTAATTAAGAAAATCGGCAGCTATTCGTCTTCGTCAACGATTTGCTTGATACGCCATTGTTTCAGTCCTTCAGTCCTCAGTCCCGATTGACGTCAGTTTTGTTTGAAAGCATTAGGAGATGAGACTGCTCAAAGACAAACGGACAAAGATTGAACGGACGTTTTTGTTGTGAAAGGAGTTTTTTGTAATGGTGAAGTGTATTGTTTGATGTTTTTGGTGATTTGAATGATGAGAATTTATTTAACATCCAAAATAAACTGCAGTTATAAACCACTTATAACAGAAGATTCAAATTGCAATCTAGCCTTTTATCTATAAACGTTCCTTAAACTTAAGAGATGTTAGAACGTTAAAATTATTAAAAAAAAACTATGCTTAAATATAAGGTCAGACAGTCGGTAATAATTACTTACCACTCTAGTATTTCACTTATTTATTCTGGCCAAGTAACTAACTGTGACAGATAAACTTAATTAAAAAGAAAGAAAGACAAATTCTTTATTGTTTAAACATTGTTTGAAAATGGTTACCTATAAACTTATAAGCTATTTTACATTTTGCAGCAAAAATTTAGTTTAACCCAATTGGGGCTCAAACTGGAATTGTAGTAATTTAATTGGTTGCTTCTCTAACATCGGCAAAAATGCAGTAGTGTATATATTTTTAATTTTATATAAACTTAATACTGAACAAAGCAATCTGCTAACTCCTTACTAAAAATATACAATAAATCAGCGCCATTCTCATTCACGTTCCCCTTACTCAAAAGCCACGTTTAATCACAAAGTTACTCAAACAAAACGCAAACAGACAATCGCGATATAAATCACCAAACATTAGGAAATAAAACCGTGTCGCAGCGAGGGCGGCAAATTGGAAAATTCCCGAAGTGTCCGGGATCCCATTGATTCAGCTACGACAATAGCAGTTCAGAGCACTAATCTTTTCATTAAAAACCGATTATTCGCTGCATGGCCCGCTGCACTAATAGGAGTAAAGAAACCCTCAACTATATTTTGCAGGCGACCACAACCTTACCACTTCAACATAAGATCTAAATTCCTTTAATACACGTGCAATTCTAAATTAGTTCATTTCAAGCCCCTGCAATATGCCACGCAGCCATCGCTGACGGGACGCGATGACATTTCAATTTGAATTCTTGTTGCGAAAAACGGAGATGATATTAAAAAAAGTTTTTCTGTTCGAAAATATTTGACGGTTGATTAGAATGCCGGGGAAATAGGGAAGTTTTTTTTTATAAAAAATTAGTTTTTGGAAGTTTCTGCTCTTACGAGTTCGTGATGTTTCGTTCGGGAGGTTACCAGCTTTCGAGCTCGTTTTCCAAGATGAGGTATATCGAGTTAGGAAACTCAATTGGGAGGAGTAGGTTCGTGTGATACTTATAGAAAATATTCAGTAAGTAGGTACGTGTTAACTTTACGCAAGTATTTTATTTAAATCAATGTTTGAGGAAATTTCTCAAAGTTTTGCAATAGGTAAGTGCTTGTAGGTACACTACATTTTTGTCCATATTACAGCATGTCATAGAGTAAATGTTGTCAAATGCTGTGGTAGAAACTCCATAATGCCATACAAAATCAATAATTAAAACATAGACCTCTTGAAATTTATTGCTGACTCACTCATCAAGAGTTTTAAGCTCAACACTAATAGATACTTGTAAAACTGCCTATTTTATAAGTATCCTTTTGTGTCTAAATAAATGTACCTCTATGATTTTCTTTAAGAATTCTACTTTAGAACTCATGCCAGTCTGTATACAATCCTTATCAAATCTCCACAGGTACAAACATCGCAAATCACAGATTCTTACAGCCAACACGAATGTCATAGCAGCTAGTGTTTACACTGGACTTCCGGCGCAAGTTTAGACCGGACATCCGGTCAAACTATCCGGCCTAATTTATTCAGACTACGCAAACAACATGTTGTGTGGCTGGCTACGAATAGGAATAGCTTTTGTCTAGTTTGGATCCTATTTGCTATCTAACAAACGGGCGAAACTGACCATGTAGGATGTAGGATAGTTGCATTAGTCAGTCTGTTATGGTATTTGATGATTAATGATGATGTATGGTTGAACTAAGTGATGATTGATATACATAGTATGGGTTTCCGCGTCAGGGCTGCGGAGCTCAGGTTTAATCTTCAACACCTGCTTGTGCACGCAAAGTTTAATTGGTTTTTAAACATAAGATTATACGAGAGGGTCACATAAAATAAATAAAATCTGTAAGGGAGAAAAAGACAGTTGGTATAAAACCATGAGTTGAGTCTGAGTTTTTTAAATTAAATTTTGTGGTTGGTACCACACAATTTAGTAAGAAACTTATACAGTGAAGTTGTGTTATTATATTCAAATTATAAACGAGGACGCTGGCCCCTTAAACACAAGTTAAATCTTACTTTGGGTGCCAGAGTTCATCGAAAACACTCTTTCTCTTAGTTGTAACGCTGCATAGCGTTTAGATAAGTGTTTTTGTACAACTGAAGGTAATAAAGAATATTTTTTTTTTTTGTTTAATAATCCATAAGTACTAATATTATAAATTCTAAAGTAACTCTGTATGTTACATTTTCACGCCTAAAAAACTCAACGGATTTCGATAAATTTTGGCAAGGCATTTTGGTAGCACGTAACATAACATTTCACTGGATTTCCGAAAAGTAATGCCTTATTACATATCTTATCTGGCTTCATTATCTTTTTAAAAATAGTTTCAAACTTAACCAGGGCATTTGCTTTACCGAAAAACATTTTACAAAAACAACATACACATTTTGATATAACTAATAACCACTTACACAAAAGCCATAACAATCCGTATCAGCAACAGAACACATAAAACGCTAAGTAAACCATTCATGAACACAATCTGAAGGAAAATATCTCATTAACAAAAAGCCCACTTGGGAAAGTTCCGCACTTACGGAATAACCCACACATGGCGTGAATACCCCTGTATAAATCACAGCCAATATATATTGGCATATTACTCTATAATACACATATACATAATACATGTGCCTTGGACACCTTTTATCATCCACCAGTTTACGTGGCCTGTTGTGACGTAGTATGTGAAAGGGAGTAGGGGTTTGGCTATGTTGGACATTGTACCTCTCAGTTATTATTTAAGTGTTCTTGTCTACTCAATCTCTTATTTGTTCATACTTCAGATATGTTCTGGTTTAGCGAGAAGTCGTGAAAGTAAAAAAAATCTGCTGGTATCCATAACTTGTTGATGTTTGTGTTCTGATAAAAGTTTCGATAACAATTTTGTTATTTATTCGGAGACTTCTGAAAGATTTGAAAATGGTAATCAAAAGACAATAGAACAATATCTAAGGTTCAATGCTATACCATCATTTAGCCACTGAAACGATTCCCAATATTATAATTTGTTAAAATTTAAATGAAGGAGTCCTGGTGACCTGAAATACAGGCCTTGAGCCTAGCTTAGGCACCAGTCTCCCACAATATAATGTCCCTCCTATCTGTCACCGTAGAAATAAGTGTAACAATTAAGAGTATTATTGTGGAGAAAATAAACTATTTTTATTATTATTATTATCTATCTATATCTATACTTATAATAAATCTGTAGAGAGGTCAATTCTGTACATGAAATATATTTCCAAAATCAGCGGGTGATTAGTGATCGTTACTGACGCCAAAAATGCAATCAGTAAAATTTTTGTCTGTCTGTCTGTCTGTCTGTCTGTCTGTCTGTATGTTCGTTATAGAAACAAAAACCACTCGACGGATTTCAACGAAACTTAGTACAATTGTTCTTCATACTCCTGGGCAGGTTATAGTATACTTTTCATCACGCTACGATCAATAGGAGCAGAGCAGTGAAGGGAAATGTTGGGAAAACAGGATTTCTTTTTAGGTGAAGTAGTAATAGGTTAGTAGTAGTTAGTTAGTAGTAGGTAAGTTTTGGTAAATTTATGTTCAGTTTTTTTTAATATTAAGTAGGTAAAAGCGTAGGTACTTTTATTAATTATAGGTATAGGTATTATTAATTATAGTAGTTATAGGTATTTAGTTTTAAGTGAAGTAGGTTTTATTATATATTATTTTATATATTAGACGTAGTTATATATTTTTAGTTATTCAAGCCCCAAGCGGACGCCGGCGTCCGCCCGCTATTGTCTTGAAAAACGCGTTGAATGAGAAATACGCGTTCTCAAGAATCGGCAGAAGAAAGAGCACATCGGTTAAACTCTATGAGAGTTAGTGCCTCAATTTCCGGAAGTCATTATTCCACGCGGACGAAGTCGCTGGCAAAAGCTAGTTATTAATATAGAGATTTCAAACACAACATCGCGCTCTAATCTTTTGAAGCAAAATACATAATTAAATAGGTATGTACATTTGCAAATTATGCCATCGTAGCCATGTTGGTCCATGGCGATCAAATATTGGCAAATCATTATTTTCTATCTTCTCCCGTCCCACGCCACAACTAAACTACTTCGCGTGTCGCCAATTATTTGCCAATTTTCGGCAACAATGACGCTTGATTGTCATTACACCACTCAGGACCGCGCAGGGAACGAGTAACTATGTGGCAACATGCCCTTAATTACGTGACAATCACGTATTGACCGATTTATTAGATGTAGTGTAGCGTAAACATAAAATTACCAGCCGTGTTGTACCCGATGGTATTTCCCATCGGGCACTTCTCAGGAGTCCTAAGGGATGCAATTCCGAAAAGTTTCTAACTACAAAAATGATGAACTTCCATACAAACTTTCATCCCCTATTGAACCCCATTAGGGAATGAATTTTCGTTCTTAGTGCTTACCTTGGTTATAGTATAAGGAACTCTTGTGCAAAACATGTTTCTAAACCAAGCTGTTTAGAATATGCGTTGTCCGTTAGTGAAATTAATATTTAGATTATACCCAAATAGCGGCAGGCAGAGTCAAATGAAAACAAACCTAGTACGGGGGGGGGGATATAGCACAAAATACCAAAACTATTTTCCATTTAAAGTAGTGTCCTAATCTATACTGCCAACCTATGCCATGTGTATACTTTGAACCGTCTAAAATTTGTGTACCCATTCTACCTACAGCAGATAGACAAATGTAAATAACCCACAAATGACGGGAACACATGTTCCCATTAAGTCAACGAAGGGACTTGATTACCCGCGGGCGATGGGCACGTCGGCTGCGAGAACATATTAACCCATTTCCCACTTCTCGTTGTTGACTTACGCAACTTACGAGAAGATGGAACTCACCTTTTGTTTTTCTGATTTACTGCACCTAAAATAGCCGCTGGCCCAACACTGCTCGTGGCTCGTGACTGACGAGTTGTGAGTCGTAGGTACGATCCTTGATAGGCACTTTACTTTGTGTAAATTATTTCATCACCTCTCAAAAGATCGTGTGTAAACCGGCATGTCGTAGAAACAGAAATATGCCATAACGCGTGGTGGATTACGGCCCACTCCTTCTCCCAGAACGAGACCAGTGTCCCAGCGGTTGGAACATTATAGACTGATTATGCATATAGCCCTAATTAAGGAAATAATTGTCCTATTACAATGGTTCACCTTATGGAAAGTAGTCACTATCGCCTTTAGACAAAGGTCATGAAGGGTTTAACACAATATTGTTACATAAGCGGTGAGATTTGATGTAAGTACTAGTAAATTCACTGTCACCCATACCTGTCATACTGAAACACAGCAAGTATTTAAACTTGTCAATCAATGGCATAACTAAAGAAATAGCTAAATCGCTTTACGTTACTACGTAAGCGTACGTAGTTGAAGATAAGTAAGCAAATTTCAGATAATGCACTACTTAGACAATCCAATTAGAAGTATTGTCTGTTGCAATAACTTAGTTGAACGACAAATAACTTACAAGTATTGCTCAAAACAACTGTGGTCAGTGGCGAACTTGCTGCGAGTGAGCAATATGCAGCGAACTTGAAGAAGTTCGTATTCCTGACATTTACTCCAAGGTCTCATGAAGGCCTTTTGAACTCGATCTCTTTTTGATGTTATTGGGTTTCAAACAAGCCGGCGGCCGACAATTTTTTTTTGTGGATGGGCCAAATTTCCCCTCCCGCTCAGGGTGCAGCAGAAGGGAGTGTCAGACTCTTACTGACTAAAACCCCCGTGTTCCTTCCTTAGCCCTTTATGTTCCAGGGCAGCGGTAACCCTTTCGGACAATCCCGCTGCCCCGGCAGGCTACGGCCCTTACGGGCCCCTTCCTTATAATGCTGACATCTCTTTGAGGCGCGCGTGGAACACGTACGCGCCGTCCGGCACGGGCCTGGTCCTGATCAGACGGTGAGTTACCTATTACTCTCCGCCCGCAGGCCCGCACCTACGGTGGCCGGGAGTCGTCACGCGGCTCCCGACGCCCGGAGCGTCTCCCGCGGCGGCTGGGACGTGAGGTTTACACCCTCAACCGTCCCGCCACTTCCTTCGCTAGCATGACTGCTTCACAGAAGGTAGGTGGGTGGCCGACCTGGACCCTAATTGCGTAACCCACTATCCATCTCAATCTGAATCATTTTGAAGGAGATTGCAAATCCATTGCTTCATATTTTCGAAAAATGTGTTTGCTCAACAACGTAAATAACGCAATCAATATTGTTGAACTATAAAAAGGAACCTATTGCTGCCTAATGCTACTGATAGTATGTTACGCAATTCCCCCGCTGATAGTAATTGCTCACCACTTTTTATGAATACCTGCAGCACTGCGGCTACACAGTTCCATCCTAGACTGAGACAAAGCTGAAATGTATCCAAGCCTGGTACATAATGGGCAGCGGGATTGTCCGAAAGGGTTACCGCCACCCCGGAACACAAAGGGCTAAGGAAGGAACACGGGTGGGTTTTAGTCAGTAAGAGTCTGACACTCCCTTCTGCTCCACCCAGAGCGGGAGGGGGGGTAATTTGATGATTTCCCATCCACAAAAAAAAAATGAAAAAAATGTCTGCCGCCGGCTTGTTTGCAACCCAATAACATCAAAAAGGAACGAACTTGTTCAAATTCGCTGCATATGGTCACTCGCGGCAAGTTCGCCACATACCACAGTTGTTTTGAGCAATACTTGTGCTAAGTTATTTGTCGTTCAACTAAGTTATGGCAACGGCCAATAGTTCTAATTGGATTGTCTAAGTAGTGCATTGTCTGAAATGTGCTTACTTATTTTCAACTAGCTTGTGCCCCGCGGTTCAGCTTACGTAGTAACGTAAAGCGATTGAGCTATTTCTTTAGTAATGCCATTGATTGACAAGTGCAATACTTGCTGTGTTTCAGTATGACAGGTATGGGTGACAGTGAATTTACTAGTACTTACATCAAATCCACAAAAAAAAAAAAGCTTGGTACATAATTCTTCTCAAAAAAATTGAAGCTTAATGCATAATCGGACTATAATGTTCGCATTGCTGTGTCTTAGGTCTCCTCTCAGTGAGAGAGGGTGGGCTATGAATCCACCACGCGGACCCAGTGCGGGTTAGTAGTTGTCAAATATCTTCAAATTTTTGGTTCTAGAACATGCAGGTTTCCTCACGGTGATTGCCTTTACTATTTTGAGAACAGTAGTGATGAAATTAAATACACAAAGTGCTTGCTTGGGTTTGAATTCACGACCTACAATTCGTAACTCGAAAATTTTATTTTTTATTCACCATTAAGAATGCTCGTCTCGTAAGCTAAAAAGGCAAAACATGTACCAACAGAATCTCCTCAAAAATTTGTTTGTTTAGGATGGGCCAAAACACTGAATCAACAATTAATATTCAGTAAATTATAACTTGGAACAAATAATGGAAGGCCATCGAAGAGCTTCCGTCAAGTGCCTTGTTTTGACAATACAATTTGGTATACGAGAGTAAATATTGAAATTAAAGGATTGCCTGACTTCAATATGGTGTGGGTGATAAATATCGTGATGAAACTTCTACTTTATTATTAAGAAGACATCGTCCACACTTACTGAACGATAGTAATCAATGAACTTGCTTTCACTGTTATTGAAACAACTGATGAGTGCATCAGTAAGAAACAGAGGTAGGTAATGGGACCTACAAGGTGAGATTATTTAAAAATGATTGCCTACTAGGTAATTTTAGTCTCTTGACTTTTCCGTGCCTCTTAATATTGCCTTGGGCAATAAGGCCGCCCATTGTATTTTTTGTAGTTTGTCATAGATGTTTGTTTTTGTTATATATTTTGTTTTCTGCTGTACAATGAAGTACTTTTAAACAAATAAATAAATAATATTGTTTTATATCGTCCAGTAAACTGTTTCTAAACATGGTGTTCGATATACAAACAACAAATGGCGGTAACCCATTGCGTAACTCGAACCATTACACATCCAAAGATTTAAATCGTTAGATATGTGAACGACGATATGCCACCGTACTAAGTCAAATGAAAAAGTGCTTACTCTTTTCAGTGTGGACAGTTTTTCGATTACTCATACAATAATAATGGCATTTCCATGGCAATCAAGTCTGCGACATGGTGTGTGTCAGAGGTGTCGAAACGGAACAGAAATGCGACACATCTACATCGACCGTAAGACCACAGCAGCTAACTTTAGGACAATAACCAATAACTAGAAACAACCCCTTCCCTTCATACTCGATGTAACCCTAACTCGCTACCAGCTATCATCCCACTCAATTACTCCAATACCGACCCAGCAGCGAGCCAGGCTAACTACGTAATTGTTTAATCTGCATGCTGGACGTACTTTGTATTGTTGTAACAGACAGTTTTCGATAGGTCTCGCCTCACTAAATTTAGTGGGTATTGTTGGTATTGGTCTGAGTTGTAGAAGAATGCGGGTTGCGTGAGTAAAGGAGAAGCGAGGTGTTATTGAGGCTAAGATTTTCGACAGCTGTGTTAAAAGTCTGTTATGCATTTTAATGATGTTTTTGCACATATTGTCGTTCCGCTTAGCGTAAAAGTAGTATAGGTTCCAATAAAGATAATAATTGAATCAATAATCTCTTAATGTAGCTGAAAGTATTAACTTTGTGTCAAAATTTGGGCATCATAGACCCGTATTCATTCACCTAGATATTTTAGAGCGATTTATTTAATACAACAATGATAATTTCAAGCATAGTTAGTTCCCATATAGAAGAGAACCTTTGACCCCAAACTTTGATCCTGTCATTCAGGACTTTTTAAATTCCCGCTTTCTCGCCAAATTTAGACCAATCCACAACAATTAAATTACACTACCGAAGCCAACCTAACTTGAAGTTGAGCTTAAGTCACGGCTCCGTTAAGTTAGTTATAGGGTGCCGTTAACTTGAGCACTAACTTACCTTTGGTCACTGATCTAACTTGGCACACAAATTACACTGTTAACTCATAACTTACGTCGTGTCTCAAACTGTATGATAATACGTTCAGTTTATGCAATACTTCGGTTTTGAAGTCAGTTCAATACATTTGGGAGGTTCGGGAACATTTGCGGAACTGTGTTCACTTGGAAAAGCAGTCAAGTTTCAATGTACGATAGAGTTTCATTCATGTATTGTAGATTTTGCCAACTTCATGATGTTGGATTTAGTTTTTGGTTTAACAAAATGCGTGTAGTATTTAACTTGGAGTAACCCATCTTGTGACCGCGTGGAAGATTATATCCCACTGCCTCTCGAAGAGAAGAGGCTTGATGTCCAGCAGTTAACATTATAGGCTGAGTAAGCTAACCAGTCTTGAGCAAGCGAGGTGATCAGTGATCGTGCCTATGCCTTTGGCCTGCAGTGGGGCAATAAGAGGCTGGTATTTCTACGACATTCAAACTGGAAAATATTTATACTACCCGGTGAATTTCAAACTCGAACAAGCCAACGCATATCAAGGTTAAATAAAAACAGAAACAAGACATTACGATGAATCGAGAGAGCCTAAAGGGAAATTAAAATGCAACAGTTCCTAAATTAAAAACCCATGACTCCACTCACCAAAACCGATGAAACAATAAAAATTAAACCAACACAATCCGCTTATCGCGACGACAATTATAACGGAAATCAAAATAACGAACACAAAGAGAAACTCAATAAAGCAATTGGTAAACAATTAGTTGGGGACCTACCAGTTGACGAGAATCGTTACATTTTAATTGTCCGGCTATTGTCCGAAACGCGAGCAAACGCGGGCAACTCGCGGACAAAACCGCGGCACGTCACGCATACAGAAGGGATTAAGTTTGTCTGTATGTGTGTGTGTTTGGATGTGTATCTTGTTGCAATGTGAAGTGGTGAAGGGGTAGACGGGCGGTTATGAAGCGGTTTTTTTGCGGTTGATAGATATTTAAGCGATTGCAGCGTAGGTTTTAGAGATTCAAGTGAGAAAAGCGCCTGTATTAATAAAATTAAAGATTCTTTTTTATTTCTAGTAAATACCATAGTAGATTTTACCTGTCTATAGATGACTATGTGAACAAAATGCTTACCTGAAACAAACAAAACAGTAATTATTTCTAACTTATCTATACATATAATAAAATCGTAGGAAAGTCAAAACTGTACATTGAATATTTTTTAAAAAGAATACTTGGGGCGTGATCTACAATCGATATCGAAGCCAAAAATATAGTTTTTAGAATTTTTGTCTGTTTGTCTGTTTGTCTGTCCGGGATAAACTCAAAAAGTACTGCATGGATTTACTTCAAATTTTGCATGAATATTGCTAAGACGTCGGATCAACACATAGGCTACATATTATCACGCTATCACCTACGGGGGAGGAGCTGTGAATCTTTATTTTTCTTACGCATTCTGTGACAGTGTGTAATCTAACGACGCATATTTAAATGTTGTTTTTGGGTAAGCCATGCTATTATCTAGCTTTACACTATAAAAACTACGCCATTTAAGTAATTTGGGCAGAGAAATATAGTTTCATGAATGTTAGTAGTATAAAGACAATTTTAAAACAGCGCCATCTATGAGATTTCATAAAAATCAAATCAAGTTACATTTTAACATTTTTTTGAAATTAATAATTTAAATTTGATTATGTTGGCGAGGTAAGTACTTAGTTAGTTATTCTTAAAATTCATAGATGGTGATGTGAATTTTTTTCATAAAAGTTGTATCGTATAGTTCGTTTCGAAAAATTCAAGTTCCAACAAAACCCTCAAAATCTTGAGCAGAGTTGATGAAGACAATTAAAAAAAAATGCAGTGTTAAGTATTACAAAAAAGTTATGTTCTTTGATGATGATCATTTCATTTCATGACACCCTCGCGCAGGCTAGCGTCAGTGACAGTCCCAGCCGCATGCGTCATCTGTTTGCCGTCATCTTGGTGTTTTGTGGAGTCGCGAACCCGGTAGCTTTGTGGGAAAAGTATCGCCATCATCTATCTGAAGATTTTCTACGAGCTTTGAGGCGTGTTACTGGAGACGAAGTCGAAGTAACTGATGAACGCGTGCTGAACACCTGTCTCAGTTCACTTCAAGATGTGGTCATTTCTATCGGCGGCAATCCACTGATCGAATATGGGTTACCAGCTCCCCAATCATCACCGTATCAAGACCGTAGAAATCGGGAGTATAACGCTGAGACAAATTACGATCCGGGCGAAATGACCACCATACGAAATGACCATGTCGCTTTGTTCTCTTCAGAGCAAAAACTTTATGACACCGTCCTTGAAAGCGTTGGGCAAAACCAGGATAAAATGTTTTTCTTGGATGCTCCTGGTGGAACAGGAAAAACATTTGTTACCACTGGCATACTTGCAGAGGTCAGGAGGCAAGGCAAAATTGCTGTTGCTGTAGCGTCGTCGGGAATCGCTACCACACTGCTTCCGAGTGGCAAGACAGCACATGCCATGTTTAAAATTCCCATCGATTTAGAGAGCGCCGAAACGCCTGTTTGTGGTGTGTCACGTAACAGCGATAAGGGACACACGTGCTCAAGGATTGCTCTATGATCGTATGGGATGAGTGTACGATGGCCAATAGGAAGGCAGTTGAGGCCGTGGACAGAACCCTGCAGGACATCCGCAGGAACGAACATTTGATGGGTGGTGTCACAGTTCTGTTCAGTGGTGATTTTCGGCAAACGCTTCCCGTGGTGACGCGGGGCTCGAGGGCTGACGAGGTGAATGCTTCGTTGAAACGATCTTCGTTGTGATCACGAATTCGTACGCTGCGCTTGACCATTAATATGAGAGCTCGGCTCGGCGGCACTACACGTGCTCAAGAATTCTCCGATGTCCTTCTAAGTCTTGGCAAAGGCACTCTACCAGAAGAGATAGGTGATCAGGTGGTGCTTTCAGAGTCTCTCGGTATAGTGGTATCCAGCTTAGAAGAACTAATTCGCTGTGTGTACGGGGACATCTGTCGTATACCGCACCAGCAGAATTCTTGGGTGTGTGAGCGGGCCATTTTGATGCCCAAAAATGATCAGGCTGCAACAATTAACGAATGCATTCTCTCGGAAATTGAGGGGAATAAAGTGGTCTACACCTCGATAAACACTGTTGTCGAGCAAGATGACGCCACACATTATCCCGTGGAATTTCTGAGCTCCCTGTCAGCAAGTGGTCTTCCAGCGCATACCTTCAAGCTGAAGGTCGGTGTTCCGATTATGCTTCTTCGGAACCTATCTCCTTCGAAGTTGTGTAACCCGCCTTAAAGTCATCTCGCTCCACAGACACACCATTGAGGCGGAAATTCTTACGGGTTGTGGCGTCGGCGAGGCAGTATTTATACCACGCATTCCCCTCATACCTCATAATTTCCCGTTCCAGTTCAAGCGCGTACAGTTCCCGTGAGTGTTTGCTTCGCGATGACCATCAATAAGTCGCAGGGGCAGACACTGATGGCAGCGGGTGTTGACCTCAGGACGAGTTGCTTCTCACACGGGCAACTGTACGTCGCTTGCTCCCGCGTCACCAGTCCTGACTCTCTTTACATTTTGGCTCCTGGCAACATAACTACCAACGTAGTTTATAGAGAAGTGTTGTAAGGTATGATACCTTTGTACGTATTTTTACTCTTTTGTGTCCTGGAATGTATGTATAGGCATTAAGTCCGCCTTTGTACCTTTTTGTGCGAAAAGTTTAAATAAATAAATAAATGTATTCCTGCATTATTTTCTCTATTTCCTTCAGTCACATCTTATGACTGAACTCAGCAGGATTCCCATATAACTCTCTTCACTTGCTTCGCTTGCAAAAAAAACTTATATTTTAATGCTATTTTAAAAGTTGTGTACTTATAATGCTATAGCGACACGGCATCTTAGGTATTTTTGGTGCTGTAGAGCCTTCACGCAGACGACGTCGCGGGCAGCAGCTAGTCAATAATAATGTGATAAACATAGTTTTGACAAAAAAAGAGGGTGTATGTGCTTATAACCAACCACACGATAGAAGTGATTTACGACTAGAGCCGAGTATACGCGATTCAGCGTCACCGACACTAGTTTGACGGTTCAATTTCATGCGCCTACAGAAGTTTTCAGTTAAAAAAAATACAGATATATTAAGCTCGTCTTTGTACCCCCTATTAACTGAGTACGTATTCGACCCGCGCGTCTGTTCGCCCAGCAGCGAAACTCATGCTATTTACCGCCACACTCGAGGCATCCTTTGCTTGTTTTACTACTTGCAATTAAATGTATGTTCTTTAGAAACTTCCTCAAACTTAGCGCAACAGACAGTAATTCATTTTCATACAACTTGGATAACTTTAACAATTTATATGATAATACACAAAAACGTGGATTTTATTAGCAGCATCTGTGATTTCGCGGAAAACGCACAACAAACTCAGATTGAGTTTGTTCTGATACTCGTGGTAAAGAGACGTCTAAAACTAAAAAATACATACTGAAAGTTTTGATAAAAAGTGGGATACAATCTAATTTCTTTTATCTCAACAGCTCGTTTATTTACCCCGATACACACGTGGCATCTCTTATATTTCGCGATTGTATCACCCGCTGCTCAACTAACACACTCAAGACCTCGATTTAGCCATGTATATTTGGTACCGTTACGGTGCCGTTATCTGGACGCAACTTTACGTTTCGCCCCCGCGTCTGCTCGCCCCGACACTCCACACGCGCGATTCAGCGTCACTCGCGGCATCCCTCGTTTGTTTTACTACTCGCAATTAAACCGACTGAGTGACGTGGATTGTCGCCTCTCGGGAAACTCTACGGAAAAAAGGGTTTTTTCACCACAAAAAGTACTTTTTCGTTCCGCATTAGGTGTATGACGCTTTGAGGGGGGGGGGGGGGGGGGGGGAGTGAAGAACTTTATTGGACTGTGCTTCTGTTTTTTTATTGTAGGCTGCGGTTTTTAATGAATAGGCGACAAACTGCTGCGTGTGTGCGTATGCGATTAATTACGTAAATAGAGCCATAACAACATTTGAATGTAAACACAAATATTCCTACATTATTGGTGAACGAATAAACTGTATGAATACCAGGGACCCAAGTCAGCTATTTTTATAAATTCGTCATTCCAACACGATCCCATTGTCATTTTGCTAAAAGTTCGTAATCTGCTAAATTTATAAAGATCGATCATTGGTCGGTCAATGGTCTGAGAAAAACTATGCTAGATTTCATTTAATATATATTTTTACATATTACGTATCATTGTTTGCAATTTGAAGTAGTAAGAAGTTCGTAAATATCAATAAACATTACATTTATTAATTTGTCATTAAAGTCACTATGTACGAGATTACCATTTTATGCCATTTCTTTCAATGGAGTGTCAGTGGTTGACCATTGGAAAGTCATAATGACGCCATTATATTAGTAGATTACCAAACTTGTCAAAATCAACAATTATGAAATCAATGATAGACCATTCTGACACTATTGTAATAGCAGACTTGAGGCCCAGTAGTAAAGTAGTGACCAATAAAAACATAATTGTAGTGGCAAAGTTGAGTGAATGTTCAGTGAAATAAATAACTAAGTTAATCTGATGAGCTTAAAATTCAGACGACATTTAAAGCATATTTATTTGAGCAGCAAGAACACGACTGATCTAAAACTTTATCCAAATGCAACTAGTGTCAATACCATTGTAACAAAAACCTCATAACTTGCTACATTAAACATTGCACTCGGTCTGAAGGAATGCCACGGTCACTGCCACAAAGCATACACTACCCACTACAGCAGTACCCTAGCACCAGGATTAGGATTCCGCAGCAAAGCTAGGCGAACCATCAGACAAATAACCCTTAAGCGTCTCGCGGGAAATCTCTCCGGGTTCCGCACACCGCAACGAATTTAATCTGTTACGTTTAGACGAAACTTTAGAACATTCTTGTTGTAGACTGATGTTGTTCATAGTATTTAAGTGTTAAGTTAGAACTTAGCTCACTTATAGGGTGGACTGACTTGTGTTCTATTGTCTGGCAAAGTAAGACAAACTGACGAATAAGACTGGCAAATGGTTAGCAGTTCTAGAATTTATCAAACTTAAAAAAAAAACAAACAAACTAATGGAGGGGCCCGTGGCTAAATAATAACAGCCGCACAGGTCGATCGAACAGGTTAAGCTACGCTTGCCGCGGTTGGTCTGTTGATGGGTGACCATTTTTCCATACCGAGACCCCTCCGTACCTCGAGCACGTTAAGTATAACACATGTTTGGCGAATTTGATATTATTAGTAGAATTTTCGCACTGAAAGGTGTCTGGAACGGTTTCTCCCGACGGCCAGGCTGTAACTAATAGCACTAACATCAAATCAAGCAGACATCACTCTTTCATCGTGTCACAGCTCCACATAAACACAGTAAACATCCACCTAAATACATTCTAAAAAGCCAAACCTAACCCTTTTTGAAACTCACATAAAGCAGACTTCTGCGTCCTTATGTCACGTACTTCCTTAGCAAAAAAATATAAAATGATACATGCCGCTGTTACCAGTATTAATAAATAACTATATAATATATTAGCGAGCGCTCGAAGTATCACGTGAATGATGAAGGCTGCATTATCAATTTAAAATATCTGTACAGACAACTGTACAGGTTTAATTTGTTTTATATACATAATTAGTTTCGCGGCACGCGTCAGCACTTTTATACGCTATTTAAATTGTAACTTTCGCACTATGAAAACACTGCATCTTTATCACTGCACTTTATCATTGGTATCAATTAAATACTCGCCGCAGAAAGTTGTGTTATTTATCATCTAATACGCGATCTTCCTGCCTGTATCAACGAGAAGCAGTCATCTATCATTTATCATCTAAGTGTAGGCGTGAAAACCCCTACATTTTTGGTCCTTCGAGCCGGATTCTTATCAGTGTATCATTATCAGATTTGTATTCTGAGGATTTCTGGTACGATAGCGAATCGGTCTGCTGGCCTCCCACAAGCGGGTCTCACCAGTTAGATTGAGAAGGCGCACATATCGTGCTGGAGATTCCAGAAAAAAGCATCAAGCAAATCAGTCAACAATTTATCATCATCAGCATCAGATAATCTTTTCATATCAGCAAGAGCATCGGGATATTCTTATATCAAGCTCAGGCATTTATCATTTAACTATTATCAATTATCATGGAGGGCATACAATTAATGTTCGAACGTCAGAGCTTCCTGACCAAGGAAATTGAGAGAATAAATACCAATTTCCGTAAGGACAGTTCAACCAGGAAGACACCTGAATATGTTATCAGCCGATTAGCCTCACTGGATAAATGTTGGAAGGAGTTTGAAGACAATCATAGCAGACTTCTGGAGGTTGAAGATGATCAATATGAATACTTCTCCAAAGGGATTCATGGGTACATGAAGGAATATTATATCAAAACCAAAGACATGATATCATCATATAAGGAGACTAAAGTTCCGACCTTTTCCTTACCCACCTTTGAAGAATACTCCTATCACGGGGATGACCTACTTGGTCAGCAGGACACTAACTTTAGAGCATTAGAACGACTACTGAATAGAATCAGCGTTCAAGACTTAGAGGAAAAATGGGAACTTCAGGATGAACTAAAGAATCTTCAACATCTCTGGAAAATGATTGACACCATTCACCTCCGTCTCGATAATCAACTGAAAGGAAGCAACGATGCGTATGAAGTCAAGTTTTTGCAGATTGAAGAGCGTTACCTTGCCATCAAAAGGGAGTTGAACAGAAAATTAAACTCTACTGCTCACCTTGAGCAAGCCACACCTAAATTAGAAGTCCCTACATTTTCCGGAAAATACACCCAGTGGCCGACCTTCTTTGATTTATTCATGGAAACGATTCATAATAACAAATGTATTACGAAGGCGCAGAAAATGCAACATCTGAAAAGCAAGGTCAAGGGTGAGGCAGAAGGTTTAATCCAGCATCTCCATATATCAGCAGAAAACTACGAGACAGCATGGGATATCCTCACTCATCGTTATAACAATCCACAGATTCTGTTTTCAACACAGATGGATATCTTTCTAAATCAACCGCTGATCACTAAGCAATCATCATATCATGCATACAAGAAGTTGCATGATACCACGACACAGTGTATCAACAGCATTCGGAACCTAGGCATTGACATCACTACCTGGGACCCAATATTAGTCCACCTATTATCAAAAAAGCTGGATGAAGAAACGCGTACTGACTTCATGGAGTCGCGTGAGTCGCCTCGAGATCTAACATCATATACAGAGTTCCTGCATTTCCTTGAAAATAAATTTATGGCTCGAGAGCCTGTAGGCAAGAAGGAGAGGCCTGCAACTTCAGATTCGTGCAAGCCGAATTCAAATCATCCCAGGCCTCAAAATCATAACAATTACTCAAAAAACGCATCGTTTTATAAGAAATATCAATCAAACGCCACAAACAATAAGAGGTCCTGTCCAGTATGTAAGGCGCCTCATGATTTGTTTCTATGTAAACGCTTCCTTGCGCAATCATCGGACGCAAAATTGAGGACAATTTCTCAACATAATATTTGTCGTAATTGCTTATACAAGCATTACGACAAACAATGCATTTCTACAAGAAGGTGCAAAGAATGCAACGGTGATCATAATTCAATATTACATGACGCGTTTTCAACGACGCGAGGTGACCTACTGGAACAAACTCAACCTCAGCCCTCTCAAACGTCATCGGACTCAGCTTCAACGTCTCGTAGTAATCACAATGTTAATTACGTTGCCACTGAAAATGAAGAAGTCCTTTTGACTACCGTAGCATTGAATATCAGAGCTTCAGACGGTAGAATTGTGAAATTCAGAGCTCTACTAGACCAAGGGTCACAAATATCCCTTATATCAGAAAATGCCGCCCAATTATTAGGGTTAAAGAGGCAATATTATCAAGCAGCAATATCGGGAATTGGTTCGACACAAAAACAAAGCAAAGGCTTAGTGTCACTTGAATGCCTGTCAATTTACGAAGACTATCATTTTACAACGGAGGCTTTAGTCGTATCACGAGTTATAAATAACTTGCCTAATGCCTCGTTTAAGAAAAGAAATTGGCCCCACTTATCACACACTAGGCTGGCAGATCCTGAATATAACATTTCAAGGCCAATTGACTTGCTCTTGGATGCCAGTGTCTACTCAGACATTATCATGACCGGTCTTATCAAAGGGCCAGTTCAAGCTCCTATCGCTCAGCAAACAAAACTTGGGTGGATATTATCAGGCAACGTGAAGACATTTGCATGTCACGTTGTCGTCAACGATGTAGACAGCATCTCCAAGTTCTGGGAGGTCGAAGATATACACGAGACCACATCATCATTATCATCCGCAGATCAATATTGCGAGGAATTTTACCAAACAACCACTAAGAGATTGGAGTCTGGCCAGTATGAAGTTGCATTACCCATGAAACCTAAATTCGAACAAGAGATGGGTGCATCAAAATCAAAGGCTGTTGCTCAGTTCATTCAGCAAGAAAAGAAGATGAGCAAGGATCCAGCACTAGCAGAAGGTTATCACAAATTCATGCGAGAGTATGAAGAGCTAGGTCACATGCGTAAAGTCGAGCCACAAGATCACACAGCATGCTACTTACCGCATCACGGCGTGCTGAAATTAGACTCTACAACAACAGCTCTCCGTGTTGTATTCAACGCTTCGTCTAAGATGTCATCTGGACGCAGTTTGAACGACTTGATGTATAATGGACCGAACCTTCAACAAGACCTTCAAAATCTCATCCTGAGGTGGCGACAATATAAGTACGTAGTCACAGCGGACGTGGAGAAAATGTTTCGAGCAATCTTATTGAGACCTCAAGATCAGCATCTTCAATCTATATTGTGGAGAAGTCATCCTCGTGAATTACTCCAAGAATATAATCTTACCACTGTTACATACGGTACAAGAGCGGCCCCGTTTTTGGCGATGAGAACGCTGAAGCAAATTGGCATCGATCATGCTGAACAGTATCCATTAGCAGCGTCTGCCTTGGAGTCATCTTTCTACATGGATGATTATATGGGGGGAAGCAATACCATCGAGCACGCCAGACAACTTCAATACGAATTAATATCGGTGTTAAAAAATGCTGGTATGAACCTGAGGAAATGGTCTAGCAACGAACCTCTGCTCATCGAAAACCTACAACCAGAGCAAATAAACGCTCCTTTCGAGTTCAAAGACACTGCCTCTCGAAAAACATTAGGCCTGCGATGGATTCCTTCTAGTGACATGTTTACCTTCGACACAAAAATTGAACCTCAAGACAGCGACAAACCGTACACAAAACGGCAATTATTGTCAGATATTTCTAAAATATTTGACCCTCTTGGCTGGTTATCACCGCTCACCATCAAAGCAAAAATATTATTCCAGAGCACTTGGACTGCGCATCTAGCATGGGATGAAGAATTACCGGCTAACATATCATTAGAATGGAAAAGGTTGCGAAACGACCTAAGAAATATCAACATTTATCAAATACCTAGACATCTAGGTCAAACAGAAAAAAACATACAAGTACATGGATTTTGTGACGCCTCGGAAAAGGCTTATGCATGTGCAATTTACATAGTAACAAACAATCATAAGGGCGAGCGCACATCGAAGCTAGTGACAGCAAAAACAAAGGTGGCACCAATCAATAAATCAGTCACACTACCTAGACTAGAGCTACTAGGTGCATTCTTATTAGCACAACTGATGGAGAAATTTCTTCAGACACTAGCTTCGGAACAAATAGCAATCTTCGCCTGGACTGACTCGATGGTAGTACTTGGCTGGCTAAACGGGGACATATCAAAATGGAAGCAATTTGTGGCTAACCGTGTACAAAAAATTACGGGAATCATCCCAGCATCAAACTGGCGTCACGTCAAGTCTTCTGACAATGCAGCAGACTGTGCTACGCGTGGATTGAGCAATGAAAATTTATCAGGAGATCGCTTGTGGTGGCAAGGGCCAGAATGGCTTCTCAAATTTAACTCATATCATATCACCACAACCGAATATCAAACTCCAACAGAAGAAATGAAAAAAACCATTGTACACACAGCCTTATGCCAAACGAGTTGGACTTTGGCAATTGAATTATTAAATAAATTCAATTCATTAACAAAGATTGTGCGAATAGTGGCATGGGTGTCACGTTTCATCGCTAGCCTGCGCAATAAAAAACCACGTGCAGCGAGAAGGGCACTGACCAGTGTCGAAATACAAAGCGCACTGTATCATATTATCAAACATGCACAAAGCATAGAGTTTAAAGAAGATATATACCATCTAAAGAAAAAGGGCTTCGTCCGCAGCAACAGCAAATTGTCCTGTTTACGACCATTCCTAGACGATCACGGGATACTAAGGGTCGGTGGACGCCTGGAGCAAGCAAATATCACATATGCAGCGAAGCATCCCATCATTATATCACCTGGAAGTCGTTTGGCAGAGTTAATCATTCAGCAGGCTCATATCACTACGCTTCACGGCGGGCCGCGACTTACCTTATCATTCATCCGGGAGAAATATTGGTTGATCAGTGGCATCAGCAGCGTCAAAAAACAACTCAGATTGTGCGTAAAGTGTCGCAGATATAACCAAGAGTCATATCAACAACTCATGGCTGACCTCCCAAAGCCTAGAATTACACCTTCTCGGCCCTTCACTAATGTCGGAATAGATTTCACCGGACATGTGGAAATAAAATCCAACAAGGGACGAGGTATAAAGACTACCAAAGGATACATTGCAGTATTCGTGTGCCTAGCAACCAAGGCCGTGCACATGGAATTGGTATCTGATCTTAGCACAGCATCCTTTCTAGCAGCTTTAAGAAGGATGTGTTCCAGGCGTGGAGTACCCAAGAATATTTATAGTGATAATGGTACGAATTTTGTGGGCGCTTCACGACTTTTGAATCAAGAGTACAGAGAGATCATGGCTTCAATCAACCCAAATGCTATCAATGACGTCCACAACATGGATATACATTGGCACTTCAATGCTCCTGTCTGGCCAAACGCAGGAGGATTATGGGAAGCAGCGGTGAAGAGTTTGAAATATCATTTAAAGCGCGTGCTAGGCAGTCAAAAATTAACCTACGAGGAGTTCACCACATTGTTGTGTCAAATAGAAGCCTGCCTCAATTCAAGGCCTCTCTGCGCATTCACTGAAAATCCAGACGATACCTATCTCACCCCTGGGCATTTTCTTGTTGGCGGATCCTTGTTATCACGACCACAAACAGATCCTGATCATATGAGCCTAACTATACGTTGGCAATTGATTCAGGCAATTAACAAACAGTTCTGGAAAAAGTGGTCCACAGAGTACCTTCAACAGCTTCAGTCAAGAACAAGGTGGCGAACTACTAAAGAAAACCTTAAATTAGATGATGTGGTTCTTATCAAAGAAGATAACATGCCGCCTGGCAAGTGGGCGATGGCGCGAGTTCAAGCTCTGCATCCCGGTCAAGATGGCTGTGTAAGAGTTGTGACGTTGAAAACTGCCAATAATATTATCAAGCGTCCGGTCAACAAACTTATTCCACTGCCAGTACAAGAAAATAATATCATGAGGGAGCCCACTTCGAATAGTTCCCATCAAGGAACATCCCACAGGCGTCGCGATCGGTCGAAATTCAACATGAAAACATTATTTACATCAGCACTTCTTATGCTAATGATGATAATATCGCCTAGCATGCAGCAATCATCAATATCATACAATATCACGCTACTCGACGGTCAAAGAAATATGCTTTTCGACAAGGTATCAGAACTCCAGCACATCAAGGACGAATGGAAGTTAATAGTCTACTACAACATGTCTACCTATTGGTCTGGATTCACTGATTTAGAAAACTATATTCAGCATTTAAATCAACTATGTCAGCGATCGTGCCTACCTCAATCAAGAATGCCGTACAGAGCTATCATATTACAACTGCAACACGAGTTGAGCGAACTTCAACATTATAACTCTTTACTGCGGAACTCAAGCAAAAGATACAAGAGAGGACTAGTAAACGGAGTTGGCAACCTGGCTAGATCCTTGTTTGGGGTGTTAGACGACAAGTTTGCAGAGCAGTATAAACAAGATATTGAGCAAATATCACGTAATGAAAATCATTTACAGAGCCTTATCAAAAATCAAACTCTTATTATTGAATCGGAATACAGCATTATTCGAAGAAATGAGGCCATAATGAATCAACAATTTACGTCCATGTATAAACAGATGAAGGCCTTATTGCAGGAAATAAACAACGTGCAATCGGACACAACGCAAGGCCTTTATTTAACGTCGTCAGCACTATCAGCATACACCGTTTTATCAAACTTACGACGTGTACAACAAGGTCTCATCGATGTGATCACTGACATCTATCATGGGCGCATCGATACTCACCTGTTACCACCTAAAGAATTAGAGGCTCAAATAAATATCATAACACGCGAGGTACAGGGTGATCTCAATGTGCCAATAGACAAATCAAGTATCAGAAGTCTTTATAGATTACTGCGAGTGTTTGCTCGAGTATATAACGACTATCTTATTATGGAAATCAAGATTCCTCTGGTTACTACGGAAAAATATGAGCTGGATAAAATCATACCCCTACAAAGAGAAGAATCAGGAAAAAGTTATCAAGTTACATCGACTTATCCATATTTGGCAATTAACTTGAGAAAGGACTTGACTTTATTCTTCACAGAAAACGACTTACAACAGTGCCTTCATGGAAATCCAGAGAAGATATTATGTTCCATTGATAAGCCCATCTATAAAATTCGAGAAAAACAATCCATTTGTGATATTAAAATCAATGATATAATCACATCGCCCTGTATTCACAAACAGTCGAAGTGCGAAAATAAGTGGGTCAAGTTACAGCGACCGAACGACTGGCTGTATCAATGTTGTCAGCAATGCACTGTCCGCATTTTTGGCACACGGACTACGGAAGTGAAAACTTTATCAGGAAATGGCATAATCACCTTATGTCCAGGATGCACGCTCAAAGGAGACTCTTTCAAGATTTACTCTCATAAGAATTTCATCAATCACGTGGACCACTATGCCGAAGAGATGGAACTCCCACAGATGTCTGTTGTAAATGATATAGTCAACACCAGAATCCCCTCGGTTGAGACCTTTGTACCCGAGGATCATCACACTATGTGGAGCCAGTTGCGGTCAGAAATAGACGATCTTAAGCAGCAGTCTACACAAGCAATGAGTGTCCACGACGTGCATCAGTACAGCGTGCTATACTCGCTGGTGGCCGGAGCGATCCTGACGGGCTTTATCTTAATTATCATATGGATCCGACGAAGACGGAGACAGCAGCCGGCGGCATTGGAGTCAAGATTGAAATTAACAGAAGTACAGTCTATCCCCAAGCCGCAGCCTACCCCTCGAAGGATCACCGAGAGCACCTCAACCCCTAACTTGCACTTGCAGTTTGATATTCCTTTATGTGAAAGTTAGAGGGATAGATTTTTGTAATTAGCATTTAAGTTGAGATTTTTAAGTTGGCATTTTGTTTAATTTGTTATTAATTTGATGTATTTTTCTTTCTTTGCGCCCTCGGCAGCATGTACAGACAACTGTACAGGTTTAATTTTGTTTTATATACATAATTAGTTTCGCGGCACGCGTCAGCACTTTTATACGCTATTTAAATTGTAACTTTCGCACTATGAAAACACTGCATCTTTATCACTGCACTTTATCATTGGTATCAATTAAATACTCGCCGCAGAAAGTTGTGTTATTTATCATCTAATACGCGATCTTCCTGCCTGTATCAACGAGAAGCAGTCATCTATCATTTATCATCTAAGTGTAGGCGTGAAAACCCCTACAATATCCTTTTTTGTCAACTATATTATGGAGTTTCATCGTCGCGAGATACCTTGTTTTGTTTCTTAACGTTTTAGCGTATCGTTTTAGATGGCGGTCATGTAATTTTAATTCCGTGGTTTGATAATGGTGGAATTAATGTTATGGTACAATTAGGGAAATTAATTCTTTAGCAAAGAGACACTCTACATCAATTTGCCACGTTATAGCCATTATAAACAACTGTCAAAGAATGACAGTTGTGATTTATTTATTTATTTAATACTTCAAGCACATACATGTACAGAGGCGGCCTTAATGCCATAGGCATTTTCTACCAGTCAACCTTTGGGTGATGCAGAGACAAACAGTAGTAGGTGCAATCATAAATATAAAGATACGCAGAAACCTATTTAAACTATAAATTTAAGTTGCTAAACGATTAATTTCCCTGACTTTGAAAAGTTTGTGTTCCTTAGAGACCTTATGTTTTACGCTGTGCCTTAGTTATTAAAAGGTCGAGTTTAGGTCAGGCCTTCGTTCACGCTCTATAAAACTTGACCTAAGCTATTTCAAAAGGTCTGGCAACTAAAGAACAGGCTCTCATTAATGTAGGCACTCAAAAGCCGCGGATAAATTAAACGAAAATATGCTTATATGGCAGAAACTTAGGAACAGAACACTTTATAGAAAACAGTGATTTAAAAGGAACCCAAATCGAATCTACTAAACAAATAAAGACTTAAATAAAGCCAAATCAATGAATCTGCCTGCCTTTTCCCAATTTTGTTGGGGACGACTTCCATTCTAACCGGATGCCACAACCCAGTTACTGGGTAACACGGTACCCTTTGATAAGACTGGTTGTCAGATTTTCGGGCTTCTGGCTGCCTGTGACGACTACGAAAGATTTACGAATGACAGGCGGGATCAACGGCTTAATGTGCTGTTCGAGACATGGACGGGTCTCGATACGGTCACCTATCCCCGACCCGACCGCGGCTATTAACATTGAACCTTTCGGCCAATGATATATCAAAATAAAGCATCTACAACAGAAAGAAATATAGCACAAACTATACGAAAACAAAAATTACATCGATATACAAAACCCAGGTACCTAATACTTCAAGCAATTCCCCTATTTGTCACTGCCGACTCATAAATGTTTCATCATAGCCAAACGCGCTCTCCTAGGGACGTTCTGTCTCCTTCCACTTTTTTGCTGCCTCATCCACTCGTATTATCGACGTGACAAAGCTCATTTTTGATTGAATTTATTGTATTGAAGATAACCTATAGTTTGTTGGATACTCAAAGAATTTGGAGCTCTGGTCTGTTTTTTTTTTTTTTATGAATTCGAAACTTACGTATTGTTTACTACTCAATATAATTAGAAACAAAAGATTTCACGTCAGATGCTTATACTTATAGTGCTATAAGAGTTTCCTGCAGAAAAATAAGTTATTTCACCGTTATCGATTTCTGTGTTTACTTTTCCGAAATGTGGAAGTCACATCCTTTAGTAAGACAGATTTACAGGTTGTAAGTGCCGGCAGAATCACAGTCTATGATTTGGGTATCAACATTCGTCATATAAATGTATTTTTTTTAGAATTTAATTTTTTTTTAAACTTACATTGAATCCATTCCAAATTCGGTCCACTCATTACACCTTGACGTTGAGGTCAAGTCTGGGAGCAGTCATTATTGGAATTCAGGTATTCCAATAGGCTAGTTTCCACCATCAATAAATTGAAAATCTATTTAGTCCGTCAATTAGAGTATTGAAAAATAATGGACACGTATTTTTTGTTTTTGTAAATCAATGAATATTGACATAGATAAAACGCATCAAAACGCGGGGCTCGTGACGTCAGAACTCACTAAAAATTATACCAAGGCGTGACGTATTGAGAATTTTAAAAGCGTCGTATCTTCGTCAATTTTGGTTTACGTAACAAAAGAAAAAATACGGGTCAAATATTTTTTGATAATCTAACTGACCGACTAATTAGATTTTTTCAGTTGACAAGCCTATTGTGGTGGCTCTGAAAAGTGCCTTTGGTGATGGTCCAGGAGGAGACTGTGGGAATCATCGTGATGAGAAGACTGGGCTTTTGTCGTGCTCTCTATGCAGTAACACCTGAACTATGAAAGACTTGGACGAATAATGGTCAAAGCTTATTTAAAACCAAATGGAATCATCACGACGACGAAGAACTCAGGTATGGGACATTGACAAAATCATTAGTCAAGGGCAACACTTTGATGATCGCAGCAAGTCGTCCCATTCCACAAGTAAAATGTTTTTATTCCAACACTGTCTTCACATCTTCCTACAATAAAATCTTATGAATACAAAAAACAGTTTCTCTCGCAATAATGCTCTGAACTTTAATATTCTCCGTCTGACACGATTTTTATTGCGTACTTTTTATGTCAGAATATATTACGGTTAAAATAGTTTGAAAGGAACTCGTGAATACTTCCCCAGTTCCCAGTTCCCAGCTGAATGGACCGACTGAACTATTCCTAGAAAATGCAAAGTGAGGATTTGTTTTATGGAATATTTCTTCTGAAGAGTAGCGTGATTAATGTTGCGTCTGTTGTTGAGATTTTAATGTCTTCGTTAATTACTAAAGCCAAGCTTCTAATGTATCTTTTCTCGGATTTCATAATTACACCTTCTTAGGTAAGACTCAGGAGCAAAAGTACCTACCTTGAGGTTTTAGGGTTCCGTAGTCAACAAATAAGCTTTACTGTTACGCCATGTCCGTCTGTCACGTCTGTTTAACTGTCCACGGCTTAGCTCAGAGACTCTTAAGACTAGAAAACTGTAATTTGTCATGGGTTTTTTGGATATTTGTTGTTGAACTGTCAAAACGAAACCGATTCCGATTGATAACGTGTTACGTAATTGCCCCGCTGGTGGTTTTTGGATTTGTGAAAAAATTCACGGTGGTAGTATATATTATAACGAAGATAAAGGAAAACTTCACAGCTTTAAAGTCGACCAAATAAAATTTGCAGTTGAAATTTATGGGAAAACATGTTTTTCAACTATAATTTTAAGTTTGTTCTTGGGATAAATTCATTCCAACTACAGACCCTTTAATTGTGCGTGGTCCGACATACAATTGGCCGGTTTTTCTTTCCACCGTTTTCAATATATCGCTCTATGATAAAAATGGATTAGCCCAAAATATTTAGCAAACTGGCCTACGTCAACTGCTTTAGAAACGCCTACCAAGCAGCATGATGATGAACTTTTAACAATAATTAACAATTGTAAGAAGAAAAGTTGTTTGAATATGATGATAATATGGCATGGGGAACTATCAATAATTATTAATTATTTAGAGAACCTAGTGTAGCAGACACAAAACTAACTATTGCCAAACCTTCCAACTAAGTGAATAAGCATGTACCAAGGAGTGAGTGCACCACAATGGATCAGTCGCGTATTAGCATTCACGGCGCTCAATGACGTAGGCGCCGAGTCGCCGACACGGCGGAGAATCAATCAGCGACCGAAACATTGAGCTTCTGACGACTGTTATGTACACCTTATAGGTATACCTACGTACGAGGGTATGTTTAATTTAGGGAGTATAGGTAACTAGCGGCCTGTCCCGGCTTAGCACGGGTGGACATTTATTTTTTAAACATTTTATTTTTTTCCAATCAAAAAAGCCTATATATCAATGATAATGTAGCATTCAAATGGTGAAAGAATTTTTAAAATCGGTCCAGTACTTTTTGAGCCAATTCGTTACAAACATGCATACAAATCTGTCCTCTTTATAATATTATTATATTAGTATAGCTATAATATAGTCCCCAAAACAGTGGCGAAGGATGAATTTATGACAGAGGTAAGCCGGAGCAAGAAAAAATGTCAATACTCGTAAACCGTTTCATTATATTTCAATGATCCCTTCGAAAATTCAGAACACAACCACTCTATAGTCAACTATAGAGTGGTTGTGTTCTGAATTTTCGAAGGGAAGCCGGCGGGAATCGAGTTATATGATACCTCCGCCACTGCCTCAAAAATAGCCTGATAGTGATAGTAAAGCAAGTACTGATGTGCCATTATGTCGAATCGAGGTAAAGTTTCAACAAAATTATAACAAGTTAAGAAACGACGGTACGTGTGAAAGTTTAGAAAGGAAATCCATTTTGCTTAAGAAAACTAACACAAAACTGCATTCCAAAAAACCTGTGTTTAACACATATTTCCGCGTCAGCCTACAAATCCGTCACCAATAAAGCTCGACTTCCACAAAAATAACTTGGCTCATTTTTTACCCGGACCGATCGGCCTCTTTAGCGCGTATCCAAACGGAAAGCTCGTCGCGTCCCATCGCGTTCTGTCACTGTCGTTTCCGAACGTTCGTCAATATGTCTGCCGTCGCCATCTTGGCTAGGTAGGGCTTCCGGCCGATTTGGCGCGTATTTCACTTTTCACTGCGTCGCTCCCATTGACCGACACAGGGTTGATCGTTGTGTATTAATTGTATTTGTTACGGTCTAATTGTCACCTTTTTGGTATCTTTGAAATCTTCCTTTTGGAGTTGGTGACGTGGATGGACCCTTTTTATGAGAGACTTAAAGGATAGAATGGGAAATGGTTTTTTGAGTTACCTTGTGGTGTCATGAAGACTGGCAAGAGTGATGAATGAACTCTTTATAAATTCGGAAGAAAATAGTCATTTTTGGACTTCAAACGACACTTAAAGTTATAAACGTAAGCTTCGCGAAAGGTTACTATGGAAGTAACGCAAAAGAGATGCGGTGTATAGCATCCTTTCGTCTGCTACAACGAACTCTGATCACCATTCTCTTTGCCCATGTTGATTTAGATAGTTTCCCATAAAATCACGCACTTAAATACTCTTGTTCAGTAGTGAACGCATGCTTTATGTATGTACATAAGGTTTAACAGGCTCTTTTTAAAATTTACTTAGGAAAAAATATGTTTTCATAAGACCTAAATGTTTCCACAACCAGAATAACTTCCATTTGTACCTTTACATTCATTACTTCACCATAAATATGAAAATTCAAAATCCCCGTTGATACCTTGCGTCAAATCAACGGCAAACAAAATATAAATCTTAGGTACAAACTCATTTGGTGGCGTTGCAAATTGAGCTCTAAATTGTGTGTAATAAGACTTAATGTCGTTATAACGCTTGGTATAATTCGCAACAATGCTGAGTGATACGCTTTAACAAATGAATTATTTATTCAGTGAAGAAATTAACATATCAAGAGAATGCGAATGAACGTCAATGTACGAAGTATGCTTCAAGTAGCTGACATACAAGGAATACTAAGATTAATAAATTTTACTATTTAAATATATTTTTATTTTACTTTAAGAACTTCGAGGGTCAATATTACAGTATGCTGGAAAATAGTCTAGAAGGTATAATAATTGTCTTATTTATACGTATCAAGAACTTCTCGAATCTCTAAATAGGTGTTCGAATTATTCCAAAAAATAGGTGTTCGAATTATTCCAAAAAAATGTGGAGATTGGTGACAAGAGAGGCGGGTGAAGTGTAGATGATGATGATGATAATGATGATGATTCCAAAACTCCAAACGTGGCATATCACTCCTCAGAAAATCGGTCGTATACACATCCAAAATGCATGCCTAGAATATATTAAAAGTAAACCAACATTAACTTTAAGTGTTATCATTACAGTTACGCCGGAAATGGGAGAAATGATGTTGAATGCTTGTTACGTTTTGGCAGAACTATATACGCTCAAATGGATATAGGTGGTAGCAGCCAGAAGCAAAAAGAAAGTCAGGAACGAAGTTCAAAATGAAAATACACGATGGCGGCTGCGAAAATTTGTCTCGTAATAAAAAGTTGCATAAAGGTGGCATAACGCTTTTTCGTTACGTGACGATTTCTACAAGTTTACCCCTACAGCAAGATCCGTTAAAGAACTTTGTTCCAAAATTTTTTTTTTTAATCAACTAAGCTACACCTCTATATAAACGAACATGATATTTTTAACTTTTTGCACCGACATTTAACGGGAATAGAAGACCTAAAAGGACTTGACTGACCTTATAAGTGCTGACCTCCTTAAAGGTCAAGTATACAATACTACGTCATACTACTGACCTGACTTTTCTTCTGTTAAGAGATGCATTAATATGGAAGAAGCTATTGGAGGCATTGGAGCATAATAATTCGACTCGTGACGTAATTTTATGGAGAACAATCGTTAGCTTAGCCTTGACATAAAAAAATAATGTAAAAATGAAAAATGTCATTAAGGTCACTTGGAATTCTGGTGATGCAGCCTATTGCTAATGGTAGGAAAACGCTGTTGCCTACATTTTTATAGGACATTATTCATTAAATAGGGTTAAATTAAATTGGCTAGCTAAACTCCGCAGACGCGATGGGTATCAGTATCTTAAAATGATAAAACAAAAAATAAATTAAGTTGATTTATTTTTTTAAGGTCATCGAGCGCAGATTAATATTTTTTATTATAGTCACTTGAAATATCAGATTAAAAACCATTTTTTTTTTGTGTAAACTTCTCATTGTAGTCGTGATGGGTATCTATACCTAATGATTTGATTTTTCGTTTTTTAATAATATCAATAACAGCGGTTGTAGACCCAAAAAAATCTAATGTTTCATTTTTTATTTTATCGTGTTTAGATATCGATATCATATCGATATCTACGGAGTTTAGCTAGTCAATTAAAAATAGCCCTGTTAAGGTGCATTAAGTTTATAGCAGTATCATTAACGATAACCTTTTGAAAGAGACGTGCTTTTTCTTAGAAAAGGACCACAAAACTATAGTTTAAAAAAAAGTGTTCCTCAGATCGCATAATTAAAGAAGGCCAAAACCACAATCTTGGTAGATAGTTAATAACAAAAAAAAAAACAAGTACTATGGCTTATTGTAAGCTGGTCCTCATTCACTTCACACCATCCCAATTGAACTCAAACAAAACCAAGCTGTACACACCACATCCATTCTTTCCACTCCATGCTCCAGACATGGGCGTTGCTAATCCCACCGCTGAGGCGCGGTTTTACTAAATTGAAATTTGCTGTTGTCAGTACACTCGCACCGTTTAGTATTTATATCACCCGGTTTGTTTCATTGTCTTGTTTGTTCGCGTTACTTCCTGAGAATTTGGATGTACTGTGTAAAGGTTTGTTGATGGCTATGAAGATATTGACTGAATATTATATTCTACTAGCTGACCCCGCAGACGTCGTGTTGCAAAAAAAATAGGGGTATGAAAAATAGATAGTAGCCGATTCTCAGACCTACTCGATATCACAAAATTTCATAAAAATCGGTCCAGCCGCTAGCTGACCCCGCAAAGGTCGTTTTGCAAAAAAAAAAAATAAATAGTAGTCGATTCTCAGACCTACTGAATATGCACACAAAATTTCATACAAATCGGTCCAGCCGTTTCGGAGGAGTATGGTAACTAACACTGTGACACGAGAATTTTATATATATAGATTTATTTTGAATCGCATGATTATTGACCTAATTTTTTAATTTATTATAAATGTTAACAGTTGACTTATTTACATTATTATTATCTGTATTTTTATTTTGAACATTTATTGTCTTTCGAATTTGTAGACCAGCCATGGTCAAATATGTTAAGCCAAAAATACCTTGAAACACCTATAATAACCATCATACCATGTATATTATCTGCACATGTTTTTGCAATAAATGAATCTGAATCTGATGTAGTAAATGGTCTTGGAATCGTAAGTTATCGTTTGCCTAGTATTGAGTAGATCTGATTACCTGCCCCTGCTTTGCACGGGTTCAATGGTGACTTGTCAATACATCGAGATTTCTGTGATTCAACTAAATTAAACCTATATACACATACATAAACCTTCCGGAATAAATGCTCTGTGTGAAATAAAGAAAGAAAATACATTTACTTAACACAGACTAAAAGACACACAATTCACCAAATAAAAATCAAATAGAAAGTGTAAAGTCTGATATAAGAAATTAGCAGGAAAGTGTCCCTCACGGCTGCGCCAAAAAGGTCCAGTTCAGCAAAAATGCCAGAGAACTAGTGCCTGACGCTGGTTTTCAACTGAACCTGAAGTGTGAGGTGACGGATGTAAATCAAACTCAAACTCAAACTCAAACTCAAACTCAAACTCAAAGCATTTATTTCAATTAAACCATTTACAGGCACTTTTGAATTGTCAAGAAGTCGGTCAGTCAGGAAAAAATGAAGCTAGTTGCCCATTCCAAAGCGTAGTAGGTACCTATGGAGAAGAACGGGCAAGAAACTCCATGGACACTCTTTTTAAATAATATTTTTACAAAATTATTAGTTACATCATATGTTGAATTTATAAATATGTGAGAACGATGTAAAAATAAATAAAAATCAAGTACGCGTTAAAAGTGTCCAGAGTACAGCAATTAGTAACAAAATAACAATCCAAAAATAAAATAATTAAAAATAAGCCGTGGCAGCTAAAAGATGACCAGCCCCAACTGACGGCGCCCGTTCACGAACATGACGCATGGATCAGCACCATCCAGCTCAACCATTTTGTAGGGAACCGAATGATCCAACACACACGCCACCGTCAGCGAGACACTTGAGCGAGCATGACATACTATCAGCCGCCAGGGCACATTCTAGTCAATGAAAAACATATTACCCGGTAAATGGTAGCTCAATAGTACATAGAACTCACATCTGTGCTATGCAGTTATACAATACAAAGGAAATTGAGTTTATACAATGCAAAGATAGTCTTACAATCTTCAGCAGCTCCAACAGTATTTTCAAGTGTTAATCAATTAGTTGTGGTTGTGGAGCAGGACCAGCATTGAGCCAGGCATTTTTATCAGCGATGTAATCTCCTAACTTATAATATGCCTGCCTACATAGTGTGCGTTTTATACATGACTTGAATTTTGTCTCATTCAGTTGAAGAATGTGGGGAGGTATTTTATTATAACATTTTAAACAGTACCCCATAAAAGATGAGTCTACTTTTGCTAGTCTGAAACTTGGTTGAACTAAAAGGTCCCTATTTCTAGTACTATAATTATGTCTTTCACCTCTTTTGCTAAAAAGATGTAAATTTTTCCTTACATACATGATGTTTTCGTAGATATATTGACAAGGCACCGTCATGATGTTAATATCCTTAAACAGTTCCCTTAGAGAATCGCGCTTGCGGAGATTATATATGGCTCTGATGGCTCTTTTCTGCAGAATAAAAATAGAATCGATGTCTGCTGCCCGTCCCCAAAGTAAAATACCGTAAGACATGATACTATGAAAGTAACTAAAATAGACTAGTCTCGCGGTACCTACATCAGTAAATTGACGGATTTTTCTGACAGCATAAGCTGCCGGACTGAGTCGTCCTGCAAGAAATGTTAAATGAGGACCCCATTGTAGCCTTGAGTCGAGCGTGATCCCTAGGAAAACTGTTTTTTCGACGAATTCAAGTTTCTCCTGATTCAATATTATCTCACAATCACTACTCTTGACATTTGGTAAAGAAAATCTTATGCACTTAGTTTTTTTCCCATTTAATACTAAATTATTAGCAGTGAACCAATTTTGGACCTGCAGTAGGGCGTTATTTACGTCGTCAAAATTTGTAGCACGTCTATTTACCTTAAAAACTAAGGAAGTGTCATCAGCAAATAACACCATTTGTGGTTGATTTTTTAATAAATGGAGTAGATCATTAATATACACTAAAAAGAGGAAAGGACCCAATATCGAGCCTTGTGGCACACCCATTTTTACTGTTAAACCAAGTGAATTGACACCATTTATTTGAACTTGCTGTTGTCTATCATTTAAATAAGAACTAACTAAACTGAGCGCAAGTTTTCCGAGTCCGTAATGTTCAAGTTTCAAAAGCAAGGTTTCGTGATCGACGCAATCAAATGCCTTGGAGAGGTCACAAAAAATTCCTATGGCGTCTTGCGACTCTTCCCATGTGTTAAAAATGTGTTTTAATAAGGTTACACCGGCGTCGGTCGTACAACGTCCTTTGGTGAAACCATACTGTTGATCGTGAAGGATTTTATTCGTGTTAAAATGATTGAGCATTTGATTAAGCATTATCTTTTCAAACACCTTGCTGAACACCGGTAACACGGATACGGGTCTATAATTGTTAGTGTCTTTACTGTCCCCAGATTTGTAAAGTGGTATTACCTTACTGTATTTCATTAAATCGGGGAAGACTCCTTGATCCACACAAGAATTAAATACTAAGGCTAAATAAGGCGCAATAGTCTCAATTATGGAGGTACAGACTTTAATGGACATTCCCCAAAGATCTTCGGTCAATTTGATCTTTATTTGTTTAAAAGCTTTTATTACTGTTACGGGGTTAATATGCCTAAAGTTAAATTCAATCGGGCAGGCTGAAACATTCGCCGTTACTAAATTAAAAGCGAGCGAGGGCGAGGAATTTAAGGTTTCAGTTGTTTTGAGTGGGATACTAGTAAAGAAATTTACAAATTCTTGAGCAACTTCTTTGTAATCGCAAATGAGACCACGTGACGTCTGTAGGGTGTAATCAGAATTATGCTTTTTGTTCCTGTTTGTTTCATTATTGATAATTTTCCAAACCGTCTTTATTTTATTGTCTGCTGATTTAACCTTATTGCTAATGTATAAGGCTTTAGCAGCCTTACAAGCGTTCTTAAATGTTCTAGAGTAAGTAGCAACATACTTATTAAAAGTTTCCGTGTTGATATAAGGCTTAAGGCCATACAGCTCGAAAAGTCTTTCCCTACTTTTCCTAAGTCCTTTAGTTGCCCAGTCACAAAATAAAAACTTAGGGCTGATACTTTTAGTTTTCTTTTTAAAATAATTATTGAATTCGGTTTGGACTACCGAAAATAATTCTTTATACAAAATATTAACATTGTCCATTGTAAGGTTCTTTTTACTTAATTTACAAACTAAAGTGCTATTGAATTTATTTAAATTAGCAGATGTTATTGGTCTGGATTGGATCTGCACTTTTTGAATTGGCATGTTGGACTCAAAAGTTACAGTTTGACCGCTGTGATCAGAAGGGAGATAATTAACAATGGCTTTATCTAAATAGTCGCAGCAACAAAAAACATTATCGATACACGTTGAAGTAGTCGTAGTTATTCGAGTTGGTTCTATAAACACATTTGACAAATTGAATGATTTAAACAAATTTAGAAATCTACTGGTATTTAAATTATTTTCTAAAATATTAATATTAAAATCACCACAGATAATTACTGACTTATTACCAGTTGCAAGTTTTGCCAAAACATCTTCCATTACTGACTCAAATATACAATAATTTTGATAATTTGGGGGTCTGTAAACGCACAATATAAAATGTTTATCTAGCTCAACACAAGACAGTTCAATGCTATGTTCAACCGATAGTTCAACTATGTCTTTACGAGGTTTGAATTTAATACAACTTTTCATTAGGATTAGTGAACCACCACGCAGCATTGATTTTCGATTAAAACAACTGGCCACACTATAATTGTCATAGTTAATTAGCATTTCAGAATCTTTTAACCAATGCTCTGTTATACAAATAATGTCAAACATTGTTTTTTCTAAAAACAACTCAATCTCCAATTGTTTGGAAGAAAAACCTTGAATATTTTGATGAAATAATTTCAAGGATTTCTGCTTAGCCCCTTTTCTACAGTTCACTGTTTTAGTGCTAGAAAATACCTTTTTGTTATTAAGTGTAACTAAACTGCTAGTGGTACCTTCTGTTGTCTTACTAACTAGTTTAAAATATTTGAGCTAACCACCTTAACATTAGTACTATTACTAATTGTGGTGCTAATTATGGATGACTTCGACATACTAATTATGTCTGGGTTAATATTAAGTGCTAATAGCCTAGCTATTTGACGTCTAAAACTAATGGGCAGATACACAGTATCCCTAGTCGACCTTAGCTTATCAACAAAAATGTTGGTATCAAAAAATATTAATTTGTCACTATAGTGACTAACTATGAAATGCATGTAATTATTTAACATGTGAATGTAGTGGTTTTGTCTGTTTGACAAGTGCTCAAAATAAGGAAAAGCACACAAAATTATTTTCTTACAATTTAACTTCAATAGGTTGGTGACACTATCAGAGATATCATCTTTTTTGACATTCAAACTATTACCTATAAATACAGTAATAATGGCATTGGGATCATATTCATTCCTAGTTATTGAAGACATTATTTGTTTGTAGGAAGTCTCAGGCATGCAAAAGTTTTGAGAGGAATGACTCAGGTTGTTGCTAAGTAATTTACCTAACCCTTTTCCAAAACTATCAGAAAACATAATGGAGGAGTAACAAACTTTACTTCTACAAGGGAGAGAAATAGCTTCTGTCTGAACTACTTGTTCCATATCTGGTGTTTCTTGATGTGGAGTAGAGACCTGAGCACTTCCTGACTGGGACGGGTCCTCCATTGCCTCAGTCTGGAGAGTGCCAAGATTGGATTTCCTTTGCAATGAACAATGAGGGCTGCTGAGAGTCAGCGGGTCCACTTTACCTGCATTGGAGTTGCACATGTCCACTAACTCGTTTGCTGCTAGAATATGCTCCTGAATTTGTTTTTCAGACCGCACATACTTAGTATAAAGTGAATGTATTGACTCTTCTAGTACCTGGATTTCAGACTGTAGCCGTTGAGTGTCAATCTCATAAATGTTCTTACTGTCTTCTAATTTAATTTGATAGTTTTTTTAATTTATTTATAAGAAAAACACGTTCTTTTCTTAGTTTAATATTAATAGAACTGTGTTTTTGTTGATTCCTAAATTTATTGCATTTATTTATGATTTTGTTTAGTTTTGCATATTTTTTAATTTTATTTTGACTTACTTTATAACTACTATTATTATGTTTCAAAATGGAATCTTCAGTAAGGTCTATTGTTATGAGGGATGTTGAATGAGGGTTGCAATTTGTGTTTAATAATTCAACAAACAAGTTATTGGATTCCTCCTTAGCCTGAGTACATTCTTTTTGTTTCTGTAATTTATTAATTCGATCATTTGCATGAATTAATTCCTCTTCTAGGTCCCTAACCTTACATAAAGCCTCCTCATATATATTACTGCAGTTGTTGAAACCATCCGTGACCACCCGCAGTTTGTCCCGTTCATCAACAACATCCAGGTATTGTTGATGTAGGTCTACTAGCTCCTGTTTTAAGCAAGTATTTTTCAAAACGACCTTCTCAATTTCCTTCTCACTATCATCTATTTCCTGTAACAGCTGCTGACATTTGCTGTTTGAAGCCTTAAGATCTTCAATGGTCGTTCGCAATTTAAGCTCCAACTCCTGAGTAGCAGCCTTACGGGTTATCACAGGCATGGTTTCAGGAATTAGTACTGAAAGTAGAATTAAAGGAACGGTGAGAACTAATAAGACAGACAAACAAAAAGAGGAAAGCTAGAAATGAAAGGAAAAATGGGAGAACTTAGTGTTGCTATAGGTATAGAGAAATGAGGTAGGCTACTGAATCTAACCGAAATGCAACTAGATTGAATAAATTACAAAATTACATTGATTTTATTGTTTTAAGGTTTTACTTTTCCTTAGGTGGGTAGGCTGTCTAGAATAAAAAAGTTTTTATTTTTAATTCTTAGTTTTACGTACAGATCTTGTTGAGTATTCTAATATTTTACCTACTATGGATCAAAGATATTACGAAAAAAAAATTCACTAAGTACTTTAGTTTCGTTAACCTATAGAAATATATGTAGGTAGGTGCAAATCCATCAAGAAAAGTGATTCTAGGACACAATGAAGGCGTATTACAGAGTACAAGATACGACTATGTGGATATTAAATAATAAAAGTAACAATACTCCCCGTTTAAATCCGTGGGACGAACAGCTGTTCGTAACTTCGTAATAGGTTACCGGTAACGGTGGGCAACCAAACACTGCGTTTAGCTATGAATATCTTCAGGAAAACAATAATCCTGAGTATTTATGCACTTATTTTACATTTAGTTACATTAAATCACCTTAATTACACTTCCGATCAATCAGTTTTATAATAAAACGTGACCTGTGAAAACCGCATCAAAATCCATTGTATAGTTTAAAAGATCAAAGCGGCCACACAGGCAGACACAAAAAGCGACTTTGTTTTATACAATGTAAAGATATTTAATTTGATGAACGTCTCAATAATTGGGCTTCGATCGTAGCCACATAACAAGAGAAATCAGCTATCACTAATGATTCATAATTGCTTTCCATAAGGAACAATTAAAGCTTTTAATACGCTTTGTGGATTTGTATAAATAAATATTATAAAAAGTTATCAGCTGAATGGTGCTGATCCATGCGTCATGTTCGTGAACGGGCGCCGTCAGTTGGGGCTGGTCATCTTTTAGCTGCCTCGGCTTATTTTTAATTATTTTATTTTTGGATTGTTATTTTGTTACTATTTGCTGTACTCTGAACGCTTTTGACGCGTACGTGTTTTTTTTTTTACATCGTTCTCATATATTATTATAAATTCAAAATATGATGTAACTAATAATTTTGTAAAAATATAATTTAAAAAGAGTGATCATGGAGTTTCTTGCCCGTTCTTCTCCATTGGTATCTACTACGCTTTGGAATGGGCAACTAGCTTCATTTTTTCTGACTGACCGACTTCTTGACAGTTAAAAAGTGCCTGTAAATGGTTTAATTGAAATAAATGCTTTGCGTTTGAGTTAAATAAAATAAATATATGACGTACCAGATTCAGGCGAATAACCTAAAAAATCATTGACCCCTTCTAGCTCAAAATAAAGACATACCCCAACTCCCTACGTTTACAACCTAACATTAGCACATTGTCATCACACAATAATTATCTCAATAGACTTCCACCCAATTACACATCACACACTACTCCCTAACGAGGCCCATGTAAAGAATGCGCCAAGTTCTACATGATCGCCTCACAAAAGTTTAATCGACTGTCATCAAAAGTAATTACAACAAAGAAATTTTTCCTCTCCCCATCCCCGAAGGGATATGGGCCGAAAATATATAACAAAATCAATGAATATGTATTAAAAAGTAGTAATTTTCAATCAAGGGCCCGATTATTTCCACTATCCGTCACTAGGGGTGGGATAGGGGACGGAAAATTATTCCCATCCCCCTTTGGGGTCCATAATGATTCAGGATAGTGTGGGGGTCCTTTATTAGTTTTTTTTTGTGTAAATCATTGCTGGGTATGTGTTGATTTTCTCCGAGAAATGTGACGGTAATTTGATTTCTTTTGTTGTTTCAAATTCGATAAAGTTATGTTGTTTGATTTAATCAAACTTGTCCTATTTCAGGGAGCTGAATTACTAATACACTATTTCATTGTAAACATGATTCTGCAGCACTATAATAAGGATTATGTTTACTTTGTATTCGATAATATTGATAAACCTTTATCAGAATACTAGGTAAACATTTTCATATATCTCCTGTTAAATTCAATAAATGTAGGTTTTCAGATGGCCCGGTTATTCGAAAGCGCGGGAAGTGTCGCCCCAAGTGTCAACTCGCTCAGCCAGTGTTGTACAACTCTACTTGTAAGGTTTTGATTCGATATGAGATCTTCAGAATACCGGTTATCACCACCTAGATAAATAGAGGGAAATATCAAGTTAGTATGTTCTAGGAGACTTTTTTTTTCGTTTATTTCATCTTTAAAGCCCTTCCAGAAAACCACTAAACACAGAGAATACGAATAATGCAGAAATCAATCTATTCGCTTCGCACTCCCAAAAAGAATGATGACTTCTCAGCCATTTCGTCCCAAACCTTAATCCAAATCCCCAGCCAAAACTATTTTTCTTCCATTAAATCCACCATTTTTCATAGTTAACACATTCACCCTAACTTGATTCAAACACTTATTGCTTTACGATAAGGCACAATCAATGTCGGAACTTCACCCTTTTGTTGAAAATCTTATTTGAATTGCATTAGGGGTGAAAATTTACAAAGTATCAAGAACTTGGCGGGTGCGCTACCGTGCATCGAAAGTTAAAAGTTTAATCTGGACGTGTGGTGGTTTTGAAATTTTATAAGCATTTTGAATTACATTACTGGGTACTTATGTGCGTACTTCGTGAGCTCGTATTGTTTGTAATGAGGCACGTGCTCTGTGATTTATACAGGGAAGGGTTAGGCCCATTGCACGCACGTTTTTCTTGCCGTGAAAAACTACGGTTTATTTCCCGTGTGTAGGCACGGTCGTCAGTGTTGTGTGGACCACTACGAAATCTTGTTGACAGACACGTTTTTTCTACGACGCGGTTTATACGCCGCGCCGTACCGTAAAGAAACAATGCCGTGTACAAAGGGCCTTATACTGTCACATATATTAAACTATGAATTTATTAGTTTTTATTGCAGCTTTCTTCGGTTTATTGATAGGGATAGATTTTGGTTTACAATGCCGCTTGTGTTAAGCGTTAAGGGCCTATACTACCTCAAATGGCTTAGCATGATCCTCCGTTATGTCGAAAATAATGCAGCATTAATTTTGAAAAAAATATATGCTAAAGTTGAGGATTACATTCTAGGTCTTATGTTAGACGAAAACACGATTTCATAAAATTTTCTTGATAGAAAAAAAATCCAAATTTACCTCCAAACCGAACAATAAACCACTGGTATTCAAAAAATACTTCAAATTAAATCATGAAACTTTGTATACTAACCGAACTAACTATAAAGCAGGTCTTATGTTATTTACTTTTTTTTAATTACCATTATTTTCACCGTAAAAAGCAAATACCTAAACTATTGGCGCTGCTTACCGCCTAGCACCGCACTCTGTCTCGCTCTCACTCAGTCCGCGAGCAGTATCGTGCGAGCGAGATACAGAGTGAATTTTAGCTGAGGTAGTGTAGGCTCTTAATAATAACCTCTTTCAGTAGCATCATCTAACAGGCACCAATAAGATTTTGCTTGTTTAAACACGTATCTAAATAGAAATGTGATGGCTTGCTCACACCTAAGATCCATCCTTGATTGAACTAAAAACCAGACCAATACGATCAAGTCCAGTAATAGAGTTTCAGACACCCCATAACAGCAACGGCCGTGAGGATACAGGAAAGCGAAAATACCCTTAATACCAAACTACTTGTCCTAACAGTCCACCACAACGGTAGACACATGAGCGGGACAGCAATACAGTTTCAGAAGAAGATAGAGTAGGATAAAAAACAAATGACGCAAACCCAATTGACTTGGGTTCCAAAAAAGTCGAATAAAAAAAAGCGATGGCTGCGGCTTGGCTCCGGGAATCAAACCCCATTGTGATACGGTGAGAAATTTTACACCCCATACATTTACATTTATATGAAGACGCTTTGAAAGCAGTTTCAAATTGTTTTTAGAATTTTCTCGTTTTTTGGTGGGCTGAGATTTTGTTAGGGGATTTGGTTTTTCAACGCGGTTAAATTTCATGCTGGGAAAATTAGAAGAAGTAAAAGACAATAATTAAAAGATCGATGAGAAGATCGGATGTCAATAAATAAACCGTGCGTATCTAGATTTAGAGCAGATTTTTCAATAGTCATATATTTCCTAACTGAAGAGTAAATATTGCCGTTTAACAGATTTTGTGTAGAAAATATGTCAAACTGTCATATTTATTCTTAAAATAAAAGTTACCTTCCATTAACTGACAGATTTAACAAATGATGTCTTAATCGTTTTTTCATACGTTTCAATTTTACGTCTCGTAACACTGCCAAATGCACAGAACAGCACACCGGGCAGTAAAACTCACATTTCCTTCCAATCTGATTAAGATCATGATAAAACAACAACACAGGATTGTGATAATCGTCGCGTGTCACAGAATATAAAGCGACCAATCCAACGCTTTTGCATAAATAATGTAATACGTACAATTTTCGGCGAATTTCCGAAACGGCCGTCTTTCATTTAATTTATTCAAATTACCCGCGTTGGGGCCAACATTATAATTTAGTTGGATTATACATTTTTTTATTACTTAATGTATGGAGTTTGATTTTAATGATGGACGACACGATTTCTTCTGATTTTGTTTTGCCTTTGGTTTACCGGCCCCGGTCGACCGGTCACAATGTTGTCTGGTCAGCGGCAATGTTGTTAATATTTTATCATTTGCTAGTAGGTGCTCACTCAAAAGACGCTTGAAACGAAGAGCAATTTTCACGTAAACACCGGGATGAAAATAATACAAAACATCAGCCTGTAATGTAGCCCTCTGCGCTGAAGGACATCGGCCCCTTCTCACGTTGTAAGCAAGAAATTGTTTTCTACACTGTTTGGCGATTTTAAATGATTATCTTTAGATAATGGACTTATTTATAAGTCCTGGTTTTTCTTAGGACATTTCCTTTACCAATAGAGCTTAGACTAATAATGAGATTAGTGGTTTTAAATTATTTTTAAATCAACAAACTGCATAGACATTCATACTACTAAAAACCAAACCAAACCACATCAAGTCCTATATGTTGGAGTAACCCAAAGCGTCCATACACCTCTACTTCTGAGAACCTAAAACATACTATTGATGACGCGTTTACGAGCAGTGCTGACCCAGTGGAAAGGACCATCACTTACGTGTTGCAGGTCGTGGGTTCAAACTCAAGCAGATCAGCACTTTTTGTAAATTATTTCATCACCTGCACTGCTCTCAAAACGGTGAAGGAAAACATCGTGAGGAAACCGGCATATCTTAGAAACAAAAATTCGAAGACATGTCATATCCATTAACCCGCAATGGCATGCCCCATAATTTATTACGGCCCACGCCCTCTCACAGAAAGAGGAGGCTCTGTACCAGCAGTTGGAACATTATAAGCTGATTATGATGATGGCGCGTTTGACTGGCCACCTACTAGGCCTAACTCACCTAACCTAACATAACAATATATTAGTTTACATTTACCATCGACGCGAAAAGAAGCAATTCCATACTAGGTACCAGTCATTACTTAAATACCATACTAGGCATATAAGTGCAGAGCTTCATTTTAGACTGGCTACAATATTTACTATTCTCTCTTCCTCAATGCAGACTAGATTAGTTTTTCCTTTCTAGAATGAAGTAAGCTTGAGCAAGATATCTTTATGATTGTTTACCATTTTTCTTGCAGCTGCACTGTGCAATTTCCCGGCTTTTTTTAATAATATTAGAGCAAGATATTACTTTTCGACAATGTGAAATGTCGAAGATTTATTTGCTTGACAGTCGTTATAAGTAGTAAAGAACCACGAAAGTCTGACAACCAGTCTTACCAAGAGGTACCCAGCGCCTGGGTTGCGGACGTCATATAGGTATCGGCTCCATGGCCGACCCCAACATACATATTACATTGTTAGAAAAAGGCCAGGAACATAATGAGTAAATGTATCTATGTACCCAAATGATAAATAAATGATTTTATTTCTGTAAGTAAGTAGGTTTGTACAAATACTTTTACTCGTCAATCATAATTTTTTAACGAGATGAGGTCGGCGTTTCCTATCTGACTGCTCTGAGAAGAAAGGCCGAAACAAACTCAGAGGTCACAGTCTCTTTTAAAGTCCAGACATAATCTTGGGCAGATCATGTGGAGACCATGTACATTGGTGTCTGAAATGGTATTTTGAGGAAAGAAACACACAGGTTTGAGTAGACCCGTCCAGTCAGTGCACGCATTTATCAGTAATCATGCAGCTCAACTCAAACTTAAGGAGCTCAACGATTCGAAGAACAATACCTAAGAATGGACATTTGGGTAGGCCACATAAATTACTCAAACTGCCAGATCATCATTAATATTAATTGAAGGGAAAAAAAAAGAAATTAGATCGTAATCCGACTTTCACTAATGATACACAAATAAACTCACACCTTATTCCCACAAACTACAGAACGCTACCTGCTATGATCCTTACAAACCCCTTTTGCTTCGTTTACGTTTATACATCTGGTCACACACGCACTCCGCTAGTGAGTCCTGCGCTCTTGACCTTTGCGATCACAAATGAAGACTTTAATTAATAAATTCCAACTGGCTATTAGCAGGGCAAAACCGCATTAATAATATTAATTCCATGAACACATCTGCTGATTCTGAAACACGCGTCCAAACACAGCACTTCCTCAGACTCCGGTGATAAATGTGACGTTTCTTGGCGATGAAAGACAGCCCTCAGCTTAATATCCGAAATATTGCCGCCTTGCTGCCGCGATGTCGACGTCATTATTTACGGATCTGTGACGTCACCGCGTAATTAGCTTTCAAATACATGTGGATGTTTTAGATGGGAATAATGGTGGTCGAGTAGGTACTGATAATTCCGGAATTCTGAAGATCGCATATCGAATTCCAACCCTACAAGTAGGGTCATACATCACTGGCTGAGTGAGCTGTCACTAGTACCTACTCAATTATTTTTTTTTTTTTATGTAATTGCCCGTTTCCGTACAGAGTGCTGTAATTGGTTGATGTTAGTTACATACAAAAGGGGAAATTTTAAGAATAAAGCTAAGCAGACGGATGATGATCGCGGTTTTTGTTATAAGCAGAAAGCAAGATGCGGTTGTCCAACTTTTAACATAGTCATATCAATTTGACGGCACGGTTGGCGTAGTGGATAAGCGATTGTCTGCTGCGCGGCGTGCCGCGGGTCGATTCCCGCACGGAACAAATATTTGTATGACCTACAAGTAGTTGTTCCGGGTCTGGCTGTTTGTGTATGTGAGTTTAAATGTTTGTAAACGCACCCACGATACAGGAGTAATTCCTAGTGTGGGGCAACGTTTAAAAAAAAAAAACAAATTAGGAATTTACTTATTTTCAAACTCATACATGTCACAGCAATGAAAAGCACGAACACTCCTGACAGATCGACTATATTTCCATTCACATACTCGATACAAACAGAAAGGCTCGTGGCTAAGAAATAACAGCCACGCCACAGCCACGCCACACTTGCCGCGGTTGGTCTGTGGATGGGTGACCATCTTTACATACCGAGACCCCTCCGTGCCTTGGAAAGCACGTTAAGCCGTTGGTCCCGGCTGTCATTCGTGGATCTTTGACAGTCGTTACGGGTAGTCAGAAGCCCGAAAGTTTGACAACCAGTCTTACCAAGGGGTATCGTATTACTCAGTAACTGGGTTGTGGAGGTCAGATAGTCAGTCATTCCATGTAAAGAACTGATAGCTGCATCCTGTTAGACTGGAAGCCGAGCCCAACATAGTTGGGAAAAAGCTAGGCAGATGATGATACACGATACAAACATAACACTTTGGCCAACGTAAACCTCTACCATCCCATCCAATTCCAACCTGAAAAACGCGCACCTAACCTACAGGTCCCCAAACAAAGAGCCCATTAGGAGGCAGCTAACGCCTGGTTTGGTCCAATCTGACGCTGAACAAAACAGATATTAAAATAACACGTAGATGCTCCTCAGTCATAATTTTTGCAAACAAAAATGTCATCGGGCCGTGAGTTGGGTGCCACAGGTCACCCGCCTAGTGAGGGGATCGAGCGATTGTTATTAGATTAGGAGAATCGATTTTTGGACTCCACGTCTAATGTAAGAAATTGTTTTATGCAGACCTCTCTAAGCATTATTTAGGTACTTATCTTGTTTTTATGAAAATATCGTTTTTGTCTTCTTAAATGAATGGACGCAGAAGATAATCATTGTTAATAAGATTTGTTTTGAAGATACATATATTGCTTCAATTAAGCGTGTCGGGCCAAAACGAATTGGTCCTAAATAAAAATATGCAGCAGTAAGTACCTACTTAATTTGATGTGCATAACAACATATCATTCGTAACAGCAAAGTGTACAGCCGTTTTGTCCAATCTACTTTAAAGATCTACAAGTCTACAAGGTAAAATCGTCCATTCAATCTCGTAAACCGACCAGCACAATACAATCCCAGCATCCGAATGCAAATCAAGACTTTTAAAAATAGATCAAGAATCGAGCTTTCACATCGCTCAAAACTCGAGTTTGCAATCGCTTTACCTTTCCCAGCACTAGTTCCTATTGTTACGTTTGTCGTTCGGACCTCCAGCGCCTTTGTCATACAACGTTCACTCATTGTTCAACAGGCAACGTTACATTTGCAGGCGTAATGACTCTTATGACAACGAAGGAGAGGTGATTTTTGAGTGGGGAGCGATTCTCGGTCAGAAAATTCGAATGAAAATGAAGCGATTCGGACCGTTTGATGCATTCTGAAAGATTCGCGCTATTGTTGTGTTATATTAATTCTATGTTTTGATGTGGGTTGAGGTTTTGCGTTTCAAAGGAGGCATCTATTCATGTCACTTTGTTGAATGGAGTCCGACGATTTTGCTGAAAAAGTGATATTAAGGCACCATTTTTGGCGGCGTTTTTGTTGGGAAGTTAGATTGTTGCCTTTAAGATTATTAATTCAGTTCATATTCAGCTACTAAATACCTACTGTTTCAAAATACAAGTACAGTCTAGTATTACTTCTGATTGCCGTAAGTAAAAACAGGAAAAAAAACATAACTCCTTTCATTTAGATAAATGTTTATAAAGTGATTTAATTTACAGACCCAATGTGAGGCATTCGGTAGGTACCTAAAATGACATAATATAGTAGATTAATGATATTAATTAGATTATTTATGCCAGCCTTTTGGACACGTTTCCTGTTGACAGCGATGCGGACGAATTTTTTGATGCCCTTTGATTATTTCCCCTCCTTTATATATACTTGTAGGTACATATTATTATTTTAATTCTGTTAAATAGATTTAGAAATAAAAATTTTGGTAATACTACAATCAAACGTATTCTAAAGAAAAGAACTAAAACGATTTACAAAAATAGATAATGACCCCGATTCTGTTGTTCACAAACTAAATTAACTTTAAGTTCAGTGGATCTTTTTCTTTCTATTTTATTATGAAAAGGACAGAAGATAAATATTAGTTTAGTCCTGTCAAATTAGATAATCCATAGACAAGTTTAGACGTTATTAAAAAATTGGCTACTAAAAATACGTCAGTTTACGTCAGGCGCTGGCTAATTTGACAGGACCAAACTAATATTTATCTTCTGTCCTTTTCATAATGAAATAGAAAGAAAAGATACACCGAACTTAAGTTTAGTTTGTGAACAACAGAATCGGGGCCAATTAGTTACTATGCGATTATAAACAGAAAGAAAACTTTGTATGATGTACTGTTCGTTAAAAGATGATATGTCTAGAAAAAAGCAACTACAAAGATGACGACAATTAAGAAGTATGGAAACAAAATTCATGTTGCGCCGGCACTAATAAATTGCGATAAGAGAAAAACACTGATGAACATTTTACAGGTAATTACGACACTAACACAAACGTTCAATTAAAGGAAAATTGCACTTCAAAGACTTTCAGCAATCCATAAACTTTATCCACTACTAGCTGTGCCCGCGACTTCGTTCGCGTGGTTGTCGAGAACAAAACAACGTCGTTTAGATAAGAGTATATCACCTTTTTGATGATTTAGATAAGAGTCCTGACTTTGGTATAGTTGATTACGTTAATGCTTCTCTATATACTATGTTAGCGGTGGAATTACCCGGAGCATATACAAAAAGGTTGTTTGGGTTGCTAACACGTGATAGAGAAACATAGAGTTGGCCGTGTGAAAAACAATCAAAAGTAAGGTCTACACCCGCAACGGATAACGTCTGGCCTTGGGCTTTATTAATAGTCATAGCGTAACAGAGGCTTACAGGAAATTGCACACGTTTGAAAGTAAACGGAAAATTATTGGGGATAATGGGTATCCTGGGAATGAAAACAACATCACCGGAGCCGCAACCTGTTAAGATTTCGGCTTCGATGACATTTCGTTGGAGATTTGTTACTCTCAACCGAGTTCCATTGCATAGTTTTGGTGGGCTTAAATTTCTGAGTAGAATGATTGGTACTCCGACTTTTAAATAAATTTTGTGTGCTGGAAGACCTGGTGTATTTAGAGAGTCTAAAAACTCTACTGGATAGTGGGTGGCATCTCCTTCTTCTAAAACCGTGTTAATAGATAAATATTCCCTACTTTCTCCAGAAACATGTACCAATATTTGAGAATTTATTGCTGCTGCTTGGTCGTTGCGAGGTGCCAAAATAGCTCGTTGGCATAGCCAAGCAGCGTCATGGTTCGAGATCTCTGATGGATCTCCATATACAGAGGAAATGAGTTCCTGCTGTGAGGCAACAGAAGAACACAGGCTTTCGACTAAAGTTACTTTACCTCCTTCTTGAGTCGGGTATGTGCCGTTACCAATTTGAAGTAGTAAATTTGAGAAAACCTGCGCGTTTGCGTCACCTCCCAAATATGCTCGCATATTAAAGCTCAAATTAGTTAATATGACACTACGCCATAAAATAGAGCTCTTTAAACAGGCACCTATTTCATCGGCCCTCGTTCCTCTGGGTATTATAGGGAGTGTCTGCCTGAAGTCTCCACAGAATAGCACCGTTAAGCCTCCCATCGGTCGGTCATTTTGTCTTATATCTCGCAACGTTCTATCTACAGCTTCCACAGCTTTACGATTTGCCATCGTACACTCGTCCCAAACGATAAGGGCGCAATCGCGTAAAACCCTTGCTTTATCACTATTGCGAGACACGTTGCAAACAGGGTTTTCTGTGCGGTCCAAGTCGATTGGTATTTTAAATGTTGTATGTGCAGTTTTTCCTCCTGGTAATAAAGTGGCAGCTATTCCTGAGGAAGCGACGGCAAGGGCAATTTTGTTTTGGCTCCTTATTTGAGCCAAGATAACTTTAGTGAGGAAAGTTTTACCTGTTCCACCAGGTGCATCTAAAAACAGCATTTCTCCTAATGAATGTTCTACACTACAGCATACTCTATCAAAGATTTGACGTTGTTCTGACGTCAAATTTGAACAGCCATTTCGCAATATTTCTGCTAACTCTTCGGGGTTGTAATTTATTTCAGATGTATACTCCCTATTAATTCGTTCCCCACCAACTGTCGGTGTCGGCAAGCCGTATTGACTGAGGGGGTTCCCTCCTATACTTGTAACTATATCTTGTATAGCCAGCAAAGCCCTATTATGGCAGCTTTCACGTACTTGGTCAGAAGTTTCACTATTTATATTTTGCTGTCTCAAAAAATCTTCGGCAAACGCGTCTTTATATTTTTGCCACAACTGCCCAGCGTCCGATAGGCCACAAAATGTCAACAAAATGGCAAATAAATGGCGCAAACGATGTGGACTATCACTGACGCATGCTTCGGCTAAAGCATCATCCCAATGCTGATCGCCATCTAATAAATGCCGTGCGCGGCAAGCAGCTTGAAATGTGGGATATTCTATATCGTCCACTTTGCGGAGCTCAGCAAAAGAAGTAGGTCCTCGCACTGTGTGAAGAAGAAGGCGTAAATAATAACACTCTGCATTATTTGGGTGCACCGTGTATACTCTTCCAATCACGTGTTCTTTAAAAATGCCGGACTCGCCTTCTACAGCAGTTCCACGTCTCCTGCGATTAAAAACACCTTGCTGCTTGTTATAAGTATAATAATGTGGCACTTCATTGTACAACAGAGACTTAGCGAAATTGTCTCTTTCGCAAAGGCGAAAGAATGCGAGCAAGGTGGTTTGTCTTGGGTTGTTCATTCTTTCTGCCACATTTTCTGGCTGAAAGTAAACTCGCTGCCCGCCTTCCAGGTGCACGTCAAGATGGATGACTGGCGGATACCTTTCATGAATAGGGAAACTCAAAATGCGCCAAACTGCCTCCGAAGAGCTTATGTATCGGCCAGATTGATACCTTGTCACTTCATCAAATTGGTTGTTATTTCTTAGTGCTATCATGGCTTGATCACTACCTTTATTAACATATTTACATATATATTTTATAGATTCGACGCTATTACAAATTTCAACATTAATGTGTGCTTGAAAAGCGTTTGACAAAACTGGAGAATACGGTACCACCCAACTATTATTTAGAATTATTTCTTGTCCACGGAATGTGACAGTAGCTGTGAAACCACCTTGTGACGGTGATCTTCGCCGGTATTGCGGATACCCATTTTCCCCAGCCATAGTTAGTTCTTTCAGTGCTCTGGGGTATTTTTTTGAGCATTGACCATCTTTCATGCACGGTGATTCCCTGTTTAAGAGGCCACATGGCCCGTGAACCATATGTGTTTTTACTATGTCATGCAAAATCGGATCTGCATTATAGTCCGGAAATTCTGCACTTATGACACTGTCTATAGCATCGGGACGAATTTTTTCTTCCAGCCACAGAAGAATGTGCGCGTGGGGTAAACCACGCTTTTGCCACTCGACGCTATACATAAAACAAAGAGTTGAACCGAAAACTTTCTCCTTTGTAAGTAGATTAATCAAGACTTTGAGTTTTAAATGAAAAATCCTAGCAATAATGTCATGTCTGTCGTATGACGCCTGTCCTGTGAGAAGTGCCTGGCAAATCTCCGTCCACTTTGGATTTGTTGTAAATGTTATAAAAAGGTCCGGCCGGCCGTATTTACGGACGTAACAAAAAGCATCTTGCGTTCGTTCGTGCATATACCGCGGACCGCCTGTGAAACTGGATGGCAAAATAACCAATCGACCCAAGTTTTCGACGTTATTATCTGATTGCATGGCGTCCCGCAAGTGCACGTATTCTTCAGCGCGTAACCGTCGCTGGTTAGTGCGAATATACACTAAACGTTGAGTTTCTATTTTTGCGTACATGTCCACAATAAATTGGCTGAACAAACCACGAAATCGTTGCAAATATACGAAACTGTTTTGCCTTATTTGTAAAAGGTAGGAATAGTATTGTTGAGCAGATATTTTTTTTTGATAATTAGTGACTCTCGTAGTAGGGTTCACTTGGTACAGCCCAAAATTGTACCCATCTTCACCATGACAATAAATTAGTAGATATTGCAGGGCGTCGTAAGCTCGGTGGGTTTCCAAAATGCGTTGAAGGCGATCGTCGCGTGTACGCAACACGATATCACGTCTCTCACACTCCTGGTCGACTAAAACAACTGCAACTTCATCTGCGACGGGTGCATTGTGTCTTCCACGGTGTTCACCCACAGGACGTCTATCGGCACTTATAACAATTTTGAAATCATTGATGCCTTGTGGAATTGACTCCAATGCAGCTTTGAATTCACGAACGTACTGGTTAACGTGATGCAGCAATTCTTGAAGTTGACCCAAAAGCTCAGCATTGAGCTGGGGAAAATTGTGATTTCTAACATTGAGCTGTTGCGTGTAATCGGATACAAAATAAATTTGGAGAAATTTGGGTTCATTTTCTGGCAGCAAAGATCCAATAAGGTGATAAACTTGACCTTGTACTTTGAAGGTTGGCATGAACGGTCCTTCCGTTATTTGTTTTGCCCCAAAGGAAGTCATTTGGAAAGCACTGTTATATAAACGAATATTATCCAAAAAACGGTTCGACTGGGGATGATCGCCATTCAGGAGAATTTTAAGTAAGTGTGGTGGATCTTGGAAATTTGGAAGAACAATTTTTCCATTTGAGCAGCACATTCCATCTGTCTCTTTCCTCCATTTCAAAGCATGACAAAAATTACAAATTTCTCTCATGTCACCCACGAAAGTAAAGCCAGCATAATTAATTCTAGACGAATATGTGAACCCTGATTTTTCCCTATTGTCCCAAGGTAATAAAATATTTGCATCATCATTTTCCATGGACTCATCAGCTCCGCTATTTGTTTCTCTATTCATATGGTATCGAGCTCGTTCTATTTCTAGGCGAGATTGACGTTGTTCTGCTGTTTCTGCTCGTCTTAGTTCATCTATTCTTTCCCTTTCAGATGCAAGATAACTTTCATTGTTTCTTTGTACACCTACATAGTTATGTCTAGCTATTTGTAATCGTTCTTCTCTTTGGGAGAGAGATTCAGACTCGCGCGAGAGAGCGTGTCGCTCTCGGTCAGATGACAGACGTGCTTGGCGTTCCTCGATACTCTCTTGAGAACGCAAAGTCGCGGTCCGAGTTCTTTGCGAACTTAAGCGCGACTCCCTTTCTGTGAAAGTCTCTGACTCGCGTGAGAGAGACTGGCGCTCCCGATCAGCAGACAGCCAAACTTCGCGTTCCTGGATATTCTCTTGAGAACGCAAAGTCGCGGTCCGAGTTCTTTGCGAACTTAAGCGCGACTCCCTTTCTGTGAAAGTCTCTGACTCGCGTGAGAGAGACTGGCGCTCCCGATCAGCAGACAGCCGAACTTCGCGTTCCTGGATATTCTCTTGAGAACGCAAAGTCGCGGTCCGAGTTCTTTGCGAACTTAAGCGCGACTCCCTTTCTGTGAATGTCTCTGACTCACGTGAGAGAGAGTGGCGCTCCCGATCAGCAGACAGCCGGTCTTCGCGTTCCTGGATACTCTCTTGAGACCGCAAAGTCGCGGTCCGTGTTCTTTGTGAACTTAAACGTGACTCCCTTTCGGTGAACGTTTCCGATTCACGTGAAAGAGCGATGTGCTCTCGGTTAGCAGATAACCGTGCTTCACGATCTTCTTCCGATTCCTGAGACCTACAAAGTCTCATCCTTTTCGCATTTCGGCTACGCAGCGAAAGGTTAGTTTTTTTTCTTTGAGGCATTTTCAAGGAAAATTAAAGCAATAAACAAAACTAACAACACTTATGACTGAATAGCCTACAAACTTAAAAGAACGGTGCGTCGAACAGTCTAGTGTGACAACGTATCGTCTGTTCGTGGTCGTGACTCAACGAATTGGCAACACTAACTTACTGTATAACGATTGGCACTATTGGATTCAAACTACGAAGTAAATCAAATAAAATCTTTACTTCGTACTTCAAACCAATGACCAAAGTTGACCAAACGAAACCAATAAGATAAGCAAATACTTTTTTTTCGACCAATTTAGAAAATCGATAAACCAAGCAACCAAAGAACTTTTACGACACACGCAAGAACTTTTAAGACACCTAACGAAACCCAATTTGCCTAGTAAACACGGTGGACGTCATCCTCGCGCGGAAAATCTTAACACCGCGATTCAGAAAATGACGTCATTTGCACAACGCCATCTATCGGATTTAGATTTCAACTATCAACATTAGTTCTATTTTTAGTCTTAAGATGTCGTTGCAAGTACTATACTTAATTGCGTAACGTAATATTTTACTTCTTGAACTCACTAAATTAATCATATCTTTTGATAGAGTGAACCGATTTCGATGAAACAAAAACTAAGTTAAACCTCAAGTTGCGTATAATTTTTGTATATAAACATTGTCAGCATTGAATTCGTAGATTTTACGTGATGTGCGCACAAACAAACAGACAAACAGACAAACAGACAAACAGACAAAAATTTCAAAAATGATGGAAATGGGTTCTGTTACTTATCTTTTCACACGCTGGCTATTTTTTGTTTCAATTTCTTCAATGTACAAAAATGACTTTTCTACAGATTTATTATATGTATAGATAAAAAAAATGCTTAAGCATTAAAGAGACGTAATATGGGACAAGCTCAAGAAGCTTTTAGGGCGCGTCCTTGTCCCGTTCAATAAGAAATTCCTGCGATACCTCGCGTTCAACATTTTACAGAGGCGAGGTAAAAATACGTCGGCGACGATTACCGGCGCAAGCGACGGCAGTTAAACGGATAGCTTGTGATAGTTTTTGCTATTTTGTGAAAGGTTTAAAAGAGATCAGGGATTTTCTGTCATAGGATGGCGAAAAATCTGGAATATAATGTAATTCCTGATTTGATTACTTTATGTATTTTTTTTTAAATTGGGTACTTTCGTCAGAGAGCGTCTCATGACTGAAAGAACCAAGACTTTAAACTACGACATTATCGCTCATATCTAATATGAGAAATATTAGTGATCAGATTACCAGATAAACCGTTCTCCCATTTCTCCCATCACTACCATTGACGGGCTAAACTATGATTTTTGAAGCAGTTTTTAGGGTTCCTACCTCAAAAGGAAAAAGTTGAACCCTTATAGGATCACTTCGTTGTCCGTCCCTCCGTCCGTTCGTCCATCCGTCTGTATGTCTGTTAAGACCCTTTATCTTGGGAACGCGTGGAGGTGTCGAGTTGAAATTAAAGCCATATATTTAAGTCTGCGGTCCCTTGAAGCTGTGAAAAAATCAAACTTCTAAGTTAACGTAAAAAAAAGATACGGCCGTTTATGCCGCAAAAAACGTATATTTTGACACTCAAGGGAATGAAATACTTTCCGTTGACTTAGAATAATTTTTGGCAAGAAGCAAGGTCATGTTGTTTACGCTGAGCTTGTAACTCGTTATGATTCACAGCAAAACAAATGTATTTGGTAAAAAGTATCTTAATGTGTTTAGACTATGACTACTTTTCCATGAGCGAGAATCTTACCTTGCCGTATCACAGTCTTTGACTAGCACGGGAGGTAAAGAACTTTTCTTTGTATACCGTCATTGGGCATTTATTATTATTTTATCAAGTATGTGAACCATTGCTTTACTTGTGATAGCATTATTATAATTTAACTGTTCTTCTACTCCTTTTGCTACTTGTTATAGAAAAGTTCTAACTTGGTGTAGTTGAACGTAAGTGAGTGCGCCCTATACTATGTACTATGTAAATAAGTATTTCCGGTGTACTGTAACCTAAACATATGGTCAATAAACTTATATTATTATTATTATTATTATGTAGCCAATATGTTAGAAAATCTGAAAACCGTAAATTTACAGTTACATAACTACCTACTTTTTACGCAACCCTTGATACACGAGTCCGACTCGGACTTGACCGGTTTTTCAAATAAAAGCATTTTTTTTCAAATACAGTAATTAAAGGCACTTGAATTGTAAAGGAGTCGGTCAGTCAGAAAGATGAAGCTACGAAGAAAAATGGGCAAGAATCTCCATAGACACTCATGACGTGAAAGTAAGAAGCAAAAAGTAAGAAGTATTTTTATGTCCTACAAAATGGTTGAGCTGGATGGTGCTGATCCATGCGTCATGTTCGTGAACGGGCACTGTCGGTTGAGACTGGTCATCTCTTAGCTGCCAGGGCTTCTTTTTAATCTTATATTTTGAATGGTTTCTTCATTTGTGTTTTTTTTTTTTACATTGTTCTCACTTATAGAAGCAACAAGAATAATGTACCCAGCTTTTTGTAATATATTGATTTGAAAGAGTGTCCTTAGAGTTATTGCCCATTCTTCTCCAAGAGATCTACGTTTTGGAATGGGCAACTAGCTTCAACTTTCTGATTAACTGACCGACCATTTAATTTTGACAATTCAAAAGTGCCTGTAAATGGTTTAATTGAAATTTAAATAAATGCTTTGCGTTTGAGTTTGAATCCCAATAAACACTGGCATTTTATTGTAAAATACATTATTACCGCTAAATGTCAACCACGCTACCTCCTGTGACTTACGTCCCGCTAGTTAAATTATCTGGTTTTCGCCGTTGAATTATTGAAATAATCCGTCTGTATGAAGCCGCGTAATGACGGCTCATAAATATCGCTAATAAGGAACATTTTTACTGGTAACTGAACAATTTCATTTTATTTAATACGCGTTTCGGTGCGAGTTTGGTGTGCCACTGAATGTATTGTATCGTTTTTTAAGTCAACCAATTGCCATATTAATATCAGATTGAACTTTTTCTGTGGTTGAGGAGATTGTGGCTAAATAATAACAGCCATACGGGTCGATCGGTCAGGTTAAGCTACGCTTGCCACGGTTGGTCCATGGATGGGTGACCATGTTTACATAACAAGAACCCTCGCTTCGTAAAGCACGTTTTAAACTGTTAGTCCGGCTGTCATTCGTGAATCTTTGACAGTCATTACGGGTAGTCAGAAGACCGAAAAACCGACAAGAGTCCGGTTAGACTGTAAGCTGACCCTAATATACCTAGTTGCGAAAAGGCTTGGCAGATAATGATGATGACTTGTCATTTAGGAAAGAAGATCTCTTCAAAAATATCGAGCATTCATTTAGTGATGCTTGCTCGTTGCATGTGGGCCGTGACAGATCGTTGAGGTACAACTTTCTCAAGATGTTTGCCTTCGCAGCAATTTCAAAAAATGTTTTCATATGCCAGATATAGGTAATTTTGTCTTTTAAGGTTTGATTCTTCTAAGAGGTAGCATAATTGATATTAGTTTAGCGCTAGGTAATAATGTATTTTTTGTTCATATATTTTTTCGTTTTTTATTGCCATGCATTTTTTTTTAATTTATAGGTGCACCATAGGTACATTTACTGGCATAAATATTGACAAAACTAACAGACTTTAGGTGATGATAATTTTTTGCTTATCTGCTTTTCATAGCCATGTTCACATACATCAATCCTCTAAGTAACGTATTTCACGAGAAGAGCAAAGTGGCGCAAGCGGTTAACTGAGGATGAAGTTTTAATATAATCTCTATCAAACCATTTCCTTACAAGTTTTCACACAAAAATCAATCTTACGTGCTTGTCGTTTTCTTTAGAAATATTTGAGAGAAGACCACGTTTTAAAAACGTTTTATTCATAAATAAAACTTGTCATTTAAACATGTGCTTAAAACGAATCTTTGTGATTTATAAAACCTGAAAATTTTAAAATTTAAAAATATTGAATAAAATGAATAATAATTAAAATTAATTATTTTTATTAATTAATAATAATATTTTAATTTAATTATTTAAATCCCAAATTTACAATTTCAGCTTGATGACGTTAAAGTTTTGTCTCTGAGGACGTAATGCATCTGCGATGTCCACAGGCGGCAGTGCGGCCGCGTTGGTATGTTTGTTTTAACATAACTCAATACTATATATAAACAAATAACTCAAGAGAACACTCATACTTCAGATTCACTTATAGTGAAAAATTGAAAACGTGGGACTTTTAGGGTTAAACGACCTACGTTTTAAATTTTTAAAATTTAATTAATTTCATACGAGCTACTTCTCAATAAGAACAAAGATCTTCATACGTAACATTATAAGGCCCTTTGTACACACACGTTTTTCTTGCCGTGAAAAACTACGGTTTATTTGCCGACCCGTGTGTAGGCACGGCTGTCAGTGTTGATCACTATGGAAGTCTGTTGACGCCACAGATATAGATACACCTAGATAACGCAAGAGCAACTACTTCGCGTGCCAACAATCGCACCAGCTTACGTTCAACTGTTTAAAAAAATTAACATCATGACGGTTCCTTGTCAATATATATATGAAAACATTATGTACGTTCGAAAAAATCTACATCTTTTTAGTAAGATATGTGACAGGCATAATTTTAACACTAGAAATAGGAACAAATTAGATCAACCTCGTTTCAGATTGTCTAAAGTAAAAACTTCTTTTATGGGTTATTGTGTAGAGTGTTATAATAAAATACCACTCGATATTCTACAACTAAATGAGAAGAAATTTAAAACATGCATTAAACGCACACTATGTAGACAAGCATACTATAAGTTGGATGATTATATCGTAGATAAAAATGCTTGGCTAAATGCTGGTCCTGCTCCACAGACACTTGGGCTCACTAGTTAAAATTTCAATATTAATTTGGAAGACATGCTTCCCTTTTTTTTCTTTTCTTTTTTTTTTTAAGTGTTTCTGACATTCGAATTTAATGTGTATTTTTAATTCAATCAAGTTTTAATTGTTACTTTAATATCTTATACCTCTTTCTAGTAAAATTTTATTCATCTCGTAAATAAATTGGTAACGATAGTTTTGTATAATTTAGAAGCATTTTTTTATTTTTTTTATTTTAATTTTGTAAATGTAAGAACCATGGATCCGTTCATTATAATTTTTTTATATTGACTTGAAAGAGCATGGCAGTTGAGAATGTGTCATGCTCACTTAAATGTCTCACTGATGGTGGCGCGTGTGTTGGATCATTCGGTTCCCTTCAAAATGGTTGAGCTGGATGGTGCTGATCCATGCGTCATGTTCGTGAACGGGCGCTGTCAGTTGAGACTGGTCATCTCTTAGCTGCCAGGGCTTCTTTTTAATCTTATAACTGTCTTGAATTGTTTCTTCATAACATTGTTCTCACATATAGAAGCAACAAGAATACTGTACTCAGGATTTTGTAATATCTTAATTTAAAAGAGTGTCCTTGGAGTTTCTTGCCCGTTCTTCTCCAAGAGATCTACGTTTTGGAATGGGCAACTAGCTTCAACTTTCTGACTAACTGACCGACTAGTTAATTTTGACAATTCAAAAGTGCCTGGAAATGGTTTAATTGAAATAAATGCTTTGAGTTTGAGTTTGAGTTTGAGTTCAAAAATCGTAAGCCGCCACTTTCGCGCTCACTCCTGTGTACTGCTGGCTGGGTGAGCGTGAGTGAGAAAGAGTGCTTGTGACGCCACAGTAGGTAGACAAAAAATGGCACGCTTGGTTTTTATACAGATCATGATACTTGCGTTATCTAGGTCTATCTGTATCTGTGGCTGACGCACACGATTTCCTACGCCGCGGTTAATACGCCGTGCTGTAAAGAAACCGTGACGTGTACAAAAATCCTTAAGATTCCGCAGTCAAGCGAACAATTCGTTGGCGAGCGGTCGTTGAGCCCTCTTGTGAGTGATTGGCCACTGATGTATACCTACCTACTGAGCTCATTGTTAAACACGAATATTGTTGGAACAGCAAGATGTTGTGTGTTGAAGGTTTTTTTGTGATTTATTACGAAGAAATTGGTGGAAGTATGTTCTGTGAAACCGCGATCGAGGCTTCGTCTAAAACAAAGTTATTTAGTTAACGTGGCTTAGCCACGGACTAATAGCGAACAGAGTAAGAACACCTGAATTTATCAACAGCAAAAATGATATTATGATTAAAATTATGGTTCCACCAATTAACATTCATCGTTGTGTAACAATCCATTTCTAACAGCTAATCGACACATTCTCTTAAAACAAATCGAAGAGGCTACTCGAATAGCCTTCTAAGACATTTATTTATCTTCTCCCTTTGTCCTCCAAACAACAGATACCCTTTCATTACAGAAATTCAATCACGTTAACAACAAAACATCGAGCGCGATGATCATCGGACCAATAGCATTGTTTATTGGGGTCCCCATGATTTATGCTCTTCCGCAGGACATGTCCTTGCCAACGATGGCGCAAATTGTCCCAGCATTTGTCCCGACCTTAGTAAATGCGTGGTGATAATTCACACAGACCACTCAGTGTGTTAATGTCGGGAAAAGTCCCGAACAAAACGGGACAAATTCGTATAGTGGGTAAATAAGGGCGATAATATTATTTTGTCTGTTCGATATGTTCGTTAAGTTGGGACTATATTTCTTCATCATACCTGTCAGAGGAAATAACCTGAAAAGTACGTGTTGGACCACTCTCAATTTGGAATAAGGTTTTGTTATCATGGCACATAAAATGACAAAAAAACGACACTATTAAAATCATCAAACATAATATACTTCTCCCAAAAATAAACATAAACTTTCTGATACCAGAAAACTCTCTTTCGAGTACATACCTACAGTCTACACGCGTACTTCTTTCTAACACCTTCACTTCTACTTACCATTTAAAAAGGCGTTGCACTGCAAATAATACCGGTAAGTATAAAAATACACCTTCCGTGGCTCGTGCTAAACGAGCTATAGTGAGCTATGTCGAGCTACAGTGGGCTATAGTACATAGGTATCAACGCAAGGACTCCACGAGAGCCCCTTCGCAACTGGGGTAAGGGCTTTCCACCTTACGGCAGTAGGGATGGGCTTAGTCGGTGACGTGTCTTGCACAATGTGCAATGTGCAGCTGAGAATTGCTAGAGTCTGTCCAAAAAATCCTGCCAGAACTGGCCGATTTTTTTTCCTTCAGTCAGGGTTTGATGATGTCCTGTTTATTAGTTTATCTTTCCCGTCTTAATGATTTTACCAAAGCGTTCGTGACATATTAATTATTTTATTATTCCTTGTCTTAATATTTAATTTATGAATAAATTCATCATCTAAGCATTATATTAGACTTGACTTCTAATTAGAGAGTTTATCGACATCTTCACCTGGCTACTCCCAACACTAGAGCACATCAAAGTAATAGGTACAAGCATTTTGTGCTCGAAGCAACTCGCACCAGTACTACGCCACTAAATTACCCTCTCGCCTCATATAATACCTAGCTAACTGTGCCTGGTACGGACAAATTATACGGTATAGGTTTACCTAAAAATACCTGAAACGCGAATTAAGAAAGTACATGAAATAAAAACTCATAGTTAAGTTTCTTTGTGGCTTAGTACAACATCGCGAAATGTGGCCGGTCACGACTAGACCTAATTATTTCTCGGGTTTTATCGAGTCTCCCTATATGACATAAACTCAACAAAATGTCTAGTTATTGTAGTCCCATTGGGCATGCTACAGAATCTTGGCCACATAATGTGTTCACAAAGTTGCAAAAAATTATACACTGGATAAAAAAAATCTAAAATTGTGCTCACTCTAGTGATCCACTAAGTACTCGATGTGTTTTACAATAAATGAGTGTTCGAGCTACTTCGGTATTGAAGCTACAGTACCGCATCGTAGCAAACAACGAGCTCGTAGCATACTTGTAGATGCCTACGAATGCGCTACGAGCGTAGCCAGGAAGATTTTAAATCGCCCTGTATTTTTGTGGTGTAGCTTTTCATGAGGGGCACATTACACGCGGAAATTACTAGGTATAAATATTATTTCTTAATTTCCTCCTCACATATACCCAAAAAACGGACGAAAATTATTTAAAAAAAAAATACCCCACAACAAAGACGTTTCTAAAAATTCTGATACGGAGACCGTAATTTTTAAATGTTTCATAAAACGCGACCCCTCTAATGAGAAACTTAATTTGTTCCCGTAATAAATATGAAATGCCTAAACATTTTTATGTCAAAAGATACTCATTTGTGACGAGATGACCTTGGATGATGATTACTTGGGTATTTCTGTGTTTTACGCGCAAGTCAGAATTGGTCAGAAAATTCCTAAAAATATATTTTTTTAAAGTGACAAAGGAGTTATTAATACTTCAATTAGTTGTTTATCAGCATCCTCCTCATGCTCTCTTAATTAAATTTGTATCGTGAAATTGCTACCTTTTCCTCAAAAACTACAGCTCCATCAAATATAATAAAATAATAATTTTATTGGTCGACGTAAAATTAATACTTATAATTCCACTCACCCTCTTGTTGTCTCGAAACTTCAACCAGCCACTGATGACACTGTTATCCACATCGGAGCAGTCTTCCTCCTCGACATCCGACCTCCTGGACAGCAGAGGAGAACCCCCCGGACTGTCCAGGACCTCGCGTCTCCTCATCACAGGAGTGCATTGTTGAGACAACCTGCCCTCGTTGACTAAATCACTCCTTCTTCCAAGCACTGGGGTAGCATGAGCGGAAACACCTCCGAGAAGACCTCTTCGAGCCGTGAAAGGGCTGCCTTCCCAAGGTCTTTTGGAAATGGTCTTGCATTCTGAATGTAGACACAGGGCATCAAAGTTTGCCAGTTCCACTGACACCCTGGTCTGTAGACCGCTGGGGTGAGTGGTCAGAATCGTCTGTTTGGCGATGCTACAGCCATGGCGGTGGACCTCCTCGCGTCTCTCCATTTTAGGGAGGTATTAGTACATCAGCATCAGGGCAGGCTGTCGATGGATAAAATCCATTTGGTAGTCTTTTGTCCCATCTGGAAATAGAGAAGGATTATGTTAACAGTTTAAACATAAGACCAGCACCGAAGGATTGTGAAGGAAATGACTGATCCATAGAAAGAAAAATCATTTGTGGCTTCATATCTACCACCTAGCACAAGTGTCAGAGACTTCACACAATTTGTAACCACTTTCTTATGTAATAAAGATTATTATTATCTTTGAAAAATGAATCTGCTCAAAAACGTAAATAACTTATAGAATAGCTCTCAAAACGAAAGGCATTGCAATTGGAAGTGTGTTACGCAATATATATAGAGTTTGTATAGTTTTAAAAGAGTACCGTAATTGGCTTCTTTATTTTATAAATAGCAGGCGCCGTTTCGAGTTTCTGACACACCTATTTGGTAGACAAAAACTACAAAAAATTGTTTTCCGGGCAATACTCGGACCTATTGCCCGGAAAACAATTTTTTGTAGTTTTTGTCTACCAAATAGGTGTGCACGTTAGGAACAGCCTTTGTTATCCTTTATTTTAACTGTAGTAAATATTAAACTAACATTTATAACAACATTGTTTTGGAGCCTGCTGCTGTAAATAAGAATATCTTGCACATCTATACTTATAATAAATCTGTAGAGAGGTCAATTCTGTACATGAAATATATTTCCAAAATAACTATCAGCGGGTGATTAGTGATCGTTACTGACGCCAAAAATGCAATCAGTAAAATTTTTGTCTGTCTGTCTGTCTGTCTGTCTGTCTGTCTGTCTGTCTGTCTGTCTGTCTGTATGTTCGTTATAGAAACAAAAACCACTCGACGGATTTCAACGAAACTTGGTACAATTGTTCTTCATACTCCTGGGCAGGTTATAGTATACTTTTCATCACGTTACGATCAATAGAAGCAGAGCAGTGAAGGGAAATGTTGGGAAAACAGGATTTCTTTTTAGGTGAAGTAGTAATAGGTTAGTAGTAGTTAGTTAGTAGTAGGTAAGTTTTGGTTAATTTATGTTCAGTTTTTTTTAATATTAAGTAGGTAAAAGCGTAGGTACTTTTATTAATTATAGGTATAGGTATTATTAATTATAGTAGTTATAAGTATTTAGTTTTAAGTGAAGTAGGTTTTATTATAAATTATTTTATATATTAGACGTAGTTATATATTTTTAGTTATTCAAGCCCCAAGCGGACGCCGGCGTCCGCCCGCTATTGTCTTGAAAAACGCGTTGAATGAGAAATACGCGTTCTCAAGAATCGGCAGAAAAAAGAGCACATCGGTTAAACTCTATGAGAGTTAGTGCCTCGATTTCCGGAAGTCATTATTCCACGCGGACGAAGTCGCTGGCAAAAGCTAGTAATTATAATAATATTGTGGCGTAGTTTTAATCCACTATATTTATACCGACTACCACGGTTAATAATTATGCGTAAACATACAGGATGTGGTTATAAACGTCAATAAAATTGCACTGCCCCGGTATCGGTATACAATGACGGGTTGCCAACACATTGTCTGTATCGCATTAACCTGTCATTAGAAATAATGGACAGACGCCAGCTCATTATGCTCCCGAATTTGTTAAATTTTCCCAATCAATTTTGAACCTTATACTTTAGAAAGAAAGAAATATGACAGATTGTAATAGCTTGATGTGCTGGCGTCTGTACCATTTTATTCATTTGTTTAGAAGACAACACGCCGAAAATTATGTTGGTATTTGTAAACGCCGTCAATTCTTTAATTGCCAAAGTTATAGATTGCCGTTTCGTATATACTTTTTTATATGCATTTAGTAAAAAGCTGCTATGTTGATATTACAAACAAACACTTCAATTTTTTTTTATTTGTACCTATAGACAATAATACTAGCCTATTACTGTCTCATTGCAAAGAGAACCTCTTCTCCTATAGAGAAGGTATGACCCTAAATCACCGTCCTTGCGCAACACGGGTTGGCGATTTTAGACTCATCTAAAATAATAAAAACGAATTTAGATGAAATTTGGCACATGGGTGTATCTATCCATGTGCTAAATTTCATCTAAATCCGTTTACCATAACCTGAGTTATCTCTAAATATCTCCACGGGATTGAGTCTTATACGGGTGAAACCGCGAGGCACAACTAGTATTTACTATAAATCAAGATTTCTTCACAATGTTTAGTAATGACCAAGATAAATTCGGAAAGAACATCATCATTATCTACCTGCCTTTTTCCCAACTATGTATGTTGGGGTCGGCTTCCAAACTAACTGGATGCAGCTGAATACCAGTATTTTACATGGAGCGACTGCCTATCTGAACTCCACAACCCATTTACTGGTTAATACGATACCCTATGTTAAGATTCGTTGTCAGACTTTCGGGCTTCTGGGTACCCGTAACGACTGTCAAAGATCCACGAATGACAGCCGGGACCAACGGCTTTTTTAGTAACATAATTGTTACGAAAATAACCGTCATTAAGTATGTAATGGTTGGAACTCTGATATTCCAACAACCTTTAAATCGTGAAGGTCAAACTGAAAGTACTTCAGTGACTTAACTTCAACATTCTATACCAGAATGCTCATTTTTTTACATTATAATAACCCGTGATTTCACTAATATTTTACCGAGCGTCATTTTGCATCAAAAACATCCTTCTCCTAATGAAGTACTTATCACAAATTCTCTAACATTAATTTCGTCCGTAATATTAAGTGCGGCGATGACAGAAACTTCAGTTTTTGGAACAAATTGGGCTGCTAGAAATTTAAGTGGGGCAAGAGACGAACAATTTCATTAAACAAAATTGACAATTTAATTGTACAATTAAGGACACTTAGAAGGTTCCATTGAAAGTAAAGTATTAATTAAATAAAACCAGGAGTATTTTGGAACTCTGAACTCTTGATACCATAATTATTTATTTTAGCCCATCACTTATAATTAATACATTACTCACCTAAATTCAAACTTATAATCAATTCTTAGAATAGGGGTAATTGCCCCGACTTACGAGCTCGAACAAAAGCAAGCGCTTTATTTTGTGTTAATTATTTTATCACCATTGCTCTCAAAACGGTGAAGGAAAACATCGTGAGGAAACGGCATGTCTTAGAACCAAAAAAGGGCCAGCGTGGTGGATTATAATCCACCAAAAAATTATAGGCTAATGTATTCTTATGTATTCTAATTACTCTCAATAACATACATTCTTTCTGGGATAGGTAGGTACGTATGTTATAAAATAACCGAGCTGTACCTTATAATTCTGTGAAAATATATGTCTTATTCCTTCCTCCTTAAAAGTCTTAATAAAGTACCTTGAAGGTACTTTATTAAGACTTACGTTACCAGGTAAACTAATATTATGAATTAAAACGAATTTTCATTCTAAAATGTTGGTTTTCGTTCACAACAACCTTCTTCGTCTAAAAACAGTTCCAAGCGTATAAAATGTGACACTGCCTTCATTACTTTATAATAAACCAAACGTTATTTCAGACAGCCTGTCTTTCCACGAAACTGTCTTCAAATTGCCGTTCTTAGTTATCAAAACGGCTTTTATTGTAATAATTTGAGAGGTCATAGATCTCGACCCATTTGTAGAGGGAGCCTTAATCTATGGTACATTTGAATGGGTTTCTCGAAAAGTCCTTTTAATGAAGTTAAAGGAGTCTTCATAATTCTTCGAGGGGTTGAATTTGGATGTCGTGATCATTTATTACTTGTTTTTAATAGGATTAAAGAATGCAAAGCTCCCGTTAATATGTTTGGGGATGGGTCATTATTTTTGGTCGGAGTGGTATTAAAATTGGTGCATATTAAATAGGTGTTTTAATGGCATTTAATGGCACATTGACTCGATCTCTGATGACGTTGATTAACGTTAATTTATCAATATCTAATTGACAAGGCATTGTGCGCTTTTATAATTTCTTACGTGGCGCTATTATCGTGGACGTCTACGTCACGGCATCACGATAGTACACGTTAGAAAAATGTATGAAATTATAAGAAGACCCTTTTAAATTCCCGTCCACAATAACGTTATACTGTGCATGTATTTTCATACATTTTATGGACGTGAACAATGTGGACAAGGTCGACCACGATAATAATGTCACGTTAGAAATTATAAAACCGCACATCCGATATGGTTTTCACTACCTGTAAGTACATCCCAAGCTTCACATTTACCAACGCGTTGCTAGACCGATAAAGTTGATCTTGGAAAACTCATGATTTAGAGATTTGACGGTCACGCAACATGCTCTTCAAACCAGAATATAGCACTGCTTACTGTGCACTGTGTACTGCTTGGCACTCAAAAAATGCAAGTTAGATTTTAATAGTTTTCCGGGTTAACTCATTCTCAAGGAGTTACTGCTGTATCACTAGTTCTCCAAAAATCCCAAAGCTTATTTTGGGAATTTTGAAGATCCATAATAGCATAACACACTTTCAAAATCCGAGGAATTTGGGGGAAATTCTTAAACTATTGTTTCATAAATTTGAAAAATTCGCGTGCTCAACAAGGTAAATAATGCAATGAACGTGCCTGGACTCATCATCTGCCTAGCCTTTTCCCAACTATGTTGGGGTCAGCTTCCAGTCTAACCGGATGCAGCTGAGTACCAGTATTTTAAATGGAGCGACTGCCTATCTGACCTCCACAACCCAGTTACTGGGTAATACGAAACCACTTGGTAAGACTGGTTGTCAGACTTTCGGGCTTCTGCTGGGGTCGTCAGAAGCCCGAAAGTCTAAATGACAACATGACGAAATGAAAGCCGGGACCAACGGCTTAACATGCTTTCCGAGGCACGGAGGTATGTTAAGATGGTCACCCATCTACGGACAAACCGCGGCATGCGTAGCTTAACCTGACCGATCGACCCGTGCGGCTGTTATTATTTAGCCACAGTCTCAACTACAGCACAAGGATATGTACAATCTGATATTAATTTGGCAATTGGCTGACATACTCGTATTAAACGATACAATTCAGTACATTCAGTACATTCAGTGGCACACATTCAGTGAACGTGCCAGGACTGTCAAATGAAAGACATTGTGATCAATCGTCATTTTACCCTTAGAATTTCTGATATGACCAAGAAAAGATTACTAAACTGTCCACCATATTATATGTACCCCGCCATGTTATATGTACCCCGTCATATTATATGTACCCCGCCATGTTATATGTACCCCGTCATATTATATGTACCCCGCCATATTTTATGTAACTGCCCCTTTGGTCTCGTGGTCGCAAGCGCGACTGCTGAACGTGGGGTTCTGCGGGCAAAGTGTTATTGAGTTTTTCGATCGGGAACTTCTTAGTAACAGCCCGAAGTTTGGAAGTTGGCGGTGTGATACCCCCGTGCCTCGGAAAACACGTAAAGCGGTTGGTCCTGCGCCTGATCTCTCTCCGGTCGTGTCGGATTGCCGTCCCATCGGACTATGAGAGTGAGGGAAGATGGAGTGCGCCTGTGTCTGCGCGCACACTTGTGCACTATAATATCTCCTGCGTACCTGGCTAATCTCCGTTGAGATTGGTCACTGTGAGCGAAATCGATCGGGGAGGCTATTATTATAATATTATATGTACTATATGTCACGTATAGGTAACGTGGTTTCAAGCACATTTCAGCCGTCTCCAACAAACACCAGCACAGACCTTTTAAATTTCCTTCTTCGAACTAGAACAAACAGTTCTTTGAAATTCTTCAGAACTTCAGAAGTACAAACAATTGGAAGGTACATACTATAAATAATGTATGAAAAGCCGTTTAAAAGCCGGTTACCGGCGAACGGTAAACGGTGGTCATTACCGTCATTACCATCATTACCGTTACTTACCGTTCTGTAATGATATGGTTACTGTCAATGAATAATGGAAGGGTTTGCAGGTATTTTGTAGATTGCGTTGATTTTACGTGCTTTGAGCTAAGGATTAGAAGACATGGGAATTTAAAATCGGTTTGTAAATGCCCATAATAGTCCATTTATTAAACTAGAAATACCTACGGGTCCTTTAAGACATAATTACCCATATTTCATCAATCTAACCATGATTTTATATGCAGCCATGTGATATTTTTTAACGTCACCGAACTGTATCAATAATTGTCCTAAGGCAAGGCCGGTGGACCGTTATGGGGGAGACCTTTGGCCAGCAGTGGGACCATACAGGTTGATTTTAAAAAAAGACAGGTTCAAGTTTCTCATTACATTACGTTACAAAATGGACATTAATGTATTCGTATAAAAATCAGAAACAAAAAATGAAGAGCTCACGACTCAGAGAATGCAAAAAATTATAATCACATATTAACAAAATTGAAAAAAGAGCAAGTACAAGGGTCACCCATCCACAGACTGACCGCACCAAACTCAGCTTAACCTAACAAATCTATCGATCCACACGCTTATTTAGCCATGAGTCCTTCACATACATAGCTACATTACACTGCCGACCACAATACTGTACCCACCCTCAGCCGTTTAGAGCCATGAATTATGTATGGTATAATGTAGTGCACGCTGTGTACGTCTGTTTGTCACTACATTACTGTACAATGTGCGGCCATGTACTTGTGAGTGACATGACGTAACTTGACAGGTAGAAGAGAATATTATAAAAGGTTTTGAAGTCATGTTTTTTTTTATGTTCCTGCGTCAATAGTACTTTGTATCTCTACTATTTAAATGTAGTGCAAATTAACCGATTAGTTAACTTAATTTATTGTCTAATTGACTAAAGCATGGTACACTAGGTAGAATGTACATGGATTCCTCACAACTGTAACAACTGATATAATTATGTACAGACGTCAGCACATCAGGCTACCCGAAACTATAAAATTTTCCCAATCAACTTTGAACCTTGTGTTTTAGCGAAAAGGTTATAAACCTGTTAAAAAAATTTGACAGATCGTAATAGCTTGGTGTGCTGGCGGCTGTACCTACATTATTTGCAAATAAATATATCTAATATATAAAATTCTCGTGTCACAGTGTTAGTTACCATACTCCTCCGAAACGGCTGGACCGATTTTTGAAATGTTATATGCATATTCAGTAGGTCTGATAATCGGCTACTATCTATTTTTTTTTTTTCAAAACGACGTTTGCGGGGTCAGCTAGTCTAATAGGTATATAAAATTCTCGTGTCACAGTGTTAGTTACCATACTCCTCCGAAACGGCTGGACCGATTTGTATGAAATTTTGTGTGCATATCGGGTAGGTCTGAGAATCGGCTACTATCTATTTTTTTTTTTGCAAAACGACGTTTGCGGGGTCAGCTAGTCTTATTACATAATTATCTTATTATATTGTATGGTATAGGTATTTTTTTTTCCAATTGCGTTTCCTCTACGATTTTTTGGTTTGAGCTTCATTGAGCACTGTCACTATGAGCTCCGATATTCTCAACGAAGCTCGTAAACGAACACAAACAATCCAATAACGTAACACTCATTGCACACAACGATAACAAACCAGTTCATTCCACGTTACTTGAAACTACAGTAAATAATAAGTAGCTACCAATCCTTTACCTTAATTAACAATCCCACTTTAACGTAAAAGCACTTTAAATACTGTTTCAATTCTGCGAGACAATACACAACTCTTAATCAGCTTCCCCCTTAATTCCCGTATCCGCATAAACCAATAAGAATTACATTATTAACATCTACTGCAACAGCCACAACATCCACCATTCTTACATATTTCATTAACGTAAATAAATAAACACAAAATTCTGAATCGGCTCCGATCGGATTACACAGCAATCCACTTTGCAATGGCGAGAATTTCGCTTTAATTCACACTTGTGCACTTTATTTGCACTGCACTGTACATCTGTATGTTTAATCGTCTGTTTTGATACGCGCTCTAATGTTAATGAGTCATTTGATTTGGTTATACAATTCCACAAAATAAATGCGTGGGCGAAAATGTATAGTGAATTTTATCAAATCAAAGTACGTATTCAAATATTCTCCGTGGGACGTAGACTTGAATATAAATAATGTATTGGTAGGACCCAAAATAACAAAAACATTATACTTACCCTAAATCTTAGCCTTGACCGTAACGGTATTGGATCTGCTGAAAATACCCAATAGGTAGGTACGCGAAAGGCTCTAACATTTCTCAAAATGTCACTAAAAGCCAATATAAAAAGAACAAATCTTTTGTGTTTTGGTTTCCAAATATGAATAAGATTTATAGTGATTTTAAATACTGAATATAAAATTGAAAGTATGTGATTGGCTCAAATGATTTTTGTGTCAGTGTCTTGATGCTAAAAATATCTTATGTCATAGTTACGGAAAAGTACTGGTTTTTTAACTGAACGGAATGGACACATGATGTTTGGAGCATGGTCTAGTTTGTGAGTTAGTTCTCTTCGAGCTTTTTAACGAAAAATCATAATGAGTACGTAATGAAATAGTTTATTATTATAAACTAAGTTTTTATGAATGCAATAAATACAGAAATATTTATACTGGAAAAGGTGTATTCATTCTATTTAAGGCCAAAAATCTTCGCACAAGCTGCTTCTTTCGCATTGCGATGGTTGAACAGATACCTACTACAAAGAAACCGCCATTTCCAAACACATTACCTAACTTTGCTCGCGGTCGGGTAAATAATGTGGACAGAGCTACATCACGTGACTATTAACTGGTACTAAGTACCCCATTTATTTGCTCGCCAGAGTAATATCGGCGATCTTCGGGGAGAAAGATAATTCTTTACTTATCTTTTCAATTATCTCCTTTCGTTTGATTACGCGAATTTATTTGGTATTGATCAGCTTTGTGGAAGCTAATAGTTTGGTCATGAAATCTATCGGAAATCTAAGAATTCAGCCAAGATTGTCTTATAACAGATACAAGAATTCTCTATTTGTAGGCTCGAGACATCACTACATAGTATAAAACAAAGTCGCTTTCTCTGTCCTTATATCCCTATGTATGCTTATATCTTTAAAACTACGCAACGGATTTTGATGCGGTTTTTTTTAATAGATAAAGTGATTCAAGAGGAAGGTTTGTATGTATAATACATGTATAATATAGTAGAGAAACACTGATAGAGGTTTCTAATGTGATGTTGTAAGTAAACCGCGCTTACATTGCAAACGCTGGCTGAACCCTATGAGATACATCAAAATAATGTACTACCGTATTGTACACCTTAAAAAGGTCTACAAAAAAGTCTGCGATAGTATATGTCTATCTCTTAGGGATAACCCACAATAACCATTTATTTTTTCCTTTACTTTTTACGAGAAATGATGGCTTATTTACGAAGCGATTTTAAGCAATACAGCATTAATCCATATACAATTATGTACCTTAAATACATTGTGCATTTAATGATCAATATGGCCCTTTACAGCATGTTATCTAAATTAATATTTTTGAAGATATTACAGATTTAAAATGCAGGGACATAGCGGTTGCTGCGGTATCGGCGGCAGGGGCTGGCGGCAAGTTAAAAAAAAACATTAAATTAAAATTATTAATTATTTAATTAAATTTATTAAATTGCATTGCACCCGTGCGAAGCCGGGGCGGGTCACTAGTTTACTATAATACAAGTTTCTAACGTAATCTTCAAAAGAAAGTGAGCCCTACAGAGACCCAAGTATTTCTAATTCAGCATATCCAACGAAATATACATTATTTTACTGACCCACATAAAAATACTGATGACATTTTATTTTCGCATTTCTGCAAACAAAGCGAATCCAGGGTCCATCAACGAATCTCTATACACAACCAAAAGAATGAGACGCATCGTTTTTTCTCTAATACAAGACCCTTTGAACTGTCATCAAAATAATCGTTACGGGTCGCTTCGCTTGTATTCAATTTTTATACCAATTCGTTTAGGAATCTTTCTTCAGACCTACTCCAAATGCTTGGAACCCCTTTTAATTGGAAAGCTCGAATGGAATAATTTTAATTTGAAATATTCATTCGTGGTGCTCGCGCTTCCAGTAAGTCCATAAAACGTTCTTTTGAGAGCAATAAAGAGATCGTGTTTCATTTGCGGGCAAAATATTATGAAAGATCTTGCCCACAATTTTTCTTGCAAGTTGACCTCGTAAAAATGTTGAATTTAAAAACGTAGGGAGTTAAATTTGCATTAACATGCTGTGTGCCTACGGTAGTAAATATTTTATTTACGCCTTTTATTTCTGCCTTTAAGATGAAGTAACAGCTCTCTCATTAACATGTTGAAATATAAATGTTTAAAATTATTTGTAAAAAGTTAAAGGTTTCAGACCTCTGTATATTTTTTTCCTAGCTCTAGCAGATTTTTTGATAACTTCACTTTGTTAATTCAATGTATATACTTTAATGCAATCCTTTATTTGTCATTTTTCATCATCACTTGCTCCTGTGGACGTTCTCAAAGTCATTAATTTTGCACTAGCTTCTTCAATACCTCTCGATATCAATACACAATTATCGTTTTCAATAAAAAGACTCATTCAACCACACAAAATCCTAATAAATCCATCTTCCACGAACCACCACTCAACATTCAGCTCCAACACACAACCGCGATAATCTTACAACTGTATGGCGTCGTCAAATGAAGCGAACGCAATCACCTATTGGTTTAGGACTACGTGCGGGCACAACCCGGCCGAGTAGGAGATAAGTTTCTTGCTCAATAGAGCGTGGCCACAGACGACTTGCCATTTAGCCGGGTTATTGTCTGATTGTGATGTATACGGTAGCGTTCTAATGTTGTTTTAGGCAATTTATTGAATTTGTGCTAATGTTTTGTTGGTTCTGTTATTGTTACCGTTAGAATATTGAATTTAAGAGCAATAACTTAATTCGATTTAGCGTCAACTTTTATGTTTGATAGTAACCCGTTAAAATTTTACAAGCACCATGGTGTGGTCTTTTAATAGCCTCTCTAACAACAAAATTCCTATCATTGCGAAATCTAACAACCAAAACGTTTATAAATCTAAAATTATTGCTTTCATTATAGTGCACAGTAAAACAAAGGAAACCAATCTAAACCAACAACGATCTCCATAAAGTTTCCTCGTATCGCACACACCCATAATTCAATGCATGTACACGGTTTTATAAACTTAAATTACCTATTTTTCATTTCTGCTCAACTTTCTACATTCAGCATGAAACGCAATATACTATGGAAAAGGATACAATAGCTTTGATCCAATAGAGTTAAGTACCAAGTTAGCTGCTCCAGCAAGTTAAATATCTGTGTATAGGCAAAGAACAGTTTAAATTAACTTTCTCGTCTGGTACGCCCGGTTCGCTCTTAATGTACCAAGTTTATATGAGGAAGTTGAAGTCAAAAATTTTAAACGACATGTATATTTAAAATAACCACCGGAAGAGATTTTCTTAATGTTATAACTCAATTGTTCTGGCCTTAGAGTTTCTTGGAATTTATTATAATTTATTACATGTTTCCGCTGCTATAGCAGTTCCTTTTAGATTGTTATTTGTGACATTCAAGATCTTCTGGAGCTGAGCTTGGCGTGTCGTCAAAGAGAATTGAAAATTAAAGTTCACCGCAAAAAATTGGTTTCACATAAAATCTGCTATTTGCCCAGCAGTGGGATCATACAGGCTAACAGTAACCAATAACAATCTTCAATGCGCCTGTCTATTGATACCTACATATTTAAACAACTTTAATAAAATCATTGACGCAAAGTATACACAATTTACATAATAAAACCTAATTTGAGTTCGGACAAATCTGCCGAAGTAACTTTCAAAGCTAAATGTATTTCGTAAAGTAAATTAAATGTAAATAATAAAACAAATTCATTCTCTTAACACCCTTTGAACATCCCACAATTCCAGAGCTTCTGAGCGATGCTTCAGGTTACAAAATCAACGACCACTGACCGGCATTCACAATGTTTCAATCAGCGAGTATCGATCGAGTGTAGGTTCGCATCCCGTATGCAGCCTGTTACACATTTATAGTACGCCTGCGGACTAGCTTGCGGTAAATATAACTGCATGGATCCAGTAGATTAGGGTAAGTAATTTTTAATTAGATCAATGGAGTTTGTTTATGGAGTACCTACTGTGGTTGCATGAATCCAGTTATTCGAGGTAACTTAGAAATGTTAAATTTCTTTAAAAATATTTTTGAATTAACATTGAAATTTAATGTATTATTAATAGGTAACGAAAAAAATAACATTCCTCAATGTCAAAATATTCTGTTACGCGTGTTAATTTTATTTTTTGGGTAAAAATAAAAAAAATCCGCTGGTAATAAAGAAATCTTCATGTTTCACAAATTCTAATCAAGCTATAAATGATAAATGATTTTATTTCTGTAAGTAGGTTTGTACAAACACTTTTACACGTCAATCATATTTTTAAAAACGAGATGAGGTCGGCGTTTCCTAACTGACTACTCTGAGAAGAAAGGCCGAAACTAACTCAGAGGTCACAGTCTCTTTTAAAGTCCAGACATAATCCTGGTCAGATCATGTGGAGACCATGTAGATTGGTGTCTGAAATGGTCTTTTGAGGAAAGAACCACACAGATTGAGTGGACCTGTCCATTCAGTGCACGCATTTGTCAGTAATCATGCAGCTCAACTCAAACTTAAGGAGCTCAACGATTCGACGAACAATACCAAAGAAAGGACATTTGGGTGGGTCGCATAAATTACTCAAACTGCCAGACCATGACTAAAACTATCTGAGAAAATAAATAAAGGCAAAAAAAAAAAATAACCCACATAGTCTTCACATTCACAGTCATTAAAATAATATAATACTTTACAAAGTAAATATTCATGTCACTGCATAAGTAAAATTTATCAATATCAATGTGTATATAAAAATCCAGAAATAGTCTTGGTCAGCTACCATAGTATATACTAAAGTAATATTTAATATTACGTTATAACCATGAATTTAAATTGACAGCTAACTATGGTTTACATAGCTGTGGCTCCACTTAATTCCATCAAAATACACAAACCATCATAATCAAAAGCCGACATCAAATAGTTGTCACATTATCATCTCAATTTCTAACGCGATTAGTATTCACACCTCGTAAACTTGTCGCTATGATCTGTGAGCCATTAAGTTATGGGATATTTGAGAGAGTTATAGACATTAATAATAATAGGAGAATATTGACAGAGAGTATGAAAATCAAGACATAGCTTTTTTATGTCAAGAAGATGCAATTTGTTTACAGTGTTTTCACAACTAATTTACGTCTGGTTTTGCATCACTGTCCAAATCAAAATGATCTTTATTCTCATTCTAATAAGTTCGCGTGAATGAGTTACTGCCACTGACAAGTCTGACAAAATCATTGCGATCTTTATCTATACTAATATTATAAATAGGAAAGATTTGTATGTAAGTATGTTTGTAACGAATTGGCTCAAAAAGTACTGGACCGATTTTAAAAATTCTTTCACCATTTGAATGCTACATTATCACTGATTAATATAGGCTATTTTTTTTCCAGCCGTGAGAATCCGGGACGGGCCGCTAGTCCTAGATAAACAATTAGGTTGTAAGGTAATTGTAATATACACAATACAACACAGTTGTGAACAGACTGTATGATGTTGGATATTTACTCAATTATTTTTTGTCACCCTTTCTATGGGTACATTTTTCAGCAAATCGTACGACGGAAATCGTCATATACATAAATGCATTTCATACAGTGTACTGCCATCAGTCTGTCGCATTCGATAGTAGAACAAGGATTTAGTATAAGATTCTCAGACTCCTGTAGACTCTCCGTAACTGCTTTGAAAGCTTACTTTGAGTTGTTGTGCATTACGCTAAACACAAGATTTCACAAGAGACACAGCTCAAAGGCATATTCGAGCAGGCATCATGATAGAAAGCTGATATATCTAATGCAAGTACCATATATAATATACTGCCTAATTTAACCTAACCCAATCTAACCCTCGTCCTCCTATATCTTGCTCCACACTAACCGTAGAAGCAAAACTGTGCAGTTAACATGACGTAGTTAACTCGTATGTCAAAGGGCGCCGTCGTCGTCGTGAATACGCAATCACTAAGTAATCGCGTATCGGTGAATATGTTGCTTATTTACGAGTAGAGTAGGAGGTGGTTGTAATAGCGTTTGACGCGGCTTAAATAACTTATCTCTAGTAGTTACGTTAGATATAGTCTGTTCTAAAAGTGTCTGATGAAAGTGTAAACAAACTCTGTTCAGATTATATAAAAATGGTAGTTCTGGTGTCGCTTATGAAAGAATAACTGGCCTTACTTTGTATTTATCTAAACTTTTTTTTATTAATCTGCTCAAAAAAATAAGTTTTGTACGCAATCACTTATTAAAGGCAGGTGGAGGGGCTCGTGGCCAAATAATAACAGGTGCGTCTGTTCGAAGGTGAAGTTTCGCTGGCCGCGGACGGTGCGTGGATGGGTGACCATCCGTTACATATCGAGACCCCTTCGTGCCTCGGAAAGCACGTTTAGCCATTGGACCCGGTTGTCATTCATAGAACTTTGACTGACAGAAGCCCAAAAGTCTGACAACCAGTCGTGCCAATCAGATAGGCAGTCACTCCATGTAAAATACAGCCGATCGATTCTGTAAAAATCTCACCGTGAAAAGTTAGGTGAAGCGAGCTGTCAAGAGTATCAATCCCTAGCATCAGGATGACACTGACAGCTCACTCCACGCTCACTTCACCTAAGTTTTCACGGTGATCTGGTTACAGAATCGCACTGCAGGTACTCAGATGCATCTGGTTAGAAAGGAAGCCGACCCATACAGAGTTGGGAAAAGGCTAGGCAGATGAGTAAGAAATAACAATTCCTCAATTATGATATTATGTTAATTAGGCTCGTTTTAAGAGAAATTGTATAATTTCCTGTTTGCCAATGGAAATTATAGTCTTTTTTTCGTATATTCTGTATATTCAAAGGGGCAATTTATTATTTATCTGACATATGGCAAATAATTTAACTTAATGTTCTGTGTCATGTAACGTCAATTACTTAGCCTAGTATTGTATACAATCAAGTATTTTCTAACTGAACAGACAGCTGTGCTGCTGGGGAGTTTGTTGCGCCACTTCTTCTCTCCAGCGAAAGCACTAGGACGTGGTGAAGGGCGGGCGTTTTGGGGGGACGTCTCTTGTAATTTTTTCGTTCGAAAAGTGCTGAGTCTCAGCCTAGTTTGAATAAACGACGATATCAGTTTCTAATGGCCCCACAAATGTAAACGGCTTCTTTTTATACAGAGAACAAACAAACATTGATGAAATCATCAAACCAAGGTTATTAGCAACACTTTCCATCACCGTCAGACAACCCAGACTAGTATTATAGATGCGAAAAGTAACTCTTTCTGTCTGTTATATTTTCGCACCATAACGGCTGAAAAGATTGCATGAAATTACAAGCGATTAAACCATGACATGTGTTAGTTCATAGGATACTTTTTAACCCGGTAATACGTTCTCGTGTGATAATTTTCTTACCTCCACGCGGGCGAGTACGCGGGCAAAAGTCAAAGTCAAATCTTTTATTTCAAGTAGCCCATTAAAAGGCAATTCTATTTCCTTGGTTTTGAAGTAAAAACCAAGGAAATAGAATTTATTGTAAATGCCCCGTCCAAAAGGTGGTTTCGTATGGAGAAGAATGGACAAGAAGCTCCATAGTTACTATTTTAAAAAGGTATGTAATATTTTGTAAAAAAAAAATAATCAATCCTACTTCCTACTATCCTACTTCCTACTAATAATATTATTCCTACTAATCCTACTATCCTAGTAATATTATAAATGCGAAAGTTTGTGAGGATGGATGGATGGATGTTTGTTACTCTTTCACGTAAAAACTACTGAACGGATTTGGATGAAATTTGGCACACATATACTTTATAACCAGGATTAACACATAGGATGCTTTTTATCCTGATATTCCCACGGGATCGAAACTTACGCGGGTGAAACCGCGGGGCGCAGCTAGTAATATTATAAATGCGAAATTTTGTGAGGATGGATGGATGGATGTTTGTTACTCTTTCACGCAAAAACTACTGAACGGATTTTGATGAAACTTTACAGTAATATAGTTTATACATCAGAATAACACATAGGATACTTTTTATCCCTATATTCCCACGGGATCAACACTTACGCGGGTGAAACCGCGGGGCGCAGCTAGTACACACATCAAAAGTGTCTAGGGATCAACATATATTTTTGCAATAACTTTTCTCCTGATTGATATTAATTAAAATTTTCTTTAAGGATTCATCAAATAAAGTGTTTTCGTTTGTCACAGTAACGATAAACCAAGTCACCTTTGCATTAATAAAGAAATTTGCCATTTTCCTAATAAAGGGATTTTTGACATTTGAACCACTAACACAAAAGTTCGAAAAAAAGACTGAAATAACAGTTTTCTCTAAAATTTTATTGGGTAACTTAAACAATTAATAATCCGTGTTTCTACCGCGAACACTAACAACACAAGAACATCGGTTTGGCATACTCAAAATAAATTCATCAAAATCACGCTGTGGAATGGCCGCCCATGTTCGTTGCAACAACAAAAAAAGGTCTTCTTGCGACTGGATACCCTCCATATTCGGCAGATCTCTTCTCTGTAGCATATCCCATGCATGCTCAATCGGGTTCAAGTCTGGCGACTGAGCAGGCCAGGGCAGGACATTGATGTTAGCTGCGGCGAGAGTCTGTCTTACAACTCTTGCGGTGTGCGGTCGTGCATTATCATGCATTAACTGAAATAAGGGACCGATTTGCACTTGTAGAGGAACGATGACGTCTGATACAATCGTCTCAGCATAAATTTGAGCGTTGAGGTTGCCTCTGATCCAAATCAACTCAGTTCTTCCGCCGATCCAAATACCCGCCCATACCATGATGGTTCCACCACTATAAGGATGGACTTCCTGGCAGGATTTTAATCGCTGTTGGCGTCCAGGGGTTCTCCAGTGTCGTATACGTCTTGTATCCGGTCTCATACCAAAACGAGACTCATCAGAAAAGCACACGAAACGCCATTGTTCTTCTGCCCAATTTCTGTGTTCAAGAGCCCATTGATATCGAATCCTACGATTGTGCATTGCTATAGGTGGTACCCGTAGCGGTCTTCGGGAATGAAGGTTCACTTCATGCAAGCGGTTTCTGATTGTTTGGTCGCTAATTAAGTTCCCTGAAGAGTGATGAAGCCTCACGGCTAACATCATGGCGGTTATTGTTGGAGCTCTTCGAGTTAAGATTTGAATGTATCGGTCTTGTCTCCGTGTGGTGCAGCGATACCGTCCTCCATGGCGCTCAGCCACGGTACCAGTGCTTCGGTAACGTGTCCAAAGTCGACTGATAACACTCTGACTTGTATTCAGAGCTAAAGCCACAGTACGTTGCCGGGAACCAGCTTCTATCATTCCCACGGCTCTGAGCATTTCTTCCCTGCTTAAATGACGTCGCCGCTCCATAATAACGTTGGTTTTAATCAGTAGTAGGGAAACAGTAGCACTAATAATGTCTTCAATGCGTTGTATGTTTTTATAGGGAAAATATTGACAGCTGATTTTCATCTTTTACTCGAATTTGATTCACAGTTCCTGATTCAAATTATGAAATGCACCAAAAAGGATCCATATAAATTTATAAAATCATAAATTTATTACAAAGCCACATCTCAATCTCAAGAAATCCGCATAAAAATGCTTGATCCCTAGACACTTTTGATGTGTGTATTTTTATAAGTGTAACCGTGGAGTTTCTTTCCGGCTCTTCTCCATAGGAAACGATCAATTGGAACTGTGCACCTAGCTTCTAAAATTTCATAAGTGCCCTTGAAGGTTTATATGAAATAAAATATTTTGATTTTAAATATAAATTTCCCTGTGCACAATCCAAAATACACTTTCCCACAGTTTTGTGAGCGTTCACAAAACTATTGTATATTCTAACGAAGCGTTGTCCTGTTTGTTTAATTGTCCGTCTGTTAGTTTTCAGTTAACCGCTGAAATGTTTCAGCGCTGACGTCATATGGGAACTGGACTAAATAAACGGAAAAATATTCTTTTCACCTATATTCGACTGTCGAATGTTTTTTTTAGTGTACTAGATACTCGTCACGCTGATATTTTCCGAAAGAGAGGCAGGAATGTGTACCTACTTCTTGAATGTGTTCTTCTTCTCTTCTGCATCAAGTGTATGAGCATGATGTTTAATTCACTCATACTCCATAGGAAAGGGAGGATTCTCAGTCAGGGTGTTGTGTTTACTGCTCAATGATTGATGTCGGGACGTTGTATACAGGGCTACAGGTTAAGTCGACCTATCATTCCTGACTTATTTCACTGTGAAATATCGCACCACAAACTTAACCGTTTTCAAGATATGGATTCTTAAAGTTTTTTTTTTTTTGCAATTTTACTATGTATAGAATAATAAAACAACTTGTCTACTACACAAAAATCGCAAACACAAATGAATTTAGAGACAGAAACACAAAAAAAAAATAGGTCAATAGACAAAAAACCATTGTTTTTTTTAAAACTTCAAAGTCCAATATCTAGAAAATGTTTGGTTAAGTTAGGTTTGAGTTTGGTTTGATAGTCAAATCAATCAGGAATGATGGAAACTACAACCTCTTATAGGATCTAGGTCGACTTAATCTGTAGCCCTGTATATACATACGCTAGGTGCGCAGTAAACTCTGCTTGTGTGATGCAAGATTTTGCGTGATGCCAGTATGATGCGTTATTCGCATGGGGCAATGTAGGTGCTGCCACATTTCAACTAGTGAGCTTCATTAACCATTGTCAAAACCTGTAAGTTAGCACATTAGATTTAATTTCCACGCATAGCAAATTATTTACTTACAGATTAATATCTATTCTATTTGCTGCCCTAGAAGTACATATAACGTAAATGCTCCTATTACCGCCAGTTTTAGCTGTCTTAGGATTCACATTAAAAAAATAGATATAAGCTGATATGTTAGGAAAGATGTTATAATTTATAATTAATCTCAACGAAGTTTTCTTTGCATGTCAGTACTTAAATTCAATATTCATTAACACAATAGTTATTAAATAATTATTTAATCCAAAAGTGTAGTTAATTCTATTACCGACCCATAGAATACGACAAGATTCTATTAACGATTTTTCTACTTCTTTTACCGACCGCTACGAAGTTGTCACTTCTTCTATACTATTAAATAAAATAAAAAAGCGTTTTAAGGTATTTATTATATAATAACAATAGTTATGAGATCAACATTATTACAATATGAACATAATTATTTATTGTAACGCTTAGAGCAATTATTTTTTGTTATTTTAATAATAAAAAATATAATCAGTCTCAGAAAACAGTCTTCAAATAATTAAATGCTTACTTTTTAATTACCTAGATACTAATTAGATATTATAAATCAGTAAAAAAAATATTTTTATCTGTAATACAATCACAGAATACCTTTATAATAGGTACACACATTTCTAATTCGCTCAATACAGAAGCAGACCCCAAGATGCTTGGGATTAATAAGGCTAGGAGAAGAGGAAAGAGAGAGAGAGACAGTAATCAACGTTTATATGTTCAAATAAAGTAGTTTTAAAAAATATTATCAGAATCAGAGTCAGATGGAAAAATAATATGTCGTTTATACGAAACAGTTTTTGGGAACACCATCTTTAAAAGAATATAGATAGAGCGATTTAAGTTTTCCACCAATTTTGCTACTATTTCCAACAATTGGTCCAGTCAGTCAAATCCAGTCTACCAGTCTTTTTCTTCCTCCTTCGTTAAAACAGTTTGTTTTCCACAATGTTCATATATATATTTATTATTTCTCTTGTCACGCAGAGTTGTCCTCGGTATGCCATAGATTTTTGAAGCTTCTTATATGCTGGTCCCTTTATTTATAGCTGGAAGCGCAGCTTCTAGTTGAGCATAGGCGTACTGCTTGCGTTTCTGCGGCTCCATGATTCTATAAAAGAACATAATCTTTAAAGAGATATAGAATTTAATTCTTCGAAAGAAGCTTTAAAAAGTTACATGGCCCCCATTCCGTCCCGCCATTTTTATTTGTTTTGAAAACATATGAAATATAGCCAACGCCATGAAGCCATGAATGAAACTGGATAGCAAATATTATTTTACATTAATAAAATGTCCTGTGACAAAATCTCTCAAAACGTATGCAAGAAATAAGCCAATTTGTTCAAAAATATACATTTTGTTTTTGTGTACTGTAATATTACCAAAAATATCGTCACAGCTGTGAATCGGTAATAGAATCAAGTATGAAGGTAACAATATTCTATTAGCGACTAATAAAGTTAATAATAAACAGATAAAATGTCCGCTTTATGGAATACTGTTAAATTCGATCTCATTGCTATATTATTTCTTTTAATGTCAGTTAGTCTTTAATTCAGATAATAAAGATTATTTACAGTATAATATCATTATAATAATAGGGATATTGTCTAACGTTGAATCGAGTTTTACACAAAAACTTTAAGATATAGCTTTGTCGTTATTAGATCTACCGAAGTAAAATAATTTTAAGAATTGAACAAGAAAAAAATAAAATCAAATGAGGTAGCTTATAATAGATATTAGTTATTTTAAAATACTAAATATTCTCAATTTAACAACGCCATGGGTCGTTATTAGAATCAAGTTTTGAAATTTGGATTCTATTACCGCCTTAAATTAAAACATGATTTTATAACACAAAAACCAATAAAAAGTATTATATTAAGAGTCAGTTTAGAAAACGAATATATACTTTACAGTTGTAATGTGATAGCAAGAAGACAAATCCATTTTTATTGTGTTATTTTCCTTAAGTAATATTAAGGTGTACTTACGTGGCTGGAGACGCGACACTATGAAAAGTGCGTCCGCTTCGGGCGCGTCCCACTCTCTGTCAAGTTATTTCTTTCACTGGCTATTTAAACTCACAAACTTTACTCTTTTTGTTGTCCAACAAAAATACGTAACTAATTATTAAGGTATGACTTTTCTGGAACCCTATAATATGTTTAATGTGAGTGATTTAAAAATTAGATCGTTTATAGAGTACACATTTTAGGGGGTCGTTAATAGGAGCTTTTACGTTATATAGTACTGACCTTATTGGTGATGTTTTCAGAAAGGTTAGCTGCGTGATACTTGTAAGCGGCGTGCGTGTGACACCAGAAGGCCAATTCTCGTAATTTAAAACGTTCAAATCTAGTCGCAGTCTCATCTCAGCGACAAACAAATGTCAAAAACTTATTTTATTTATTTATTTATTTTCCAACTTACACTTGTCAAAATGTAGGGAAATTTGAAGTAATTTTGACAGATTGAGACTGAGCCCCTCAGACTGTGAACGTTCTTATAATTACGAGAATTGCCCCTCAGATGTATGAATGAATACGAAGCAAATGGAGTATTTAAGGATCGTAACAGGTGGCGTTCTATAATTTCTGCCTACTCGCTTGAGAAGAAGCCGTGAGTTCATGTTTGTAAGTTTGTAACATAGTGTTCCAGGGAATTTTGAGTTGCAACCGCACTTTCGATTTATAAGAAAATGATTGAGTGAAGTAAATAAAAATATTTGGTCGGTACTGGTAAGAAGGTAACAAGGAAAACAATCACTGCTGGCACCATTAACTAGACCATAACTCTTAGAATCAGAACCTATAACCATATTTCACGTCAACGAGCCAGAAAACCCAAAGAAAAATGTTATCAATTAATTGATCTCACACCAAATCTTTGTTTCAATTAACGAACCAATTGATTGGGAAATACTTTCAATTAACTCTTAGGCAATGGATTACCGTCATCTGGGTGGTCGTTGTCCGACCGGAAGTGACGCAATAGGGTCGTGTGACGGACCGGAAACTATTACTAGTAACCCTCGCGAAGCGTACTGTGGACGATAGGGTTTTTGTGCCTCCAATATGGACTATATGACGCAATATGATGGGATTTTGCGAGGGTTATGACCCATATGGTATGTTTCCGGCTTTAAAAAGGATAAAGAGATAAGCCATTGTTACATAAAATCGACTTATAATTCTCGTTTTTATGAAACGGTTACCGCACATTGGTTTAGCAATAAACGGGCATCGGGGACATTGCCATAATGACACACATTACACTCTGATTGGTTATTGCAGATTGTTGTGGTAATTTGCAAACAGAACCTGTACTGGTACTATTTCCCATCGTTTTGAAGTTTTTTAGCCTGCAGTCCCAAATTAAAAATTCAGACTCCCAAGCATTGGAGTAGTTGCCTACTTTTTAGGAAAATAAGTTACTGCTGTATGGTACTAGTATTTGCCAATTGTGGTTTAAATAAAGGCTTCCTCGTGAAAAATCGGATTAAAAATCAACCTGCATGTTCGAACCTTATCTAATTGCCCTATTTCCTGATCAGAAAAAAGCTTATGGATCAGCAAAAAAAGACTATAGTAGTCAAATACGATCATTTTCTGGTTCCACGCGACTACTAACCAATAATAAACGTCACGTAGCTTTAACCCTCCGTTACTATCACGGTACAATCTATTCACACATAACCCTCTCTCCGCCACGTCGGGTAAGACGGAGATGGGCACGTTCCGGATGCCACCTCTATCATTTTACCGGAGAGATATTTTTAGGATAGCCTGGCATTCCTACTCTATTATTCATCTTATTTAGGTTTTATTGAATACAGCTTGCGGTATGCAAAAAGGATTTCTATTCTGTGTAAATATAGATTTTTGACCTTGAGTTTTGAGAACTTTGTTGGTCGATATTTCTGTCAATTTCTATACAGAGAAGTTTTCACATAGATTGTTCTAAAACAGTCAATCTTTTTAACAAAATATATTTTAAAGTATTAGAAGAGGCTTGTGGCTAAGTCTTATCGGGAGTCATGTTCGACCGTAAGCTCACTTTTCACGATCACATCACAACCACTGCTAAGGAGTCCTTCAGGTGCCTTGGCTTTGTTTTAAGGAACTGTCGTGACTTCCACAACCCCCACGTTATCAGGCTGGTTTTTGGGGCATTGGTCCGTAGCAATCTTGAGTCTAGTGCATGCGTGTGGAATCCTTTTGAGAAGCAATATGTGTTGGCCTTAGAGAAAGTACAAAAAGCATTTCTCAGATATCTTTACAAGCACATGTACGGGTTTTATCCCTTCATGTATCCCACTAAATTTCTGTTGGGTTGCTTAAGTTTCAACTCTCTAGAAGTAAGACGGTCGCGGGATCAGATGACTGTAATATTTAAAATTATTAGAGGGATTATCGATGATCCTGATCTGCACAATGAAATCTGCAATCTATTTGTCCCAGACAATTACTGTCGTGGCAGAAAACACCGGTTACTGGCTGTTCCAAGTAGTCGTACTATTGCACACTCCAATTCACCTATCCCTCGAACAGTAGCCACTATTAATGCTCTCCTGGACTCAAACACAAGTCTTGATATGTTTGCGGATGAATGGAAGGTGATACTGTCAGAATGTTTGATTTTTTGTGAGAAGAATGCATGACTGGGTTAAATAAATTAATAAATAGTGTAATTGGCTTCGGCCGTTCTATTTAAATTAATTAATAAATAACAGACGCTCGGCTCGATCGATCAGGTTAAACTACGCTTACGATTGGTCTGTAGATGGGTGACCATCTTTACATTCGTGAATCTTTGACAGTCGCTACGGATCTTCAGAAGCTCAAAAATCTGATAATTAATCTTACCAAGGTGTATCGTATTATCCAGTAATGGGTTATGGAGGTCAGATAGGCAGTCGCTACGGGTAAAGTACTGGTGTTCAGATGCAACTGATTAGACTGGAAGCCGACCCCAATATAGTTACGAAAAGACTAAGCAGATGATGATATTTTTAGGTATTAGGGATTTAGGTCAGAAACAAAACTGCTAGTTCTGAAAACACAGCAAAGTCAAGTTTAAAACAATGTGAGTAAAACTATGTCATGTTTCAAATGGTCAAATGTGTCTTTTAGTGCGATGGATTATGGACATTAATCCATCGCACCAAAAGAACACATTTGACCCCATCACAGCTGATGAAATGCACTTTGAACCAATTCTTCGAGCAAATAGGTACCTTAATTCTAAAAAAGGTGAAAAATAAAATTCATGTCGTACCAAAAATAATTGTCCAGTCTGTATGAAAGTTATACTGTAAAAGAGCATGGCTGAAACAAGGCGCCATTTCTTGAAAAACAAACAGAACCAGAGACAAATGCTAACGCGCTAAGTTCACCAAGTCACACGAGCGTGTGACGTGGATGTTTTGTGTTTTTTGTGATTGCAACCCTGTTTGTAGTGTTACCATATTATTTTCTAACTTTTCTGGATTTTGGTAGGGTTAAAACTTATCTGACTTATCCTTCAATTATTTCTTATTCAAGTGTTTTATAAACTAAGCCAGTTGTTAAAAATATCCTGTGTCAAGTAAGATTTTTTTTAATGAGTTTTAATGGAAATGAAATCGTTTATTCTGTACTGACTGACGTATTAATTAAGAAATCAATAAAGTCATCATCATCTGCCTAGCCTTTTCTCAACTATGTTGGGGTCGGCTTCCAGTCTAACCGGATGCAGCTGAATACCAGTATTTAACATGGAGCGACTGCCTATCTGACCTCCACAACCCAGTTACTGGGTAATAAGATACCCCTTGGTAAGACTGGTTATCAGAATTCAAGAAATCAACAAAGTATGGATCTAATAACGTAGTGTCCAGTCCACAGGTTTAACTTTTCATCCCATCTCACATTTATATCCAAAATCCCTTTGAAGAATGATGGATAAAACACCGCAGATTAGTTAAAACGCCAGTCCCAAAAAACTTCCAAATAATTCTTGGCAACACTACAGACGGAGCTGGCAACCCTTTAGAAGACCGTCATTTTTCATGTTGAACCGAGCAATTTATGCGGCGCTTAATTAGGTGTTTCATTTATGTTTTATTTATGGCTCGCTTACAATTATATGCATTGCAAAGAACTGCTATGATATGACGTCGGGATACACTTTTTAACTGCATATTTTTATGCTTTTGTTTTTTGCTTTTTGTGTGCGCAGGAATGAGAGCTGAAAGTAAACATGCATAAACATAGCCTATAACGTTCCCACTGCTATGAAACATGCCTCTTTGTGAGAGGGAGTTGGCTATAATCGATTACGCTGGCTCAATGCGGAATGGCCTACATCACATGTCTTCGAATTTTTAGTATTATGACATGCCGGATTCCTCACGATGTTTTTCTTCACCGTTCTGAGAGCAGTGGTGATGAAATAAATTACACAAAGTAAAGCGCCTGACTGGGTTCGAACTTACGACCTAAACCACATAAATTGGGGCCGGTACCACTGGGACACCACTGCTCTGCTCTCAAACTAAAACTGGTGTGAGTGATATGCTATGGTGCAATGATTGGTGTGAGTAAAATGCTATTGTGCAATGACTGGTGTGAGTGAAATGCTTAGTGTGGTATTACTGGTTGAGTGAAATACTATGGTGCAATGACTGGTGTGAGTGAAATGCTATGGTGCAATGATTGGTGTGAGTGAAATGCTATGGTGCAATGACTGGTGTGAGTGAAATGCTATGGTGCAATGATTGGTGTGAGTGAAATGCTATTGTGGTATTACTGGTTGAGTGAAATGCTATGGTGCAATGACTGGTGTGAGTGAAATGCTATGGTGCAATGATTGATGTGAGTGAAATGCTATTGTGCAATTACTGGTTGAGTGAAATTTTATGGTGCAATGACTGGCGTGAGTGAAATGCTATGGTGCAATGACTGGTGTGAGTGAAATGCTATGGTGCAATGACTGGTGTGAGTGAAATGCTATGGTGCAATGACTGTTTTCGTTCAGAGTTTCATCTAGTTTGCTTCAATGAGTAGGCATATAATTTTTTCACGTAAGCGGAAACCACAGCTTTTCTTTTATAGCAAGTAATTGAGATCAAAGATGTCAAACGACAACGAATAGAACATGGTTTAAAAAAGTGCATGTCTATTATATAGCACTGTTATTTTGTTATCGAACCTGAAAAGTTGAGTTTTTAGTATCGGCACAAGTAAAAACACATATTTCTAAACATAATACAGGAGTCCCACATTCTCAAATAACAAATATTCAGTAAGTCAATCTATCCATTTGTAAAATTCGCTTATAAGTATTCCTGTAGTGTGGAAAAGAGACAAAAACCTAATTCTGCCGATGGAGTTATCCTAATCGATATTATTAATATCTCAGAGCGAAATATTCGGAGAGGTTTCTAAGGAATGATGGGTGCACATTCCTACCCCTATCTTATTGATGTACTCGGTGGACTCATGTATGTATGTGAAGGGATTAAATACTGCTTGCTTATGATAATGGTTTCCTATTTGTGGTCTGGCTCCCTGACTACCAAAATCAAGAGAAACGTTTATTATTGTAAGATTAAAGAAAACAACTGGAGTAATAGATCGTAGCAAATAAAACGTATTAAGATACAATTTATATAGTAACAGACAGAGACAGTTTTCAGTTAACAAAAAGTACATTAGAATCATTTTTCAAATTGAAAATTAACTCATAAGCACGTCGTATACCTACACAAAGTTTGTATGTATATCCAATAATTAGACGTTCCAAATTAATTAGGTACATTATTTCGACAATGAAATAATTTTTAAGTTTATTTAGAACTAGCTTTAGCCCGCGACTTTATAATGTATATATCCAATAATTATGACGTTCCAAATTAATTACATTATTCCGACAATGAAATAATTTTTAAGTTTATTTAGAACTAGCTTTTGCCCGCGGCTTCTTCAGCGGTAAAAATGTTGTTTTAACATATAATATAAATAATAACCTATGACACTCGGCAATACTGTAGCTTTCCGTCAGTGAAAACATTTTTAATCAGTTCAGTAAACACAAACTCACGAACTGTATCATCATCTACCTAGCCTTTTCCCAACTATGTTGGGGTCGGCTTCCAGTCTAACCGGATGCAGCTGAATACTAGTATTTTACATGGTGCGACTGCCTATCTGACCTCCACAACCCAGTTACTGGGTACTACGATACTCCTTGGCAAGACTGGTTATCAGACTTTCGGGCCTCCAGCCACCCGTAACGACTGTCAAAGATCCACGAATGACAGCCGGGACCAACGGTTTAACGTGCTTTCCGAGACACGGAGGGGTCACGGTATGTAAAGATGGTCACCCATCCACAGACCAACCGCGGCAAGCGCAGCTTAACATGATCGATCGACCTGTGCGGCTGTTATTATTTAGCCACGGCCCCCCAAACTCACAAATTGTATATCTTTATTATATTATAGTATAGATTAATAGACTGATAAGTAATACTTACTAACTCAAACACAGCTATTATTATTTTTTTGCTCAAGGAAAAAAATAACAAAGGGCCAAACTTTACCACCAAAATAAAAGCGTGGTCCTTTTGAACTAAAGTCCTTGCCTTATTCAAAATACGCCCGCGCACCAGAGCTCTTAGATTGTTCACTCAATTATTAAGAGCGATGCCCAGAGTGACTGACAAGCGATTAATTATTAGTACTTACCCTAAATACAAGACAATGTAAAACGGAAAACTATCCATCACTGTATACTGAACATTATTGATAGATGATCAACCTTAGGGTAATAGGGTGCAGCGGGCAAGTTATTTGGGTAAAGATATTGTTAGAATAAAAATAATAATAATTTATTTGTAAAACATAGGTGTTTCATACATGGATCTTAAAAAATAGTAGTGCGCTATGCTTTGCCAATATTGATTGATATTAAATTACCATATGAAAATAACTATTCTGCTGTTTCTAACTTTCAACAATTAATGTATTTTCTTTAATTACTTTATTTTACAGGTTTTATTACAATTTCTAGGACAAAAGTCTTTTCAAGTCAAACGACGAAGTCTTCGTTTTGGTTTTGCAGAAGTTTAAAAAAAATACATGCATACATAAACTCACGCGTTTTTCCGCGTAGGTAGAAACTACAGAACGCCACCTACTACGATCCTTACACACTCATTTTGCTTCATTTACATTCATACAATACATATGGTCATATATCACAAATAAGGTCAGTATATTATTATGTTTAAGTCCTTAAGAAAATACTTCTTATTTGAGAATTGCTTTTAGACGTGTTTTAGAATCGTTTTGTTTTTATTTACAGCAAATCTCATAATATACTAGCTGACCCCGCAAACTTCGTTTTGCAAAAAAAAAAATAGATAGTAGCCGATTCTCAGACCTACTGAATATGCATATAACATTTCATAAAAATCGGTCAAGCCGTTTCGGAGGAGTATGGTAACTAACACTGTGACACGAGAATTTTATATATTAGAAGAAGATTATTAACAACCAAAATAACTAACAGCACCTCCCCGCATGTTCCCGTGACCACATTTCACGCCATCCCTCACCGTGTTCTAAATATAATCGATATTTAGAACGCGTGCAGATAATCGATGTGAAGCAATCGAGTGGAAGACGAACACAGCGGCGACGTACGTGTGGTTGCACCCCCGTGTTAGTGCTAGGGGATTTCTTTATCTAGTTGAAATCCTAGTAGATTTCGAAGCTGCATATATACCTACAGCATGCATCAAAAAGGTGTAGTAGAGATATTTCAGGACCATTAAACTGAAGAACTTACTCCATTGGACTAACATTGTAAACGAGAAAAAATAGTCAGCCGTCCCATAGATTTGGGTCGAGTAGGTATTGAAGTGTTCTGTAGGATAGTTTTCATTTTTTTTTTTTGCGATTACGATGTTGGTCCCGAGTTTGATGGTCTGTACTACACCCTTAAATATGACACCTTTCTGATACCCGCTGCTTATAAAAGAGCTTCTAAGTTTACCAGATTTAGAGGCCGGCTGTTCCAGGGGTCAATGATGTGACTATTTATTTGATTAATGATTTAACGTGCACATAACTTTTAACCATTTAACACTAGTGGATTGGACGTTGCAACAGTTGAAGAAATAAAATATTAGTTTACTAACAAAAAAATGTAATAGGTACACTAAAATCAGCAATCGGTTTTCCAAGCGTGGTGAATATGACTATTCCTTCCTCCGTTCCTTATCGCACGCCCTGCACACTTAGCGAATGAGAGCTAGACCGACCATTGTATCACATTCTGACCGTCACGAGACTTTTTTTTCATTTAGTTACTCTCAGACGTTGTTAAATTGTTTAATTGTGCCTGTTATTTTAATAAATTATATAAAGCGAAAGGAACTTCGTTCCTCGACACCTCTCAACTTTTTTAATGCCCTGTGTACGTAATATCCTTTCCTGACATGTGGGTATGGAATGTTTAGTTGCTAATGGCCTACCCCTAATTCACACTACACGTTATTACGACGTCCACGAAAATTACTAGAGACGTATCTTGAAACCACACGTCACGCTATCCCAAAAATAATCGATACTATAATGCGTGCAGCTAATCGATACAAAGTAATCGAGTGGAAGACGTGCGTGCGATGCACCCCTCTCGTCGTACGGTTGTAGCTAATAAGCTTTATTGTTTTATTAATACAAGTCAATAAGTTCGGTGTAAACATGACTTTACAATGACTTGTGTGGCTTCCTTTGAGGTTGGCGTATTGTGTTTGAGACTGTTTGTAACCGTCCATTATTCGTTTGTGGATCTTTAGTGGTTTGTGTACTGCTTTTGGATAAAAAGAATTCAATGATATATTGACAATTGAAGTGAGTTTTGTTTCGTTGCTTAAAACGGTTCGGTTCGATTCGGTTCGGCGGTATCAGGGTTACAAGAATTTAAATAGACTCTAATTAGTCTCTTTATATTAGGTACATCTAGCATAAGAAGTCACATATTTATTACAATTAATGTGCATACAGAAAATCGAACGATTGAAAAGAACAGTAAAGTACAGTATTTTATCTGACCAAGATTATGTCTAGACTTTAAAAGACACTGTGACATCTGAGTTTGTTTCGTCATTTCTTCTCAAAGTAGTCAGATAAAAAACGCCGCCTCACCTAGCTTTTCTATATTATTGGTTCCAATATCATATTTACAGAATAAACTTAATTTCAGTAGCACAATAAATTGGTCCTTTGACACAATTTAACACAAAATTCCTTAACGATATAAATTGCCGATAAGTTGTTGACCAAAGTTAAGTAACTATTAAATAATCTTGTAAGATCATTTAGGTAAGGAAGTTCGATAAGTTACTTATAGGAAACTTTTTTACGTGGGTGTATTAATTTAGATGTCTTTAGCGACTTCTTTGTGCAACTTTCACTATTTCGTTGATGCAATGAAAAAGTAAAATGCAACTGTTAACAAAAATGTAACTTACTCTATCTTGCAATGTAGTAGGTAGTATATTTGTTAAGTTTCTTGTTAAGTTATTTCCATTTATTTTCATTAAACTACTGTTTATTTTCCCTTACAAATAAATAAAGACTTCGCTTATGAGATAACAAAGACAGAACATGCTCAACGTTTACAATGAACACGGCAAGTAACATACAAGAAACTAAGCACTTACAAAACAGTTTTTCACAGTGTTAAAATTGTTTTTACAGTACAACTCCGACTGTAAGCCTTTTTCTTGCAAGTGAACACGCCATCTTAGTTTTCATAGAGCGATAGTCTAGCTTATAAACACTATTGATACAGTCTGCGCACAGCCTAAGTGAGACATCATTACAAGCTGCCAATAACACGCGTATTGGTGCCAAAATAATGATGTCATAACACGATACGACAATGCCAACACATCCACACACCCCACACACACAACACACCCCCTTTTGCCAAAAATACCAATACACACTTTAAAAAGGTGACATGCATATAGGTGCATACAAATTATTATAATTACCAGAGAGGGGGTAGAGTTGGCAGTCACCGGGACGTAGCACAGTCTGCACGATACGGCTTCTGTATCAAATAACGGTACTACCAAAGTACCGACGAGTCCTCGGCAAGCTGTTTTGTATTCATCGAGCTTATGTTACTATCTGCGTGCTGTTTCTCTGAGGATTACTGCTGAATTCCGATTAAATAATTTCCTGTACTGATGTAGTGTAGCCGGTCAACGCTGCAACGTACGAGTTTACATATGTACAAGGCGTTCTTGATACATTGAATGATCAAAAAGGTGATCATAATCACCACGCTTGGCAAGTTATACATCAAGACCCCTCCGTGCCTCGGAAAGTACGCCTGTGGTCCCTGCTTTTATTCGTGGATCTTTGACAGTCGTTACGGATTGTCAGAAGCCCGAAAGTCTGACAACCAGTCTTACCAAGGGTTATCGTATTACCCAGTAACTGGGTTGTGTAGGTCAGATAGGCAGTCGCTTCTTGTTAAATACTGGTATTCAGCTGCATCCAGTTAGACAGGAAGCCGACTCCAACATAGTTGGGAAAAGGCTAGGCAGATGATGATGAAAAGAATGTTGTTATTAATATTTTGCATTCATCTTGTACGTATGACTATTCTATTGAAAAATATAAGGGCCATTAAATACGAAGCCATGTGAGCATGAGGATCTGTGACAGTGTCAATGCCAATGACATGTCAATCGTTAAACGGAAACCGTGGGTTACGACCTCACACCACCTTAAACACACTATTTTTTTATTTCATCAGCCTATTATGTTCCCTGTAATGTTGCCTGTAATGTTGCTTGTAATGTTGTTTGCTGGAACACAGGCATCCTCTCTGTGAGAGGGAGTGGGCCGTAATCCACCACGCCGGCCCAGTGCGGGTTGGTACTAGATGTCACATGTCTTCGAATTTTTGGTTCTAGGACATGCCGGTTTCCTCACGATGTTTTCCTTCACCATTTTAAGAGCAAATACACTATAACTCAGGCAAACCTATGGGAATCACTAGCGGGGCGGTTTGTAACGATATAACTTGAAACTAAATTCACGTTTAAGACAAGTCACATTTATCATTGTACTAAACAAATTTGTTTGGCTAGCATATTGTGATACCGCATTGAACCAATAATACTTTACACCAACTAAAAGACCTAACAATCCTATACGACTGCTATGGGTCAGTTAAATGTTTTTGCTAAACGATCAAAACAAAGGAAATTCAGTTCATAAAAATACTTTCTGCGTGATAGAATGAATTAAATAGAAACATCAATCTAAATAAATAACAATTTTGTTAGTAGCACCTTAGTACCAGCAAGAACTATATGCACTATTCATAAATTTCTGAACGAAATTTATCACCATCGCCGACTCGCGAAGGAAAACGTCTGTGGAACTTAGGCATTAATAGATAATAAATTATTAGAAGTATACACTTCTACGATAACTAATGTTTATTTTGTATTAGATAGTTGCTATCTAGGCTTATAATGTATACTAGAGCCCCCGAGAACAAAATTGTGACCAGGAAAACTTAATTTTTGTGTGGAAGAAAAAACTACCACATAATATCTAGCAATGGGTATCGTGATAATACTGGTATTCAGCTGCATCCGGTTACACTGGAAGCCGACCCCAACATAGTTGGGAAAAGGCTAGGCAGATGATGGGTATCGTAATACCCAGTACTTAACTTAAATTTACACAGAGTAAAGCGCCTATCAGGATTCGAACTCACGATAGTCTAGCAGTCTGTACAAAAAGACAACTCAAATAATGAGAAACGGCGTATTGCTTTCTGACGCTAGTAAAAATATACCAATATCATCATTTAATCTGTCAGATGTAGATTATGACTTCTTACCTTTATATCTAGAAAAATAGTTTACTGTAAGTAATATACAGTAAGTAAGAACCACGGTTAACACAAGCTTTATTACAAAATATTTTTTGCCAGTGAGCTCCAAACTAGACGGTTAGTCTGTACCTCAGGGCTCAGGGATATAATTTCCAGATGAGAATTTTAGTTGTGATATGATAAGTTGGTTTGTGTGTAAGTGTGCGTGTTTTTTTCCCCTCGGGAGATCCCAGAGTCTTGATATTAATTATTGTTCCGTGTGATCATAAACTTTGATATTAACCAACTGCTTAAATACCTAACCGGTGGTTTGAATGGTGGTGAACTCAAGCTTAAGGGTAGCATTGGACTTTTAAGGGCCCATAGTCTTACTCATAGCATAATTTATTTGTTTTATAACGAAGATCGTAACCTCGGATTGGTGGTGAAAGTGTTACTGAGTTTCAAGGAAAAATTAAATATTGTTTTTCAGAAAGGTCAGATGCGTAGTACTTGCAACCGGCGAGCGTGTCTCACTAGATGTATGAACGTAAGCGAGGCAAATGGATTATCGATGTCCTTCTTACCGTTCTGGCTTCATTCATTCTTCTTTCTTTGTCCAGGCGGTCTTTCCTTCCTTCTTTGGATTGCGCTCCCTCTGAACATCAAGACGGCAACCAGTCGGTTATCTTTTAAAGTGGAGGCACGTGAACATATCTGCCAGAAGTTGACCCATCCCAGCGCTGATTTCCTGGATTCGTTTTCTCCTCTACCGATGACTTTTCTCCTGAGAGTTCTGTTTGTTTATACATATGTCAGTAGCGAAGGGTGGATTTATGACAGAGGTAAGCCGGAGCAAAAAAAAGTCAATAAAACGTTTCATTATATTTCAATGATGATTTGACTATACTTAGTCTGGTTGTGTTCTGAATTTTCGAAGAGAAGCCGGCGGGAATCGAGTTGTATAGTACCTTCGCCACTGATGTATGTATCTATATATTAGTATTTATTCTTGTATTTTATAGTAATTTCCTAGCTATTTATCCTGTATGTTGCACCTACCACTGTTTGTCTCTGCATCACCCTAAGGTTGACTGGTAGAAAATGCCTATGGCATTAAGTCCGCATTTGTATTTTTTTTACTGGTGCATAAAGTTTTAATAAATAAATAAATAAAAGGTAGATACACCTTTTATTTATTTATTTATTAAAACTTTTCAGGATTTTAGCATGAGTTCGCATGGGAAAGAGCCATGAGTTTTTATTTATTTAGTTACTAGCTGCGCCCCGCGGTTTCACCCGCGTAAGTTTCGATCCCGTGGGAATATCGGAATAAAAAGTATCCTATGTGTTATTCCGATGTATAAGCTATTTTACTGTACAGTTTCATCAAAATCCGTTCAGTAGTTTTTGCGTGAAGAGCAACAAACATCCATCCATCCATCCTCACAAACTTTCGCATTTATAATATTAGTAGGAAGTAGGATAGGATAATATTAGTAGTAAGTAGGATTTTGGCACTCCAACGATTAATTCACATAAACATTAATAGAGAGCTTAGTCTTATTACATAAAGTACTACATTGAACTTATCACTCAAAGGTGTGCACAGCACTTACATAGTTTGCCTAATTGATTTTTCTAGCTAATTTTTAATTACAGTAACAAAAATTTAGGTGTAATCAAATATTTTTGAATGTGTGTATTAAATACAGCGGTAATAATGATTCTAGATACTTTATCAGCGATTGGACAGTCATCTCTGACCGTCTCATAAATAAATATAGACACGAACTTAACATTATGACGTCTGGATCCCAACAAAGAAGACAGTAATCCAATGTCAGGGACACGATCAGTATGTCTAGCACGTGTTACCTAATACTGTGAAGAATTACGAGGATTGGGGAATTCTGTGAACACACTTGTATTGTCACGGTATTTTAAGTAAAGCCGGCTCTAGCTCGCGTTTTCGATATTAAGTTGATCAAAAGAGCCTATATAATAATGTAAAAGTTCTAAGGTTCACAACTACATAAAAAGAGTTTTTTATCTAATAAAAATCATATTTCTGCTCCAGACTTCAAACCATTCAATCAGATTTTCTCTGAATTTTTTTTTTAAATATATTAAATTTGTGTAACTTTTATACCAAATATTCTTAGAAAAATAATGATAAGGCAAAATCCGAAGTCAGATAAATCTTAGTCTCAATAAACAATGATGATAACATCATCGGTTATCCGCACTGCTGAATACCTATAAGATACCTAAATTATAAAGGACATGTATAAAGTCTGGCCTAATACAGACAAAAAGTTAATAATATTTAAAAAATAACTGATAATATTTAAAATTCCACCAATGCTTTCGTTACTTGGCAAAACTTTGCAGGAAATATTTCAATTTAAAAGTTTGTTGTTTTGATGGAAGTATTCGGGGAGATCTGTGAGATATGTTGCCAGTTTTGGAAATAAGATGGTAATTGGGCCAAACTTGTATCGAACCGTTATCCATCTCTTTTCCGTGATCGCAATTTGTTCTTAGGATAAGCAGGCAAGTGGACGCTGTCCATTATATTAAATTAATCCTATTTTCCTTAATTATAACAGTTAAACAAACAAGGAAATTATGTCATAAAAGAATGTTTATAAAAGGACTTATGTTTTGCTGTGATGATGACTGAAGAGACAATTTCCAGCAACAGAGCAAAGAAAGTCGCCGAGGACCAAAACGTATTGTAACGAGGGAAATACGACTTCAAAGACCAAAGAATATGTGTGAATGTGAGTATCTAACCCTTGTTCCGATTCACGGTCAAAGAAGTAAAAGGTCAGCTCAAATTCGTTCAATCTTCAAATGAAATGAAAATAAAATTCTTTGTTTGTTACGTTTTCACGCCTAAGTGTCGAATGATTTAATTAGAATAGAGCTAATACTTTCACAACTAGAAATGAATACACGCAACTCTTTAATAATATTCCTTAGTATTTAGTTCATTAATATCATTCTCTCATTTATCTCAACTTAAGTTGACGAAATAAAAGTCAGAACATTAAGCATTCTGATTCTGTGAATTGACTTTAACAGACAGCAAAATTTGAAGGCTCTTTGTGTTAAAAATGCATTAAAAATCGAAAGTTGTAGCAACTCAACGTCTAATAATAAACATATAACAGAAACTTCCATTTTACAGAACAGTAAAAAAAGTCATTATTAAAAACATTTATACTTACTAAAAAAAATAGTCTTATAACTTAACTGAGTCACTTCACATCACTTAATACAAAAACACAATAATAATAAATAATTCTACATCCATTAACAACACTACACAGTCGTAGCAACTAAAACATTTGTCAAACAAACAAAAATACCAAGTTTCAAATATCTGCACAGTTTACAAACTTACGCACTTCACTATGCAAATACTTCGCGAGAGGAATAGGAAAGGACGAAATAGCCACCCCACACGCGTCCGCTCGCCGCAACCACGCGACGTAAACTGAAGCATCAGAATCAGCCCTTACAGTTTTCCGCGACAGAAAGGGACGCAGATAACTAGGAAGCGGGAAATTGTGTATGTAGGGCAGAGACAGGGATAGGACGTTCCGTTTCGCACGTGGTGCGATGCGGTCAATTGCAATGCTACGGTCATTGCCATGGTGTGATCATTTTTAATCTTTTAACAGTAACCCTGTATTTATGGCCTTTTTTTCCTTATATTACTCGGGTGAGCCACTTAAGGGAAGAAAATAGGGGTAAAACAACCCATTTTCCTGTGTTGACTTTTACAATTCGCGCGGGATGATAACTGGTTGATGTAACTACTCTATTTTCAGCGGCGGCCTTAGGGGGTGGCGAACAGGGCAATCGCCCGGGGCCTCGCTCTTGCAAGGGCCTCGCGCAACAACCCAAGCAAATTTTAAAAAATATATAGATTTTTTTAATTTAAAACTTTTGATTTTGATCCTTAATTATTTAATAATAGAAAAAAAATAACTGAAGTTTACCCCACTATCGAAATAGTCCTGAGAATTATTGCCACCACACCTGTTACAGTTGCATCTGCTGAAAGGAGTTTTTCGAGGCTTAAAATTAATTATTAAAAATAGGTATTTGAGGAATTTGATGACACAATCGGCTTTCAGGCTATTCTTTCAGTCGAAAATGACGTAGCTCATTCGTTAGATTATTATGCTTTAATTAAAGATTTTAGTTTTAGGAAAAGCCGTAAACATCTATTTTAAAATTTTTCATCTCTGTAAGTATTTGTTAATCTTTCAATGTAAAATATTTTAAAACTCAAATTTTATTTATTTGTATAAAATATTTAGCATTTCCCGTCAAACATGACAATAGTATATTTCATTACAAGTGCGGAAAGGTTGTCATTGCAAAGAGTTCCGACAAATGTCTACCCGAGCCGAGGTGCAGCCGAAGGCGAGGGTTGACAGTCGGAACAAGTTGCAATGACGGTTTCGCACGTGTACTGAACGACTATTTTTAATACAGTTGCGAAAAAATGAAGCAATTTAATAAAATAAGGTGGTGTTAATTCAAAAAAACTAGGGTCGAAATTACTCATTTTGTGCAACAAACAACTAAAACTCGCAAAGAAAATTTCTGAAAAATGGCGCCAACCGTAGAATATAAGCAGAGATTTTTTTTTCTTCACCCATTCTGGTAGGCAAAGGGATCTATGCCCATACAGCCAAGTCTTCAGTAGAATTTTTTTATTGATATGAAATGAAAATGAAATTTAATGAGATGAAATGAAATGATACCTAACCTAACTTATTCAATCAAATCATTAAATCTGATATTGAAACAAATTAGTAGCTTCTTTTTAGAAATATACGTATTTGCATGAATCATAAAAACTTCTATGAATTTTTTTAGTAAAAACTTCATGGTTGGTTTTTCTTTTTAATAGACATTATTTTGACAGTTGGGAAAGAGAACGCACGAGTTCGGGAAAGGTAAAAAAAAAGCACGAATATGTAATAGCCCACATCCCGAACGCTATACGTCCCTGCAATACGCCACTTTTTGAGCAACTGTATTAAAATAGTATATTTCATTACAAGTGCGGAAAGGTTGTCATTGCAAAGAGTTCCGACAAATGTCTACCCGAGCCGAGGTGCAGCCGAAGGCGAGGGTTGACAGTCGGAACAAGTTGCAATGACGGTTTCGCACGTGTACTGAACGACTATTTTTAATACAGTTGCGAAAAAATGAAGCAATTTAATAAAATAAGGTGGTGTTAATTTAAAAAAAAATTAGGGTCGACATTACTCATTTTGTGCAACAAACAACTAAAACTCGCAAAGAAAATTTCTGAAAAATGGCGCCAACCGCAGAATATAAGCTGAGATTTTTTTTTTTCACCCATTCTAGTAGGCAAAGGGAACTATGCCCATACAGCCAAGTCTTCAGTAGAATTTTTTTATTGATATGAAATGAAAATGAAATTTAATGAGATGAAATGAAATGAAACCTAATCTAACTTATTCAATCAAATCATTAAATCTGATATTGAAACAAATTAGTAGCTTCTTTTTAGAAATATACGTATTTGCATGAATCATAAAAACTTCTACGAATTTTTTTAGTAAAAACTTCATGGTTGGTTTTTCTTTTTAATAGACATTATTTTGACAGTTGGGAAAGAGAACGCACGAGTTCGGGAAAGGTAAAAAAAAAGCTCGAGTATGTAATAGCCCACATCCCGAACGCTATACGTCCCTGCAATACGCCACTTATTGAGCAACTGTATTAAAAATACCTAAACCAAACAATTACACCTACTTTCGAATCATATACTTTTCACGAAGGACAAAGAGCCTCGCAAATACCTGCTGCCCGGGGCCTCGCAATGGGTAAGGCCGCCGCTGTCTATTTTTTCCTGCACTCCCGAATGAGACATAATGAACTCAGTCACTGTAAGATAGGGTGAAACGGGCTATTTTCACGCTTGATTTTTTTGTGATAGATGAAGACAGATAATCGAGTGTCGTTACTGGTTGATGTGTTAATGACGCGTCAATAGTTCGCACTCAAAGTGACAGATGATGTTCTCACTCTTTTCGGTTCATTACACACAAGTTCCCGTTATCTTTCTTAACGCGAAGTTTTTTCACCCGGCCCTTTGTACCGGAAATGTCAAGTATACGCAGTTAATACTAACGGTGAACCTAACGGTAACCCTCTTTTTATTAATGGATAGTTTGAAACTGTTTTTACAAATCTATTGTTTATGTATATGGATTGAATTCCATCAATTTATCAATCGCCTTGCGGCAACGAAATAGGACAATCTATTTACAGCCGGGAACTACGAGGATACTACCTTTTATCAAAAAACTACCTCATCTCGGGACCGGATACCGGGAAAAACAATTTATGTATTTATTTAATTTCTGTGGACGACTTACAGGTCAACAAAACAGAATATAAAAGAGTTGGACTGGCATCCAATTATCTACTGGTTTTTACGTATCACACTAATATTATAAATGCGAAAGTTTGTGAGTGTGTGTGTGTTTTTTAAGTTTATCACTTCTTCACGCTTAAACGGCTAGACCAATTTTGATAAAACTTTGTATGGAGATAGCTGACACCCTGGATTAACATATAGACTTTTTATCCCGATATTCCCACGGGATCGACACTTAAGCGGGTGAAACCGCGGGGCGCAGCTAGTAAAATAATAATAGGTTCTTAGTTTAATTAGTGGGTGCCATACTACTCTCCTAGATAGGTTACAAGATAACCTGTTTTTGAGAAATAAAATAAAATGACACTTTCAGAAAGTAGGCTTCTGTGAAGGTTAAGCTTATAATTCAAATTTTAAAATAAAACCAAAAGTCATTTATTCAAACTAGGCTGAGGATCAGCACTTTTCAAACGTCAAAATTAGAAAAGACAGTCCCCAAATCGCCCGCCCTTCACCACTTCCTAGTGCTTTCGCTGGGGAGAAGTGGCGCAACAAACTTCCCCAGCAGCACAGCTGTCTGTTCAGTTGGAAAATACTTGATTGTATACAATACTAGGTATGCAAAGTTATTGACATTACAGGACACAGAACATTAAATTAAATTATTTGCCATATGTCAGTTTGCCACCCCAATATACCAACAAATACAATAAAAAATTATAGGTACTCAAGCAAAAAAACAAAAAAATAAAAATCTAAACAAAAACTTTCTACCTAAATAAAAGCCTCCAGGTATAAAGGGCGTGACAGCTTACATATTTTATGCAATGTAACTGTGACATAAATCCGGGCCCAAACTACTGATAATTTTCAATATAATCAAATTTTTAACTTTACAAACAATACTTAATATTCAGCCTCAAAATTGCAAGCACGATCTTTAAACTCAACAGCTGAGCCTCTAACGACTCAACCAGTTCCACCACACACAACATTGTAACATTTTAAAGCAAGCTGATAACACTCAACAACCAAACTTTACATAGAAAACAGCACCAATAAACTTTAGTAAATAATAGTTTTATTAAACCAAACTGCTAGTAACCTAGTAATCTGCCAGCACCCCGTCGGTCAATGCACAAGGGCTTATAGTAAATTATGTAAAACACCCGTTACTTTTATGGGGGTACCATATGGGACGGAAAGTTGAAGTGAAATCGTAAAAAGTTTTGTAATACAATCTAGTTGGTACTTCGGTAGTGTTAGTACGTATCGATGGGTTTTGTTCGGTCCTTTGTGCTGGGATAATGGTGGTCCGTGCGTAAGGGACTGTTTTGATAGGCTAAACAAAGACGTGACGTAACGCTTAGATTTGTTTAAAATTACTTAGACCAATGAACATCCATGGTTCATAAGTTCGTAATTTATTAATACCGCGATTATTCTGTGATAAATAACCATATTTAATCACATAAAATATAACGCTTTTATAAACCTTAAAATGCGTCCTTCAAATGCATCCCTTCGTTTTGACAATGTTATAAAAAATTAGGTTTGTGTCCCCGGTATGCCCCTGCAAAAACATTATGTTTGTAGCTTTTTACGATGACCTCAAAATTAGAGCAGATCTTTCAATGATCACAAGGGCCAAAACACGCATCAAATTATTCAAACTCAAACTACATATCTATACATATAATAAATCTGTAGAAAAGTCATTTTTGTACATTGAAGAAATTGAAACAAAAAATAGCCAGCGTGTGAAAAGATAAGTAACAGAACCCATTTCCATCATTTTTGAAATTTTTGTCTGTTTGTCTGTTTGTCTGTTTGTTTGTGCGCACATCACGTAAAATCTACGAATTCAATGCTGACAATGTTTATATACAAAAATTATACGCAACTTGAGGTTTAACTTAGTTTTTGTTTCATCGAAATCGGTTCACTCTATCAAAAGATATGATTAATTTAGTGAGTTCAAGAAGTAAAATATTACGTTACGCAATTAAGTATAGTACTTGCAACGACATCTTAAGACTAAAAATAGAACTAATGTTGATAGTTGAAATCTAAATCCGATAGATGGCGTTGTGCAAATGACGTCATTTTCTGAATCGCGGTGTTAAGATTTTCCGCGCGAGGATGACGTCCACCGTGTTTACTAGGCAAATTGGGTTTCGTTAGGTGTCTTAAAAGTTCTTGCGTGTGTCGTAAAAGTTCTTTGGTTGCTTGGTTTATCGATTTTCTAAATTGGTCGAAAAAAAAGTATTTGCTTATCTTATTGGTTTCGTTTGGTCAACTTTGGTCATTGGTTTGAAGTACGAAGTAAAGATTGTATTTGATTTACTTCGTAGTTTGAATCCAATAGTGCCAATCGTTATACAGTAAGTTAGTGTTGCCAATTCGTTGAGTCACGACCACGAACAGACGATACGTTGTCACACTAGACTGTTCGACGCACCGTTCTTTTAAGTTTGTAGGCTATTCAGTCATAAGTGTTGTTAGTTTTGTTTATTGCTTTAATTTTCCTTGAAAATGCCTCAAAGAAAAAAAACTAACCTTTCGCTGCGTAGCCGAAATGCGAAAAGGATGAGACTTTGTAGGTCTCAGGAATCGGAAGAAGATCGTGAAGCACGGTTATCTGCTAACCGAGAGCACATCGCTCTTTCACGTGAATCGGAAACGTTCACCGAAAGGGAGTCACGTTTAAGTTCACAAAGAACACGGACCGCGACTTTGCGGTCTCAAGAGAGTATCCAGGAACGCGAAGACCGGCTGTCTGCTGATCGGGAGCGCCACTCTCTCTCACGTGAGTCAGAGACATTCACAGAAAGGGAGTCGCGCTTAAGTTCGCAAAGAACTCGGACCGCGACTTTGCGTTCTCAAGAGAATATCCAGGAACGCGAAGTTCGGCTGTCTGCTGATCGGGAGCGCCAGTCTCTCTCACGCGAGTCAGAGACTTTCACAGAAAGGGAGTCGCGCTTAAGTTCGCAAAGAACTCGGACCGCGACTTTGCGTTCTCAAGAGAATATCCAGGAACGCGAAGTTCGGCTGTCTGCTGATCGGGAGCGCCAGTCTCTCTCACGCGAGTCAGAGACTTTCACAGAAAGGGAGTCGCGCTTAAGTTCGCAAAGAACTCGGACCGCGACTTTGCGTTCTCAAGAGAGTATCGAGGAACGCCAAGCACGTCTGTCATCTGACCGAGAGCGACACGCTCTCTCGCGCGAGTCTGAATCTCTCTCCCAAAGAGAAGAACGATTACAAATAGCTAGACATAACTATGTAGGTGTACAAAGAAACAATGAAAGTTATCTTGCATCTGAAAGGGAAAGAATAGATGAACTAAGACGAGCAGAAACAGCAGAACAACGTCAATCTCGCCTAGAAATAGAACGAGCTCGATACCATATGAATAGAGAAACAAATAGCGGAGCTGATGAGTCCATGGAAAATGACGATGCAAATATTTTATTACCTTGGGACAATAGGGAAAAATCAGGGTTCACATATTCGTCTAGAATTAATTATGCTGGCTTTACTTTCGTGGGTGACATGAGAGAAATTTGTAATTTTTGTCATGCTTTGAAATGGAGGAAAGAGACAGATGGAATGTGCTGCTCAAATGGAAAAATTGTTCTTCCAAATTTCCAAGATCCACCACACTTACTTAAAAGTCTCCTGAATGGCGATCATCCCCAGTCGAACCGTTTTTTGGATAATATTCGTTTATATAACAGTGCTTTCCAAATGACTTCCTTTGGGGCAAAACAAATAACGGAAGGACCGTTCATGCCAACCTTCAAAGTACAAGGTCAAGTTTATCACCTTATTGGATCTTTGCTGCCAGAAAATGAACCCAAATTTCTCCAAATTTATTTTGTATCCGATTACACGCAACAGCTCAATGTTAGAAATCACAATTTTCCCCAGCTCAATGCTGAGCTTTTGGGTCAACTTCAAGAATTGCTGCATCACGTTAACCAGTACGTTCGTGAATTCAAAGCTGCATTGGAGTCAATTCCACAAGGCAGCAATGATTTCAAAATTGTTATAAGTGCCGATAGACGTCCTGTGGGTGAACACCGTGGAAGACACAATGCACCCGTCGCAGATGAAGTTGCAGTTGTTTTAGTCGACCAGGAGTGTGAGAGACGTGATATCGTGTTGCGTACACGCGACGATCGCCTTCAACGCATTTTGGAAACCCACCGAGCTTACGACGCCCTGCAATATCCACTAATTTATTGTCATGGTGAAGATGGGTACAATTTTGGGCTGTACCAAGTGAACCCTACTACGAGAGTCACTAATTATCAAAAAAAAATATCTGCTCAACAATACTATTCCTACCTTTTACAAATAAGGCAAAACAGTTTCGTATATTTGCAACGATTTCGTGGTTTGTTCAGCCAATTTATTGTGGACATGTACGCAAAAATAGAAACTGAACGTTTAGTGTATATTCGCACTAACCAGCGACGGTTACGCGCTGAAGAATACGTGCACTTGCGGGACGCCATGCAATCAGATAATAACGTCGAAAACTTGGGTCGATTGGTTATTTTGCCATCCAGTTTCACAGGCGGTCCGCGGTATATGCACGAACGAACGCAAGATGCTTTTTGTTACGTCCGTAAATACGGCCGGCCGGACCTTTTTATAACATTTACAACAAATCCAAAGTGGACGGAGATTTGCCAGGCACTTCTCACAGGACAGGCGTCATACGACAGACATGACATTATTGCTAGGATTTTTCATTTAAAACTCAAAGTCTTGATTAATCTACTTACAAAGGAGAAAGTTTTCGGTTCAACTCTTTGTTTTATGTATAGCGTCGAGTGGCAAAAGCGTGGTTTACCCCACGCGCACATTCTTCTGTGGCTGGAAGAAAAAATTCGTCCCGATGCTATAGACAGTGTCATAAGTGCAGAATTTCCGGACTATAATGCAGATCCGATTTTGCATGACATAGTAAAAACACATATGGTTCACGGGCCATGTGGCCTCTTAAACAGGGAATCACCGTGCATGAAAGATGGTCAATGCTCAAAAAAATACCCCAGAGCACTGAAAGAACTAACTATGGCTGGGGAAAATGGGTATCCGCAATACCGGCGAAGATCACCGTCACAAGGTGGTTTCACAGCTACTGTCAGATTCCGTGGACAAGAAATAATTCTAAATAATAGTTGGGTGGTACCGTATTCTCCAGTTTTGTCAAACGCTTTTCAAGCACACATTAATGTTGAAATTTGTAATAGCGTCGAATCTATAAAATATATATGTAAATATGTTAATAAAGGTAGTGATCAAGCCATGATAGCACTAAGAAATAACAACCAATTTGATGAAGTGACAAGGTATCAATCTGGCCGATACATAAGCTCTTCGGAGGCAGTTTGGCGCATTTTGAGTTTCCCTATTCATGAAAGGTATCCGCCAGTCATCCATCTTGACGTGCACCTGGAAGGCGGGCAGCGAGTTTACTTTCAGCCAGAAAATGTGGCAGAAAGAATGAACAACCCAAGACAAACCACCTTGCTCGCATTCTTTCGCCTTTGCGAAAGAGACAATTTCGCTAAGTCTCTGTTGTACAATGAAGTGCCACATTATTATACTTATAACAAGCAGCAAGGTGTTTTTAATCGCAGGAGACGTGGAACTGCTGTAGAAGGCGAGTCCGGCATTTTTAAAGAACACGTGATTGGAAGAGTATACACGGTGCACCCAAATAATGCAGAGTGTTATTATTTACGCCTTCTTCTTCACACAGTGCGAGGACCTACTTCTTTTGCTGAGCTCCGCAAAGTGGACGATATAGAATATCCCACATTTCAAGCTGCTTGCCGCGCACGGCATTTATTAGATGGCGATCAGCATTGGGATGATGCTTTAGCCGAAGCATGCGTCAGTGATAGTCCACATCGTTTGCGCCATTTATTTGCCATTTTGTTGACATTTTGTGGCCTATCGGACGCTGGGCAGTTGTGGCAAAAATATAAAGACGCGTTTGCCGAAGATTTTTTGAGACAGCAAAATATAAATAGTGAAACTTCTGACCAAGTACGTGAAAGCTGCCATAATAGGGCTTTGCTGGCTATACAAGATATAGTTACAAGTATAGGAGGGAACCCCCTCAGTCAATACGGCTTGCCGACACCGACAGTTGGTGGGGAACGAATTAATAGGGAGTATACATCTGAAATAAATTACAACCCCGAAGAGTTAGCAGAAATATTGCGAAATGGCTGTTCAAATTTGACGTCAGAACAACGTCAAATCTTTGATAGAGTATGCTGTAGTGTAGAACATTCATTAGGAGAAATGCTGTTTTTAGATGCACCTGGTGGAACAGGTAAAACTTTCCTCACTAAAGTTATCTTGGCTCAAATAAGGAGCCAAAACAAAATTGCCCTTGCCGTCGCTTCCTCAGGAATAGCTGCCACTTTATTACCAGGAGGAAAAACTGCACATACAACATTTAAAATACCAATCGACTTGGACCGCACAGAAAACCCTGTTTGCAACGTGTCTCGCAATAGTGATAAAGCAAGGGTTTTACGCGATTGCGCCCTTATCGTTTGGGACGAGTGTACGATGGCAAATCGTAAAGCTGTGGAAGCTGTAGATAGAACGTTGCGAGATATAAGACAAAATGACCGACCGATGGGAGGCTTAACGGTGCTATTCTGTGGAGACTTCAGGCAGACACTCCCTATAATACCCAGAGGAACGAGGGCCGATGAAATAGGTGCCTGTTTAAAGAGCTCTATTTTATGGCGTAGTGTCATATTAACTAATTTGAGCTTTAATATGCGAGCATATTTGGGAGGTGACGCAAACGCGCAGGTTTTCTCAAATTTACTACTTCAAATTGGTAACGGCACATACCCGACTCAAGAAGGAGGTAAAGTAACTTTAGTCGAAAGCCTGTGTTCTTCTGTTGCCTCACAGCAGGAACTCATTTCCTCTGTATACGGAGATCCATCAGAGATCTCGAACCATGACGCTGCTTGGCTATGCCAACGAGCTATTTTGGCACCTCGCAACGACCAAGCAGCAGCAATAAATTCTCAAATATTGGTACATGTTTCTGGAGAAAGTAGGGAATATTTATCTATTAACACGGTTTTAGAAGAAGGAGATGCCACCCACTATCCAGTAGAGTTTTTAGACTCTCTAAATACACCAGGTCTTCCAGCACACAAAATTTATTTAAAAGTCGGAGTACCAATCATTCTACTCAGAAATTTAAGCCCACCAAAACTATGCAATGGAACTCGGTTGAGAGTAACAAATCTCCAACGAAATGTCATCGAAGCCGAAATCTTAACAGGTTGCGGCTCCGGTGATGTTGTTTTCATTCCCAGGATACCCATTATCCCCAATAATTTTCCGTTTACTTTCAAACGTGTGCAATTTCCTGTAAGCCTCTGTTACGCTGTGACTATTAATAAAGCCCAAGGCCAGACGTTATCCGTTGCGGGTGTAGACCTTACTTTTGATTGTTTTTCACACGGCCAACTCTATGTTTCTCTATCACGTGTTAGCAACCCAAACAACCTTTTTGTATATGCTCCGGGTAATTCCACCGCTAACATAGTATATAGAGAAGCATTAACGTAATCAACTATACCAAAGTCAGGACTCTTATCTAAATCATCAAAAAGGTGATATACTCTTATCTAAACGACGTTGTTTTGTTCTCGACAACCACGCGAACGAAGTCGCGGGCACAGCTAGTTAATACAATAAACACCACCAACCCATACATGAAACCTCGTAGCCACAGGCTACGAGCTACATCGCTACGGTGCTACGGTGCTACGACAATCGCTTTAATTTCACTTAGGGCCAACATGCACGCACTTGTTAGTCCTATGATTGCGAGGTGCCAGGCTAATGTGGGCTATTTTCGGCTATTGTGGATTACGAAGGTATTAACTGCCTAGTACAATGAAGGACCGGACAGGATCATGTGCATATGATGGGACACATGACGTCATGAAATTGTAGTAGTTCCGTAGTGACGGGATTATCAATAGTAATGTTATTTTTTTTCAATAAATGCCTATTATACAGGTATGGCTTTTAAATAAAAAGATATTTAATAGAAAATGATTACAAAAAGTATTGAAGAGTAATTTTTTTAGTAAGCTTTCGTGGATAAATGTATGCAATGATAAGATTTAGAGACAAGTTACTTTCAAGTAAGTACATACAATGTGCTCCACCAAAACAACGACCATAATATTCGTCCACCAAAAAACCATACATTTTCATAACACCGAAATACGACCTCCTTTATAAAATTTACCCCACACGCAATAATACCACAAATCATTGGACGATAAAGTTGACCGAAGGATTTAAAAGGACCAGATAACTCGATGAGACGATTCTTTTGATCGGTGAGGCGTACAACGTGTGTGCTCTCGTGGGCCCTTCTGAAGAGAGTGAATCGACGGTTTTTGAGATAGGAGGCTGTGTGTGCGAGTGACGTCATGTTTAGAGGTAATAATGACCTGTACGGTGTGGTGTATATGTGGGCAAGGTAAGGTAATAATCTTATCTTAATTATAAAGTGCGGTGTTAAGTGGGTGTGTGGGTAAGGGCACATATTATAACCATTATAATTGACTAGTGCTTTTAGAGTGAGGGTTGCGGAAATCATAATTATATATTTAATAATATTATTTTAAATATGTGAACCATGCATAAATAGTTTCGTTTTTTATCTATTATGTGCGTTTATACAGACTGACTGCCAGAAGGCCAAGTCCCATGATTATTAAAATCGTTCAAAATCTCGCAGTCTCATCTCAACGGCAATTAATGTCATAAAACTTGACAAAAATTTAGAGAAATGAAAGGTATTTTTGACAGATTGAAAACGTTCTTAAAATTCTCTTAATTGCCTCTTATATCAGTTTTATGAAAATTCAGTAGAGACTGGAGAGGTAGTTATGTATCAGGAAAATATATAACAGTATTTTCATCATCAAGTACCATCCAGCCAAAAATAATCAGAAATCGCCATTTATTATCAAATCTAGATACACTCATTTCATCAAAAGATCTAAGTACAAAACACTAGCACTCATATCAAACACTTTCCCATCGCTTTAAAAAAACGCAGTACACACAGGTACATAATAAAACGCTTTCAACTTCGATGGGCTATAGAAGCCCTGACCCTATTAGCGAGCGATGCCCAATATTATCCCAGCGTCGGGCACACCCGTCGGGTACACTTGGCGCCCGCGGCTCAAAGGACCGGTCCTTTTTCAAGACTTTCATTACATTATACCGTGTGATGGTATATCAAATTTGATAGTACGGTGTATTGAGAGGCTTCTGGGCTTATGACTGATGATAAGAGTGTTGCAATTTGAATCCTGCCAACAAAGTTCGTTTGTTTGTTAGGATTTAACTTAGAATTAAATGAAGTTTACAGTTCTTTACAAGTCTGTTTCTTTAAAGTGTTATTTTGCGTCATTAACCTATTTTGTCCCACGGCTGAGCAAAGGTCTCCAAAGTTTTCCAATTTTCTTTGTGTTTTATTTTCTCGGACCAATTTGTCGGGAACAAGGTGAAATCGTCACGCTAGTGTTTCTTAAGCCTGTCTTAATTATATTGATATATTTTAAAATTAATAGTAAGCATATCAATAAAAAAACACTTCAGTCATCATCATCAAATGCGTTAAATGTTAATCATAAAAAAATAGTTAAAAGTAGTAAAAAAAAACTAGTAGTATAGTTTAAAATTTAAAACCCGATTATGAAAAGGATGAAACAAAAAGTACCTTCCCGTGGTCGCATGCTGCGGTACTAACATACTTATAAACCATGGTAGCATGCGACCACGGGAAGATACTTTCTTGTTTCATCCATTTCAGTAGTCGGGTTTTAGTTTATAAACTTTTTTTTTTCATACTTTTTAGAGCGTGATTTTTCAGTCGTCGGGTTTTAGGTTTTGAACTTATTTTTAGTTACATTATTTTGGGGTTATAATTTCGTGATATGTATTTGCAGAGCCGCTTAATTTTTTTTATTTAGGTTTTATTGTTTTAAATGTAAGTACCTAGGTAATATACCAAACTTCTATGTAAGTAAATATGTTTGGCTCAAATCTGAGGCGTGATTTTATAGAAATTATTCCAAATTATCAGGTGTATGCAAGCAAAGCCGTGAGCAACAGCTGACAATATATATATTATTAGTGTGCTAATTAAGCCCTTTTATTTGATACCCAACACGGCATGATTTAAAAAGTTTTTGAAGTGAAAACTTCTTTAGCGGCGCTGCGTATTTTTTTTGGAATGGGTAAAAATCTCTAAACTCGCGTCAGGACACGTGACCTGATCGAGAATTCGTAAGACGGATGGAGAGAGGGCAGGCGGCGCAAGGCGCTTGCGCGAATGTTGAAGTGAAAACTTCTTTAGCGGCGCTTCGTATTTTTTTTGGAATGGGTAAAAATCTCTAAACTCGCGTCAGGACACGTGACCTGATCGAGAATTCGTAAGACGGATGGAGAGAGGGCAGGCGGCGCAAGGCGCTTGCGCGAATGTTCGATAATTGTCATGTTTGTGTACGATAGCGCAATGAATAAATATTGTATCCTACCACATAAATAATAATACTTTTATACTGATAACGAAAGCAATTCGTACAAAATTATTCTCTAACCATTCCAAAATATCAAAAATGCAGAACATTAATATTTAAGTTTTCACTTCTGCCGGCACTCCCGGAGTGCAACCCGTCGTTTTTTTTTTTAGGACTTGAACTCTATAAGGCGCTATATTCAATTTAATGTAACGCCACATAGCCTATAACCAACGGACGACCGAGATGCTTCCAACAATACCTCATTTGTCAAATTATGACAAGTAGTTTAGATGTTATGAGGGCAAGATGAACATACATACCGGTCAAAATCATAACCCTCCGTTTTGTTTCGCCGTAGTCGGGTAAAAATAGACAACAATTAGCGTGTAGAAATTGTTTACGAATGAAAGAACAAAAGAATTCGAGACAAAAGCTGTTTTTAACATAAAGTATTATTTTACCTTTCCGTGCCAACATAAACCTTAAGCGAAAATTAAATCATATTCTTCACATAACTTACAGTTTCTTTAACCATAAGTGACGTCAAGTTGCAAGACACAGAGCGTTCTTGGCAAGAACATGAGCAATAAATCTTGCTCCTCCATCTTGTTTTTACACAACTTTTGTTAAGGACGCGCGGACAACGCCAGAATATTTAATGGGTTTATTTAAATAAATTATAATTTGCCAAGTCGTGTCCTTGGGACGCATGGCCTCATACTATCAGTCTGGTAATTTGGTCCTTTTGTACGCACCATTATAATTATTATTTTTAATTTGTCTGGTATTTAATTATAACCGACGTGTAATGCGACAGCGCCATCTAGCGTCGAGTAGCGGCATGTTGTAGTGTCTCTCTTATATAATAGGTGGCGTTGGTGCGTTAAAAGAAGGTTTGTTACAACCACCGTTAATCTGCCGACGACAGATTTTATATTAAATTTTTCTAATATTTAATTTTTAAGTCTATCTTCTCGAAAAGTTATGGTTTTCACGTGTTGGTCATCAAATCTCACAACTAAACGCAATGAATTTCCTCTAAGTGCTTTATGATATCCACGTACATATACTACATACAGAACCGGATTCGAACTAGCATCCGTCTCTGCCCCGACCGTTACCCTTAGGCCACTGGCGCTTTAAATTTCAAATTGAACTCCATCCATGCATTGTAAATTGCATCCATTTTGTCTACGACTGGCTACCTTGCTTCCCCCACTAGTACAACATAATTGTTTATAAATACAACACAGCTACTTCTATTATTTTGGAGGTTAGTAAATATTTATCTTACAATCAGCCAGTCATAATAAACAAATAACTTTTGTCATTATTCTAAAGAAAATGGAAATAATCATTTTTATCGTACAAAAACTTGTAAACAAACTAAGTAAACTCCCCATCATATTTCGCGCCCGAACATTGTTTTTCTACCAATTTACATCATAACACGCAATTTCCAAACTAATAATTAAAATACGCAAACGCGTTCACTTTCTCTTTTAACATTTTTTGTCTCGTTCTGCCGCGGGATGCGGGCGGCCAAATGAAGCGATCGCGTGTCCCGCCATCATTCTTCAATATCACCCTGTACTCGCCCTTTGTATACAGGGTGCGTGAGGATAAGGGTACATGTCCGGGCTGCATTTTGCAAGCCTACTTTAGGAGTTAGTTTACACGACCGTGATCCCTGGAGGAATGGAGGTTTATTTTCGGATAGCTGCACTTTAACATAATTTTTTTATATCTGTTTAATGGGATAGGAAGAGAGCCAATAGCACGTTTTCCGCAACAAAATATTTTTTGTCGAGGCAAGGCTGAGTCAATTAAGATTTTATATATCTACCTTCCTTACAAATAAAACATTAATGGGATGGAGACTACAATCATTTGATTAATATTTATAAAATCCTGATCCTATTATAAAAACAGCCTGTATATAAATTGTGGCAGGTACGCGAGCCGCTGACGTGCGACGGTTAAAAACGAATTATAACGGAGCACCCTGTAGCCGGCCATTTGTCATGAGAGCCAGTGACGTGACCAAGAATAGCTATCGAGTCTAATCAAGTTGCTGGTCAAGAATCGATTTTTAAATTCGAACTCATAAAATGAATATTTATTATAGTTTAACTACTTGTTATATATACATAATTATTTTGAACGCTTGCTCGCTCGCTTTGACGCTTCGTTTTATTGCGATAGTAAACAAAATGATCCTCTTGCATAAATGGAATGGAAACTGTCGATCAATCACGAAACATCGACAAAAAACATCACCGTAAAACTCAGGTGAAATGAGTTGTCATTCCACCTCATTCTAGCATTACTGATTTTTACAGAATAGACCAGAAACGGTTTATTGTTTTTCTTATATCCAAAAGTACCCATAACTTACCTACTTGAAGGTTTCACATGCTTTTTACAACAAATGAACACAATAACGTCCTCAAATATGGTTGTCCTGTAACTTCCCGTACCGCACCGACAAATGAGCGTCCCCCACACTTACTCGCCAACAAACCATTCGATTACTTCTCCTCGATGTGTCCCATCACTTGACTACGGGCCGCAGCACCGCATAGACCAAGAGACAGGCAACTATTAATTTACGAAATAGCGAAACAAAGAGCGGATCTGACGGAATCATTAATTGTGGAACGATTGATGATTGGTGAATAATAGACCTGTGAATGATATGCGCGCGTTACAGTATTAATTTTGATTCGTTTTGATTGATTGATTGAATTAATCAGCCGTAGTTTGTAATTAGAAACTGTAGTTTTATGGTGCCGAATTTCGACGGGTTTCGAAAATTATGTAAAATAATACTTGTGCTAATAATATTCACATCAAGGTTAATAATTAATTTATAAGCCTGAACGCTGTCAACTGTGTTGTAAGTGTCCAAGCTAATCATTCAAAGTAAAATCAAGCTACCCCGTCTTCTGTAAAGTGATATAATAACGTTTGTTGTGTTTTAGGTCGAACGTTTACATTTACATTCGATATCCAGTTGACTGATCAGCACTCTAATTGCGTAACACACTATTAATCGGAATCTGAATCATTTTGAAACAAATTGCTAATCCATTGCTTCATAAGTTCGAAAAATTTGTCTGCTCAACACGTAAATAACGCAATGAATGTTATTGAACTGTCAAATTTTTTTTTTGACAGTTCAATTGAACCGATTCCGATTCATAATATGTTACGCAATTGCCCCGCTGAGTCGTGATCAGCACAAGAAGTTTTTTGATTCACTATTTTGTTTAAAATAATGAAATGAATAAAACTACCCTAGCTCCCAGCCCACAATATAATCCAGATGAAAACACATTTTTTCCAGTTACCGCGGACTTAAACAAATAAAGTTAAAGTGTGGTTATCTGGCCTAACTATCAGCTAAGTCATTTTTAATTACCTTCGTAATTGGTTTGCGTTAGTCGTTAGTTACCGGGTGGAAATAAATCTGAAAGGGCTTTGCGTTAGCGATTGATGTAGGTATTCATTGAGCATATTGGACGAGTTGATTTTTTTTTTCAGGTTTATAGCTTTTTGATGAGTTAAGCGATGAAGTTTGAAATGGTAAAGTGACTGGTTTTGCTGAGTGTCGTTTGGAATCGCGTGTATTTTGATCCCACCAAAACATTTTCATGTAAAATGTTGCCAAGACGAAACCATATGGCTCGCACTGTCAAAAAGTTATCAGATCTCTGCCCTAACTTCACAAACTATAGACCTTAATCACAATATGAGGCTTGGCCATTATATATTTTTGATAATGTATTTCTTTTTTTTTATTTTTATAAGAAATGAGTAAATAAAAGGAAGTTTGAAAGTAGCACCGGTAGCTGAAATGTTGCGTGGAAATCGGTTATCATGGTATGGGCATGTGTTACGGAGAAATGAGGAAAATTTTGTGAGGAGAGTTTTGAGTATGGATGTCGATGGCTGTAAGAGTAGGGGAGGACCAAAGAAACGATGGATGGACTGTGTGAATGATGATATGGTTAGAAAGAGGGTGACTACCGAGATGACGACTGATAGAGAAGTATGGAAGAAAAATACGTGTCGCACCGACCAGTAATAAATTGGGATAAGGGCAGGAGAATGATGATGATGATTTATTTTTATTTTAACATATTATATTCACTGTCACTACTTTACATTAATATATACAATCGATAAATTTTGACGAGAGCTGACTATTAAAACTTAAACGAAAGTCGTATCTTTTTTGAGTCAAAAGTTATACTAAGTGGAAATCTCTATACGCAGCAAAAGACCTCAAAATGGCGGCGCCTCCCCCTCCACCGCGCGCGGTACGTCACAGTCCTCACTTGACGTAATGAATTCTTTGATCTGTGAGCTATCCAATGGTGTAATTGAATTTAGGATGGAGATGATAGATATGAAGCTCCAACACCAAACTGTATCCCCCGATTTTGTTATCATTGATTTTTTTGACTTGCCTCCCACTATGGAAACAATTCGAAAGACGTAATCACGTTAAAAGCCCTAAAAAGGAACCTACTTATTCGCCTGGCAACAGTTTTCCCATCCCAGCGTTAGTAAGTCAATTGACCCGCAGAACTATATCCAGCATAGCTAGAATAGACTCAAAAGAGACCGAAACTAATTAGCGCTCAACAAAAAAGGAAAAAGGCGTACAATTTGGTTCGATTCGGAAACTCTTCGCTACAGAGCTAGAACCGTTCAGATAGTAAATCTCAATACAGCCAAACGCGTTTAGACTTCTGGCGGGCCGCCAACGCTTGGATTATGTTAATACTGGATACGGTAATAATAGGCTTAGACGAAGAATTAAGGCATTTTTATCTCAGAATTGTGGAGGTTTATCCTTCATTACTACATTCTGGAATTTTTCGGCTTTTTGCCAGTTTTGGAGCTAGGTAATTTTGTGCTCATTAGCAAGTTAAAAAGGAGTTGCTTCTCGAAATGTTGAGTCGCTGGTTTTTTCTTGATAGGACATAGTTTTTTTAGCTGAATTTATATACCGATACTTCAACTCGCTTTACCTACTTGCCATTCTTTCTAAAAAGGCATGATTTACTTTTCCACGTTTACACGAAGGTGCCTTTGTAAAAAAAACCTAATAAAATCCAGTCCTGTTGGTATAACTTATTACATTTAAGTATGAATAACTTCTTCTATTTGTATCGTTTCACCAACACAGGTTATTTTTTTCTAGACATCTTATTCCAGCTCTTCCTAAACTTTGAAATCTAAGACTAAACTCAAGTTAGCGCTCAACCAACGTTGAAATCCTTACAACACCGCGGACGGCCAATAGAGAGCAATTCTTCAATAAATTCTCAACCCAAAGCAAATGACATAAAGTCCAAATTGCCACTACAATACAAAGATAGCTCGGAGAATCAGATAGAGTTAATGAAATAAATGGATTATATACCCATTGTGAGCAGTTACAATGCAGTTTTATTCGTTTGTTCAAGTTTATGATTTCCAATACGCAATCAACTTTTTTTATTGAAGCACTCTTTTGAGGTACTCTGAAATCAATTTCTGCTGGAATTCTAAATGACTGGCAATATATCGCTAAAGAGATTGATAATTTCATATTTATTTTTAATTTCATAATAGAAACATTAGGTTACATTTTGAATACTTAGCTAAATACCAACACAACTAGACAATAAAGTTACCTACTGATTATTATCTTTCCTGACTAAATTTAAAATAAACCAATCAACACTATAATTCAACCCCGGGAGGGTTCCCGTCTCAAAATGAAATTAATTTGAAACATCCACTAACATTTCCATACCACAATTCAAAGAATTTAATATAGCGGAACACGTGACGCGCGGGATGGGGGTCGGGAGACCGAGGTTACCTCGTAACCCGCGCGCTGTCACCCGTCAGTCATCATTCGTCACGCGCACGGAACACACGTCAAAGATATTGCGCTCAGATTGCGTTTAATTTCATTGGGGTGCAGTTACAAGCGGCGTATCGAACTGGAGATATTTGTTTTGTAAATCTGAGTAGGTGGGATTAAGGTTGGTTTGGTTTGCGCACCTAAGTGACAGATGTATTTTATTTATTTGACTTCATTGAGGGCAAATTTTTCAATGGTCAGATAACTTTTATCTGAGTAATCTACGGACCATAGAGGCATAGCATACTTCAATAAAATCATTATCTACCTATTTCAAGGCTAATAAACTTGGCACTTAGTCCAATTTCTTTGGAAAATACCTTCAACAAAAACACCAGCAAACAATTAAGTCTATATAAAAGCTATATCAGCAAATCAATTGCCGTAGTGAAACAAAAAGATTCCTCCATAGTCCTAACTTATTCATTTGAGCCTCTTACGAACCATTTACTAATTGAAAATCTAACAAAACGGTATTTCTTGTCGAAATATTTTATTTAACTCTGTAAAAGAAAATTGTAGTTGTGAATACCTCTTTGATTTTCTACGTGGAATTATGCTGTTAAGAGGAACAAGCTGCGGTAGTGTTTCTCTTATTGTCTTGAAATAAATATTATCAAGGCGCTTAAGACACTAGTTAATAAATATTATCAAGGCGCTTAAGACACTAGTTAATAAATATTATCAAGGCGCTTAAGACACTAGTTAATAAATATTATCAAGGCGCTTAAGACACTAGTTAATAAATATTATCAAGGCGCTTAAGACACTAGTTAATAAATATTATCAAGGCGCTTAAGACACTAGTTAATAAATATTATCAAGGCGCTTAAGACACTAGTTAATAAATATTATCAAGGCGCTTAAGACACTAGTTAATAAATATTATCAAGGCGCTTAAGACACTAGTTAATAAATATTATCAAGGCGCTTAAGACACTAGTTAATAAATATTATCAAGGCGCTTAAGACACTAGTTAATAAATATTATCAAGGCGCTTAAGACACTAGTTAATAAATATTATCAAGGCGCTTAAGACACTAGTTAATAAATATTATCAAGGCGCTTAAGACACTAGTTAATAAATATTATCAAGGCGCTTAAGACACTAGCTAATAAATATTATCAAGGCGCTTAAGACACTAGTTAATAAATATTATCAAGGCGCTTAAGACACTAGTTAATTTTATTCTTAATCTTAGCGTTTTTCTGGTCTGTTGCCAGGCTTGGCTTTATTAAGGATGCTACTTTCTTATTTTACATATTAATATCCTGTTTCGAATATTCCTGGAGATTTCGTTAGAGTAGATTCCGAGCAAGTATTATTACGTCCTACGTCCTGTACAAGCATGCGTTTTGTTAGGTGGTACAGTCAACAGCAAAAGCAGATGATGAAAATCAGAAATTCAATACTAATTAATTAACGGAGTTCGCGTCAGAACTGTGTGGCGTCGAAGTAGTAAAAGTTTGGTATAATTTACAATCACATAACAACACTTCGACGCCACACAGTTCTGACGCGAACTCCGTTCATTAGTATTGAATTTCTGATTTTCATCATCTACTTTTGCTGTTGACTGTACAACACAACCACCCATTATTATAGCGTAGCGACACTTTCTTCAGTCTTGACTGAAGACGCAATGGCGGACACACTCGCTTGTACCAAGTTTTTCAATAAAGTATACTAATACTTAACAACTGGTGGACTTCATATTTATTTCAAGATCTCCCCGAAGACGGCCTATCCACAGTCGCTCCACGTGGTATTCATCCCGAACACGACCACGCAACACATTTACAGAAATACTACAAGGTAGGTGAGGGCTTATGGACAAGTAATAACTGCCGCACGGGTCCATCCTTGCCACTGTGCTTGCCACGGCTGGTCTGTGAATGGGTGACAATTTTTACATACAAACACGCCCCGTGCCTCGGTAAGTATGTTAAGCCATTGCTCCCGGCTGTCATTCGTGGATCTTTGACAGTTGATATGGGTCGTCAGAAGCCCGAAAATCTGACATCCAGTCAGTCACGCTGATGGCTAAGCTATAAGTACTCTGTCTAGAACTTTCCACCAAAAAGACGAAATACCTCTTTGCCAAACGTTTCCATTAGGGAAAAGTTTTCAACAATCAATATTAAGCACTAGGTTTCCCACCAATGTAAGCACAAGCTTGTACTCGATGTGGGCTAAGTATTTACTATCAGTGGGGATCAGTGACAGATGAGCGATTGTTGCAATTTATCACGGCGCCGCACCGCACCGCGTGCCCTATTTAGTATGTGGCCACGAAGCAAGTCCGCTGCTTCGCCACCAAAATCTGACGAAGGACGTTTTTTATTTTAAATGGCATTTCGCAGGTCAACCTAGGAGTTTGTCGGCTGTTTATCCGGGCTATCCCGTGAATGCCCTAATAAATTTGTGTTTTTTTTGCTTAAGGCGTCGCTGGGGGACGGCATCAAAGTACAAGTTAGACTGGATCAACAAAGAAGGACGTTTTTGGAGGCCATCTTTTATTAATTAACTAGCTTCTGCCCGCGACTTCGTACGCGGATCCTGTTGCTTATGCCAGCGACAACGGGGTCGTCAAAATCGAAGATCTGAAACGTCTGATATCGAATTCTAAGAGCCCGGGGACGGGAAAGCAACGGGATGCGCGAAACGATTCGAGACGTTCCAGATCTTTCATTTTTGTAAGTCAACAGGAAATGCCAATCAGACTAAACAACTTTTGCTAAGACGTCATTCCTATATATGTTATACTGTTATAACACTATGTCACGCCGCTCACATTCTTGATCAGCCAAAACCACTGCAACTTCATTTGTTACTGGAGCATTGTATCTGCCACGTTGTCCAGTAGCAGGTCGTTTATCAGCATCAATCACAAATTTATAACTGTTGCTTTGTCCAGGGGGACAGATTCTAAGGCAGATTTAAAACTGTGTACGTAGGGATTTACTTCATGCAACATATTTTGAAAGTTTTGATTTCTAATATTTGCCTGCTCTTGATAATTGGATACGAAATATATTTTGAGAAACTTGGGATCATTTTCAGGCAATAATGAACCAATAACGTGGTAAACTTGGCCTTGCACTTTGAATGTTGGCATAAATGGGTCTTCTGAAATCTGTTTCGCACCAAAAGATGTCATTTGAAAGGCATTATTGTACGAACGGATGTTATCCAAGAAATGTTTTGACTGTAGTCACAGATTAGCAGTGATCTTAATATTTCTGGAGGATTTTGTAATATGAATTATTACAAAATCCTAATCCTAATCCTAATATGTACTTTTCCACCTGAGCAACACATACCGTTTGTTTCTTTTTGCCATTTAACAGCTTCACAAAAAGTACAATTTTGAACCATACCTCCGATCGCGGAATATGTGGCGTAGTCAATCATAGGAGTATACGTAAATGCACTCCGTTCCTTATCAACCCAAGGAAGGTCGCTACGCCCTACGGTGATATCTTGAGACACATTCGATTCTTCAGATGATATCGACATTCTGTTCAGAGAATGTCGAAGTCGATCAGAATTCAAACGTTCGTTGCGCTCTTCTTCGGTCTCTTCATGCCGTACTCCAGCAATTTTTTCTCTCTCACTTTCTAACTGATTATGAATATTTTGTTATGTGCGTGTTTGGGACAATGTATGATAATCTCGATCACCAGTTAGTCGCGCATCACGTTCATCTCTCGTTTCCAAAGACCTGTTAGTAGATGTGCGAATACGCTGAGAACTCAAGCGTGATTCTGTATCGGTAAACGTTTCCGATTCGCGAGACAATACATGTCACTCACGATTAGCGGACAGTCGTGCATCACGTTCCCCACTTGTCTCTAGAGACCTAGAAGTCGATGCGTAGATACGCTGAGAACGCAGGCGTGCTTCGCGATCCGAAGAGGTTTCCACGGAGCAAGTTGCCACCTGATATTCTCGAATAGCATCAAATCTCTCCTGACGCTCTTCGGTAGATTCTTGTGATCTTATGATCCTCAATCTTTTAGCTCCTTTGGAACATTGCGTAGGATTTGACCTCTTTCTAGGCATGGTTATAGTTCTATTGTGAAGATACCTGATCAATTAAAATCTAAGTGACTGCTTCCCTGCGTTACCGGGTAGGCTACCGTGTCACGAAGATAAATGGCAAAGGAAATTAAATACTCAAATAACATAAGCCCGAAGGAATATTTATTCGATAAAATAAAAAAATAAATAGGAGTTTTGGGCAGTAGAGTCAAATTTTCAATGATTAGTCCTAAACTGTTACCGCCTTCACCGCGTGGAGGTACTCCCAGCTTATGTTATTTTATAATTATACAGTGAAATTAGTGATAGCTTTGATTTCCACATCAGATGTTTCTGATCTTCGATTTTTATAAGTCAACAGGAAATGCCCATCAGACCGAACAACTTTTGCTAAGACGTCATTCCTATATGTGTTATGGTGTAGCTGGGCTCTTGGAGTTTCACAACAGGTGTTCCAGATCTTCGATTTTTATAAGCCAACAGGGAGTGCTCATCAGATTGAACAACTTTTGCTAAAACGTCATTCCTATATATGTTATAGTGTAGCTGGGCTCTTGGAGTTCCACATCAGGTGTTCCAGATCTTCGATTTTTATAAATCAACAGAGAATGCTCATCAGATTGAACAACTTTTGCTAAAACGTCATTCCTATATATGTTATAGTGTAGCTGGGCTCTTGGAGTTCCACATCAGGTGTTCCAGATCTTCAAATTTATTCACTCAGCAGAAAATGCTTATCACGTGGAACAACTTTTGCTATGGTACCATTTTTGTATCTCTTATACTTTAGCTGGTCTGTTGCGGTTCTGCATCAGGTTTTCCATTTTCCAAAATAAATTATAGCCTATATGTTGCCCAGACTTAATAGCTATATAACAAAAAAAAATCATTCAAATCCGTCCAGTAGTTCCGAAGATTAGCGTGTACAAACAAACAGACAAACAGACAAACAGACAAACAGACAAATTTTTTTTTTTGGATTCGTGCTCTATTACTGTTTCTAAACCCCCCTCAATCATTTTTTTTTTAATATATTCAATGTACAGACACAGTTTTTTTACTGTTTTATTATATGTATAGATAGATATATAGATATAGATTTCTAGAAAGTTATAATTGGCGTTGGTCTACCTTGTCATTGATTTGTTTAACTTACAGCTTTATGAAGACAAAGACAGGCGGCATCGAAGAGTCGATACAGAAAACTGAACATGCCACAAGCCTACATGTATGCATACATAGCATGTCTCACTACACATGGCTCTGTTCCCCAATTTTAAATTGAAATTTTAATTTGAGCATACGACATCCCGTTGCCAACGCAATACCCATACGAGTATTCTACACTAGCTGCGCCTCGCGGTTTCAGCCGCCTAAGTCTCATTTCCGTGGGAATATCGGGATAAAAACTATTCTATGTCATAAATTCATAATCCAGGTCATGGTCCACCCATGTGCCAAATTGCATCCAAATCCGTTCAGCCGTTTTAGCGTGAAAGTGTAGCAAACAAACATACAAAAAAACAAATCTTAATCTCTTTATAATAGGTTAGATAAACTGTCTCAATAAGCAAAAGCGTATTTCGTGGCTCCACTGCAACCGTATGTCTGTCGCTCATGACATGTGGCTTGAATCGTATCGCACCTCCTCCGTGTAAAAATATATCGCCCTCATCTGTTATCATATGCTTTCAAGAGAAGTATCATATAAAAATCGTTTTATTCCGATGTAATACGAGATATTTTATAACTATTTATTTTTTATATGTTTCGAATCAAGTCATATATAAATCAATAATTTATATACTAGCCAAAAACTGGAATACTAAGACAAAGAAACGTAGCAAAACCATACCCGCTGAAAAATTTCTAAAATTGAGAGAAAAATGTAACATTTTTTTACAAAAGTTCCTCCTAATTGTGAACTTCAAAAATATTAAGCAAAATTTTTAATTCTTTTCCCACTCTTTAATGGTTCTGACCCAGTTGCGACTTTAACAATTTTTACATTCAAAAATCCACATCTTTAACTTTTTTCAGCAAAGTTCATAAAACTCCACAAAGAATGACTAAATGAATGATTGATAATGAAAAACTCGTGCTTTCCAACTCACTCTCGTTAACTTTCACAACGAGCTTGTTCTTGTAATATTTTCTTTTTTTCATTTCCTGAATACTGACGGACTATAATTGAAAATTTTATTGAATCAATCTTTTTTTAACGTCATGTTAACTTACCCATTACATAAATACTTATGAGTCACTCATTGGAAGGAAGAATTTAACTTGTATGATATTTAAAAAATATTTTTTGTAGAGGATCTGATCATGCTATTAAGAATAGTACAGTTGGGAAGAATAACCCAGCTCGAAGATATCGTTCCCTACAATAATTCATATACAGTTTTTAAATGAAAAATTATTCAGAGTTTTTCATAATATGGAATTCAAAACTGTGATAAAAAATCTATTATGGTTAGTCAGCTCAAGTATCGAACTCAATACTAAAATGGGAAAAAATATGGAAACATAATAATTCTCAGGCTTATCTTAATTATTTAGGTATGATTTCGACCCCTAAAGTTAAACAACCCTTTTTCACCTCGTTAACATCGCGAAGACTTATTAAGTGTCAGTTTAGGGGGTGCCTTAACTTCGGCTTCACGATTAAATGAGTCAACGGCGCAAATTATCATAAACGGTGGCTGATTCATACATTTTTCATGCTTAAATTATAATTTACTTGTGGGCTACCCGATGGTGCAAATGTTTTATCCACAGAACAGATAAAAGAGGTTTTATCGAGTATATTTTTTTAGGTCGCACATAAGAGTACTTTTTACTAGAATAACTTATTTGCAGAAAATATAGCTGTTATCAGTTGTACACAGACCATATTTTGCCTGTTTAGGGCATACAAATTGAACAGGAATACTACTAATAGGAACTCATTTTAATAAGATATACAGAATATACATAAAAGTACCTGATATTATGTTCTAATATAATTTTTAAATTAAGATAAATTATAAGTTACTATAAAAATATACACGCATTTAACATTACTTTAATTTCATTCAATTTAACATTAATTCTTTACAACAATTTTCTTGTATTTCAAGAACCTCTACATATTCTACACTGGTTTTGTTTTCGAGCTTGGTAGTAGCACAATATCATGGGAGAGTAAAAAGCAAAAAATAGTGGCTCTCTCTATCACGGAGGCTGAATATATGGCCTTATCAGATGCCTGTAAAGAGGCTGTGTTCGTTAGAATTTTATTGCTTGAACTACTTGGAAAGTTTAGCAAAATATTGATTTATAATGATAATCAATCTGCTCAAAGATTATGTTCTAATCCTATATATCATAGCAGAACAAAACATAGACGTAAGGCATAATTATTTTCATAAGAGAAATTGTTAACAAAGACATAATTAAAATTGTGTATTTTTCAACTGATGTAATGATAGCCGATATCCTAACGAAACCCTTAACAAAGGAAAAACACGATTTGTTCTTGAAGGGTTTAGATTTATTGAAATAGTGTTAGTTGTAAACAATGTTTTGTTATTTGAATTACATTTTTAATGAAAGTATGTAATGTGTAATTTAAGGGTTAGTTAGTTGTTTGGCGAGACGTCGTCTTTAGTTTAAGGGCAAGTGTTACAGGTCGTAAACGAAACGACAATGTCTGTATGAGTATTTATCATAGAACACACCCGTCACACTTGTCTTTACATTCCTTGTATAACAAATGCCTGCCCGTGTCTGTTCATGAGAGAATTAATAAAAATATAATTCATTTCTTACCAATAATCCATCAAACTACTGATCCAAAAATTCTCAGTAGTTCCTTCAAAGGAACTGCTAAAGGAACTAGTGATCACAAAGATTTATCACTAATGTGTTTAATTGCATAATGACTTATAATTAAAAATTAAACCTATTTTCCGATTTCCAATTTATTAATTTTCGTAATAATTATACTATCGCTGCAATGTTTGTCAATGTTAGCGCTTTAGTTTGTCGAGCGAAAATTGTTTCGTCGTCCCATCGTTTGTCGTGAAAACAATAAGTCCCACTAACGTACTTACATAGAGCAGAAGGCCAATTCTCGTAATTAAAAACGTTCGAAATCTAGTCGCAGTCTCATCTCGGCGACAAACAAATGTCAAAAACTTGTCAAAATATAGTGAAATTAGACGTATTTTTGACAGATTGAGACTGAGATCAGACTGAGAACGTTCTTAAAATTGCGAGAATTGCCCATCTGATGTGCTGTCGTCCCACTGATGGTCGACATATCGTACTGTCGCCTTACGAGGCAAAAGTATTTTCGTATTTTTCATACAAAAAAAAAAGTTTCTTTTAGGTTTAATTTTTTATTTATTTATAATATGTATGTGCCGTTTTGATCGATGACTTGTTGCCATCTTGTGGGCAATGCCATGATCCCATTACTGTAGAAGTTTTGAGATTTTTTATCAAAAAATCTGACAGGTAGTTTTCACAGTGTTCTTTTGAGGTTAACTTTATGCTTCCTAAAGAGTTCTGAAGTGACCGAAACAGGTGATAATCTGATGTAGCAAGATTAGGGTTATACGGAGGATGCATCAACGCAGCCCAGGCAAGCTCTCTCAATTTTTGCTGAGTGGCTATAGATGAGTGCGGTCTGGCGTTGTCGTGATGAAACACCACGCCCTTCCTATTCACCAGCTCCGGCCGATTTTTCTCAATAGCTTCTTTTAACCTCATCAGTTGTTGACGGTAGAGGTCAGAATCGATAGTTTTACCCGGCGGCAAAAGCTCATAGTGGACGATTCCTTTCCAATCCCACCAAACACACAGCATCACTTTGTTCCGAGTCAGGCCGGGCTTTGCCACGGTCTCTGGAGCTTGTCCATGCTTCGACCACGATCTTTTTCGGACATTCTTATTGTAAGTGATCCATTTTTCATCACCCTTAATCAACCGTTTAAGAAATGGGTCGCAATTATTACGTTTCAACAAAGAATCGTAAATGGAAACACGTTGCATTAAGTTTCTCTCAGTGAGATCATGTGGTACCCAAATATCAAGTTTTTTCTTGTACCCAGACTTTTGTAAATGCTGTAAAACTGTTTTGCGATCTACATCCAGTTCTTCAGCAATATCATAACTACTAATATGTCGATCTTGCTCCAGTTTTTCAAAAATGGCACTGATTTTATCCGTAACAGGGCGTCCAGAGCGAGCTTCATCCTTCACACTAAAATTTCCTGACTTGAAACGCTTGAACCACATTTGTGCTACTCGTATTGATACCGCATTAGGTCCGTAAACCCCACAAATTTTATTCGCGGCGTCCGTCGCATTTTTACCTTTTTTGTAATAAAATTTTAAAATGTACCGAATTTCTTCGTCACATACGTTCATGTTGCTTGCTTGAAAAACAATTGAGAAATGGCGGGAACTAGTTTTTTGGAACGAAGTTCCTTATCGCGCGTTGTGAAAGGGGGCTAGACGGAAAAAATTCTTACGAAAAGTTGTCACGACACTTTTTGCTATAGTAAGCTATTGTAAGCTGTGCGGCGTCGCATGTTTCTCTGTCTGTCTCTCTCTTATAGAAAGCAAGCCAGATATTTTCATTTCTATTTCGCATTGAATATAATTATTAATATAATTATTTTATACAAGATTATAAATAATGTAATGTACTGCATTACATTATTTATTATTATAACTTAAAAAAAATAAAATTTTATTACAATTCCTTCACTAATTAATCGAAAGGAACTTCGTTCCATCCGGGTGTCCCTTGACACCTCTCAAGTTTTTTTTAATTTATTGCATCTTTAGAATGCCAACATTTAATAGTATTTAAACCAGCCAGTTACATTCAGTACTGCCAAAGAGGTTTGATTATTAGCAATAGATTCAAAATACGAAAATATTTTTGCCCCGACCTATTATTTTGTCGCGTATTTGTTTGCCGCAACTTTGATACGGAGTCACTAATAACTTGGAAAAATCCGATCAAAATCCACTCGAATGAAACTTGAAAGCCACTCGCATGAAATTTTAACCTGATATTCCAACAAATGACTCTCCTAAAAATCTATGGGGATAACTTAGTTAATTCCGCTTTGTGGATCAATAATTGGCTGAAAGTCCGCCAGCCAGCCATGCCAGTAGCTACTATATTGAGGTAGGTAGGGCCTCGGTAAGCTGGCAGCGAAATAAGACAATCCTTTTGCGTCACATCAAAGCGAATATTCGTTGGCGGCAGATTTCGCACAATTCAATAAATAATCGGCCGTGTGAGATGCGTGGTGCAAGACGTACACTTTCTGTATGTTTTTATCTCCAAAACATTAGACAGTGTGGCGATTAGGTAATCCCATTCATTGATCATCTAAATAAATTTTTCAATATTTGGAAATATGTGAGCACCATGTATCACATAAATAATTTACCTGTCATTACTTTATTTTTAACTAGCTGCGCCCCACAGTTTCACCCGCGTAAGTTTTGATCCCGTGAGAATATCGGGATAAAAAGTATCCCATGTGTTATTCTGATGTATAATCTATATTACTGTAAAGTTTCATCAAAATTCGTTCAGTAGTTTTTGCGTGAAAGAGTAATAAACATCCATCCATCCATCCTCACAAACTTTCGCATTTATAATATTAGTAGGAAGTAGGATTAGTAGGATTATAATATTAGTAGGACTATCAGCGCCCCGCGGTTTCACCCCCATAAGTGCCGATCCCGTGGGAATATCTGGATAAAAAGTATCCTATGTGTTATTCTGATGTATAAGCTATATTACTGTAAAGTTTCATCAAAATCCGTTCAGTAGTTTTTGCGTGAAAGAGGAACAAACATCCATCCATCCATCCTCACAAACTTTCGCATTTATAATATTAGTAGGAAGTAGGATTAGTAGGAAATAGTAGGAATTAGTAGGAATAGGAATTAGTAGGAAGTAGGAAGTAGGATAGTAGGATTTTTTTTACCTATTGCGGTATAGTAATTTTATTCTAGGTGCATCGTCTTCACATAATAATTTAATTTATACAAAATTCCCGCACGTAACAAATATATATTTGTATGGCCTACAAGTGGTTCTTCCGGGTCTGGCTGTTTGTGTGTGTGAGTTTAAATGTTTGTTAACGCACCCACAATACAGGAGAAATTCGAAAACGGTGGAGTTTCTTTTCTCAGTAACGGTGGTTTTACCTTTTGGAACGGGCGAATTTTGACGTTCAAAAGTGCCTTATAAGTGCCTATTTGAAATAAACGATTTGACTTCTACTTTAAAACCACGTTTTCTACATTACGTATTTTACACATGCACAATTAAATTAATTAATACCAATTAACATTCTAACCGTTGGACCTTTTTTTTACCGACTTCACAAAAAGGAGGAGGTACTACGTTCGGATGTTTGTATGTTTTTTTTTTGTATGTTTGTTCATCGAATACTTACTCCGCCAATTGTCGACGGATTTTCAAAATTCTTTTTTTATTTGAAAGGGTATGCTCCCGAGGTGGTCCCATTGTCACCAAATCGAAATCTGATGACGGAATCCCATGAAAATCGTGGGAAACCCTCAAATTTTGTAGGCACATCTATAGCGATTTGGATATTTGTCATAGTAACTCGTGAAAGCACCATTCGGTGAAGTGGAACTGATGATGAAGACCACAGATGGCCATCGGAACTAGTCAATAATAAATATTTCACGGGTTGCAATTCGATTAGGTACTTTAATGTGGTTGCTCAGCACAATGCGTATCTTGAAGTGGAGCTGATGGTGACTTCTCAATCAGATCCAGTTCTCCTGGTTTTTACAAGGAGAACAATTCCTAAATAATAATTCTAAACAATTAACGTCCCTGCATCGGGAAAATTAATGTTTTGTAAAAGGTGATGAGCAGTTGAGATTAGGCTATTGTAACTTAGATAAGTTACAAACTGGCCCACTAAAAAGTGAAAAATAAAATACTTTTTACAAAAAAAAAAACAACCGACTTCCAAAAAAACACTACAAAGTGAAAAATAACTTTAGTTTCGGAAGTCGGTGTGAATAAAAGAAAATGCGGAACCAACGACATCGACTTCCGAAATTAAAGTTATTTTTCACTTTGTAGTGTTTTTTTTGGAAGTCGGTTGTTTTTTTTTTGTAAAAAGTTTTTTTAGTTTGCGTATTTAACAGCATAACATCATCTGCCTGCCTTTTCCAGCTAACCGTGTCGGCTTCCAGGCTAACCGGATGCAGCTGACTACCAGTATTTTATATGCAGCGACTGCCTATCTGACCTCCACAACCCAGTTACTAGCTAATACGATACGGTACCCCTTGGTGAGACTGGTTGTCAGACTTTCGGGCTTCTGACTACCCGTAACGACTGTCAAAGATCTACGAATGACAGCTTTCCGAGGCATGGAGGGGTATTGGTATTTAAAGATGGTCACCCATCCACGGGCCAACCGCGGTTAGCGTAGCTTAACCTGATCTATCGACCTGTGCGGCTGTTATTATTTAGCCATGGGTGAGTATTTAACAATATTAAACTTAATATATGATTATTGGGTAACAATACCACACAGTCTGTGTTGAATTGTTGATACTATCGCCCCGCGCGTGTCAAGTGACTAATATCAAGGGTGGTTTATTTCATAACAATTTTTAACTTAAATATTTTGTAAAAAAAAACACTTTTAGTAAAATTGTTTATTTTATTATTATTAAAGACTGATAACAACTTGTAATAACCGCTGTACTGTTTAATATGATAACCTAATCGCTATTAAAATGAGATTTACAAAAACTTATGAAACCTTGGGCCTATTCAATAAAATCGATATACGACAATCCATCAATATTCATAGTTTTAGTAATTCATTATACAGCACCTGCTGTGAAAACGTGACAATTTTGTTATATTTTAACAAGTATTCACATTTTCAATTATATTAAATAGGGCCCTTATTTTATCGTATACTTTAGGAGGCCTTAGTCTAGCAGTGGAGTGCCGTCTTTCGTTCGAATGCTGATGTTTTAATCAAGTCCGTTAAGTTAGTCTTTCGCAGTGTGTTGGTATACTGCTAAAAACATTATTCGCCCGAACTGAACTAAACTAATTATTATCAACATACTATTTAATCAGCAACAGTGTCATTGCTGGTCTATTGAATATGGCAGACTGAAAATATCGTTGCAATTCTATGAATGAAACTGGCAGTTCGCACCACAAGCTCAGTTAAAAATTTCCAAAAAATATATTAGTCTTTGACTGGCAATCTAGCGCGTAATGACAAAATTCAAATTTCAACGTTACGGAGATGTCACATTCTCAATAGTTTTTAATCAGATTTGATACATCAGTTGTTTCAATTACACTGACAATGTTCTAAACGCTACCTCTTATACCTTGCGTTCACATTTTTATATAAAAATCCGTGTGTACGTCGGACCTGCATCCAATATCCGTGTGTCCGTCGAGTTTAGGAGCGAGTGCGGGTGACGGCCGCGATTATTTTGTACCCGCCGACGATTGAGGACGGCACGCTATCACGCCTGTGTTTTGTGGTGTAAGCAGGACGTGAAATACTTCAAGGAGTTTTGTGGACTTTATTCCTATGTTTTTTTTTTTTTATTTTTTTTTTATACTTAAAGAGTTGTGAGATGTATCAGTGGAGTGCTGGAGGGGTACCGGGGAAGGTCAACTTCATAACACAACTATATATACCGCTTTCCAATGTTTGAGCCGGAAATACGGAGTTGTGGAAAAAACTTTTCAGCAACACTTTTAAGAATGTGAAGGTGATCTTGTTGCCATGCGATAGAATTAAAGTAATGACACACTGTGATTCATAATTAGAACTTTTTAAACCTTTCATTTCATGGTGCATAATCAGTCTATAATGTATCCCAATGCTGGGACACAGCCCTCCTCTCTTCTAGAGGGAGTGGGCCGTAATCCACCACGCGGGCCCAGTGCGAGTTGGTAGATGTCACATGTCTTCGAATTTTTGGTTCCAGGACATGCCGGCTTCCTCACAATGTTTTCCTTCACCGTTTTGAAAGCAGTGGTGATAATATAATTTACACAAAGAAGTGAGGAGCCTGTCTGGGTTGAACCCCCGACCTACAAACTCGTAAGTCGCGGTCATTACCACTGGACCACCACCGATACTTTTCATAGAGCAGATATTTAAAAGGCTAATCTGAAAGCGTAATTGTCGAGGGACTCTTGAGGTTAAAACTAAGAACATACTTAATTCTAGTACTCAACACCGGACTAGCAATTTCCACCACTTTTCAACTTCAACGCCACTCTATAAAGAACCAGCAACTTAAAATACCTTAATAAAAACTTTGCAATATTTAATGAAAGTGGAATTCCTAAGCAGCACACCTTTATCAAGAGGGAAGTTTTCTGCATAATGTTACCATAATATTTTACATATTTTAACAGTGCACTTGAGTCGATGGCAACCCTACCGGTGGCCACAACCTCATATATTTGGGTCTTTGACATAAAATACAGCGTCCTACTAATATATTCACCTATGGGCTTTTTCAACTAAAAAGGATAAACCACAAGCAGCTGGGCTAGACCGTAATTTAGTTATTTTTAGAAAATATTAGTGACAGTATGTTAAGTACATGAGGGGCGTTCAATGTGTTCTCGGTATCAAGGTGATTTACTAATGATGTGGGTAATTTGACTAATTAATTAATTACATTACATTATCTAAGGGTATAAAGGTGAAATTTCATATAGTTGTGATCATTAGTTTGCTAGTTATCCTTAGTGAATGACAATGGAATAGCTAACGTGACAATGTTGAAGGAAATCGAGCACCGCGCCTTTATTAAATTCCTTACCAAACAAGGAAAAAGTCAAAAAACTATTCACAAAGATATGGTGACTGATTACCGAGATTCTGCACCTTCGTTATCTACGGTTCAATAGTGGTCAAGTGAATTTAAAAGGGGCAGAGAGAGTATTGAAGAGGATACTCGCTCGGGCGGCCCGGTTACTGCCTCTACGGAAGAAAACGTGAAAAAAGATGAGAAGCTTATACTGGAGGATGCCCGAATGAAGATCAAAATGATAGCAGAGATGACCCACCTCTCGGTTGGTTCCGTGCACACTATTCTTCATGGCCTTCTTTATCTTTCAAAAGTCAGTGCAAGATGGATGCCGCGAATGCTCAGGGCGCCTCAAAAGCAAGTGCGAATAGAGTGCTGTAGAGAGTTTTGGAGCTCCGTGGTGAAGTTCCATCAAGTATTTCTGATCGAATTATTACTGAACATAAAAGGTGGGTTCATCATTATAATCCTGAAAGTAAGCAAGCGTCCATGCAGTGGCACAAGAAGGGTACAGCGCCCCCTAAGAAATTCAAAGCCGTTCCGTCTGCCGTAAAAATCATGGCCACGATGTTTTGGGACTCAAAGGGAATTTTGATTATTAAGTACCTACACAAAAAAAGGTGAAACCATAAACGCAGCATCCTACGCATCCAATTTACGAGAAGCAATTAAAGAAAAAAGACGGGGTAAACTGTCCACCGGTGTGTTGCTTCTTCACGACAACGCCCCGATACACATGGCGCGTGTTTCCAAGGCTGCTGTGTGAGATTGTGGTCTCGAAGAAATTAAGCACCCACCTTACAGCCCGGACCTATTCCCGAGTGATTATTATTTGTTTTGAAAAGAGACCTTCCGGAGAAACAATTCTCCAACAATGAAGAACTCAAGGCGGAAATAAATTACCATTTTTCAGAGAAAGAGGAACGTATTTTTTTTACACGGTATTGCAAAGTTAATTTCAAGATGTAATAACACTTACATTGAAAAATAAAAATTATTTTAATTGAATTTACGTCTTTTTTCATGCCGATACCGAGAATACATTGAACGCCCCTCTTAAATTGAGAAGAAGTTCTCGTGGTTTTGCTTGTAACGAGTTAAAATATTTCGACACATATTAATAAAGTGCCAAATCCACTACATGGGTCAAAATGACGTGACTTTTTCACTGACGCTCTTCACACGAATTGTCAGAACCAAAGGACTTCATGGATGATATAGTCAAAATTCATTCTTCTATCCCTCTTTTACCAACTAACTGAACTATAACTACAGTAATTATAACTAAGTATAAACCTAAATGTCGTCACAATATTATGACTAAGTGTTCTAGATGATTATTGTATAAATTACTTGTGTTAAGATTGAAATTGTACCAATTTGATTTTAATTTTCGTTCTCACCGGATCCATTCACAGAGACAGTATAGCAGTGTAACCACCAGTTTGACCATCAGTTTAACCATCAGTTTAACCGTCAGCCTAACCTATAGCTATGTTGACGAGCGACGCCTATCAACCCGATCTCTCCTAAAATCTGCGGCGTGATCTATCGTCTGGCGTCAACCGAGAAAATCGGCCTGTTTTCACACTGACGTCCATCCGTCGAATAGACAGTTGAAGTCTATGGCTTTGACGATAGCAGAAGTTTGAGCTGATAAATGATCCGTTTGAAAATATGAACCAACACTTAATTAACTTAACTTAGTTGAGATAATAGGTAAGACTTATGCTACCTAGATAATTATAGAATAAAATAGCAGCATTCACCCGCATAAGTTACGATTTCGTGGGAATATCGAGATAAAATATGTATACACAACTATGATGAATTGGGTTGCATATTAGAAAATCAAAACTTTCCTGAGCAAATTTCAAAAGAATAACGTACAAATCAACAAAGTTTAAAATAACGATGGTCATTTGATCAAAAGTTCAGCTGACCAAAGTCTGGAATATCAATGTTTAAATTATTTATTACACTATTGACCAAATTGTTTAAAGGTCAGAATGGATCTAAGATCTAAGTTGGTTTACAAGCAATAATAAATAAGACGTAGTCGACGGAGCCCCTCTACGCGGGGCCCCTATTTCTGTCTACAGGGTTTAAAAGTAAACTATGCAAAAAAGCCTATTACACTGTAAATGACTTTATTGAGGACAAAAAGGCTTGGGATTGAGCTGCTCCAATAAGTTTAGACTGCGAATGTTGTTTTATTTTATTTTGCGATTTTACACTTCATTTTTTCTACATATCTATTTACATAAACAATGACGTGAACATTTACTATTTACTGTGTAAAGTATTATATTATTTTATTTTTACCATTGCCACTCGAAAAAGAATATACAAAAATAAATAAAACGTGCTGAAAGTACGTACTGGCTGGCTATACGGAGCTATTCCATAATAAAAAAAAAAACCCGCCATTTTAGGTTCTTTTCTATCTGTTATCGTTGTTTTAAGTCATTGGAAAATCTAATAACATAAATTATAATAAAATGAGTTCTTCCAGTGACGAAAATGAGACACTAACTCCGGAATCATTTCGAAATAAAGCAGCAATTATAGTAAAATGTGATAAATACTATACTACTATTTATTTTCTCGCAGTCAATGGTAAAAAGTAGAGTACACAACTCGTGAAAAAAATAATTCATCTCGGTCCTTGTATCCCTCGCTCCGCTCAGGATTCAAATCTAGAATACCTCGCTACGCTCGGGATTCTATTCTAGAATCCTTCGCTTGTCTCGGGATCCAACGTAGTCCCTCGAATTAAATTCCCTTTTTTTCACTTGTTGTATAATCTACTATTATTGTGAATGTGAGGACTATGTGGGTCATTGTTTCCGTTTTAATCATGGTCTGGCAGTTTGAGTAATTTATGCGGCCTACCCAAATGTCCTTTCTTTGGTATTGTTCGTCGAATCGTTGAGCTCCCTAAGTTTGAATTGAGCAGCATGATTACTGACAAATGCGTGCACTGACTGGACAGGTCCACTCAAATTTGTGTGGTTCTTTCCTCAAAAGACCATTTCAGACACCAATCTACATGGTCCTCAAAATGATCTGACCAAGACTATTTCTGGATTTTTATATACACATTGACATTGATAAATTTTACGTATACAGTGACATGAATATTGACTTTGTAAAGTATTATAATTATTTTAATGACTGTGAATGTGAAGACTATGTGGGTTATTTTTTTTTTTGCCTTTATTTATTTTCTCAGTTAGTTTTAGTCATGGTCTGGCAGTTTGAGTAATTTATGCGACCCACCCAAATGTCCTTTCTTTGGTATTGTTCGTCGAATTGTTGAGCTCCTTAAGTTTGAGTTGAGCTGCATGATTACTGACAAACGCGTGCACTTACTGGACAGGTCCACTCAATCTGTGTGGTTCTTTCCTCAAAAGACCATTTCAGACACCAATCTACATGGTCTCCACATGATCTGACCAAGATTACGTCTGGACTTTAAAAGAGACTGTGACCTCTGAGTTTGTTTCGGCCTTTCTTCTCAGAGTAGTCAGTTAGGAAACGCCGACCTCATCTCGTTTTAAAAATATGATTGACGTGTAAAAGTGTTTGTACAAACCTACTTACAGAAATAAAATCATTTATCAAAGAACCTAACCTAACCCAAGTCGGGGTGCCACAAGTCCCAAGATCGGCCTTATAGATAGCACCGCAGGTTACAAATATAAGTATACCTACATTTAAATTACCTAATAACTCTTAATAAGAAATCATTTGTGATTATAAAATTTGATTAGTTATGATTTGGTAGGTACTTATATTTACATCTAGCAAATTTATTCAGTCGTCATTTGTGATTATGTAATTTGATTGGTAATGATTTGATATTTTAAAATTACATCTAGCAACTTTTGATCAGTCGTTCATTTGATGTCATATACATTGGGATTTTAAAATTTTTCTAAATAAAACATTTGGTCATTTAAATTTTATTATTTCGTTTAATGTTCTTTTGAAATTTGCTCGAGAAAGTTTTGATTTTCTAATATGCAACCATGAAGTGGGAAAGAAAGTGTTATTTTACTCTTCTTTTAAAAACTGCAACAGTTTGTCATTCCCTAATGTCACGCGGAAGTGAATTCCACAACCACATCGTGTGCACTGTGAATTATTTAATCAATTAAAATAATTGTAGAATTATGATAAATTATTCTCTGAAATTACTAAAATGTAAAATATAAAAATCCCTTATTACCATATCGTACAAGATGGCGGACATCGCCGCGCAAACTGCCGCGAAAACAGTAGGTACCTGGACCCCATGTGATCAAATTTTTGCTCAGTAATAAAAAAAAGCTGTTCCATACCGCAAAATTTTGGCTGGTACTTTTCCATAACAGAAGATTTTACTTAAAAAATTCTACGCCAGGTTGCTTTGAATCACGTACTGAATTCTGGTTACAGTTTTTGCGTCGATGTCCACAGGGTAGAAGACCCCTGTAGGCATCCTGTAGGTATAATCTACGCACATTTAAAAGAGACGTTTCATGTTTGTATGGGACTCCGGCCATAACATGTACACTTTAGAAAACTCGGAAAACGAACCCCTAAATACATTAAAGAATGATTTTTTTCATAATAATTAATATTCTTTAGGCACTAAATATAAATTGAAAACGTTTGACGTTTGCTAAGACCATTGACAGCCAGCCATGACAGGTTGGAGATATGACGTTTACGCAACCTAGAATTTGTCATAACTGTGATTGTTGTTTTCCGTTATAAAAAGCCAAAGTCGTAAGAAGTTAAAAGAAAGAAATGAAACGCAAAATAACACCGAAAGCCACGAAGTCGAAACGAACGAGACCACAATGAGACTGACAGACTGACTAATGTAATGTCATTGTCTTGTCAATAATACAAACCTAGAATTTTTCGTCCAGAAGTACCTACAAATCTGCAATCCACAAAATAGTAGAATATATATTTTTAACGATGCGACACACTTTCTTGTAATTATTCAAAAAACTTGTTTATGATAGATATCTTACCATAAGAGCAAGGAAATACATGCCTTTTATAACTAAATAAATAACGTCTACGTGATATTGTTATGTGATAATGTAACATGAGTTACATGATTTCTGGACGAAAGCAGTATGCAAGTAAGACGACGCCATGTTCAATAGATTATGGCAATAGTTTGAAAAACTATTATTTTTTGTGCCGAAGTAATCAGCAGGGTAATTGCATAACACACTATCAGTAGCAATGGGTTTCATTTTGACAGTTCAACAACATCCATTGCGTTATTTGCGTTGTTGAGTAGACACATTTTTCGAACATATGGAGCAATGGATTAGCAATATGTTTCAAAATGATTCAAATTGAGAGTAATAGTGTGTTACGCAATTAGGGTGCAGGGGAATATTCAGAAAAGAATATTTTTCCACAATTCGTGGAATTATTTCCCTATTTTCACTACCGTACAGTTTATGGCCGAAAATGAAACATGTCCTTTGATAAAATAATTGGTACATGAAAAAAATAAGGAAAGGATTATGTAAACTGAAACATGTTATAATTTTCATTCGTAATCCGTTTAGGGTCTAAGTTCAGTTTATAACAAATAAAAACCTTTTTATTTTTCTAACCTTGTTTTAACGTTTAATTTTTTACAATCTAACTGTTTATTTTGCTTATTTTATGCCTGAAAAAGCAATAAAAGGGATAAACAGGATGGGACCAAGGCCGCCTTAGTACCATTATTAACTTTTTAAGAGCTATCTCGTATATTAAAATTACTGCTTTAATAAAAAAGTGCTACAATTTTAAGCGCTGAATGTTTAAACAGGTACATTTTATTTAAACGTACGTAGCGTACGTTTACGTAATTAATCATTTTGGAGCATAGTACCCTACTAGCCAGGCTAACTTGTCTTTTTTATATGCACGTGCTACTGTGGCAATTTTTTTTTTATTAATTTCCTCAAAATCCTACTAAAATGGAGGTCGTCCAGGAATTCTATATCACTGCCAAGCAGCATTGCTGTATACGTATCGGCTTGAAAGAAACAGTCGATCTTTCGTCTAATTTTTGCAAAGAAGATTGTTTCTAAAACTATTTCTCATCTATCATCGTTGACAAGCCTGTAGGTAAGTTTGTCAACCTATCGTAATAAAAATCGTTTTACTGTACCTACACAAATCTGACAACCAATTTCAAATTAAACGTTCTTATCTCTATTTCTGCAAAAACCTACATCCTCCAACCACAGTAATAAACTGCTCTAAAAATATCCCGACGCTATAACCATAGTACGTACGGCAAGTGAATACGCTCGTCGATCTAACTAGCGAGTAATCAGGCCGCTTTGATCCGCCATCAAAGGAATAGCTCCAATCAGCGAGCTGTACTAGTAGGTATGTGCTGATTAAAAATATCTTTGATTTTAGGTTGAGCGTCCCTGTGCGGAGTGTACGGAGGAATGTATTGTGTGATGTGTCTCTCTAATTGGTGGAGGTTCTTTTGTTTTTGCTATCGTAAAGAAATGTTTTTGTAAGAAAATTAAAAACCCCTATTTAGTTATACAGGTTGCTGGTAGCTCAGTCTTCATTCCTGTTAAATATTTAGAAAATTCCTCAAACTAGGGAAAATTTTGTTTTAAATGTGAAGTAAAGGTAAAATGTACGGTTGAAAACTAAAGACTTCTAATTTTATAATGCATATTTTAATTATATGTTTGTTCAGAATAAGTGCATGAAATTAAGTACAGTTTAAGACATTTATTTCTCAAAAGATTACATTAATCACTTACAGAGCAAATGTAACAATAATAAGTAAACAAAATAACCGATTAGCGTTTTTGGTAGGGTAGATGTTAAAAATGTTAGTGGAGATTAGGACACTTTTATGGGAATCCAAATAATTTTATGCCGGGACGAAAACAAAACGAAACAAAAGGAGTGTCCTTTTGGGGGGGCGTTCCCCCTATATGGTTAAAAAAGTGACTTTATTGGAATTTTTGATGATCGTTAGAAACGCACGAGTCGTAGCAGGTGGTGTTCTGTAGTTTCCGCCTAGGTACCCGTATGGAAAGAAGGCGTAAATTTATGAATACTATGATGATAACAAATAATTATTATTACTTATTATTTAAAAGCAGGCAAAGTCAACAATAATGGTCATCTAACAACCAATACCAATTTATTCAACAAAATAAAGTAAAAATAAACTTCACCGGCGCCCAGAGCGCGTTGTTTATAACGAGGCGACGTCAAAATGACGGCCTCACGTCAGGTGGGCCCCGACGCGTATGCTCAAATATTCATTGAATTTATGACGTGAAGCTATGAAACACGCGGTTTTTCAGAGCAAGGATACTTCGCGTGGACGCCATGATGGCCATTATGGCAAGTACTTCACATAGCGATGTTGCCAATATAGAAATATCCTGTGACATGGAAGCAAAGCCAGCATTGTCGACACTACAAAAAAAATATTCGTTCACTCATTTATTTCCTAATAACATAATCAGCCTATAATGTTCCAACTGCTGGGGCACAGGCCTCCTCCCTGTGAGAGGGAGTGGGCCGTAATCCTCCACGGCGGGCCCAGTGCGAAATGAGATGTCACATATCTTCGATTTTTTTAGTTCTAGGACATGCCGGTTTCGTCACGAAGTTTTTCTTCACTGTTTCGTTTATTTCCTAATAGCAGACTCAAATGAAGTCTTCCTTTGGCAGTAAAGTAGCTCCTCAAGGCTCAAACTACACACATCAAAAGTGTCTAGGGATCAAGCATTTTTATGCGGATTTCTTGAGATTGAGATGTGGCTTTGTAATAAATTTATGATTTTATAAATTTATATGGATCCTTTTTGGTGCATTTCATAATTTGAATCAGGAACTGTGAATCAAATTCGAGTAAAAGATGAAAATCAGCTGTCAATATTTTCCCTATAAAAACATACAACGCATTGAAGACATTATTAGTGCTACTGTTTCCCTACTACTGATTAAAACCAACGTTATTATGGAGCGGCGACGTCATTTAAGCAGGGAAGAAATGCTCAGAGCCGTGGGAATGATAGAAGCTGGTTCCCGGCAACGTACTGTGGCTTTAGCTCTGAATACAAGTCAGAGTGTTATCAGTCGACTTTGGACACGTTACCGAAGCACTGGTACCGTGGCTGAGCGCCATGGAGGACGGTATCGCTGCACCACACGGAGACAAGACCGATACATTCAAATCTTAACTCGAAGAGCTCCAACAATAACCGCCATGATGTTAGCCGTGAGGCTTCATCACTCTTCAGGGAACTTAATTAGCGACCAAACAGTCAGAAACCGCTTGCATGAAGTGAACCTTCATTCCCGAAGACCGCTACGGGTACCACCTATAGCAATGCACAATCGTAGGATTCGATATCAATGGGCTCTTGAACACAGAAATTGGGCAGAAGAACAATGGCGTTTCGTGTGCTTTTCTGATGAGTCTCGTTTTGGTATGAGACGGGATACAAGACGTATACGACACTGGAGAACCCCTGGACGCCAACAGCGATTAAAATCCTGCCAGGAAGTCCATCCTTATAGTGGTGGAACCATCATGGTATGGGCGGGTATTTGGATCGGCGGAAGAACTGAGTTGATTTGGATCAGAGACAACCTCAACGCTCAAATTTATGCTGAGACGATTGTATCAGACGTCATCGTTCCTCTACAAGTGCAAATCAGTCCCTTATTTCAGTTAATGCATGATAATGCACGACCGCACACCGCAAGAGTTGTAAGACAGACTCTCGCCGCAGCTAACATCAATGTCCTGCCCTGGCCTGCTCAGTCGCCAGACTTGAACCCGATTGAGCATGCATGGGATATGCTACAGAGAAGAGCTCTGCCGAATATGGAGGGTATCCAGTCGCAAGAAGACCTTTTTTTGTTGTTGCAACGAACATGGGCGGCCATTCCACAGCGTGATTTGGATGAACTCATTTTGAGTATGCCAAACCGATGTTCTTGTGTTGTTAGTGTTCGCGGTAGAAATACGGATTATTAATTGTTTAAGTTACCCAATAAAATTTTAGAGAAAACTGTTATTTCAGTATTTTTTTCGAACTTTTGTGTTAGTGGTTCAAATGTCAAAAATCCCTTTATTAGGAAAATGGCAAATTTCTTTATTAATGCAAAGGTGACTTGGTTTATCGTTACTGTGACAAACGAAAACACTTTATTTGATGAATCCTTAAAGAAAATTTTAATTAATATCAATCAGGAGAAAAGTTATTGCAAAAATATATGTTGATCCCTAGACACTTTTGATGTGTGTACTTATGTCTTGTGACTATCGTCAAAAGCACTATCTGGGGGCACGGCAGTGCCCCCGCCAAGACGAGCCAAGCGAAGCGCAAGGGCACTACCTACCTTTTCTCGAAGCACTTCGTCGTATTTTTGAACCTTCTTAACTTGGGTTTGGATTCAAAGTCAAAAAGTCAAAGTCAAATCATTTATTTCAAATAGGCACTTAAAAGGCACTTTTGAACGTCAAAATTTAAAATGAAAAAATAGAATTGATTCTAGTCACCCATTCCAAAATGTAGTTTTCGTGTGGAGAAGAATGGGCAAGAAACTCCACCGTTACTCTTTTAAAATGTTTTACAAGTTTTTGTATACATTCATTATATAATTATATGTGAAGATGATGCACCTAAAATAAAATTTGGTCTACCAAAAATGGTAAAAGAATTAAAAATATAACAGACTGGTAAATCAATTATGTGATAGATACATGGTGTCCACATATTTACAAAGATTGTAAAATTTTACTAGTATTTTAAAAAGTGTGTGAGTTACATTTGTCAAAGAATGTAAAAAACAATGTATTAAAAAAAAAATGTGTATGTATAAATTAAATTAGCAACCAGTTTGATTTTGCCTAGATTATACCAGATAAACAAAATTTTCAGGATGTGATGTCAGTGGTTGACCTATCAAACCTATAAAGTTTCAATTGCATAGCTCTTATACTTTAGATTTTATTGATATCTAAAATATCCCGATTTCGTCACTGATTCACTGACTCACTGATGATCATCAAAACACTTAGGGTATTTCCTGAAGTCCTAGAAAGCTGAAATTTGGTATGTAGGCTAGTAATAGTACACAAACAAGAAAAAAATCGTACAACTTGAAACTTTTACTCCCCAACCCCTTAAACTAGGGGGTGAAAGTTTGTATGAGACTTCCGTAAATTTTGATGCTAGAGGTCTGAAAATTTATATAGGGGGTCCTTGTTATAAATAATAAGATATGTATTTCAGGATTTTTAATAAATCATCCCCTACCCTTTAAATTAAGGAATGACTTGTTTCGGAAAAATGAACAACAGAAAAAATACTCGTATTAAATATCTGGTAACGCCATCTCTTGAGATTTTTAATAACAAATTGACATCACCCCTGGATAGTTCTTCATTTGACGTAATTGTCAGAACAGGCGATCATATCTCTTTCTCCCTCCCGCAAAGCACGCCTACCCCTAATTGGCCAAGGCGTGGGAGTTCCGTTACGACGGTCGTGCCGCGTAGCCGTGCCACAGCGCTGCGCGAACGCCGCTCCGCATGCTCGAGTACGCCGCATCGCATGCTTTATCCGCTTCAACCGCTTCCGCAAGAAAAACTGTGATTGAACTAAAAACAACCGCCCGCGGGTGTGATTGAGTGATTGGTGCATGAAAGACTCCTGTGATCAGCTTCGAAGCAGTACCGCCAGCCGCCATTTTCGACGCTAACACGTGTCGCGAGGGAAGATATTGTAAGGTAAGGCGTGCTCTCCTTGTATTCCTCTCAATTGATCGCCCGTTCATCACCTAATTTCTGTCTAGGCGAACACCGCCAACCTTTCTAATACAGTCCACTTAAAAATAAAACATTTTTTCGAATCGCCTAGATAATTTGGTAATTTCCATACCAATATCATTAAGCAACTTACAAAAAGAAATGAAATCACACAAAAACATTTCATGTTAAATGTTGCCAAGACGAGACCATGTAGCTCGCACTGATTACTTTTTGACATTGCTACATGGTCTCGTCTTGGCAACATTTAACATGAAATGTTTTTGTGGGATTTAGGATAACACAGAATAGTTTTATTTTTACTTATTTAAAAGTTGCAGAACATAATTCGTTACTACACAATATTTGTACCCAACCGTCGCTATGTTCGTGGCCACACACAACTGTCACACATCTCTGCAACTCGAGGGAGCAGAAGAAAATATTGAGTTATATTTAATAATCCCTTTGTATCGAGAGTGCTTCGACTGTACTCTCTATAAATGAGCTACTTAATAACATAAAATAATTTGTTTTTCTACACATGCACGTCCGTTGCTTAATAGACGGAGATTTGGAACGGGAATATGAACGAACGAAAAAATAATAATGAAATGATAACAGCCGCACAGGTCGATCGATCAGGTTAAGCTACGCTTGCCGCGGTTGGTCTGTGGATGGGTGACCATCTTTACATGACCGAGACCCCTCCGTGCCTCGGAAAGCACGTTAAGCAGTTGGTCCCGAATGTCATTCATGGATCTTTGACAGTCGTTACGGGTAGTCAGAAGCCCGAAAATCTGACAACGTCTTACCAAGGGGTATCGTATTACCCAGTAACTGGGTTGTGGAGGTCAGATAGGCAGTCGCTCCATGTAAAATACTGGTATTCAGCTGCATCCGGTTAGACTGGAAGCCGACCACAATATAGTTGGGAAAAGGCAGGCAGATGATGATGACATAGGTGGCACACGGCAGATATTTGTCGGTATCAAATAGTATGATTTTTTCATTTTGAAAAAAATTACTATTCTTCGCCCCCTGATTGGCACAAACTACATAAGAGTATCTAATAGGATCGTAATCTGCCTAGTCTCTTCCCAACAAAATTAGGGTCGGCTTCTAGTCTTACCGGATTCAGCTGAATTCCATGAAGAATATAAGATTAGGCATTGGTATACCTATAGTACAGACGCCATCACATCAAGCTACCCGAAACTGTCAAATTTTCCCAATCAATTTTGAACCTAATACTTCAGAGATAAAGTTGTAAATCTATTGTAGTAACTTGATATGCTGACGTCTTTACGACGTCTTTAAATAAGGGGCGAGCTTATTGCCAAAAAGGATAAATCCAGACGCCGGGGAAAATTAGATCATGTTTTAAAAATATTATAAGCCAATCAGCATTACGGATGGGGCTTACCGATTAATAGTAAAAACACAGAAAACCTGAACATACTAGTTTAAAATCGCCAATAACTAATGTAATGATCAACCATTATTCCATTGCGATGTGGGGGGACGTAATATTATAGTTTCTTGTTTACTATTATTTAAACGACCTGTGGTGTGAAGTCACGTACATCAGTACATCACGTATAGCACATAGTTTAAGTTAAGATAGATATGCTGTGTTCGTAGTCTTAGTATTTGCATATTGTCACATACGAGCTATGTATATATACGTTACCAATTAAAGGAACAAGGGCAGTCAGTTGTCAGTTGGCACTTGGAGAACACGTACACGTACACGTACACGTTGTTGAACACGTTGTTTACTTAACCCCTCCTCCCCCCTACATCGCATGGCGACCCTGCCAGTCGGGTGGACAGCGTTATAGTTGCCGGTGGGGGCAAGTCAAAATCGCAGCTTAGTCGGTTTCGCACGTCACGTCGGGTCACAGGCCATGGGGGGCACAACATCCAAGGAAGATGTCATTATCGCTCAGACGGCGGCGGGGGGCTCAAATGTCGCATCGGTTACGCAGGAGCAGCTAACAGCTATCAACACGGTGCTGTTGTTCCTTGCTGTGTGTTTGGTGGTTGTCATCGTTGGCGTGGCAGTCCGGGTGTATAGACGGTGTCACCAGAATTGGATCGAAGAGAAGATCAATCAGCGGGAGGTTCAGAAAGCAGTGCAGATGGCCTGACCGGGAGCGGACGGAGCGACGAGGGAAGTAAGTGATTCCAATGATGTGAACTTAAGTGTTGTGGCGAGTGATGGCAGTCGTCGGTAAATTTAAAGACAATAGTTTTAAATGGAAGTAGAGTTAACGTCACTTTTTATACAATTTAAATTGTTAAGGGAATCTATTGTTAAATTAAGTCCTAGTTGGCAGAAAGGCAAAAATTTTGATGGGAAAATAAGCGAAGCGAAAGCCTTATACGGTAAATTTAAGTGTATAGTTTCAAGGTCGAGCAAATTTTCGGAAGAGTTAACGCAGTTGGTAGGTAAGATAGAAAAGTTGTACGTAGAAACTATAAAGTTTGAGGAACGGGGACAGAATCGAACAAGAGATGGCGGCGGAAAGGTTTTCTTTGAGAACGGCGGTTAGCTTGCTCCCGAAAATGAGTGGGGTTGAGCAAGTAATCCAAGATTTAATTGATGCCATAGGTTTATATAGTTCAATGGTAGAGGGGGCTGATAGTGCTCTTTTGATTAAATTCGTACTAACTACACGACTTACCCAGGGGGCTAGGATTCGGTTGTCCTGCAATTACGCAACGGTAGCCAGTCTGTTGGCTGACATTAGAAGACAGTTATTGACGGTGGAGTCGGACGTAGCTGTGCAAGTCAAACTTGCTCGCGCTAGGCAGTATGATAACTCGGTCGCGGATTTTCCTTCCGCCTTCGCTACTCCGTGACATTGACACCGCGCCTGAGTCAGCATCGCCCCGCGTATGCTCAAATCACGCTACACGCCGCCGACCTTGCTGAGTCTGGCGTCCATGACGAGCATTATTGCTGCGACCGCGCATTCCCCTGCTATGCCATACGCTGACATTTTTGTGCGTCCGCCCAACAGCTGTTCTTTGCTGCGCGTGTCCATTCCCTACAGCGTGCCGCCTATAACTATTTCCACGATCCCTATTGCCTGTAGAAAAACCACCCCTTGCGGGCCAGCGCTGGTACGTCATGACTTGCGCCAACGAAGCACAATCTTCGTCTTCTGCCACTCTGATAGCATCTTTCAAACAAGTTAAATTCCACGCCGTAATGATCGTACCAAGACGCTGATTACGAAGTCCGGTCAGCAAACTTCCTAATCGCATATTTCCCGTTCAACGGCTGCAAAATCTTATAAGCTTCTGAACTTTCCCCAGCTTGAGAAATAGTCAAATTGACCATTAACTTCTCTATATCAGCACCAAAATCCGTGATCGATTTATCATACTGCCTAGCGCGAGCAAGTTTGGCTTGCACAGCTACGTCCGACTCCACCGTCAATAAATGTCTTTTCATGTCAGCCAACAGACTGTCTACCGTTGCGTAATTGGAGGACAACTGAATCCTAGCCCCCTGGGTAAGTCGTGTAGTTAGTACGAATTTAATCAAAAGAGCACTATCAGCCCCCTCTAGCAAAATCAAAAATCAAAATCAAAAGTCATTTATTCAAACTAGGCTGAGAATCAGCACTTTTCGAACGTCAAGAATTACAAAAGACAGTCCCCCCAAAACGCCCGCCCTTCACCACTTCCTAGTGATTTAGCTGGAGAGAAGAAGTGGCGCAACAAACTTCCCAGCAGCACAGCTGTCTGTTCAGTTAGAAATACTTGATTGTATACAATACTAAGTAGGTATGCAAAGTAATTGACGTTACCTACAGGACACAGAACATTAAATTATTTGCCATATGTCAGCTTGCCATGCCAATATATCCACAAATACAATAGAAACAATACATACTCAAGCAAAAAAAAAAAAAATCATCCTCAAAAATGTAAACAAAAACTTACTACTTAAATAAAAGCCTCCAGGTATAAAGGGCGTGACAGCTTACATATTTATGCAATGCTGGGTTCAGTTCACATAACTGTGACTTAAGTCACAAATGATAAACTAGGACCATCGACGTAAAATAAATAATAATAATAAAAAAAAAGTTATTACTAATAACAACAGTAAAACCAAGGTCAGCAAGACGACCAGTCACCACAAGCAGCACCCGTTCACGAGCATAACGCAAAGATCAGCCATTACCCCCCTCGCCATATTTGAGGGAAGGAGGCAACCCGACCCCTGACGCTACCGCAAGCAGTGACATCTAAGGGAGCATGACGAACTTGCTGCCGGTAGCATTGAACTATATAAACCTATGGCATCAATTAAATCTTGGGTTACTTGCTCATCCCCACTCATTTTCGGGAGCAAGCTAACCGCCGTTCTCAAAGAAAACCTTTCCGCCGCCATCTCTTGTTCGATTCTGTCCCCTTCCTCAAAATTTATAGTTTCTACGTACAACTTTTCTATCTTACCTACCAACTGCGTTAACTCTTCCAAAAATTTGCTCGACCTTGAAACTATACACTCAAATTTACCGTATAAGGCTTTCGCTTCGCTTATTTTCCCATCAAAATTTTTGCCTTTTCGCCAACTAGGACCTAATTTAACAATAGATTCCCTGAACAATTTAAGTTGTATAAACAGTGACGTTAACTCTAATTCCATTTAAAACAATTGTCTTTAAATTTACCGACGACTGCCATCACTCGCCACAACACTTAAGTTCACATTGGAATCACTTACTTCCCTCGTCGCTCCATCCGCTCCCGGTCAGGCCATCTGCACTGCTTTCTGAACCTCCCGCTGATTGATCTTCTCTTCGATCCAATTCTGGTGACACCGTCTATACATCCGGACTGCCACGCCAACGATGACAACCACCAAACACACAGCAATGAACAACAGCACCGTGTTGATAGCTGTTAGCTGCTCCTGCGTAACCGATGCGGCATTTGAACCCGCACCCGCCGTCTGAGCGAAAATGACCTCTTCCTTGGATGTTGTGCTCCCCATGGCCTGTGACCCGACGTGACATGTGGCAGGGTCGCCATGCGATGTGGGGGGGAGGAGGGGTTAAGTAAACAACGTGATGTGTAGTTCTCCAAGAGTCAACCGACAACTGACTGCCCTTGTTCCTTTAATTGGTAACGTATATATACATAGCTCGTATGTGACAATATGCAAATACTAAGACTACGAACACAGCATATCTATCTTAACTTAAACTAAGTATGGTGATGTGCTAATGTAGGTGACTTCACACCACACCATCTCTGTATTCAACGTGGTATTCGCTCCGCAAAACACATTTAAACCTTAATAAAATATGTAGCAAAAATTGCACAAACCACCTCTAAGACCAACGTGAGATATATAACGCCAATTTCAAAAATTCCTTCAGAAACCAAACCATGTCAGGCATAGCACGGTGTCAAGCAAAGCAAATAAAGCCGGTGCCACACGATCGTGCTGGCTCGTCGTCGTCGTTGCGAGCGCTCGTGTGTGACGCTGCTATTGCCTGCAGTGACACAGAGCTTAGAATATACTAGAGCAGAGTTTGTGTAGTAATGTCTTATACTAAGTCTTTTGTGCGTGTTATTCCACTTCACAACCTTTGTTTGCAATGGGGTAAAAAGGCCTTCGCGTTGGTATAACTAGCCATAAAACATGTCATTTCTTGTCTATGACTGCTTAAGAATTGTCTTTGTCATCTCGTCGCGTCGTCTTCATCGTCGATTGACGACAATAATAGATATTAATAGTATTTTTGGCGAAATACAGTTTCTTAGATACCTCACTGTTACAAAAGAAAGTTTCAGTATGGAACACCGCATCCACCGACTTCTCGATCGCCTACACTGCAGTGAGCTATGACGTGGAGCCAGCGCGCATCACGGACGGTTCCGCACGTTCGAACAACAACTTCGACTAGTTACCGCTCAAATACTAAACTTGCGGTTTTCTATATTATGGCCACACTTTGCCATAAGCTCATAACCAATGGATCATTCGTCATCATTTTGTTAAGACCCGCTATATTTTAGCTCTATCGTTTTATTTTTAAAGCTTTCTTGTATTTTGCTCGCAATGAAATTAGTGAATGATGAACAATGAGTGATTAGATCCATTAGATCACGGTGCTGATTTGCGGGTTTTGTTTTTGCATCACCCTAAGGTTGACTGGTAGAAAATGCCTCAGACATTAAGTCCACCTTTGTAAAATATTGTTTTACTTGTGCATAAAGTTTTAATAAACAAATAAGGTGAGGAATATCACGTGTGGATTCAGAAATGTGGTAGTTGATGCGAAAGACAGAATATTTTAGTTGTAGTACCTTGGCTATCAAGGTACGTGAGACTGTAAATCGGAAAGGCTAGAATAATATTTCGAGAGTGGTTGAATGAATTTTGATATATCTTCATTGGCGAACGGAACACGGAACCCCAAAAAAAGACTGTCAACTGTCAAAACCACATGACGTTATGCATCAATCTGTGATGGATTGGTCGCGTCTACGGGTTGAACGCGTACAGATTCGTTCTCTATCTATACCTATAAATCTGTTCATATTTTCAGTGTTCACACCTACGGTTCACACGATAGGTTTTATTCGCAAACTTAAAACTAGCTGCAATACAGAACTTTTAGTTCGCAATAAATAAGGATTTGTGATTTCAACTTAGGTATGGTCTGGTATGGTGCATTGCATTAAATAGCATTACAATCCTGTAATTGTGCCACTGTAGGACAATTTCACTTCACAGCAAGTTAGGGTTTAATAAAAACAGAAATCATAACGATGCCAGCATTAACTGCATCCACATCATGCAACAAAATACTTTGGTAACCTCGTAAATAAAACCTTCAGAAGAAAAAGCCAAATATACTTAGTATGACGGATTTGTATGTCAAAGAAGGGCCCTATACCTATTCGCTGCCGTAGTCACTCAAAAAAAACAAGCAAGTCTATTAAAAACAAAACAACTCGTAAAACATCTTAAAATTAAACCCTCCTCAAGAGCAGCCACCAAAAATTAAAATTAAAACAGACTCTTTTGTAAATAGGTCAAAAGCGCAACATTTCATTTGACGGGTTAATAACCGAGAGATCACATTATAAAGCAGGTAGATTCAGCGGCGATTACACGTAATAACACCGCAATAAATATCGCGAAGCCACTTCAGGTAACCCTCGAGTGGGACGGTCGAGGTGTGGTCCAAGGGATAGACGAAATAACCGCCGCAGGCTAAAGATTGACCAGGGCAGCGGGATTGTCCAAAAGGGTTACCGCTGCCGCGGAAAATAAAGGGCTAAGGAAGGAATACGGGTGGGTTTTAGTCAGTAAGAGTCTGACACTCTCTTCTGCTCCACCCAGAGCGGGAGGGGTCATTTGATGATTCACATCCATAAAAAAAGACTAAAGATTGAAGCTACAGTTCTTTCACATTAATTTTACCCCTGATTTTGCATATTATCAAAATCACAGTAATCCTTATTTTCGTTAAAATTGTTGTTCGGTTGCTGCTCTCAGAGGTAAAATAACTCTGAGGAATGCACATAACTACGTACCAGACTAGAAATAATTAAAAAAAGGTTCTAAAGATCATAGCTTAGGTAGTGGTTCAGCCAATTTTACGACAAAATGGGACAAGTTTGTACATTCTGCAATGATTCGTCGCCTTTTCTCGTATCGGTAGAACCATTCCATGGTAAAAGTATTAGCCAGTCAGCAGGGTGGTCGAAGGTGGAACTACTGGCGGTTCGATGCATAAACATTGGAATACCGTCACTCTTGAAGGTAATTTTAATACCCCTGCAATGCTAAGCTTTCTGAAGTAGTTATGAATGTTGGTTGTAATTTTTTGCCGCGATGGTTGACTTCTCAACAGGAAAATTAATAGCGAATCGCTATCGTGTAGTTCCTTTGCGCACCTTTTTCGTTTCCTAGTCGATACAACAAGGTGAATTTTCTTAGATAATTGTTCTTTAAGAACTTTCTAACTATCTCCACAGCTGTATGTTTATTATTTACTATTCTTTTCTTAGCCCCCGCTGTCGCTCTTGCCTTGCCTCAGCCTCTACCAGAGCCCGCTACCGTCCGCTCAATGCGATAATTCACCCGGTAATTAGCACTCGTCGTTTTCCAACAAAAATGTCCGCCATACTCCAACTTTTTTGTAAAATTATTTTTTATTTATGCTGCATTTATCTTAACAAGGATCTTACTTGACCGCGATCCTTGTGGAAAATCAGTTGAATATTATTTTAATGACTTTAATTTTTTTTTGTAATGTTTTATTCAAGTGTAGGCATTCTTTTTAATTATTTTACCGACTTCAAAAAAAGGAGGAGGTTATGTACTCTGCGAGTATCTTTTTCTATCATGTATGTATGTACATAGGTTTCTTCGTGAATACTGAGCCGATTTAAGTGATTCTTTTTTCATTTGGTAGAGAAAACCCACGCGGTGGTCCCTTAGCTATAATCCCAATAATTTTACTTGAGCATTTTTTGAGTTAGCTTCAGTAATACGTATTTAATCGACTTTGTGTAAGTATGCTGATGATGTTATAACTTCCTATACCTATTATTTAAGTAGCAAAACTTCTTGTAAGTGTATGAACTTGTGTAAAACCACAACCAAAAAATTTAAAAAGGTTCAAGTTACTTATCATCAGGGTGAGAATTTGAGGAGACCTATGCTGCCCGTACTGGGTGAAAATAGGCTAAAAACGGAGGATTATCAGTGACTCTATGCCATTATGAAATACTTAGTGTATCAACTCTACTATTACCAGACCCGTAACGTGCAAAACGATATACTACCTTAAGGTGGTAAGTACATAGATGCCTGGACCTCTGCCGAACCAAAATCAACATAAAACACTGCACTAACAATGTCACCGGTAAATTAAAAACGCACGTTTTTCAAAAATAGCCAAAATAAACCAAAGTTGTTATTATCAGAATAATATGTAATTTAATCTTAATTTATAATAGTTAATTAAAACATACAACTCGCTGAAATAATTTTCAAATATTTAGATACAAGAAGTTGCACATCTCGCAAAAGGTAATCTTCAAAAGTGTAATCATAACATTTCGTGAACTAATTAGGTACATGACTTTATTAGCGCCTTGGTGGTATGGTAGTTACAAGCACGACTCCTGAGGATGAGGCCCTGCGAATTTGATCCCGTGCTGTGTGCGTAGTAAGTTTCCCATCAGAAAATTCTGAAGCCCGGAGCGGTATACACACTCTGGGCTTATCAGAATTTTCAGCATTTTCACTCTCCTCCTCTTTGTCCCTTTTACATGGGACTTAAAACATTACTTTAGAAGGTATTCTGCCTACATCACGGAATATAGACGCGATGTTTTTTTTAATCACCTTATCAAACTGTGATTAATAATTGATAACTCTAGATTAAGAATTAGATAATGACGCACATTGCATGTTGATTGCTATCAATTTGCAGAAATGGCTGATTATGTTTAAAAATAAATATGGCATCACCTATGGAGCGCCGGGCATTGTCATTAACAAAAAGATTACAACATCAAAAGACTGCAAGGTCTAGGTCTGGGGCAGCGAGCGTTAGGTTAGATCAGAGGGACAATTCTGTAATTTTTAAGAACGTTCAGTCTGATCTCAATCTCAATCTGTCAAAAATACTTCAAATTTCCCTACATTTTGACAAGTTTTTAACATTTGTTTGTCGCCGAGATGAGACTGTGACTAGATTTTGAACGTTTTAAATAACGAGAACTGGCCTTCAGTTCTCTGTGACTTTGGTAATGTCGTCAATCATCAAAGGATGAAGAACGGACCGGATTTTGATGAATGCCAAGAAACAAAGGACACCTTAACTGAGTAAATGACTCCGGGCTGAAATGATGATGAAGATGATGAAAAATCATTACTTTAACGTGAAGTCCCTTAACCAGTTCCTGTCTGGGGCTTTATTCTCTTTGACACAGTGAACAAAACCGCGCGAAATGAACCCGAGATTGGCGGGATTAACTAAGTAATTGATGTGGTTTCAAGTAAGGAATCGTTAAATGGTCATAGCGAATAAGGACCCTGATGTGATGTTCAAGAACATTCGAATGGTTGACACTTACTGAGATTGAATTGACAAATAAAATAAGTGAAGGAGTATTATCTACGACTGTGAGCCAAGTCTTGTGTACGTCTAAATAAATAAATTAAAAACCGAAGCAGGTAATTGAAATAATTTAGTTTATTTGCTACTTACATAATAAATGCATAATTTATCATTAGATCACTTATCAAAAGAACTTTCCAAAAATAAGCAAGTTTTTATCAAAACCTATAAATAAATACTTAGTAGCTAGTCTTGCCGAAGATGTAGTTCCCAGGCGCGTTGACATCCTCAGATGAGAAGTATTCCTTAAACAGCTCCTGGAACTCGGGCCACGTGACCTCAGTCTTGCCTTTAGCCATCTTCTGGAAGGCACTGACTGTCTCCTCCTTGTTCAGACCAAAGGAAGCGTAGACTGAAGAGAACTCCTCGGCATCAATGGATCCATCGTTGCTGGCATCTTCAATCGTGAAGGCGAACTTGCAGTAAAGGTTCTGCCACTCGAAGGGGTTGTTAGAGAATTTGTCCCACATGGCGATCCACTCGTCCTGGCTGACTTGTCCGTCCTTGTTGGCGTCAGCAACATCTTGGATACCGCTCCAGATCTTCATTAGGGTTTCTTCTACGTATTTGTATTTCTCGTCTCCTGCTTTCCAGCCTCGGGTCTTGGTGATCCTCTCAACAGCTGCGGTGAAGTCATCCTTCTCGATGTTGCCACTGCCGTCTGTGTCGAAGAAGGTGCTGAAGACGTGGAGGAGCTTCTTCTTTCTGAAGTCGGACACCATGTTGCTGACTATTGTCTGTGTCGCTGGTAAACTAGTGAATACTCTCGGTATCTTGTGTGTTGCTTATATAGTCACACAGTGCACACACTGCGGGTGATACGTGTCTGTTTGTGTATGAATCATGAGATAATAGTGCTTAGTAAAGTTTAAGTGAAAGTGTTACTGTGTAAAACTTGGCGACAGTTCTGTCTGTCTGTTGTTTTGATTAACTTTTTTTTTTTTGTTAACCTGTATTAAATGATAAATGATAAATGATAAATGATTTTATTTCTGTAAGTAGGTTTGTACAAACACTTTTACACGTCAATCATATTTTTTTAAAACGAGATGAGGTCGGCGTTTCCTATCTGACTACTCTGAGAAGAAAGGCCGAAACAAACTCAGAGGTCACAGTCTCTTTTAAAGTCCAGACATAATCTTGGTGAGATCATGTGGAGACCATGTAGATTGGTGTCTGAAATGGTCTTTTGAGGAAAGAACCACACAGATTGAGTGGACCCGTCCAGTCAGTGCACGCATTTGTCAGTAATCATGCAGCTCAACTCAAACTTAGGGAGCTCAACGATTCGACGAACAATACCAAAGAAAGGACATTTGGGTAGGTCGCATAAATTACTCAAACTGCCAGACCATGACTAAAACTATCTGAGAAAAAAACAAAGGCAAACTAAAATTAACCCACATAGTCTTCACATTCACAGTCATTAAAAATAACATAATACTTTACAAAGTAAATATTCATGTCACTGTATATGTAAAATTTATCAATGTCAATGTGTACCTATATAAAAAACCAGAAATAGTCTTGGTCAGATCATTTTGAGGACCATGTAGATTGGTGTCTGAAATGGTCTTTTGAGGAAAGAACCACACAGATTGAGCGGACCTGTCCAGTCAGTGCTCCCATTTGTCAAAAAAATGTGCAGCTCAACTCAGAACTTGAGGAGCTCAACGATTCGACAAACAATACCAAAGAATGGACATTTAGGTAGGCCGTATTGTGCCCACTTGCTCGGCAATGGCCTTCCCTTTTTGGGTTCTGTACCAAAAAGGTAAAAAAGAACCCTTACGGTGCGAATCTGTCTGTCTGTCCGTATATCACTGCTGGATATCTCGAGAACTACTAATGCTATCAACTTGAAATTTGGAGTAGTTTTGGATGACATTTGTCCAACTATTTTGCAAATACCTAAGAAGGAATTTTTTATTTTGCAACAGGGTCTGCAACTGGTTTTAAAAACTCGAAGTGGGGCTACTAGGGCATGTGGGGTATCATAAACAGCGCTGTCTGCACATTCTCAAACATTTATTTTAGGCCGCATAGTTTTCGACTTTCTTTATGAAAAATGTAAAAAAATACCGTTCCCTCCCTTATCTCCGAAGTTTGCATAGAGAAAAATCGGAAATTATTCTATGAAATAGAAGTATATGTAAAGATTAAAAGAATAAGAAAACGATGTCTTTAAATAGCACACATTTTCAGAAATTATCAACAAAAGATCGGCACACTACCTTCGCCGTGGTCTACCTCGACGACGATGTCCTCCCTCATGCGTCCAGTGAGCGACAATATTTGCCTATCATCTCTCCGGGTGTATTCGTGAGACATGTCCAGCCCACTCCCACTTCAACCTGGCTATTTTTTCTCCAACATCTGCTACTTGAGTTATGGAGCACAGCGTGATGTTTCTAACTCAATTTGTAAGCTTGACAATCATATACTGCGCTCAAGCTTCAAAAAAATATTTTGTTATTTCAGTCTAACAGAATACCCTTTTAATGTGGTCAACGTAAACACGTCTTTTCCAAAACCAAAATTGATGACATAATTACCCAATATTTAAACATGTTACATCGAATAAGTGCGCCAATTGTTCCAATAGTCATGGGGGAATTATAAAATGGTTAGTAAAACAGTAATTGTCACGGCTGCATACACGCTGTTACAATGTTTAAACGGAACAGTTATTGCAATGAGCTTCCCAGTGGTGCCATCGTAATATGGTTTGGGGTCATTAAAGTGCCGTTGTACGAGGCGGAATCTGTCCGGACTTTATTTTACCGTCTAAAATGTACTACTGATAGTTTTTTGTACCCATTTCTCTTTAGGATACTTACAACAAAACCAGACAGAAAATTATGGGGCTTATTTTAATGCGTTTTTTTGTATTATTTACTTTCAATTTAAAACTTAGCTCCACACAAGAGAATTCTATACCATTCATAAAAAAATTCACATTACAGAATTTCAAATCTACATTACATCATCACTGTTGTTTGCTTTTGCGTTCTTTTCATTATATGTATTTTAATTTTGGGAGGTATAGGTTCATAGCAGGTGGCGTTCTGCAGTTTCTGCTTACCCCCTGGAAAGAAGGCGTGAGAACGTACAATTTTCCGACAAGGCAATTAGTTGTTCTTGAGAACCCTAGCGAGTCCGAACATGCTATGCCACCGAAGCTAACTAGCCGACACATGACGGAGATAGACGCCATATTAATGGTGAAATATCTATTATACATTACCCCATGTCCGGACAGCCATATGGATCACGGAGCACCCTCTAATGGGGCTGCGCTGGCAATATATCTGGGGAAACCAAATTATAACACATCTGGTTTTTGGATGAAAGAAAAAAAATGTTTTCTACGGAAAATTATTATACAACGTAATTTATGTGTGGTTTCTATACTATTCTAAATTCTTTTAACAAATTTTAGAGATAAAAATTCTTAAATTATACGTACTTCAGTTTTCAACATAAACTCCTCGATTTTGGGTTGCTTCTGATATGTTAAAAGTTAAAATAAACATTCTGTAGAGATTACACAACTCTCTGTAAGCCCAGGTGTGCCATTACTTAATGCCACTGTTCTTAAGCATTCATATTCTTCCGAAAGTTCCCTCGAAACATTGAAAAAAGACTACCAAATCATAAAATAGAAAAAATACTCAGACAAACTCGCATATTAAGACTAGTGATTTAATTAGAGTAATTAATACTGATTCTTTAGATAACATTGACGTCCAACACTATCTCTTCAACTGCAATGCGGGGAACGAACATTCAGTGTTTGTTTTCTTATCATTTCTTATATAAACACCAAATTAGTATCTGATTACGTGCAAAAAATGGAAAAGATTGTGGTGATTATTTTAACAGGTGCCGCCAGCGCCGGTCGGGTTGATTTTGTAAGTAAGTACCTACGTTGTGTTGGGGTTAAGATCAGGCATATTCTAAATTGAAATCATGAATTCAGAGCACCCTGAAACAACTACATTGGTTCGCATCGTGATCATATAGTTGTATTGTGAGACCTGCTATGGGGTTAAAACATTTCGTTTCGTTACTTTGAGTTGACGATACTCAGAATAGGGTTTCAGACGTATGTTTTTGGGTAAATGGGTAATTCTACGATAAGAGGTAACTTGTGCGGCAATCAGTTTAAAATATAAATTTTATTCTATAAGTTGTTATTTTTTGCAATGAAACACATCATCTAAATGCACTTTATTAAATAACGTCACGACTAAATGCCTAATTAAAGTATATTTTTCTGAAATTCCTTGTAAAGTCTAAAAAAGTCTCTACCCTGGCCTGTCCCCCTGTCGGTTTCAGTTTAATTTGCAAACGATACGTACCTTCTTTGTATCAGTTATTAAAGTAAAGTAACTTAAACACAAATTTCAATAAATATATTTAAGTATTGTTAAGGAAAAATAGAACAAAATTTATTTATTTGCAATATTTTTGAAACTTAACTTTTGTCCCAATGTTTTTGGGTATCTACCCTGGCAAATTTAATTCCGCTACTACAAACACAAATTTTAAAACGGCCATATTCCAAATAGCGCTCCAGGTCATCTATCAACGTGAAGTTAGCAATGCAAACACGTGAGCCCTTAAGAGTGCCGACATTTGTTAGTTGTTGCGACGCGTTGGTTCAAAGTGTTGGTTTCGCGAGGTCATTGTGTCTCTCCACTGGTAAGTCATAAAAGTTATATTATTCATTTAATTTATTTGCATTTACTGGTCTAATTTAATAATAATGCAATAGTTTAAGTGTGATACATAATGTACAGAAACATTTCTTATGTCAATTAAAACAATATAATTTATCATGAAAACGTCTCTTCCCTGCCATATTTCCCCTGGCAAGATAACTGTCAGGGGAGAGACTTGTTGACCAGGGGAAATAATGTTAGTGCAAACAAACTTCGATATAGCATATTTTTATCAACAAACAGATTTAAATAATTTTGGTAAATTCTTAAAACTGAAAAATAAAGGAGGTTCTCAGTTCATATTGTTATTATATTATTGTCTAATATTGTTACAGATCATGGAACCGCGGAAAAAGTTAACACGTGAAGAAAGATTACAGAAGAAACGTGAAGCGAGACTACGATATGAAAAGATTAAAAATGATCCCGAAAAATATGAATCGCAAAAGCAAAAAGAAAAGGCAAAATATTTAAAAATGAGAAAGGAATTATAAAAACTGTCGACCAAATGACTCCTAGAGAGCAATATAGGCAAGAAAGTGCCTTTAATTTATATTTTTAATTTTATTTTATGATTAAAACATGTTCATTTAGTGAAATGTAGCATAGATACAGGTAATATGAAAATTATCCTGATTATCGCAAGTCTGATTATTTGTATTACTTATATGCGCAAAACCTGAAAATAGTTTGTTTAAATGGACTACTGAATCGATTTCAGTCATTTTTAATATAGGTTTTTTTTTTTCAAAAATTAGGTATGTATTTTGCCATGTCGTTTGAGCCAAAGAAAATTAAGTCTTATTTTATGCCAATAAGACTCAATTTTGAATGCATAAAATAATGCTACGATCAACACGATTTTCTTAATAAAAATAGCTTTAAAAAAATAGTTTTGGTCATTGTATTATGCTTTTTACTTAATGCTCTAATTGGGGTGTATGAGGTTTTGCGCATTTAACCTTACATATTGTATAATTAGTATTAATAAAAGAATATTTTATTATTTGTTGTATTGTAATGACACTAAAGACATTTTTGTTTTAAATTTCAGAGCAGGCTGAAATAATATAGTCTGTTGATGTTTATTATGATTGGTAAAAATGATAGTCTGATTCTATGTTAAGTACAATGTTTAATTAAAGTTGATTTTACTCATTTTGTTACTTCTATTGTCACAAATTCTCTCCCCTGGCTAAATAAGTATCTACCCTGATCTTATTGTCTCTACCCTGCCCAATGTATTTACCCTGACCTTGTAAAAAGTAACAAAATATGCATAAAGTGACCTGCCCTTACGTGAAAAGATACATAAATAGGACAAAAATCGTAATATAAGTGTTGAATGAAAAAACAGCAACTTTTCTCCGTGGGCGTATTCTCTAAGAACTTAAAACCTCTTATCGTAGAACTACCCAAATATTTCGTAACAGCAAAAAAAACTGATTTGAAGGTAAATCTTAACTTTTGCTATCTTATTGGGAATAGCTTTAAAATAAGATGAAAATAAGTTATGCGCCAATGACTAGACTCTAATTGCAAGAGGGAATGTTTCTTGACTTCCGAGGAGAAGCCTATCCCCCATCAATGTCATCATCATTCTCCCGCCCTTATCCCAATTTATTTGGTGTCGTCGCAACATATCGACACCTCCATGCAATAACATCGTAACTCACTCTTTGTGATTTTACAGGAGAGCGATTTTAAAGTTTGAAAAATTATAGCAAACTCAAAACAGCCCCTACAATTTTTGAAGCTGGCTCTATTTAATATAGTTTAGGCGGACTATAAATAGGTATGGTTAAGTTGTAAAAGAAAAATTGTTTTCATGGGTTTTCATGACTTACGTGAAAAACAAAACAGTGAAATGACATATAAGTTACGAGGACAAACATTGTATGTCTGAGTTATAATTTAGTTTTTTTGTAGTTTAATTTATTTTTGTGGTCAGATAATTGTAACTCCAAGTTACATAAATTTTAGAAACGAAAGGGAATAGAATTACAGTGATAGTACAGAAAAAATGCATTTTTCTTTTACATAACAATGCCGTTGTAACTAAATTTTTGGAAAAAAGTGAGTTACGATGTTATTGCATGGAGGTGTCGATATATTTTTCTCCCATACTTCTCTATCAGTCGTCATCTCAGTAGTCACCCCCTTTATAACCATATCATCATTCACACAGTCCATCCATCGTTTCTTTGGTCTTCCCTTACTCTTATAGCTAAAGAGATACCTACATAACACTCAGCCCTTAAAACCTCGATATTACCACTCACATAACACATAATAACGAGTGCAAGAAGAGCAGCACAATTCAACGCTAGCCCCCCATCACATATTATGACGTAATCATATACGTCAGTATTGAGAGATTGCATGGAGCAACACTATTGATAAGGGAAATAATCTTTGACGGTGTCTGACACGAGGCTTATGTTTTTTCAAGAATGCCACATTATAGTTATGTATGCAACTGTTGTATAAGAAGGGGTATTAAAACACGAATGTGGGTTTATCGCACGAGGCGAAGCCGAACATGATATCAGTACCACATGAGTGTTTTAATACCTAATTACGTACAGTTGCATACAAGAATTTATCTACACCCATGATATGAATCCTCTTTATAAGGTTCTGAAACAGTTTTTTGCAATACTAATATCGAACAAAAATGGCGGCTGGCGAGATAGACGTGAATTCGAATAACATATACCTAAGTTAAGTTTTTGTGTGTTTGTTACGCGATTACTCCGCCAATTTGTGGACCCATTTTCAAAATTATATTTTTTGTTTGAAAGGGTATGGTCTCGAGGTGGTCCCATTGTCACCAAGTCGGAATCTGACGAGGGGATCCCATGGAAACTGAGGGAAACCCTCAAATTTATAGCACATTTATAGCTATTTGAGTATTTTTTATAGTAACTAGTGCATTTGCTCTCGGAAAGCACCATTTGGTAAAGTGGAACTGATGAAGATCATAGATGGCCATCGGAACTACTCAATAATAAAAGTATTTCACAGGTTGCGATTCGATTAGGTACTTTAATGTTGTTGCTAAGCAATTTAGCTCGTCAAATGCGTATGGTGGTATGGAACTGATAATGACTTTTCAACCAGCTCCAGTTCTCCTGGTTTTTACAAGGAGCACTCCTCAACAATTAACGTCCCTGCATCGGGAAAAACAATATTTTGTAAAAGGTAATGAGCAGTTGACATTAGGCTTTTGTAACTTAGATACATTACACACTGACCCACTAAAAAGTGAAAAATGAAAACTTTTTACAAAAAAAAACAACCGACTTCCAAAAAAAAACACTACAAAGTGAAAAATATCTTTAATTTCGGAAGTCGATGTCAAAAAACGAAAATGCGGAACCAGCGACACCGACTTCCGAAATTAAAGTTATTTTTCACTTTGTAGTGTTTTTTTTGGAAGTCGGTTGTTGTTTTTTTTTTTTTTTTGTAAAAAGTTTTTTTTAAATTACGGCGCTGTGGTAGTGAAACTCGCGTGCATGACAATGTTCTTTTTTTGAAAAGGAATTGCGTAATGAAATTTAGTACAACATTATAACACTCATTTGAATGATAATGGCCCCGATTCTGTTGTTCAGAAAATAAACTAAATTTAAATTCAGTCCATCTTTTTCTTTCTATTTCAATAAGAAAAGGACAGAAGATAAATATTAGTTTAGTCCTGTCAAATTACAGCGCCTGACGTAAATTGACGTATTTTTTGTAGCCAATTTTTTAATCACGTCTAAACTTGTCTATGGATTATCTAATTTTTGTTTTATTTTCTTTCTTTCTTTCTTATTGTGATTTAGCAGACAGGCAGAGCAGTCCACACCTGCCTTCCTGTTGAAAAGTGTACATGTCTTGTAACATTAGTTAACATATGAGCACAGTAGCTGAGGGTAGCTGATGTGCCGCGAGACAGATAGGATGCATCGCTCAAACACGCCCCTCTGACATCCATACAACGACGTAGCTGTAGGTGGAGAGAAGTGAATGCGGCATCTTGATGATAATAGACAAAAAAAAGGTGGAATGGTGGATCGCAAACATGGTTCTAACAAAAAAAAAATTAAACAGAATATGTAGGACGTTATCTGTCATCAAAGCTAACAGGAATTAATACGGAGGTGGTGAAACAGAGCATTTAAAGTAGCAAACGAAAGACCCAGCAACTATTTTTTTTAAGATCGAATATAATTAAAATGATGGAGCTGAATAACACCGCTACCACCTGATTGGCTATC